>OX451737.1:1267667286-1268867286 GCA_948472305.1 Vicia faba | reverse complement strand
AACTTCAAGAAGTCAGAAGATAAACCAGAATCTTCTGGACATAAAAAGTCAAACAGAAGAGAGATCATCTGTTATGAATGCAAAGAACCCGGTCACTTCAAAAATGAATGTCCAAAGCTTCAAAAAGAAAGACCAAAGAAGAGATTTGGAAAGAAGAAAGGAATGATGGCAACCTGGGATAACTCAGATTCTTCTGAAGATGAATCTGGTTCTGAAGATGAAAATGCCAACCTAGCTTTAATGGCTATCACAGAAGATGACTCAGACTGTGAGTCAAAACAAAGAGAGGTATTTTCTGAATTTTCTAGAGAAGAACTTGCTGATAGTTTATCAGAACTTTTAGAAAACTACAGTAAGCTCAAAATCAAATACAAGAAACTCAAGAAGAGTCTTGCATCTGATTTTAAGAAACTTGAAACAGAAAAATCTGAACTTTTAGAAAACAATCTTAAACTTAAAAAAGAAATTCAAATTGTTCAAAAGAATTTTAGTTCAGAGTCTGTATCTAGTTCAAAAGATATTCTGAAAGAATATGACTATAGCTTTCAAACTTTTCTTGCTAAAAGCATAGACAGAAGCAAAATGGCTTCAATGATTTATGGAGTTAGTGGGAAAAACAGAAGAGGAATTGGATATGAACCTCCCAAAGGGAAGGAAACATACATTCCAAAACCTGTTGCTAAAATGAATTTCACTTACAAACCTCTGAATAAGCAATTCAAGTTTGGACATTCACATGATATAAAATATACATCACATTCTGGAAACTCTTATGCTAACCCAAAAGGACCCGAAAAGATATGGGTACCTAAGGATAAAATAATATTTGTTGCAGATGTCCTTAACAGCTCAATTGAAACACCAGTCATGGTACCTGGACTCTGGATGCTCAGGACACATGACGGGAAAAAGGTCTATGTTCCAAAGCCTGGAACTTAAAGCTGGAGGAGATGTGAAGTTTGGAGGTAATCAAAAATGGAATATTATTGGTTCTGGAACCATAGGAAACAATAACTTTCCTTCTATATCTAATGTTTTATTAGTAGAAGGATTAGCTCATAATCTATTGTCTATAAGTCAATTAAGTGACAATGGATATGACATTATCTTCAATCAAAACTCCTGTAAAGCTGTACATCAAAAGGATGGATCAATCCTCTTTTCTGGTAAGAGAAAGAACAACATTTACAAAATTGATTTATCAGATCTTAAATCTCAAAACGTAAAATGTCTTTTGTCTGTTAGCAATGAGCAATGGGTATGGCACAGAAGATTGGGACATGCCAGTCTTAGAAAAATCTCTCAACTAAATAAATTAAATTTAGTTAGAGGACTTCCCAATCTGAAGTACAACTCAGATGCTATGTGCGAAGCATGTCAAAAAGGAAAATTTTCAAAACCTTCCTTTAAATCTAAAAATGTTGTCTCTTCCTCTAAGCCATTAGAGTTACTTCATATTGATCTATTTGGACCAGTGAAAACTGCATCCATCAGAGGCAAGAAGTATGGATTGGTCATCGTTGATGATTTCAGCAGATGGACATGGGTAAAGTTTTTAAAACACAAGGATGAGTCACATTCTGTATTCATTGACTTCTGTACTCAAGTGCAAAATGAAAAAGATTTTAAAATCACAAAAGTTAGAAGTGATCATGGTGGTGAATTTGAAAATCATTATTTTGAAAAATAGTTTAAAGAAAATGGTATTGTTCATAATTTTTCTTGTCCTAGAAATCCTCAGCAAAATGGAGTTGTAGAAAGAAAGAATAGAACATTACAAGAGATGGCCAGAACCATGATCAATGAAACAAATATGGCTAAGCACTTTTGGGCAGAAGCTGTGAATACAGCGTGTTATATTCAGAATAGAATCTCTATAAGACCTATTCTTGAAAAGACTCCCTATGAATTGTGGAAAAACAGAAAGCCCAACATTTCTTATTTCCATCATTTTGGATGTACTTGTTTTATACTAAACACCAAAGAAACTCTGAATAAGTTTGATTCCAAAGCACAAAAGTGTTTCCTACTTAGATACTCTGAACGCTCAAAAGGCTATAGAGTATACAACACAGAAACTCTGATTGTTGAAGAATCAATCAAAGTCAGGTTTGATGATAAGCTTGGCCAACCACAGCCAAAGAAAATTGATTTTTTTGTAGGTACAGAAGATCATCACTCAAACTCTGAAAGTTCAGAAGCAAAAGAAGACCAAGCAGATCATCCTCTTGACAATGCTCTCAACAATCTCAGACCAACTTACTCAGAAAAGGTTTCCTAGATTATCTTCAGCTCACAAAGAAGACGTAATCATTGGAAGAAAAGAAGATCCCATCAGAACAAGATCATCTCTCAGAATCAATGAAGAATCTCTGTTCGGTTTAGTCTCTCTGATTGAGCCAACTACCATTGATGAAGCTCTGGAAGATAATGATTGGATCTTAGCAATGCAAGAAGAACTAAATCAATTCTCAAAGAATGATGTATGGAGTCTAGTTCCAAGACCCAAAGGATTCAATGTTATATGAACCAAATGGGTCTTCAGAAACAAATTGAACGAACAAGGAGAAGTAATCAGAAACAAGGCACGACTGGTTGCACAGGGTTATAGTCAACAAGAAGGAACTGATTATAATGAAACCTTTGCCCCAGTCGCCAGGTTAGAATCTATAAGATTATTAATTTATTTTGCTGTACAAAATAACATTACATTATATCAAATGGATGTTAAAAGTGCATTTCTAAATGGTTATATTGAAGAAGAAGTATATGTCCATCAACCTCCTAGATTTAATGATTCAAAACAACCAAAACATGTTTTTAAATTGAAAAAGTCTTTGTACGGTTTAAAACAGGCTCCAAGAGCTTGGTATGATCGTCTGAGTAATTTTCTATTAGAAAAAGATTTTACCAGAGGGAAAGTGGACACAACTCTCTTCAAAAAAACATTTAAAAATGATATTTTAATCTGTCAAATTTACGTTGATGATATAATTTTTGGAACCTCTAATATATCCCTTAGAAAAGAATTTGCTAAGACAATGCAGGTAGAATTTGAAATGAGCATGATGGGTGAATTAAAATTCTTTCTTGGAATTCAAATCAACCAGACTCAAGAAGGTACTTTCATACATCAGACGAAGTATGTTAAAGAACTTCTGAAGAAATTTCAAATGTCAGAAAGCAAAGATGCCAAGACACCTATGCATCCAACCTGCATTCTAGGTAAAGATGAGATTCCAATCAGATCCTAGAGAATATCATTTAACAGCTGTTAAGAGAATTCTTAGGTATTTGAAAGGTACTGTTAATCTTGGTCTGTGTTACAGAAGATCACAAGATTACAAACTAGCAGGTTATTATGATGCTGACTTTGCTGGAGATAGAATTGAAAGAAAAAGCACCTCTGGAAGCTGCCAGTTTTTGGGTGACAATCTTATCTCATGGTACAGCAAGAAGCAAGCAACAATTGCTCTATCAACCACAGAAGCTGAATATATATCTGCTGCTGGATGTAGCTCTCAGATGATTTGGATGAAAAGTCAACTAGAAGATTTCAACCTTTATGAAAGTAAGATTCCTATCTTCTGTGACAATACTTCTGCTATTTATCTTTCTAAAAATCCAATCTTACATTCTAAAGCCAAACATATAGAAATTAAATATCATTTCATAAGGGACTATATTCAGAAGGGGATTTTAAACTTGATTTTTGTAAAAACAGACCATCAATGGGCTGACATTTATACTAAACCCCTTTCAGAAGATAGATTTAATTTCATTATGAAAAATATTTGTATGGAATTATGTCCTGAATAAAATAATATTTATTTTCTGTGACTGGCTTCAGAACTTTCTGAAATAAATGCTCTGATCAACAACTCTTCAGAAGTTAGAAGAGAAGTTGTAACAGAAGCTATATGAATCATTCTAACGCTTCATGTCCAAGTGTAGTTCAGAAATTCATTAGAACAAACAGCTGTTACATGCATCCTTCAGGAGATGAACACGTGGTGTGTTTCTGAAAGGTCAAGCATGCAAAAGCTACTGATGACGTTCTAGGTAACTGTTGATGATTAGCCATAATCTCACATTTCCCTCATTTTTAGCAATTCATTAAATGCAAGTAATGATGAGAATCGTTTTTTTTAAATCCGTTTTAATCTTTATTTTAATTTGTCTTAAATACTTCTAATTTAATTCTTAACCTATTCTCTGAAATTAATGCCTATAAATACTCTTTGAAAAACCCTTTCATTCTTTACTGTCTCTTTCAACTCAAGTTTTTATTTGAACGTTTCTCTTAAAACCCTTTTCGAAAATTTCTCTTTTCACAAAACTTCAATGGCTTCTTCTTCCTCTCCCCATTCTGAGCAATACTGTATACCTGAAAGGACAACACTCATTCCGGTAGAAAGTTTGGAAGTTTTGAGTGAGCTAATGGTAGACTTTGAGAATCTCAGAGAGAATGGATTTAACTTGTTCCCTGCTGTGAAGTTTCAAGGTTGGGAAAGCTACTTTGATCGTCTTACTGGTCCAGTCTTTCCTCATTTGGTAAAAGAATTCTGGATTCACGCTATTGCAACTCCCAAGGTTATTCTCTCCTTTGTAATGGGCAAGGAAATATCCATTACAGAAAATCTAATCAGAAGGTTGCTGGGATTTAAAGGACTTGGAGTTACAGGAATGCCCACTGGAAGAATGGAGATGTCTAGGGTATACACAGAGATTTTTACAAATGGTCAAGGTTCCTCCAAAGTTAGAGATTTGAAAGACAAGTATAAGATTTGGGAAAGGATTATTCATGGATGTATTCACCACATAAAAGACACCAGTTCTCCTGATTACATCAACGCTGATCAACAATATTTGCTGTTTTGCCTTGGAACCAATGTCAAAATTGATTTGCCCTACTTGCTTTTTGAACACCTCTGGAACCATGTCAAAGAAACCAGAGAAGCTGAAAGGATGAAGAATCCCAAATCAAAGAGGAATTGGATTCCCATGGGGAGGTTATTATCAGACATTCTGACTGAGAATGGTCTGATTGCTCACCTAAGAGAAGCCAATCTTATGGGGGAGCTTGAACCTATCTGTGGTAAAACAATGACTGGAAAGAACTTGCTAAAGAGGAAAATGATTGACAAACTGCTGGTGGAACCCTCTCCATGTCTGTAAACTATTCTGAAGAAAAGAAGAATTCCTATTGCTAATTTTCCTATGTTCAACTCAGGGGAACATTCTCGTATGGTTTTGCACTATCTTGAGACCTGTAGAGAAACATGATCACCTATTGATCCAGCTTGGCTTCAAGGAAGAAATCAAGCTGTTGCTGATGTTGTTCTCCAAGGATCTATGAAGAGAAAAGCTGTAGAAGGACCTTCTGACTCTCCTCAGAAGAAAAAGAAGACAGGTAATCATGCTGAAACTATACCTGTTTATAATTCTGAAAATATATCTGCATCTGCTGAATTCTCTCAAACCTCACCATCTGAACCCCTTGCTGACAACCTTAGTAAAAATCAGTTCTCAATAGATTTAAGTGATTCTGACTCTGATGAACATTCTGACAGCCAATCAGAACCCTCACATTCAGAACCCCCTGAACCATCTATTTTTCAACCTATTCCTGCTGAACGTTTCTCAAGACCCCCTCCCAGACCTTTATCACCCAGACCCACTGGATGGTATGATGCTGGATCTTGGAGAATTCCTGGGATTAATGAACCTCTAGCAACCATAAAACCACCTTTCAATCTACCAACTGAAAACATTTTTACTATGAACCAACCACAACCTCAAAATCCCATTCCCACTCCCGCTTATACAATAATAATTTCGCCTGATATCACTCCACCCACCTCACCATAAAATACAACCCCACTCTCAACTCCTCAAATTCCAGAACAACAAATTTTTGAACAAACTGATATTGCTGAACCATCCGTACCTCATGATATATCAGAACCTCATATTTGTGTTAACCAACTTGAACCTGAACCTACAAATACTCCTGAAACCAATAGCTTTTTAAGAACTGTAGTGGACTCTCAATCTCTACAATTCTTGAAAAACAAATCTTACAGAACGACTGTCCCTAAACCTATTCAGCCAGATGTAAATATTTTGTTTCAGAATTTTATAACAAATGTTCAAGCATGGTTACAACCGCTGAAAGAAGATTGCCTCAGAAGTGTGAACACCGCAACAACAGATCTTCTATGGGAAACTTTCAGAAGAACATTGGTTGCTGAGTCACGAAAGTTACAGGATTTGTGCCACTCTCAGGTGCTGGACAACTTTTCCAAACTTCTGCATGTTTTCAAGACAGAAGCTGCTGATACTTGGAATAAGAAGTCTTCGCTACTGATTGCTGATGCATCAGCTGATAAGATGGACATATCAGAAGACGAATCTGAAGAATACTCTGAAGATTCAAATCCTCTGGCTATTGTTCTATTGAATCAACCTTTAGTTAAGGATGGACCTGAACCTGTGCCAACTCTTGCAATGGATCTGGGCACTCTGCTCTCCACCTTTATGAAGTCTGATTCATCAGTTGCCGCTTCTAACTCTGACTAAATAATCTCAGGATGTCTTATGCATAGATATATTCATTTCAGGGGGAGATTCTTATCTCTTAATCTGTTTCTTTTCTTTATCTAAAATAATTTTTTGTCATCATCAAAAAGGGGGAGATTGAAAGAACAAGATTAAGTTCTGACCTATCCCAAGTGTTTTGATGATAACTAAATTATATTTAAGATAATTTATGCTCTAATGAATGCGGTTTTGAATGTCCTAGTTAATGTTCTGACAAGAAACATTCCAAAGTGCTAAGCAAAGATTATGAAGAAGTTCTTTGATAAAAGAACCGTTTATTCAAACGCATCTGCTGACTCTGGTAAGAACACTCATTTGTTAAATGTATCTTCTAACTTCTAGCAGGCTTCTGGATTCTGAAGATAACTTGAAAGCAAGCGCTGTTCAAAGATCTTAGCAAGCAACGCTCTGACCAGAAGTTGAATAAAGCATGTTCTGAGTTAAAGCAAATACTGAAACAACGTCTTAATCAATGTGTCTTGTCAAAGCAAAGGAAACACGTTCTTACATTCTGACGTTTGCTAATTAATGCAAAGACGGCTGAAAACACTCAAGTGCCTACAACTAGTTTCTTGGAGAATGGAATTTTGCAAGGATACACGCAAAGCATTTAATGCTCTCCATTTCCTCTGAAGGCAGCAACTGTCTTATTATTCCTACTATAAGTAGAAGGACATTTATTGCAAGCCAACAACAATGTTCAACCAAGAAACTACGTGAAAGATTCAAAAGCTTACAAACTCATAGTTCTTACATTATTGTGTATTACATTCTAAGAAAAATCACAGTTGTGATATAGCTTGATTAGAAGCAAACTCTATTTCAATTATCTGTAAAGATTATACTTCTGTATTTGTTCCTTGAGAGACCAAGTTTGAAAGAAAGAAAAGAGTCACTTGAGTTTGAGCTTGTTTCAAGTGATGGTGATGATCAGGTTAGCTTCCTTGAACCTCTAGGAAGCTAATGCAATAGCTGGCTTGAGTTGAGAGTGGCTGGAACGGTCTGGAGAAGTCCAACTGCAATGCTCTGTTTTTGGCTATGGAGGATGATGGAAATGGAGTTACAGTTTGCAAAAAGGGACAAGGATGGTTTGTATTTGATATGAGGAAGCTTTTGAAACTAAAAGGCCAAGAAATGCACGAGTGATTTTGAAGATTGAAGTTCAAATGACACAAAATGAATGTTTTGTGCAATCTGTGTTTCCAGGGAGTTTGGAAGTGTGTTCAATCGTGTGTTAGCTTGCAAACAACTTGTATAGTTATATGAAATAGGTTAGAGCACTTGAGGTGGTAATAAATACAAGATATAGAGTTATGGCTATGTTACTTGATTTTGAAGAAAAGTGGGAAAACAAGTTTCAATGTGTTGTAGTACAAGCATGGCCTGAGTTTATGGGAGGCTCTAAACATGTTTCTTTTTCCTTTGACATTACTTGTGTTCAGATGGAACAAGTTAGGAGCTCTATGAATTGACTTTGTGATTAAAGTCACTTTTCCAAAATGGAAGTGTGAACTTTGTTCCATTAATGGAATAATCACTTGGACAATGACTCAAACACTTGGATCATAGATCAAATAGTTGTGTAATATTCTTATCATGGATAGATTTAGAGGTTAAAAGCATGCAAATTAATATTTATGCAGCATGGGCTTGAGATTTGAATTCTTGTTCATCATGGAAATGACCTATAATTCAAGAATGAATGTCCAACTTCTTGTCTTTGATTCTCTTTGCTCAAACATGATCTCAATGAGTTCTTGGACATTTTGGAAAGCTTATGACATCCTATACAACCTCTATGTTGGAAATTTTTGAAAATTACTCTTGGAACTATGTGAAAAATTTCCATGAAGTTAGGTCAAAATCCTGCCTAAACTAGGGCAAAATTTCACTAAGTTTCCAAGTTTCATGAACATGTATTCACAAAATCATAACTTGAAATCCATGCATTTCTAGGAGAAGTTGTGTTATACAATGTTTTAGGTCTCATTGAGATATACAACTTACATGTTGGAAGTTTCCTTTGAATCATCTTGCATCATGGTGAAAAATTGGCTCAAAGTTGTGAAAAAAAATGAAGTTTTCAACACTTCGAAAAATTTCTAAGTTTAGAAATTTTGACTTTTCAAAATGAAATCTTGACTTTTTGATTTCTTGATGAACAAGTTTCATATTTTGACATGTTTTGATGAATTATGATCTTTGATACTTGATTTTGACCAAAAAGTCAAAGTTTGACTTTTCAGTATACAATTAACTTTTCATCAGTTGACTGAAAATTCATCTGTTAATCTATCAATCTTGAGAGATGTTTTGAGCCATGCCATTAGGTCAAAATGATGCATTTGAACCCTTGAGATATTAAATTAAACCAATCAACCATTTTCTAGGTCAAAAATCAGAAATTGCCTCTTCTCAATAAAAACCTTAATTTTGACCATTTTGCCCTTTTTGAAGATCTGGTCAAATTTCTTGTGGAATTGTGGTCCAAATTTGATCAAATTACATATATAAGATCATAATGTTGATATGGACCAAAAATTATGAAGTTTGATTGGAAATTGACCACAGTTGACTTTTTCCCCAATACAATTGATTTTAGGTCAATTGATCAATTGACTGGGCAAAAATGTGATCCAAGACTTGAAACTTGACATGAGCAATCTTGATGTCCAAAATGATCCATGAAAGTCATATGAGGCATTAAAAGTCCAATTGTCCTTGTGCAATCTCAAACCCTAATTTTTAGTCATTAGTGCTTGAGGAGGTGTCTTGAGCTGATCAACCCTAGTGCAGTCTTGAACCAAAGAGATCTTGTGGGAGATTAATTGATAAATGAGAGGGAAAATTTTGGGGTAAAATAGCTGTCCCTGCTCAATCTTCTTAAACCTGAAGAGTTAGATTGGTGGATCCGCCATTCGTGACTTGAAGGTGAAAGATGATTGAACACTAGAGTGCCCAGAAATTTGCACTCGAAGATGGATTGTGAATGGGCTTATAGATGACATTTGGAGGAAAGATGGTAGATACTGGAAGAAGTATCAACATAAGTCTTTGGTAGATTTAGACTAAAACTTGATGTTTTACCTGTGAAAAAAAGAGTTAGTAAAATGCAGATGTATGCATGATGTTCGCAAGATGAATGAGATCATGCTAAATTCATTTTGTATGTATATGTCATGATGTATGAATGTGAGATGCATGTTTGTCCGGGAAAATAAATCCTTGACTGCTGCTGAGGAGTTCTGAATCCTGGATTGCCGTTGGGGATTAAGAGTATACATATCTTCAAACTTTGCTGAAAGGATGCTTCTGCTGGGGAATGTCTCTTGAATGTCAGCTGCTATCTGATCGAATCCAGGCTTCACAATTGCTGAGGATGAGGAAGTCAACTTCTATCTGGTCAGGTTCCAGGCTTCGTGGTAACTTACTAGGGAAGGATAAATTAACTATTATCTGGTCAGATCCTAGGCTTCGCAGAAAATTTCTTGAAATTGAATTGTTATCTGGTCGGATCTGGGCTTCATATAAACTTGTTGGGGATAAGGAAGTTAACTGTTATCTGGTCAGATTCTAGGCTTTACAGTAACTTGCTAGAAAAGGTGAAGTTGAACTGATATCTGATCGGGTCCAGGCTTTATAGTAACTTGCAATGGTAACTACTATCTGGTCAGGTCCAAGCTTCATAGTTTTTTTTTGAAAAGTTGTACTATTATCTGGTCGGATCCAGACTTCATAGAGTCTTGCTAAGGGTTATAGCTTGTTGTTATCTGGTCGGATTCCAGGCTTCACAATAAGCTGGCTTGAATAGACGAAGTTGAACTGATATTTGGTCGGGTCCAGGCTTTACAGTAACCTGCTTGGGAATTTAGTTGTTATCTGGTCAGATTCCAGGTTTAACAACAAACTTCTGAGAGGAATTGCTATCTGGTCGGATCCAGGCTTCACAATAACTTACTTGAAATTGAAAATTGATATCTGGTCGAATCCAAGCTTCACAGTAACTTGTTGGGGTAGAGGCAAACTCTATTGGGGAAAAAAAGGTTAAACCCTTGTCTGGTTGAATCTAGGTTTTCTATATCTTTGAAGAGTTAAACTATTATCTTGTCGAGTCCAGGCTTCATAGTAGCTTGAAAATTGTACTAATATCTGGTCAGGTTCAGGTTTCATAATATCTTTTGGCGATAGTAAAGGTTTTGTTGACGACTTTACTGTGGATTAGGGGTTGTGGCCCTATGATTTGCAATAGCCTAAAAGGCAAACTCAAGCTGGAGAATATAGACTCAGTCGAGGAGGATACACTCAGCTTGGGGGTGATACACTAAGCTGGGGGTGATAGGCTCAGCTGGGGAAGATAGACTAAGCTGGGTAATTTTGTACTTGGTTGGGGAGTTATACTACTCATTGTTTGTTGGGGGAAATAAACCATGTTAGGGAAATAAACCCTGCTGGGGAAATAAACCTTGTTGATGAATACTTGATGAACTGTTGATGAGGCGAGTTCTTTGAGGAAGAGATCCACGAGGCTTCTACTTGTAGGATCCATTTAGCCGAAGAGAGAGCTGCCAAGAGATTGAGACTCTGGCTGGAGATTGGCCTATGCAAAGAAACTTTGTGAGTAACTTTGTTGGAGATGATGTTAATGAAATAATTTTGTGGGGATATTCCATATACATTAAAGAGATGCTTGTTACTGCTTAGCAGGACACATGGTAGTCAGCATCATGGCACCGCCAGCGAACACTCTCTTGACAACAAATGTCCCTTCGTAGGTGGGAGTCCATTTGCCTCTGGGGTTGCCTTATGGCAGAATGATGCGTTTTATCACCAAGTCACCAGCTTGATATACTCGAGGTTTGATCTTTTTGTTGAAAGCCTTGATCATCCGTTTTTGGTACGTCTGACCATGACAAACAACAGCCAATCGCTTCTCATCGATCAAGTTCAGTTGATTCAATCTCGTCTGAATCCACTTGTCTTCGTCTAAGCCTGCTTCTTTCATAATACTTAAAGAGGGAATATGAACTTCTACTGGAAAAACATCTTCCATGCCATAAACCAAGGAAAAGGGAGTTTCCCTAGTTGATGTCCTAACTGAAGTTTGGTAGCTGTGTCCTTATAGGTTACTACCATCTTCTGCACAATATTCTTGATGTTTTTGTTGGCCTGTTCGACTGCGCCATTCATTTTAGGTCTATATGGAGAAAAATTGTGATGCTTGATCTTAAACTGAGTGTAAAGCTCAGTAATCATAGCATTGTTGAGGTTAGTCCCATTGTCGGTGATAATCCTTTCAGGGATACCATAGTAGCAGATGAGGTTATGTTTGATGGATCTGGCTACCACATTCTTGGTGACTGAGGCAAACGAGGCGACTTCGACCCATTTGGTGAAGTAATTGATAGCGACAAGAATGAAGCGATATCCGTTAGAAGCGGTGGGCTTAATTTCTCCAATCATATCAATGCCCCACATTACAAATGTCCACGGAGCGGTCATGACATTTAGAGGGACAAGAGGTACATGTACCATGTCAACATAGATTTGGCATATGTGACAAGTTCTAGAGTGTTAATGGCAATCCGTCTCCGTTGTTGACCAATAGTAGTCAGCCCTCAAGGTCTTCTTATCCATCATATGTCCACTTGAATGAGTGCCAAAGAGACCATCGTGCATATCTTCCATAATTTCCTCTGCCTCCTTCTTGTCCACACATCGAAGTAGAGTAGAGTCATGGTTATGCTTGTACAAATTCCCGTTACTTAGGAAGAATTTGGCTGAAAATCTTTGTAAGAACTTTCTGTCATTGATAAATGCTCCCTTAGGATACTCTTATGCTTCAAGATATCTCATCACCTCATGGTACCATGGCTTTTCTGCATCAGTGTCAAGCTCACAGCAATGTGCGGGTTCGTTGAATCTTTCAATTATAATCATAGGGGCTTCGTTGTCCCATCTGACCTTGAACATTGAAGACATGGTTGCCAAAGCGTCAGCCAACTGATTTTCTTCCATAGGGAAGTGCTCAAAGGCAATCTCTTCGAAGAAAGGAATTATTGATAGCACAAGTTCCTTGTAAGGGATGAGATTAGGGTGCTTAATGTTCCAATCTCCTTTTACTTGGCTGATCACTAGAGCAGAATCCCGAAACACATTTAAATGCTTGATCCTCAAATCGATGGTAACCTTCAAACCCAAAATGCACGCTTCATACTCAGCCATATTGTTCGTGCAATCGAAGCATAACCTGGTAGTGAAAGGAGTATGGCAACCTTCAGGGGAGATGATCACAACACCAATTTCGTTACCCAAGGTGTTGGAGGCCCCATCGAAGACCATAGTCCATCGGGATCCTTGTTCAGGTCCGTCATACGGTCCAGGTTTTGCACAGTCGGTCACCAGCATGATGTTCTCATCATGGAAGTCGAAGTTCATAGACTGATAATCATCCACAGCTTGATGGGCTAAATGATCAGCTAGTACACTTCCTTTGATGGATTTCTGCATGGTGTATTGAATGTCGTACTCAGTCAAGATCATTTTCCATCTGGCTATCCGTCCCGAAAGGGAAGGTTTCTCGAAGATGTACTTGATTGGGTCCATCTTAGAAATCAACAGAGCGGTATGAGTCAACATATACTGTCTTAGCCGACGAGCAGCCCATGCCAGAGCGCATCAAGTTTTCTCGAGCAGTGAATATCTAGTTTCACAGTCGGTAAACTTTTTGCTTAGGTAATAAATAACATGCTCTTTTCGTCCAGACTCGTCATGTTGGCCCAAAACACACCCCATAGAGTTCTCTAGTACTGTCAAGTACATGATCAAGGGTCTTCCTTCAAATAGAGGCATGAGGATAGGAGGCTCTTGTATATATTCTTTGATTTTGTCGAAGGCAGCTCTACATTCATCGTTCCATTTTACTACCTGATCTTTCTTCAAGAGTTTGAAGATTGGTTCACAGGTAGTAGTCAAGTGAGATATGAAACAGGCAATGTAATTGAGACGACCCAAGAATCCTATGACTTCTTTTTCAGAACGAGGGACTGGCATTTCTTGGATGGCCTTTACCTTGGCAGGATCAACTTCAATGCCTTTATTGCAGATAACAAAACCTAGAAGCTTTCCAGATCATACTCCAAACGTGCACTTGTTAGGGTTCAACCTCAACTTGTACTTTTTCAGCCTTTCGAATAGTTTGTACAGGTGATCGAGGTGTTCTTCTTCAGTTTGTGATCTTGAAATCATATCATCCACATATACCTCTATCTCATGATGAATCATGTCATGAAATAAAGCTACCATAGCCCTTTGATATGTTGCCCCTGCATTCTTCAATCCGAACGGCATGACCTTGTAGCAAAAGGTGCCCCATTGTGTAACGAAAGTTGTCTTCTCCATGTCTTCGGGAGCCATCCTTATTTGATTATAGCCTGAGAAGCCATCCATGAATGAGAAGACTTTATGCTGAGCAGTATTATCGACCAAGACGTCAATGTGTGGTAGAGGGAAGTCATCCTTGGGGCTTGCCCTATTCAGATCCCTATAGTCTACGCACATGCGAACCTTTCTGTCTTTCTTTAGTACTGGCACGACATTTGCAACCCATTGGGGATATGATGTCACATCTAGGAATCCTGCATCAAATTGTTTCATCACGTCATCTTTGATCTTTTCAAACATATCAGGCCTCATGTGACGGACCTTTTGTTTGACAGGAGGACAATCTTCTTTTGTCGGCAGACAATAAACTACGATGCCAGTATCCAACCCTGACATATCTTCATAAGACTAAGCAAATACTTCCATATAATCATGCAACATATGAAACAAGCTGCTCTTGACACTGCTTTCCAAGTTAGCGCCGATCTTGATTTCCTTCTTATCTGACTCAGTACCCAGATTAATGACTTCAAGTGACTCTTCGTGCAGCTGAATAGCTTTTTCCTCTTGTAAAAGAAGTCTGGCTAGTTCTCCCGGTATTTCACAATCTTCCTCGCCTTCGTCTTAGGCTTGGTTAATTGGACATTCAAAGTCATAGCCGGTGTTGTACCCCAAAATTTTCCCTCTCATTTATCAAGAATTTTCTCACAAGATCTCCTTAGACTCAAGACTGCACTAGGGTTTGATCAAGTCAAGACACCTCCTTAAACACTGATGACCAAAATTAGGGTTTGAGATTGCACAAGGATTTTTGAACTTCCAATGCCCCATATGACTTTCATGGATCATTATGGACCCCTAAGATTACTCATGTCAAGTTTCAAGCTTTGGATCACACTTTTGCTCAGTCAATTGAGCAGTTGATCTAAAAATCAACTGTATTGGGGAAAAAGTCAACTATGGACAATTTACAACCAAATTTCATAATTTTTGATCCACATAAACATTTTAGTCTCATATGTATCATTTGATCAAGTTTGAACCATAATTCCTCAAGAAATTTGATCAAATCTCCAAAAGGGCAAAATGGTCAAAATTAGGATTTTGACTGGGAAAGGGCAATCTCTGATTTTTGACCTAGAAAATGGTCAATTGGTTTAAGACATGATCTCAAGAGACCAATTGCATCATTTTGACCCAATGACATGGTTCAAAACATTGCAAGTACATTGGATTGACAGATGAATTTTTCAGTCAACTAATCAAAAGTCAACTGTATACTGAAAAGTCAAACTTTAACTTTTTGGTCAAATTCAAGTGCCGAATATCATAATTCATCAAAACATGTCAAAATATGAAACTTATTCATCAAGAAATCAAAAAGTCAAGATTTCATTTTGAAAAGTCAAAATTTCTAAACTTAGAAATTTTTCTAAGTGTTGGGAATTTCATATTTTTTCACAACTTTGAACAAATTTTTCACCATGATGCAAGATAATTCAAGAGAAACTTCCAAAATGAAAGTTGTATATCTCCATGAAATCTACAACCTTTCTTCACACAACTTCTTCCAAAAGTTATTGGATCTCAAGTTATAATTTTATGAATATGTGGTCATGAAACTAAACACTTAGTGAAATTTTGCCCTAATTTGGTCAAGATTTTGACCCAACTTCATGGAACTTTTTCATATAGTTCCAAGGGGAATCTTCAAAATGAATTCAAAGATGGGTGGTAGAGCATATTTAAATATTTCCAAAATGTCCAAGAACTCCTTGAGATCATTCTTGAGTAGGGAGAATCGAAGAGATGAAGTTAGGGTTTTATCACTTTAATTACAAGTCATTTTAGTGATGAACAAAATTCAAATTCAAACTATGCTGCATAAACACTACTTTGCAGGCCTCAAAATTATTAGACACTCCATAATTAATGGTTTACACAACTGTTAGAGGCCTCACTTCAAGCATTTAATGCATGGACATGCTTTATATCCATTTTTGGAAGAAAGGTCACATTGCCATTTTGATAAAGTGACTTTTTGTACAAAACTTGTTCTTGAGCCCTGCACTTTTTCTCTTCTGATCAAACAAGTCCTATAACTCATGATAAATGTTTCAAACACTTACAATCGCCCATCTCATGCTTGTACCTCTTCTTGAAACTTGTTTCCCTCTTTTCTTCAAAATCAAGTAACCTAGCCAAAAGCTAGGAACTTGTACTTCTGACTTGCCAATGCACTCAAACACTTTTGTTTATACATACACAAACCATTTGACAAAAAAGACACGAATTCTCAAGCCTTGAAAACACCTAGAACTCAGAATCACACTTCACACTTCCATTTTTACACAAACTGACCAAAAACTTGAAACTCATAATCTACTCGTACGTTTCTTGGCCTTTTGGTTTCTAAAGTTTCTAAATATCATATAGAGTTGATCCCAAACCCTGTTATAGAACTGTAAAACCATTAACACCATCCTCCATTTCCAAAAACAGAGTTCTGCACATTGACTTCTCCAGACCATTTCAGCCATCCATTGCTCAAGCTAATCATTGCATTAGCTTCTTGGGACCTCAAGGAAGCTAACCTGATCATCACCATCACTTGAAACAAGCTCAAACTCAAAACACGATTTCCAGTTTTGAGGTAAGTTTTCTCAACTTTGAATTCTTCATACAGGCATCATCAATAGTTTATTTATGAACAAAACATGTAGATATCATTTCCCTGAAGCTAACCATGTCCATAGTTTCCATTAATTTTGCTTGATCTTAGAGAATTTTGAAACTGAAATTTCTGAGATTTTTAGGGTTCAGATTAGGGCCATTAAAATTCATGCTTATCTTTGATCTATAGTTTTAATGCTTTACATTTCTGAAACCATGAGAAAATTTGCTACAAGTTTCATGTTTACAGTTTTCATTTTTAATGAGAAATGAGCAAGTTACAGTTGGTCTGGCTGGAGGTTGTAGATGAAGTCATCAGGGCGCATTTTTCCTTGTATATTTATTGTTTTGCTTATGTTAACGGATGTATAGCCACCCCAATGATAGAAGCGCGCGCCTGTAACCTTTGGGACTTGGGTTCGAGCCCCAGTGGTACCCTTTTACATTTTTTACATGTTTTTACATTCCTGACTTTTTTGCAAGCGCATGCGCCTTATTGGGCTTATACTGTTTTTTTTTTATTTTTGCTTACTAACCCCCTTGCAGGCTGTTAGCACCCCTGGCCTGTTTATTTTTATTTTCTTATTTTTATTTCATTTGTTTTCTTAATTATTTTTTACTAATGTTAAAAATCATAAAAAATATAAAAATATTATATTTTCATTTTGACATAGTTTATTTATTTTTTCTCATAAAAATTATTTTTATTTAATAAATATTTTATTCATTTCACTAAACATCTTGTAAATTTAATTAAAATAATAGGTTTTATTTATTTTCTTTTACACCAATTTTAAATATATTATTTTAATATATAAAAGGCCAAAAAATATTTTATGACACCATATATTATTTTCAAGACAAATATACCAAAAATACTTTTCTTGAAACTTAATTTCTTTTTTTTAATCAATTAATAGAATTAGGGTTTTATTTAAAATCTTTTCTTAATAAATTTAAGTTTAATTAATTATTTTCTTTAATTAATTAGATTAAAACAAATTCACTTTTCCTAAAAAATCCAAACAAAAATATTCATTTACTTTACATTTCACATTTTTGTACATTTATTTATTTTTGTGCATTATTTCAATTCTTGTACAAATTCAGTTTGGTTGTAATAGATTAATTAGGTTTATATTCTTGCAATCCCCATTTACAAATTGTACACCCCCTCCCACAAATGTTGTAATAGCATAGTAACTTTAAATTTCGCAATTTATCGCTTTTACATATAACATGTTAGTAATTAGGGTTTGTATAGAAATACTAAAACCAATACTTAGAAAACCCTAATTCAAGACAAAAACAAGAATGAAAACAATACACTTGCACACAAGCACCCCTAGGGTTATTCCACTTGGTTGCCTTATACAAAGTGGCCATATTACACATGTAAGGCATCTGAGCAAAAAACAAGCAAATACAAGATCATAGTCCCTCGATGACGCTATCTAAGTTGCCTTTCAAATGATCTTAGCCCCTAAAAAGAATGCTAAGATACCTTACAACATTGCTAATCATAGTTATACGATGACCCACGCCCGTCCCGTTAACATCCAAAGATGGGGTTACTTACCAAATCAATGGTAAGATGACAATGTCAAAGGAAAAGGAAAATGAACAAGAAAGACTTTTGAGTAGGTAGAATGCTCCTAATTACTTGCTCAATTTCAAATAAATATCCTTTCTATTTTCAAAACAAGCACCTACACTTTCAAAACATCTTACAAACTTGAAAACATTTTCAAAAGATCAAACATCTTTGTATACCTTCTTACAAACAAGAATCATTATAAAGATTGCCTAAACGATGGCCTCTTTACAAAATACTTTCAAAAACCACACAAAGCAAAATTTCAAACAAAAAGCAAGTGATCTAGAAAGTAACTAAGAGCCCATGGAAAACCATGGATGAAAAGGGTGCTAATACCTTCTCTTTTCATAATCTACCCCCCGAACTCAATAAATAATCTCAAAGGTCTTTCCTGTGCTTTTTCACCTTTCCTTTTGGATAAAAGAAAAGTCGGTGACGACTCTTGCTAACCCCAACATTTGCGATCAAATGCAAAACCTTCAAGTCAGTTCTCCCACCGTATCACAGAACTGGCAACTCTGCTGGGGAAAATTCTAAAAGTGGGGTTACCTTAGGGTTAGATCACATTTACTTGCTTGCATTGTTTGACTTGTATGCTTTACATTATGGTTCTTTGTTTGGGTTTGAATCCTTTACCCAGATTTGGGATACATTATAGGTAAGTAGCAATACGTTGTGGAAACTGTGTGGGGTATACCGACATGGTCTAAGAAATAACTATGTTAGTGCGACATATTTGTGGGTACCGGTAGCCTTTGAGTTAATCAAAGATAATAGGGGGCCGATGAGTGATGTCATGAAGCACTAATGAATTTTTAGAACCTTTACTTGACCAACTTGGCCTTTAGGATGTAGTGAGATAACCGACTTTGGTGCAGTCCGAAGTTGGTAGATACTTGATACTACACTCATTGAGGTTTGGTTTCTTGGGATATTTCGGTCGCCATTAAAGAGGCTTATGCTGAAACAATGACCAAGGAGACAAACCAGTGATATTAAGCTCCTTAGAACCCGTTTACTATTACTAGGACAATTTTGAGCCAACTAAACTTCAAGAGGGTACTTACCTATGAGACTCCATGCAAGCCTAAACCTAAGGACCTGTTTGCTTTGTTTGTATATACATACTTATACATAAAATCATGAACATCATAACATCATACACATTCACTAACCATTTCATCGATTTTGGGATTCATCTTTGTTCTTGTTTTGTAGGACGTGGATTCTATTCGCAGGAAAACTATTCAAGTCAACCTTGTAAGGATCCCTCCACAACTTAAGTAACTAGCTTCAAGGATTCCTGAAAACTCTCCATTCACCGAGAGACATGGTCACCTACTCAACTTGGTCACCTTCAACACAGATGAGGACATGATGAAGGTGCTCTTTCAGTTCTTTGACCCCTTACACCATTGCTTCACATTTCCCGACTATCAACTTGTGCCTACTTTGGAAGAATTCTCCCGACTCTTGAGAATTCCCATTCTCAATCAACTACCTTTCAACGGTAGGGAAAGAGACCCAAAGCCAGAAGAGATTGCTCAAGATCTACACTTGCAATCATCTGATGTCACTACTCATTAGGAAACAAGGAGTGGTGTCAAAGGTTTCCTAGCAAAGTTCTTGTTCGAGAAAGCCCAAAAATATTGGAACTCCTTGGATTTGTAAGCCTTTGAGGAAATTGTGGCTCTCCTCATCTATGGGATGGTTTTGTTTCCAAATCTTGACCAACTCATAGATGTGAACACCGTCAAAATCTTCATGTCCTGCAACCCGGTGCCTACTTTGCTAGGAGACATCCTACACTCTTTTCACACTCGCACTATGAGGAAAAGAGGTGTCCTTATGTGTTGTACTCCTCTCTTGGCAAGATGCTTTATTTTGCATCTTCCCCAATCCGTATCAAGGAACGAGCAAGGTTCAAGGTGGTCACAAAGGTTGATGACGCTCAAACATTTAGACATTCATTGGTGCTCCCGATCCATAGAGAATGTTACTATTGTTGACCGTTATGGAGAGTTCCCTAATGTCCCCTTACTTGGCATTAGGGGAGGTATCACCTACAAACCCTGTTTAGCTTTAAGACAGTTTGGTTACGCCCAAAGGGATGGCCCGCAAGAGATGCTGATTCAAGGTTTGGTATTTGACTACGACAACGACGATCAAGGTCTTTGCCAGAGATTTATCCGAGCTTGGAGGATGTTGAACAAGGTAGATAGCAAGACTCTGGGGCATAAAAATTCCATCCCTCTTGATCCTTACCTCAAGTGGGTACGAATTTGTGCTCAGAGTCTTATGATGCCTTATCCCTCCATTCTCCCGGTAATCGTTGAGCCTGTCATGGAAGGAGATGTTCCATATACTATCCTACATCCTGACATGCCCACCTCTCTTGAAGACCTACAAAGGGATTGGATACAACTCAAGGGGGGGAAAGATACTTTTGAATCCCAATTCTACACAAGCGAGAAGAAGGTTTTGGAACTCACTAGGATACTTCATGAGGAGAAGATTGTGAATGCCTACATTGCACCAAAGAGGATGTGTACTACCTTTTTATCTTAGAGTTCTTGTATTATTTTGCCCAAAAGGCATTAATGTACTCGAGCTTTAATCTATTAATATAATGTGAGTTTCCTTTTTGTCTAAAACAAATTTGAATCTTAAAATCCTTGAAATCATTGCATATGCATATACCATTCATCATAACATAAGCAGGTTTCTTGCAACAAGTCTCCTCATCTCTCTACTGTTTATTTCAGTAAGATGGATCTCGAGCAAACTGTGAAGGACCTCCAAGCTCAGAATGCACAGTTTCAACATTTGTTCTTAACTCTGGCCAAAGGACAAGAAGAGTTGAAGACCTTCCTGGTTGAGAAGAAGAAAAAGAAGACGAAGAAAATAACCGGAGTTCTAAACATGGGAAGAAGATTCCAAGGGCAGACAAGAAGGGTCTTAGACTTTGCAACGACATCCGGTGAGAAAGACAATCAAGATGGGAAGGGAAAGGAAACAGTTTTTCAGTTTGATTCAGAAGAGGAAGAGGAAGAAGAATACTATTCTGAAGAACAATACCTTCCAGCCGACGACAAGTATAAGCATCTAGAAGAACTGTTGAGTGCAATGGAAATCTAAAAAGTGCCTGGCTTGGACTTTGAGGAGTTGGGGGTTAGTATCGGGAATTGTCATTCCTTCAAAATTCAAAGCACCTGTGTTTGCCAAATATGACAAAGTCTCATGCCCCAAAATGCATCTCCGGTCCTATGTGAGGAAGATCCAACCCCACACCGCTGATAAAGATTTATGGGTACATTTCTTCCAAGGCAATCTGTCTGGAACTCAACTTGATTGGTTTTATCAGTTAGAAAGGGAAAATGTTCATAACTGGGAAGATCTTGTTGTAGCCTTTTACAAACAATACCAATACAATGCTGATCTTGTGCCTACCCGTACTCAACTCCAGAGTATGGCCATGGTTTCAAGTGAAGGCTTTAAGGACTATGCGCAAAAATGGAGGGACTTGGCCGGAAGAGTTCAACCTCCCCTATCTGAAAGAGAGTTGGTAGACATGTTTTTGGGCACCTTGTCTAGTCCTTTCTTTAATCACTTAATTGGGAGTTCATCGGCAGGTTTTACTGAATTGATATTGACCGGAGAAAGGGTAGAAGCCGGGATAAAGAATGGAAAGATTCAAAAATAAGCATCCACTACTGCTGTAAGAAAGCCATTCATCGGAAAGAAATAAGTGGTTGATGTATATCCTCAGAGAAATCAAGATAGAGTTAAACGTCGTCCTATGGTGGGGGCTGTTATGATTCCTAAACCTGTGCCTGATCAGCAAAGAAACAACCAACCAAGAATGGAAAGACCAGTTATACAATTCACCAGAATTAATATGACACTATCTCAAGTATTTCCGCATTTGTTAAGATCCAACCTAGTGACCTTGAAAGAAGCTCCAAAGAACCATAACACAACCTCTCCTTACTATCATCCTAATGCCCGCTGTGCATACCACTCTGAGAGTCCCGGCCATGACACTAACAACTGTTGGGCTCTAAAGAACAAAGTACAAGACCTTCTTAAAGCAAAGAGATTGAATTCGATGTGCCAGAAAAGCCCAATGTCATTTCCGCCCCTATGCCCAAGCACGACCATAATACCAACGCCATTGAGGAAGATATGTTTGTTACTTCAGTTGATGAACTTATGACCCCACTCCTGACTATCAAAGAGAACTTATTGAATGCCAGTGTTTTCCCAGGCTGTAATGAAAGCTGTCATTTCTATTTGTCCTCACCAACCAGCTTTCCTTTGTTGAGAGCAGGCGTTCAGTGCCTAATAGACAACAAGGAAATTTTGTTCGAAAATACTTCTGTTCCAACTGTTTCTTATAATGATGTTTCCATCGTTACCATTTCTAACAATTCTTCCAGGGTCTCCACCAAAAGACCCGTTAGAATTACATCAGTTCGAAAAGTAGCTCCTTTGATAATTATAATGCCTGGACCAATCCCGTATTCGTCAGACAAAACCGTACCATGGAATTATGGAGGGGATGTCTACTACCACGGTATCAAGCAAGATTGGCCAGCTACCAATGATTCAAGTTCTGAGAAAGTTGACTCCGATATCAGTAATATTGCAGGGACTAGCAAGATTACCCTAAGCGGAAGGATATTCTCTCCAGAAATTGCTCCCCAAAAGCAGTTTCTAGACCCGTAATCATTCCTATTATTTTTGTTCCTCCAAAGGTTGTTCTTAGTCCTACAATCATCTCCGCTAATACTCCTGCTGACAAAGCTTTTACAATCCCTGCTATCACCCCTACTGATATTCCTGTTGCCGAGTCAACTGAGACTTGAGGTAAAAGTATTCTGATTGAACTTGTCCGGACGAAGGCACAATCATTGGCTATCCCTGAGACCTCCCGGAAAGGGATGGAGGAAATTATAAAGATCATAAAAAGAAGCGACTACAATGTAGTCAAGCAACTGGGGAAAACTCCATCAAAAATTTCCATGCTGGCTATATTACTATGTTCCGAGGCTTATGCAAAATCCTTGGTAAAATTCCTGAAAACTGCTCATGTACCCGAAGAAACATCTTCCGATCAGTTCAAAGACTGCATAGCCAGCTTGACTACAGATAATGATCTAGGTTTTTCGGATGTTGATCTAACGCCAAGAGGAAGGAAGCATAATGAGGCATTGCATGTATCAGTGGAATGCAGGGGCACAACCTTGGCTCATGTTTTGGTGGACACCGGGTCGTCTCTGAATGTGTTTCCTAAAAAGGCTCTTGATAGGCTTGACTGTGAGGGATTGACATTAAAGCAGCAACATAGTAGTGAGGGCCTTTGACGGCTCAAAAAGGATGGTGCATGGGGAAGTGGATATCCCCATAAAAGTTGGAACCCAAACATTTGATTCAACTTTTTATGTAATGGATATTCTCCCTTCATATTCCTGCGTGCTAGGCCGACCATGGATTCACAATATCGGCGCTGTTACTTCTACGTTGCACCAAATGATGAAGTATCTGATTCAAGGGAAGATTATCACCGTTCATGGAGTAGAAGAGTATATGATCAGCCATCTCAATTCCTTCAGATATATGGAATTAGATGGTGAATTTATTGAAACTCCATTCCAACATTTTGAATAAGTCCCGCAAGATGTGGCAGTAACCAAGGCTGTGTCTCAAGTTCCCAAGATTACAAGGCCTCCACCCAGGATGTCATCTTTGAAGGATGCCAAGGCAGTGATAGAAGAAGGTGGGTGCACTATTTGGGGACAACTCACAGATATCCCATACAAATCTGATAAGTTTGGCCTGGGTTTCACTTCAGGTGCCCAGAAAGCTGTACGTCATGCTCGTGCTGGAGGACCACCCTTGAAGATCAGCAACCACCAAGTCAGCACCGTGAAGGATGATGAAGACAACTACAACCTGGAGGATTGGATCTTCCCAGCTGTCAGTGGAGGGATCAACAACTGGGAGGCCAGAGATTTTATCCTGATCACTTTTATCCCACAGTAATTTGTCTTTACATTTTGTTGGATCTGTAATATTAAGACAATTCAGACTCTTAAAACCTTGTGCCTTACCCGAGGCACAATGGTCCATTTGTAAGGGTTATTATCTCATTTCCATATGACATCAATGAATCATGGATGTTTTTGCATACAAACTTTGTGCTCATTGTTTTTTCTTTTTACATTTTCATTTCTTTCAAAGATAGCTATACTCTTACACACACTTACACTCACAATGCAGGTCTACATCCATTCAGGATCCCATGGGTAACGGTTCTGCTATGGCCTTTTGTGACTCTGAAAATCTAATCTACCAAGCCGAAGACGAATGTGAGGAAGATTGTGAAGTTCCTGGGGAACTCGCCAGGTTACTGCAACAAGAAGAGAGGACCATTCAGCCCCACGAGAAACCAGCAGACACAATCAACCTAGGTACCGAAGAAGATAAAAGAGAAGTCAAGGTGGGTGCCAATCTGGAACCCATTGTTAAAGAGCGTCTACTTCAGTTGCTACACGAGTATGTTAAGGTCTTCGCCTGGTCGTATGAAGACATGCCAGTACTTGATGTAGATATTGTGGTACATCGTCTACCTACAAAAGAGGATTGCCCACCAGTAAAACAAAAGGTCCGTCGAATGCGACCAGATATGTCGGAGAAGATTAAAGCTGAAGTCATGAAGCAATTTAATGCTGGATTCTTGGCCGTCATCTCCTATCCGCAAGGGGTTGCCAATGTTGTTCTCGTGCCTAAAAAGGACGACAAGGTATGAATGTGCGTGGACTACAGAGATTTGAATCGGGCAAGCCCTAAGGATGATTTCCCACTTCCCCACATTGATATTCTAGTTGATAATACGGAACAACACAAAGTTTTTTCCTTCATGGACGGTTTCTCAGGTTACAACCAAATCAAAATGGTGCCTGAGGACATGGAGAAAACAACATTTGTCACACAGTGAGGCACATTCTGCTACAAGGTTATGCCATTTGGACTGAAGAATGTTGGGGCAACATATCAGCGTGCCATGGTAGCTCTGTTTCACGACATGATACATCATGAAATAGAGGTCTATGTGGATGACATGATAGCTAGATCTCAAACAGAAGAAGAGAATCTTGACCATTTACAGGAACTGTTTGAGAGACTAAAGAAGTACAAGCTGAGGTTGAACCCAAATAAATGCACGTTTGGAGTAAGGTCTGGTAAGCTCCTAGGCTTTGTCGTCAGCAATAATGGTATTGAAGTAGATCCTGCCAAGGTGAAAGTGATACAAGAGATGCCTGCTCCTCGTACTGAAAAGGAAGTCATAGGATTCTTGGGACGTTTAAACTACATTGCCAGATTCATTTCTCACCTGACAGCTACTTGTGAACCAATCTTCAAATTACTGAAGAAAAATCAAATAGTCAAATGGAATGATGAATGCCAAACTGCTTTCGACAAGATCAAAGAATACCTGCAAGAACCTCCTGTGTTGATGCCACCAGTCCAGGGAAGGCCATTGATCATATACCTGACTGTTTTGGAAAATTCAATGGGGTGTGTGTTGGGGCAGCATGACGAGTCTGGCTAAAAAGAGCACGCTATTTATTACCTGAGCAAAAAGTTTACCGACTGTGAAACAAGATATTCACTGCTCGAGAAAAATTGCTGCGCTCTGGCTGGGCTGCTCGCCGGCTAAGATAGTATATGCTGACCTATACTACCTTGTTGATATCTAAAATGGATCCAATAAAATACATCTTCGAGAAACCTGCCCTCTCTGGGAGAATAGCGAGATGGCAGATGATCCTGACAGAATATGACATACAATATACTACCCAAAAAGCAATAAAGGGAAGTGTACTAGCTGATCACCTTGCTCACTAAGCTGTGGAAGACTACAGTCCGTGAAGTTTGAATTCCCAAATGAAGACATCATGATGGTAAACAACTATGAAGAATTCAGACCATATGACAGACCTGAACAAGGATCCCGATGGACCCTAGTTTTTGATGGGGCATATAACGCACTCGGCAATGGTATTGGTGCTGTACTCATATCTCCGGAAGGATGTCACACTCCATTAACGGTAAAACTCTGCTTCAATTGTACAAACAACATGGCGGAATACGAAGCATGCATCTTTGGTATCAAAGCTGCCATAGACTTGGGGATCAAATCTTTGAATGTATTTGGAGATTTAGCTTTGGTTATCAGCCAGATCAAAGGGGAATGGGACACCAAACACCCTAACCTTATCCCTTACAAAGAACATGTTTTGACATTGCTCCCACATTTTGAGAAGATTACCTTCGAGCACTTCCCGCGAGAAGAAAATCATCTAGCAGACGCACTAGCCCCAATGTCATCTATGTTTAAAATTAAATGGGATAACGAGGCTCCCCAGATCACCATTGAACGAATGGATGAACCAGCACACTGTCACGAGATTAATTCTGAAGAAGTAGTGGACCAAACTTGGTTTCACGAAGTCAAGAGGCATCTCGAAACCCAAAAATATCCAGAAGGAGCTTCAGTAAACAATAAGAAGTTCTTAAGGAGATTCTCTGCTAAATTATTCCTTAGTAATGGCATTCTTTACAAACGCAACCATGACTCTGTGTTACTTCGGTGCGTAGACAAGGTTGAAGATGAAAGGATTATGGCTGAGTTACATGAAGGCACTTTTGACACCCATTCCAGTGGGAATACGATGGAAAATAAAATCCTACGGGCAGGCTATTACCGGTCTACCATGGAAGCGGATTGTTATCAACACTCTCGAACTTGCCATAAGTGTCAGATTTATGCTGACAAGGTGCACGTGCCTTCGATTCCTCTGAATATCTTGACGGCTCCTTGGCCCTTTGCTATGTGGGGGATTGATATGATTGGGCAAATCAAAGCAACAGCCTCTAATGGACACCGCTTCATCTTAGTGG
This sequence comes from Vicia faba, assembly GCA_948472305.1. Taxonomy (NCBI): domain Eukaryota; kingdom Viridiplantae; phylum Streptophyta; class Magnoliopsida; order Fabales; family Fabaceae; genus Vicia; species Vicia faba. Next base: position 1,268,840,066 of record OX451737.1, on the reverse strand, counting down.
CTATTGACTATTTTACCAAGTGGGTGGAGGCAGCTTCTTTCGCTTCCGTTACCAAGAATGTTGTCACCCGGTTCATCAAGCAGAATCTCATCTGTCGTTATGGTATCCTGGAGAGAATCATTACAGACAATGGTACAAACTTTAACAATACTATGATCACCGCCTTGTGCGAGCAATTCAAGATTCAACATCATAATTCTTCCCCTTACCGGCCGAAGATGAATGGTGTTGTCGAAGCCGCGAATAAGAACATTAAAAAGATCATACAGAAAATGACATTCACGTACAAAGACTGACATGAAATGCTACCATTCTCTCTCCATGGATATCGTACCACAACTCGCACATCAACCGGGGCAACACCCTATTCTCTGGTATACGACATGGAGGTTGTCTTGCCTATTGAGGTCCAGATCCCCTCTCTAAGATTTATGAAGGACGCAAGGTTGAATGAATAAGATTGGATCCAGACTCGACTTGATCAACTAAACATGATTGATGAGAAAAGTCTTACTACTGTCTGCCATGGTCAAATGTATCAAAAACGGATGATCAAGGCTTTCAAAAAAAAGGTCAGACGACAAGTGTATCAAGTCAGGGATTTGGTGATCAAACGTATCAAATTTCCGCAAGGTGATCCCAGGGGAAAATGGACTCCTACATACAAAGGACCATTTGTAATCAAAAACATATGGTCTCTGGTGGAGCAATGATCTTGACCACCAAGGATGGCGACGACCTGCCGCACCATGCGAACGTAGACATAGTCAAAAGATACTACACATAAGAGACCCGCTAAGTTGACACACCTAGGAAAAACAAGGGCATCCCGACGAACCAAAAAGTTTCGGGAAAAAATTAGGGATAAAACAAAAAAATCTGTACACCCGGCAAGTTGAAAACTCGAAAGGGCGACTTGGGCAAAAAAGGGTTTCCCGGTGGACTGAAAACCCGAAAGGGCGGTCCAGGAAAAAGTTATGGAATTAAAGCGTATGATTTTTGTTGTACCCCAAAATTTTCCCTCCCATATTTCTCAAAACATTTCAAGTGAGATCCTCAAATTGCTCAAAGAAGTCCAAGGGTTAACCAGACAAACCCTCTCCTAAGGCAGTCTACCTCAAATTAGGGTTTCATGTTGAATCAAGATACTTGAGTCCAAGGGATCCCAAAATGCTCACCATTGTCCTAATATGTTCTCAAAATCATCCATGTCAAGTTTCAAGCCTTGAGGAGAAAGTTTGCTCAGTCAATTGCTCAAAGGCCTGAAAATCGACTATGCTAGGGCAAAAGTCAATTGTGGTCCACATGCAGTCAAACTTTAAGATTTTTGGTCAACATCCTCATTTTGAAGTATTGTTTATCATTTGATCAAGGGTTGATCATGATTCATCAAGTATTGCTCATAATTCATCAAAACCCAAATGTTGCTAAATTAGGGTTTTGCAGGAAAAGTCAACCCAACTTTGACCAAGCATAACTTTCTCATACTTTATTAGAAATGACCCATCCAAAGCTCATTTTGAAGAGGATGCAATTCCCTACAGTTAATCTTCAGCTCCCAAGTTCAAAATATGCACTCACAAGAAGTTACAAATTTGGACATTATAGGTCATTTTGAAAAGTCAACAAAAACACCTTTTTTATCAAAGCTTCATACATGAACATGGAAGACTCAACTGATATGAGACCAAAAGGGTTGATTATATGACACCTTGAGCTTTCTAAAAAGTCCAAGAACACATCTCTAGGGTCAAAATTGAAAGATTTATGCATTGGTGAAGTTGACCTTTTTTGAAAAATTGTCAAAAGTCAAATATGCCTCAAATTGCAATTTTTGTCAAATGGGCCCAACTTTTTGTGCTTGTATTGAGTTTGTAACATGGTCCACGACCCATGATCCTTCCCACTTGCCTTTATTTTATTGTTTCCATTTATTTTGATTTTTATTTCAATTAAATCAAATTAAATCAAAATAAAATCATGGAAATATCAAAATCATTTAAACCTTGAGATTTTGTGCATATTTCAGGTCTCTTATACAGCTAGCAATGAAATCAAATCGTGAAAGGCATGTTTGTACACAAAAATATTGGTCTTTTCTTGTTTTAGAAAGATTGGATACAAGTATGAATCAAGGATCAAATCTTCATAATTACAAAGATTGGATGCAAACTTGTAAACCTAATTCACCCAAGGACATATATAGAACGTTTGCAGATCAAATGCACAAGGGTTAGAGGCGTGTAGAGTGAAGAACAACTTTCAAAAAATCAAGAAAAAATGGAAATCTGATTTCATAGTTCCAGGCATTTTCAAGACTTCCAAGCTATCTCATTCGCTTCCTCGGTGTGTAAGGAGTCTATACCAATCACTAACAAGAGTTTTCGTGCCCAGAATCCGCCTCCATAACCCTCAAGGTTTGTCATTATTTTCAAAATAGAATCTCTTTATCCTTGCATCTTTATCATGTTTCAATGACATATTTGTAATCCTTATCATGTTTGCAAGCTAATGGTAACAATTAATTGCGTTTTTGTTAGCTATACTGAGATCCACCATTGTTAGGGTTTAGGTTTTGTTTTTAGGGTTTTCTTATGCAGGAAAAATTGGCCCAAAAGAGGGGTGCTATGGTGTTCATAAGGTCAAGATGAGTTGATCTGCACCTTTAGTTTTGAGTTATTGTGCCTGTATGAGATTTTGAAAAATTGCAGGGGCTATAGCTACAGACTTTTGTCTGTAGGTAAAAGTCTGAGACTTTTACCAATGGAGAGAGGAAGAAAAAGGGAGACGTGGCAGGCTATGATTCACCCATTCAAAAATTCGCGCGTTTAATATATATCTTTGCTTGTTTCCAATATATTGTTTATTTGGTGTTTCATATACAAACAAACGCGCTAGCAGAGTTAGTAAGCTGGTGTGTGGAAAAAGCCATAGGGCCTGGGTTCGAATCCCAGGTCCCCCTATTATTTCATAATATTTTTCATTGCATGATCATGCGGATGTACAGGCACAAGGACCACCATGGACCATCAGCTCTCAACTATTGGATCTAAGGCAGACTAAATCTAACGCTTGGCATGTGAGGGTCTATCAAAGACTTAGTCAAATGTGCACCATGGAATCAGGGAGGTCAACATGGACCCTTGCTTTTGGGCCCAGAAATTTCTATGGACACCCCTCAAACCGCTAACATATCAGGCCCAGTTCTCTCTATTCTTTTATATTTTCTTTATTCAATTTATTTTGTTTAAACTATTTTCTCACAAAATTAATTCTTTTTTATCAAAAAATTATAAAATCAATTTTCATCAAATTAGATTTAGGTTTTATTTTTCACCAAAATTAATTTAATTAGTTTAATTTGATTTTAGGGTAACTTTGAATCTTTTGAAAATAAATTAAAACAAATTAGAAAATTAGGTTAATTTGATTTAACTTTTATTTTCTTTCCTCAAAATAACAAAAATACAAAAATAAGTCAAAATTAATTATTTTCCTTAATTAATTTAATTAGTAATTAGGTTTATATTTTTTTAATTAAAACCTTATTTTCTTAAAATAATCAAAAACAACAAAAATATGATTTTTTTAATTAGGTTTAGACGGGGTCAAAACCCTAATTTTCTCTCATTCTCGATCCATCACGCGCATTTATTTATTTATTTTACAATATTAATGTAACTGTTCATGGGATGTAATAGTTTAATTAGGACTTTCTTTTTGTTTATTTATCATTTTACGGTTTTTTGGCTATGTAATTAATCCCCTTCCCCGAAGCCTTGTAATAGCGTAGTTTTATTTCTCGCATTTTAATTCTCATAAATATTAACTGTTTGATGTATGATAATAGGATTGCATGACAAGAATGTATGTTAATTTAAAATGGTTAGCAAACCCTAAATGTGCAAAGATAATAACTTGAAATCAAATCATTCGCACATGCGCACTCCTTGGGTATACTTTCACTTCGGTTGCCTTCGGTAAACGATCATTAAGTATAGGGTATCTTAGTGGTTTCCCTCTTGTCTAAACAAAGATCAAATGTCCCGTTCGGAAATGTTGCCTCGGAAAGGTTGCCTCGGAAATGTTGCCTCGAATATGATCTTAAGACACTAGGTTTATTATTAAGACGTCCTAACATTTCTTTAGTGATCGTACGTCTCTTTCGAATTGACCCTTTACAACTCCAACGACGGTGCTACCTACTCACTAATAGTGGGATAGCGTTGTCTAAAGGAAACAAGAACAAAAACATTCTTTTTTCGAGTAGGTAGATGCTAGTAGGTACTTGCTCAAAAATCAAACTTTTCCACACTTACACTTTTTCAAACAAAGTTTTCAAAACGACTTTGTAACACTCTTGAAGACATAAGCAAGGGTTAAATCAAAGTAAAACAAAAACTTTTCAAACACACAAACACAGAAGCAATTTTTAAAATGATGAGAAAGTACCTAAGAGCCCGTAGAAAGTTACGGATAGAAAGGGTGCTAATACCTTCCCTTTCTATAACCTACCCCCCGTACTCAAAATCTCGAAAAATGAATTTTTCTGTGCTTTTTTCCTTTCCAGTTGGATAAAATAAAATTCGGTGGCGACTCTTGCTTACCGCGACATTTTGCAAACACAAACGCAAAACGCAAACCAGCATTTTCCTAGAACAGTCTGGTTCTACCACCGTATCACAGAACTGGCGACTCTGCTGGGGAGAAATAAGTGGAGTATACCTTAGGATTAGTTCATCATAAATTGCTTCTCTTGTTTGTTTTGGTTGCTTTACTTTTAAAGGTTTTATATTGGGAGTTACTATAGATCCTAACCCGGATCTGGGGACACCTTTTAGGTAAGTAGTAATAAACTGTGAGGGAACTGTACGACATAGACCGATACGGTTGAAGCAGTAGCTACGTTGATGTGGCACATTGGTTGGTACCGGTATCCCTTGTGGAGAAATGAGGAGAATACGGGGCTGCTATATGTTTCGTTAAGCATCAACTAACCTTAGAACCTATAATTGACCAACTTGGCCATAGGAAGTAGTGAGATAGCCGGTCTCGGTGTAAAACTGGGAACTGGTTGATACTCAATGCTACACTCATTGAGACCATACTCTCGAGATGGTTCTGGCTGCAAGAAAAGATTGCGTGAGCTGAAACCGTGACCGATGGAGGATGGTCACTGATATTGAGAACCTCTAGAACCTGATTACTATTATTAGGACAGGTTGAAACCAAGTGAACTTCAAGAGGGTAATACCCAGACCCCATGCAAGCCTGAAATTTAAGGGCTTTTGTGTGACTTATTTGCCTTTACCATGTCTATAGTTTTCTATACATGTTGTGTGTTTTATCATGACATCATGCATCATAACATAGCATGCATACTTCATTATACTAACCATTTCAAAGACCAAGGGGATTTATCTTTGTTCTGTTTTGCAGATTATGGCCTTCATGCGCAGAAACACCATCCGAGTTAACCTTTTGCAAATACCTGCTCAACTCAAAGATTTAGCCTCAAAAATTTCTGATACTTCTTCATTCATTAGGAGACATGGTCAACTTCTTAGTTTGGTTACCTCAAAGTTTGACGAGCAGATGATGAGTGTGCTTTTCCAATTCTTCGATCTAGTGCATCATTGCTTCACTTTCCCGGATTATCAGCTAGTTCCCACATTGGAAGAGTTTTCTCACTTGTTAGGCATATCCATCCTCGAGCAGATTCCCTTCACAGGTTTGGGAGAGACCCCTAGACCAGAGGACATTGCTTCAGATTTACACTTGAAAAGGGCTGATGTAGTATCTAATTGGGAAACACGAAGCGGGGTTGATGGTTTCTTAGCCAAGTTTTTGATAGATCAAGCTCAACTATTCTGGGATAACTTGGACTTTCAGGATTTTGAAGACATCTTGGCTCTCCTTATCTACGGTTTGGTTCTCTTCCCGAATCCATATTCCTTCATAGATGTGAATGCGGTTAAGATCTTCCTGTCTCGCAATCATGTACCTACTCTTCTAGGTGATATCTTGCATGCCCTCTACACTCCTACTGTGTGAAGAAGAGGGACCCTCATGTGTTGCATGCCGCTGCTAGCGAGGTGGTTTATTTCGCACCTCCCCAAGTCTGTGATGAAGAATGAAGAAGGTTTAGGATGGTCTTACATGATAATGTCCCTTTCCCATACATACATTCTTTGGAGTTCTAAGGCTATGGAAAGCATTGCTGTCATTGATCGATGTGGGGGATATCCTAATGTCCCGTTGCTTGGAATCAGAGGGGGTATAACCTATAACCCATGCCTAGATTTACAACAGTTTGGTCACGCTCGGAGAGATGGTCCTCATGAGCTACTTATTACAGATATTACCTTTGACTATAAGGGAGACGTCGACGAGCATCGCCGAAGGTTTATACGAGCCTGGGGCATGGTGAAAAGTTCTGACCCTCAAGAGCTAGGACCAAAGACTTCTCTCCCTATGAAACCTTATCTCCAATGGGTCCGAGCTCGTGCTTAAAAGCTTGGGATGCCTTATGAAGCTGTGTTGCCGGTGATTGTGGAGCCTACCAATGAAGAGGGTGTGCCTTATACAGTCCTTTATCCCTACATGCCCACTGATCTTGGGGCATTAAAGAGATCCTGGATTCAGCTGAAAGAGGAAAGGGATACCTATCGGGAGAAGTACCATGAGAAATAGAGGAAGATCTTGAAGCTCACTAGGCAACTTGAGAATGAAAGGACGATCAATGACTACGTCAACACGAAGGGGAAACGTCCATGGGATTTCTGACTTTTTCTTTTTCTAGTTTAGATTTATTTTCGGTTTATTTCTTTTGTAAACGCCTTAAAGGCATTGTTAAAACATTTTTACAAGTTAATCTAATAAAGTTTGTTCATTTCTTGTTTTGCAAATTTAAATCTCCCAAAGTCTTTGAAAGCATTACATACGCATCCCATTATCATGCACATCATTACAGGTACCATTACAGGTTTCTCATCTTCTTCGCTGTTTATTTCAGCATGAATGTCTTCTGAAATACCTACCGATCAAGCCATCAAAGCTCTTCAGGCACAAAATGCCCAATTCTAAGAGATGTTCTTGAACTTGGCTAAAGGGCAGGAGGATTTGAAGACTCTCATCCTGAAGGAGAAGAAGAAGAAGAAGAAGAAGGTGGTTCTTCTGAATATGGGTAACAGATTTAGGAATAGGTTGCGACAGGAAGCTGCTCTGTCTCTTTCATCCAAAGGGGAAAAGAACCAAGAAGAAGAAAATGGTCCCAATCCTGTGGTATCTGATAATGATACTGATTTTGATGATGAGAAGTATCCTCCTGCTGAGGATAGGTACAAACAACTCGAAGACCGTCTGAGCGCTATGGAGATTCAGAAGATACCTGGTTTGGACTTCGGAGATCTGGGACTAGCATCTGGGGTGGTGATCCCTCATAAATTCAAAGCTCCGGTTTTTGCCAAGTACGATGGAGCATCCTGTCCAAAGCTCCATCTCCGTTTGTATGTCCGAAAAATCCAACCTTACACTGCTGATAGAAATATGTGGGTACATTTCTTTCAAGATAGTCTATCAGGGACTCAACTTGAATGGTTTTATCAATTGGAAGGAGCTAATGTCTGAAATTGGGAGGACCTTGCTGCAACTTTTTACAAGCAGTACCAGTATAACACCGACCTTGTTCCCACTCGTACTCAGCTTCATGGTATGTCCATGGGTGTAAGTGAAGGTTTTAAGGACTATGCCTAGAAGTGGAGAGATTTGACCGGAAGAGTCCAACCCCCTCTGTCTGATAGGGAGTTGGTGGACATGTTTCTAGGGACGTTGTCTAGTCCATTATTCAATCATCTGATCGGAAGTTCATCATTTGGGTTTACTGAATTGATCCTGACTGGGGAGAGAGTAGAAGCTGGTATCCGAAGTGGTAAGATACAGAAAGGTGCTTCGTCAAGTACAGAAAAGAAGCCTTTCACCGGTAAGAAAGAAGCTAGTGCAGTTTACAGCTCGAGGAGCCAAAACTGACCTGAACGTCGTCAAGCAGTAAATGCGGTATTAATATCAAGACCCACTGTTGCCCCACAAAGCAACAATCAGCAAAGAATGGAGAGGCCACAGAGACAGTACACTCGGCTCAATATGACCTTGTCTCAAATTCTACCATAATTATTGAAGACCAACCTGGTAACTCTGAGGGAAGCCCCGAAGAATCCCAGCACCACATCTCTGTTATATAACCTGAACGCCCGCTGCGCCTATCACTCCGATAGACCAGGTCATGATACAAACAACTGTTGGGCCTTGAGGAATAAGGTGCAAGATTTGATTGAAGCTAAAGAAATCGAGTTTGACGCTCCAGAAAAGCCCAACGTCATAACTGCACCCATGCCCAAACATGATCAGGGAGTGAATGCAATTGAGGATGATGAAGAAGAGTCAGATATCGACAGCTGGATTTACCCGACTACCAATGGTGGATTGAACAACTGGACAACGAAGGACTTCGCGCCCATTTCTTTTATTACACAGTAATAGACTTTTGTTTTGATATTTGTAACAGACAGTTTGAAACTTTATGGCTCGGTGCCTTGCCCGAGGCACCTTGGCTTTGTTTGTGAGGGCTTCTTATTTGTCATTTTCATATATCATCAATAAAGCATTGGACGTTTTCTTGCATTACAAATGTTGCGCTCCTTGTTTTTCTTTTCTATCTTACACTTTGTCAAAACAACTATTGTATTACACACACTCACATATCATAATGCAGATCTACATCCACTCTGGATCCCATTGATAACGACTCTGCTACTTCCAGTTATGACTTCGAAAATACGATCAACCAAGCCGAGGACGAAGGTGAGGATGATTGTGAGGTGCCTGGGGAACTTGCTAGACTGTTACTACAGGAAGAGAGGGCCATATAGACTCATGAAGAGCCAGTGGAATCAGTAAATTTGGGTACAGAGGAAGACAAGAAAGAGGTCAAGATAAGTGCAAATTTGGAGCCTAGTGTCAAACAACGGTTGATACAAATGCTACGCGACTATGTTGAGATCTTCGCTTGGTCTTATGAAGATATGCCTGGTTTAAACACTAATATTGTGGTACACCGCCTGCCAACCAAAGAAGACTGTCCTCCGGTAAAACAGAAGGTTCGCTGTATGCGTCCAGAGATGTTTGAGAAAATCAAAGCTGAGGTCATGAAACAGTTTGACGCCCGATTTCTAGCTGTTACTTCTTATCTGCAGTGGGTCGCTAATGTTGTTCCTGTGCCTAAGAAGGATGGTAAGGTGCGGATGTGTGTGGACTATAGAGATCTGAACAGGGCAAGCCCCAAGGATGATTTCCCACTCCCTCACATCGATGTTCTGGTCGACAACACCGTGCAGCATAATATCTTCTCCTTTATGGATGGTTTTTCTGGTTACAATCAAATTAAGATGGCCCCCGTAGACATGGAGAAGACAACCTTCGTTACACAGTGGGGCACCTTCTATTACAAGGTCATGACGTTCGGATTGAAGAATGCTGGGGCAACATATCAGCGCGCCATGGTTGCTTTGTTCCACGACATGATTCACCATGAGATTGAGGTGTACATTGATGACATGATCGCAAGGTCCCAGATTAGGAAAGAACACCTTGACCATCTCCAGAAGCTATTTGACAGGTTGAAGATGTACAAGCTGAGGTTAAACCCGAACAAGTGCACCTTCGGGGTAAGGTCTGGTAAGCTGCTGGGTTTCGTCGTTAGTGATAAAGGTATTCAAGTGGATCCTGCAAAGGTGAAGGCTATACACGAGATGCCAGCTCACCAAACGGAAAAAGAAGTTAGAGGCTTTTTGGGACGTCTGAACTACATTGCCCGGTTCATTTCACACCCGACTGCTACTTGTGAGCCAATCTTCAAGCTGCTGAAGAAGGATCAAGTGGTAAAATGGAATGATGAATGTCAGGCCGCTTTTCAAAAGGAACAAAGAATATATCCAAGATCCACCTATTCTGATGCCTCTAGTTGAAGGAAGACCTTTGATCTTATACTTGACAGTACTCGACAATTCAATGGGGTGCGTGATGGGGCAGCATAACGAGTCTGGCCGAAAAGAGCATGCTATTTACTACCTTAGCAAAAAATTTACCGACTGTGAGACCCAATACTCACTGCTTGATAAAACTTGTTGCGCTTTGGCATGGGCTGCTCGCCGGCTGAGATAGTATATGCTGACTCACACTACTTTATTGATATCAAAGATGGATCCAATCAAGTATATCTTCGAGAAGCCTGCCTTATCCGGAAGAATAGCAAGATGGCAGATGATCTTAACTAAGTATGATATCCAATACAAAACCCAGAAAGAAATCAAGTGGAGTATGTTGGCAGATCATTTGGCGCATCAGGCCGTGGATGATTACCAGTCTATGAATTTCGAGTTTCTAGATGAGAACATCATGTTGGTGACCGACTGTGAAAAACCTGGACCGGATGAAGGACCTGAGGAAGGATCCCAATGGTCTATGTACTTTGACGGAGCCTCAAATGCATTGGGTAATGGAATTGGCATCGTGATTATATCTCTGGAGGGTTGTCATACTTTGTTCACCGCCCGATTATGTTTTAACTGCACCAACAATATGGCGGAGTATGTGTAAGTCTCAGAGTTCCTAAGAGGGGGGGGGTGAATTAGGTCTTATAAAATTTATTCGGTTTTATGAGAATGCTTGGTAGTAATTTTTTGGTTAAGTGTTTGAAGGTTTTGATTATATCTTTATCTTTTCCTGATTATGGTGATGAAAGCGATAAATGCGGAAAAGTAAAGAACACGGTGATATATCCTGGTTCCCCTCACAATCCGAGAGTACTCCAGTCCCCTTTCCAACACGAAAGAGATTTCACTATAGTTAGAATGATTGTACAGCCTATGTTTACTATCTAACCTATAGGGTGATCAAAGGTTCTTAACACCTTTAAAACCAAACAAACACTAATGTGAATGAAGAACAATCCTCTTCAAATCACAACACTTACTTCCAACAATCCTGGATAGTAAGGGAAAATCTTTAAGTAATACAATGATTAATTTTGAAGTATATGGAGAGCTTTATCAATCTTCAATTGATCTTCTTCTTCAAGATAAAAACAATTCTCAACAATGTATATAAATGTTCACAATGTATAAATGAAACTTGAAATGATAATGAAAGTGTATATGGCAAGTTTCACAAAATTATGAACACATGAAAGTTTAAATTCAAATGTGAGTAAATGAGAAAATTGTTAATGAAGAAGTATATTTGTTAATTTGAAAATTGAAGTATTGAATATATTGTTTGAAAATAAGAAATTCTGCATTTTATAAAGTTGTAAGAACCTCTTCATTCATGCCAATTCATATGAAAAGTTGCAATGCATTCATGAAAAGATACCACTTGAAAAATGTTCAAAAAACAAAGTAAAAGCTGCATTGGTTCGCTAGGAACCGGTTCCGACACTGACAGAACCCGGTTCTTAGTGAACGTTATAAGTTGAAATTCAAATTTATTACGTAGGAACCGGTTCCCCTATTGGTACAACCCGGTTCCTGGTACAAAATCCAGGGACATGTTTTTTGAGAAAAGCTGGAACCCGGTTCCCTGTTAGGGTGGAACCGGTTCCTAAAGGTTTATTTTCAAAAATACATTTTGAAAGATATTTCAAACAAAGTTTTTCTATGTTCAAGGTCAGGTGGGACAATGAAGCTCCCCAGATTACCATTGAGAGGTTGGACGAACCCGCACATTGCTGTGACATAGAGACTGAAGAGGTAGCAGATAAACCTTGGTTTCACGAGGTAAAGAGGTATCTTGAGGCTCAAGAATACCCTGAGGGTGCATATGTTAATGACAAGAAGTTCTTGAGAAGGTTCACTGCAAAGTTCTTCATTAGCAACGGGATCCTTTATAAGCGTAACCATGATTCGACCTTACTGCGATGTATGGACAAGAGCGAGGCAGAACAGATCATGGCAGAGTTACATGAAGGTACTTTTAGAACTCATTCCAGTGGATATACCATGGCGAAGAAGATCCTACGGGCAGGATATTATTGGTCTACTATGGTAGCCGATTGTTATCAGCATTCTCGAACCTGTCATAAGTGCCAAGTCTATGCTGATAAGGTGCATGTACCTCCAGTTCCTCTGAACATCTTGACAGCTCCTTGGCCTTTTGCAATGTGGGGCATCGATATGATCGGCGAGATCAGACCTACCGCGTCTAACGGGCATCGTTTCATTCTGGTAGCTATTGATTATTTCATGAAGTAGGTTGAGGCAACTTCCTTTGCTACAGTAACCAAGAACGTCGTGGCGCAGTTTATCCGACATAACTTGATCTGTCGATACGGTGTACCAGAGAGGATCATTACGGACAATGGTATAAATCTCAACAATACGATGATCACCGAGCTCTGCAAGAAGTTCAAGATTCAGCATCACAACTCTTCTCCTTACTGGCCGAAGATGAATGGGGCTGTTGAAGCGGCTAATAAGAACATCAAGAAGATTGTGCAGAAGATGACGGTGACCTACAAAGACTGGCATGAGATGTTACCATTCGCTCTTCATGGGTACCGTACCTCAGCACGGACATCAACAGTGGAAAAACCCTACTCTTTGGTGTATGGTATGGAAGCGGTCTTACCCATTATGGTCCAGATACCCTCTCTCTGGATTATGAAAGATGCAGGTTTAAGCAAGGAAGATTGGATCCAGACCCGGCTTGATCAACTGAACTTAATCGATGAAAAGAGACTTACTGCTATTTGTCATGGTCAGACGTATCAAAAGCGGATGATCAAGGAATTTAACAAGAAAGTTAGATGACAAGAGTATCAAGTTGGGGATCTAGTGATCAAACTCATCATACTGCCGCAAGGTGATCCCAGGGGCAAATGGACCCCTACGTACGAAGGGCTATTTGTGGTTAAGAACATTTTCTCATGAGGAGCTATGATTCTAACCACCATGGATGGTGACGACCTTCCTCACCCCGTCAATGCAGACATAGTGAAAAAATACTACGCATAATCAAAGACCCGCTAGGTCGACTGGCCTAGGCAAAAATAAGGGCTTCCCGGCGAACCAAAAGGGTTCGGGAAAAAATAAGGGATGAAAATAAAAAAATCTGTACACCTGGCAAGTCGAAAACCTGAAAAGGCGGCTTGGGCAAAAAAGGGTATCCCGGTGGACCGAAAACCCGAAAGGGCGGTTCAGGAAAAAATTAGGGATTAAAGCGTAACACTATGTCTCATGGATCATCTTGCAACCAGACTTCGGTATCGACTATCAAGCTCGTACGGCGCCAATCAATCTGATCTACCTTCAACCAAGTAGCAAAGTGATGAGACGCTCGAAGATATAAAGGCAATAACAGAGTTGGAACCCAATGGGATTGTTCACATAGCTGTTTTTCTTTGTTTTTCACAAAATTGTATAATTTCTATGTTTCAGCGGCGTTCTCTTACTAGGACGTCAACCTCTTGTACAAAACGCCTATCACAGGCCAACTTCAAAAATCAATACAATTCGTTTTACAATAAAATTCAAAATTGTTTTCTTTTTCTGTTTTGTTTTGCAAGAACATCCAATGATTCATTTTTTATATATGCATTTGAAAATAATTGTTGCTCACAAATATTTATATGCGAAACAAAAGATGATTACTCGTAATTTCAGGAACAGGGGCAAACAGAAATGTCCAAACCTTACAGTTGCTCTACTCACCAGGTACAGGAATAGACCCAGCTGGAGAACATGACTAAAAATGCATACACTCCCTACAGAGTAGGAAGTGTCGAAAATAGTGGTGTTAATTCTCCCCAAGCAGAGTTCATCTATCACCAACAATGAAGGACCATCCCCGGTGGAGTTTATTTCTTCCACAAGAAGAAACTCAATCCCCAACAAGGGTTCATTATCTCCAGCAACAGTAATTCATCCCCAGCCGAGGTTATTTCTCCAAATCAGCAGATCTTCTAGCAAGTATCTCTTCCCCACAGAGTCATTTTCTCGCCGGTTTATTCTCCAGCAGAGTTATTCTCCCACCAATTTATTCTCAAATCATCTTCGACTGTCATCCCCAGCGGGAACGAAGAATTCAGCTCTTTATATTCTCCAGCAGCAATCCAGGATTTATTTTCCCCAGCTAAAGAATATCATAAGAAAATTTCATATCCATACATCATTGCATGCGTATACGCATCATACAACACAACCTCATTTATTTTGAGAACATCATTACTCAATACACTTCATACATCATGACATCACATACGACTAACTCGTTACCTTTCAGGGAAAGATACAATTAAATTCTCACAATTATCTCTGGTTCAGTCAAGTCAATGCTAAATATTTTTATTCCAGTTCAAGCTATGAAGCCCGGGTCCGACCGGATAGTATCTTGATTTCTACATCATATTGTGAAGCCCAGAGAATGACCAGATAACAGTATCAAACACCGCGAAGCCTGGATTCGACCAAATAGTGGTTTATCTTAAAGCTATGAAGCTCGGATTCGACTGGATAATAGTTTAATCCCCAACAAGTTATTATGAAGCCTGGATTACGACCAGATAGCAATACAAGTTATTGTGAAGCCTGGATTAGGACCAAATAGCAGTGCAAGACACCATGAAGCCTGGAAGCGACCAAATAGTGGTATTTCATAAACACAGGTCGTGAATCCCGGAGATCGACCGAATAACAGCTTAACAAGTTACTGTGAAGCCTGGATTACGACCAGATAGCAGTGCGAGACACCATGAAGCCTGGAATCGACCAGATAATGGTAGAAGACATTGTGAAGCCCGGATTTGACCGGATAACAGCTTAGCAAGCTATTGCGAATCCTGGATTATGACCAGATAGAAATGCAAGTCGCTGTGGAGCCTGGATTACGACCAGATAGCAGCCAAGAATACTACGAAGCCTGGAGTCGACCAGATAGTGGTATATATTTAATGCAAGTTATAAAGCCAGGGTTCGACCAGATAGTATCTTGATTTCTCCAAACACCATGAAGCCTGGATTTGACCAGATAATGGTATGAGACATCGCGAAGCCTGGATTATGACCAGATAGTGGTAAAAGACAATGAAGCCTGGATTACGACCAGATAACAATGAGGGACACTGTGAAGCTTGGATTTCGACCAAATAGTAGTCTACCCGGACAATTACTATGAAGCCCAGAAATCGACCGAATATTAGTAGGCCCAAAAGTCAAATGGAAGCCCGAATGCGACCAGATAACCACTTGATTTCTTCTGAAGCCTGGACTACAACCAGATAAGAAGTAAGGTATTGTGAAGCCTGGATTACGACCAGATAGCAGTACATAACACCATGAAGCCTGGATTCGACCAGATAATGGTATAATACATCGTGAAGCCTGGATTACAACCAGATAGCGGTAAAGGACGCTGAAGCCTGGATTACGACCAGATAATAGTACAAGACACTGCAAAGCTTGGATTTCAACCAAATAGCAGTTTACCTGGACAATTACTAAGAAGCCCGGAGTCGACCGGATATTAGTGTGCCCTAAATTCAAGTTGAAGCCTGGATGCGACCGGATAACAACTTAATTCCTTCTGAAGCCTGGATTACGACCAGATAAGAATTGAGAAATTGTGAAGCCTGGATTACGACCAAATAGCAAGTTTAATCTCATCTCCCCATTAAGTCATTGTAAATCCTGGAGCATGACCAGATAGCAGTTGATCTTATCACTATGAAGCCTGGATTACGACCAGATAGTAGTTCATTTTCATCTCTTCGACTAAGAGACGATTCCCCAGTAGAATAACGGACGATCGAAGCTCCTAAAATTCAACTTTTCCTCAATACAGAGATCAGCATTCCCCAGCGAAGTCTTCCTCAACAACAGGTATACAGGTTCTCGCTAAGGAATCTCTTAGGCGATCGACACTCCTTCGAATGGCATCTTTAAGCCCATATTCTGTCATCAATCTCCAAATGGCATCTATAAACCCATCTTCCGTCATCAATCTCCAAATGGAATCTATAATCCCATTCCCGATATCGCAAAATGGATACCACCTCATGTGAGTGCAAATTTCTGGGCACTCTAGTGTTCAATCATCTTCCACCCTCAGATCACGAAAGGCAGACAAGCCAATCTACATCCTCAGGTTTAAGAAGATTGAACAGGGGAAGCTGTTGTATCCCAAAATTTGCCCTCCCATATTTCTCAAAAACATTTCAAGTGAGATCCTCAAATTGCTCAAAGAAGTCCAATGGTTGACCAGATAAACCCTCTCCTAAGGCAGTCTACCTCAAATTAGGGTTTCATGTTGCATCAAGATACTTGAGTCTAAGGGATCCCAAATGCTCACCATTATCCTAATATGTTCTCAAAATCATCCATGTCAAGTTTCAAGCCTTGCAGAAAAAGTTTGCTCAGTCAATTGCTCAAAGGCCTGAAAATCGATTGTGCTAGGGCAAAAGTCAATTATGGTGCACATGCACTAAAACTTCAAGATTTTTGGTCAAAATCCTCATTTTGAAGTATTTTTCATCATTTGATCAAGGGTTGATCATGATTCATCAAGGATTTCTCACAATTCATCAAAACCCAAAAGTTGCTAAATTAGGGTTTTGTAGGAAAAGTCAACCCAACTTTGACCAAGCATAAATTTCTCATACTTTATTAGAAATGACCCATCCAAAGCTCATTTTTAATAGGATGAAATTATCTACAATTCATCTTCATCTCCCAAGTTCAAAATATGCACTCACAAGAAGTTACAAATTTGGACATTATAAGTCATTTTGAAAAGTCAACAAAAACACCTTTTTTGTCAAAGCTTCATACATGAACATAGAAGACTCAATGGAGATGAGACCAAAAGGGTTGCTTATAGGACACCTTGATATTTCTAAAAAGTCCAAGAACACATCTCTAGGGTCAAAATTGAAAGAGTTATGCATTGGTGAAGTTAACCTTTTTTGCAAAATTGCCAAAAGTCAAATATGCCTCAAATTGCAATTTTTGTCAAATGGGCCAAACTTTTTGTGCTTGTATTGATTTTGTAAAATGGTCCACGACCCATGATCCTTCCCACTTGCCTTTATTTTATTTTTTCCATTTATTTTGATTTTTGTTTCAATTAAATCAAATTAAATCAAAATAAAATCATGGAAATATCAAAATCATTTAAACCTTGAGATTTTGTGCATATTTCAGGTCTCTTATATAGCTAGAAATGAAATCAAATCGTGCAAGGCATGTTTGTACACAAAAAGATTGGTTTTTTCTTGTTTTGGAAAGATTGGATGCAAGTATGAATCAAGGATCAAATCTTCATAATTACAAAGATTGGATGCAAACTTGTAAACCTAATTCACCCAAGGACATATATAGAACGTTTGCAGATCAAATGCACAAGGGTTAGAGGCGTGTAGAGTGAAGAACAACTTTCAAAAAATCAAGAAAAAATTGCAATCTGATTTCATATTTCCAGGAATTTTCAAGACTTCTAAGCTATCTCATTCGCTTCCTGGGTGTGTAAGGAGTCTATACCAATCACTAACAAGAGTTTTCGTGCCCAGAATCCGCCTCCATAACCCCCAAGGTTTGTCATTATTTTCAAAATAGAATCTCTTTATCCTTGCATCTTTATCATGTTTCAATGACATATTTGTAATCCTTATCATGTTTGCAAGCTAATGGTAACAATTAATTGTGTTTTTGTTAGCTATACTGAGATCCACCATTGTTAGGGTTTAGGTTTTGTTTTTAGGGTTTTCTTATGCAGGAAAAATTGGCCCAAAAGAGGGGTGCTATGGTGTTCATAAGGTCAAGATGAGTTGATCTGCACCTTTAGTTTTGATTTATTGTGCCTGTATGAGATTTTGAAAAATTGCAGGGGCTATAGCTACAGACTTTTGTCTGTAGGTAAAAGTCTGAGACTTTTACCAACGGAGAGAGGAAGAAGAAGGGAGATGTGGCAGGCCATGATTTACCCATTCAAAAATTCGCGCGTTTAATATATATCTTTGCTTGTTTCCAATATATTGTTTATTTGGTGTTTCATATACAAACAAACGCGCTAGCAGAGTTGGTAAGCTGGTGTGTGGAAAAAGCCACAGGGCCTGGGTTCGAATCCCAGGTCCCCCTATTATTTCATAATATTTTTCATTGCATGATCAGGCGCATGTACAGGCACAAGGACCACCATGGACCATCAGCTCTCAACCATTGGATCTAAGGCAGACTAAATCTAACGCTTGGCATGTGAGGGACTAAATCTAATTTGATTTTAGGGTAACTTTGAATCTTTTGTAAATAAATTAAAACAAATTAGAAAATTAGGTTTATTTGATTTAACTTTTATTTTCTTTCCTCAAAATAACAAAAATACAAAAATAAGTCAAAATTAATTATTTTCCTTAATTTAATTTAATTAGTAATTAGGTTTATATTTTTTTAATTAAAACCTTATTTTCTTAAAATAATCAAAAACAACAAAAATATGATTTTTTTTTAATTAGGTTTAGACGGGGTCAAAACCCTAATTTTCTCTCGTTCTCGATCCATCGCGCACATTTTTTTTTACAATATTAATGTAACTGCTCATGAGATGTAATAGTTTAATTAAGACTTTTTTTTTTGTTTATTTATCGTTTTATGGTTTTTTGGCTATGTAATTAATCCCCCTCTCCGAAGCCTTGTAATAGCGTAGTTTTATTTCTCGTATTTTAATTCTCGCAAATATTAACTGTTAGATGTATGCTAATAGGATTGCATGACAAAAATGTATGTTACTTTAAAATGGTTAGCAAACCCTAAATGTGCAAAGATAATAACTTGAAATCAAATGACTCGCACATGCGCACTCCTAGGGTATACTTTCACTTCGGTTGCCTTCAGTAAACGATCATTAAGTATAGGGTATCTTAGTGGTTGCCCTCTTGTCTAAACAAAGATCAAATGTCCCGTTCGGAAATGTTGCCTCAGAAATTTTGCCTCGGAAAGGTTGCCTCGAAAATGTTGCCTCGAATATGATCTTAAGACACTAGGTTTATTACTAAGACGTCCTAACATTGCTTTAGTGATCGTACGTCCCTTTCGAATTGACCCTTTACAACTCCAACGACGGTGCTACCTACTCACTAATAGTGGGATAACATTGTCTAAAGGAAACAAGAACATAAACATTCTTTTTTCGAGTAGGTAGATGCTAGTAGGTACTTGCTCAAAAATCAAACTTTTCCACACTTACACTTTTTCAAACAAAGTTTTCAAAACGACTTTGTAACACTCTTGAAGACATAAGCAAGGGTTAAATCGAAGTAAAACAAAAACTTTTCAAACACACAAACACAGAAGCAATTTTTAAAATGATGAGCAAGTACCTAAGAGCCCGTAGAAAACTACAGATAGAAAGGGTGCTAATACCTTCCCTTTCTATAATCTACCCCACGTACTCAAAATCTTGAAAAAGGAATTTTTCTGTGCTTTTTTCCTTTCCAGTTGGATAAAATAAAAGTCGGTGGTGACTCTTGCTTATCGCAACATTTTGCAAACACAAACGCAAAATGCAAACCAACATTTTTCTAAAACAGTCCAGTTCTGCCACCGTATCACAACTATGTCCCGTTGGATCACCTTACGGACAATCTTTGGCTTCCACTGACAAACTCAGAGGTTCTGATCAATTCAATCATCTTCGGACGAGGTAACAAATGGACAAGATGCTCAGAGATACGAAGGCTATAGCAGAATGGGAAACCCATGGGATTATTGCACATAGCTATTTTTTCTTTGTATCAAAATTTTCATTTTTTTTTACGACAGCATTCTCTTACTAGAATATTTGTCTCATTGTACAAAAATACTTACTCAAAGTCAATACAAAGATATCCCTTTGAAACTGCAAAACTATCTATTTTTCTTTACTCTTGTGTTTTGTTTACAAAAACGTCGAATGATCCATTATTGAACATATGCATTTGAACATAATTACTGTTTACAAATAAAAAAAATAAAAGACAATCGCTGATGGCCTTAAGAGATAGGGAACTCTCTCTAATTTTATCTCCATAAAATTTCCCACAGTGTGCAGTTTAATCCCCAGCGGAACAAAACTTCCAGTTTATCAACCCCTGGTAGAAGTCGCCAAATTTCTCAGGATTCCTCAACAGGATTTTACAAGCAGTACACGACATTTCCCTTACAACAGAGTTTGTTTCTCTAAGCGAAAATTCATCAACACTTCAACTTCACAACATGAAGACTTACACTCCATATCCTCAGCAGCAGTCAGGGATTTATTTTCCCCAATCCAACAGTAGTGTGGCAGATTAGCTTGCATGCGCATACATCGCATCCATATATCATAAACATTGATAACACGAATGCATTACACCATGCATTTCATACAACATAACATTACATATTAGCTAAAATTTTACCCTTTTCAGGATAAGATTAATCAACAGCTACCATTAACAATGTTCAAAGTTTTCAAATACGCCCCAGATACGGATGCCATTCTGATCCTCATTCAAATTCAGCTCTCAGATACAGTTCAGATACGCTTCAAACACGAATGCCCTTCTGATACTCATTCAGAATCTCTTTCATATACAATTTAGATACGCTCTAAACAAGGATGCCATTCTGATACTCATTCAGATGCAGTTCAGATACACTCCAGACACGGATGCCATTCTGATACTCAATCAAATTCAGCTTTCAGATACAGTTCAGATACGCTTCAGACACGGATTCCATTCTGATACTCATTCATATTCTTTCTCAGATACAATACAGATGCGCTCCAGACACGGATGCCATTCTGATGCTCATTCAAAATCTCAACTTTCAAATACAGTTCAGATACGCTCCAGACACGAACGACATTCTGATACTCATTCAGATTCTCTTTCAGATTCAGCAATCAGTTTTGGATGGCATGTACAAACCCATCTCCAAAAACTTTCTATCACTTCTCCAAATGGCACCTTTAAGCCCATTCCCTCTACCATCACATCACCAAGTGAAAAATTCTGGGCACTCTAGTGTCCAATCATCTTCCACCTTCGAGTCTTGAATGGAAAAACTCGCCAATCTAACTCTTCAGGCTTAAGAATATTGAACAGGGGAAGTTGTTGTACCCTAAAATTTTCCCTCTCATTTATCAAGAATTTGCTCACAAGATCTCCTTAGACTCAAGCCTGCACTAGGGTTTGATCAGCTCAAAACACCTCCTTAAACACTAATGACCAAAATTAGGGTTTGAGATTGCACAAGGATTTTTGAACTTCTAATGCCCCATATGACTTTCATGGATCATTATGGACCCCTAAGATTACTCATGTCAAGTTTCAAGCTTTGGATCACACTTTTACTCAGTCAATTGAGCAGTTGATCTAAAAATAAGTTGTATTGGGGGAAAAGTCAACTATGGTAAATTTACAGCCAAACTTCATAATTTTTAATCCACATCAACATTTTAGACTCATATGTATCTTTTGATCAAGTTTGGACCATAATTCCTCAAGAAATTTGATCAAATCTCCAAAAGGGCAAAATGGTCAAAATTAGGGTTTTAACTGGGAGAGGGCAATCTCTGATTTTTGACCTAGAAAATGTTCAATTGATTTAAGGCATGATCTCAAGAGTCAAATTGCATCATTTTGACCTAATGACTGTTTCAAAACATTGCAAGTCCATTGGATTGACAGAGGAATTTTTCAGTCAACTGATCAAAAGTCAACTGTATACTGAAAAGTCAAACTTTGACTTTTTGGTCAAATTCAAGTGCCAAAGATCATAATTCATCAAAACATGTTAAAATATGAAACTTATTCATCAAGAAATCAAAAAGTCAAGATTTCATTTTGAAAAGTCAAAATTTCTAAACTTAGAAATTTTTGTGCTGGAAATTTCATATATTTTCACAACTTTGAACAAATTTTTAACCATGATGCAAGATGATTCAAGAGAAACTTCCAACATGAAAGTTGTATATCTCCATGAAATATACAACTTTTCTTTACACAACTTCTTCCAAAAGTGCTTGGATCTCAAGTTATAGTTTTATGTATATGTGGTTATGAAACTAAACACTTAGTGAAATTTTGCCCTAATTTGGTCATGATTTTGACCCAACTTCATGGCACTTTTTCATATGGTTCCAAGGGGAATCTTAAAAAGAAATTCAAAAATGGGTGGTATAGTATATTACAAGCTTTCCAAAATGTCCAAGAACTCCTTGAGATCATTCTTGAGTAGGGAGAATTGAAGAGATGAAGTTAGCGTTTTATTACGTTAATTACAAGTCATTTTAGTGATGAACAAAATTCAAATTCAAACTATGCTGCTGTTGGCTCCTAAATTCGACACCCACGTTCTATTATCATATAGATCATTAATTATGAGTTAGAAGAGTTTCCTACACAAGAAGGCTTCGATCAACTGATCACATCGAAGGCTTATCAAAGAATGACAAGATACTTAGAGAAATTTCTCTAAGTTGGAATCATGTTGTTTTCAACGTCGAAGGAGCAACCTTTCGACCAAGGTCCCTGATGCCCAAGATCGAACGGTTTGCATTTCAAATTGTTGGGGGGAAAACGGTTCCCAGCAGTTACCAAGCGCAACATGGCGTGGAAGTAGGCGTCGAGGGTTGTGAACGTGCCATGTGGTGTCACCACGAAGCGATGTAACTGCCCAGCAGTTACTTAGGATTTTTAGTATAAATACTAAGTGTTCACGTAGTTATTAAGTGTGTTCATCATTGTATACAAGTCACTCATTTAGATTCAAGTACCCAGCGTGAGAGAAAGAATCATTGAGAATGTATGTATGAAACAGCATTTACCTTAATTGAAATCTTTTACATTCAAGCAATTTATCGCTTTCACTTATTTATCTCAGTCGAAGTCATTTATTTAACAAGCCTTTAATGCTTTTATTTACTTTATCAAGCTTTTCTCCATGCAATTTACTTAAAGTGTCTCTACCTTACTTGCATTAATCACCATTAGGATTAGTCGAAACTCTCTATTTTAAAGCATTTAAACGATAAAAATCAGCCATGTCTTAGGATCAATCTGATCAATCCTGCGAGTCACCAAATAAGTTACCTTTTGGAAGATCAGCGGTTGTTTACCATTTTTCATGGTAAACAAATTGGCACGCCAGGTGGGACCTTGTGTTGATTTTACGAGTTTAATCATTTTTTATAAAATATACTCCTTTTTCGAGAGTATTGCATGTTATTGAGAAGTGGTAGAATATACACCAACGAAACCAATACTAGGAGAAGAAGTAGAGAAATGGTGAATCCGCCAAACAATGGAGAAAACCCACAAACAAACATGGGAGCGACGGTTATCCCAACCAACTGGTTATCATTCAGTGGGCTAACTGACATCTAGACAACTGGTTGGGGAAGCGAATTCAGTGATAATGACTGAGTCGCAAGCGTTACAGCGAATTTCGGCTTACGTAGCTGAAACAAGAATGATAGCGGCTCTCAAAGCCGAAGTAAAATATATGGCCACCAAGGCCAATGACCAAGTACTACCTTCTATAGGTCCTGGAAAAGATTTCGACCCAGAACCTCCCGATATCTCGACAGAAGGAATGCAGGAACAGAGGCTCGACGCCATCTACGACGATGAGCCTTTGGGTTTCGAAAAGGACCCCCTGGCGAACAACATCAAAATGTTAGCACATGATCCTTTAGAAGAAATCGACTTGGGCAAAGGGTTAGATAAAAGACCCACTTACATCAGTTCCAAAATAGACCCAGAGCTCAGGGTAGAAGTGATCCAATTACTGAAGGAGTTCAAGGACTACTTTGCATGGGATTACGACGAGATGCCTGGTCTCGACAGAAGATTGGTAGAACTTCAGTTGCCAATCAAACCTGGGAAAAAGCCTGTCAAACAAACTCCAAGACGCTTCGCTCCATAAATACTGTCGAAGATCAAAACGGAAGTCGAAAGACTGCTGAAGTACAAATTCATACGAACTACGAGGTACGTCGAATATATTGCAAACATTGTGCCAGTTATTAAGAAAAATGGTACATTGAGGGTGTGCATAGATTTCAGAGATCTGAATGCTGCAACACCCAAAGATGAATATCCTATGCATGTGGCAGAAATGCTTGTCGACTCTGCCGCTGGCCACGAGTACCTGATCATGCTCGACGGTTACTCAGGATACAATCAAATTTTCATTGCTGAAGAAGATGTGTCGAAAACAGCTTTTCGATGCCCTGGGGCCTTAGGCACTTACGAATGGGTAGTAATGCCTTTTGGCCTAAAAAACGCTGGGGTAACATATCAGCGAGCAATGAACTCTATCTTCCATGATTTTATTAACACTTTTATGCAAGTATATATTGACGATATTGTTGTAAAATCTATTTCCAGGAAGAACCATATAGACCACCTTCGACAATCATTCGAAAGAATGAGAAAGCATGGTCTGAAGATGAAACCTTTGAAGTGTGCGTTCTGTGTGAAAGCTGGAGATTTCTTGGGCTTCGTCGTACACAAGAAAGGAATCAAAATCAACCAGAACAAGACGAAGGCAATCTTGGAAGCGAAAGCGCCCACGAACAAGAAGGAACTACAATCTCTGCTGGGAAAGATAAACTTCTTAAGGAGATTTATATCTAACCTAAGTGGAAAAGCGCAAGCCTTCTCACCCTTACTTCAATTGAATAAGGAAGGGTTCGAGTGGGGGCAAGAGCAACAAGAAGCCTTCGACAAGATCAAAGGGTACCTCACCAAGCCACCTATTTTGGTGCCTCCTTGTAGAAATAGGAGTATGAGATTGTACATAGCTGCATCCGACAAAACTTTGGGAAGCATGTTAGCCCAAGAGGATGAAAATGGAGTCGAAAGACCCATTTACTAAGCAGAGTTTTGAACGATGCAGAAACTAGATATAGCGAAGTTGAAAAATTATGTCTATGTCTTTATTTCTCTTGTACAAAGCTCAAACAATATATAAAATCAGTTGATGTGTATGTTTCGTCCCATTTTGATGTTTTCAAATACATGTTGTCGAAACCCATCTTTCACAGTCGAATTGGCAAGTGGGCGCTAGCATTAACTGAGTATTCGTTAACCTTTATGCCTCTCAAGGCAGTAAAAGGACAAGTGGTAGCAGACTTTATAGTCGACCACTCAATTCAGGTACAAAATATAAATTACATGGAGATAGAACCCTGGAAATTTTACTTCGATGGTTCCAGCCATAAAGATGGAACGGGAGTAGAGGTCTTAATTATTTATCCAGAGAATGGTCATGATGACAGCGTATGAAAGGCCATCGTGCGTGCGAAGTGCCTTACTGAATTGACATCTTGGGAAAAGTTGAAATGATGATTTTTTGAGATTTTCAGATGGTTGGTAGGAGACGAAAAGCGCATAAACTAATTTGTGGCTGAGAGTGAAGGACAGGTGTCGAATGGAATATCAAAGAATGCCTCTTTCTTCTAAGCGTCGAAATAAGACATTCTTGGGGGGCAATTTGTTGGCTGCTAAATTCGACACCCACATTCTATTATCATATAGATCATTAATTATGAGTTAGAAGAGTTTCCTACACAAGAAGGCTTCGATCATCTGATCACATCGAAGGCTTATCAAAGAATGACAAGATACTTAGAGAAATTTCTCTAAGTTGGAATCATGTTGTTTTCAACGTCGAATGAGAAACCTTTCGACCAAGGTCCCTGATGCCCAAGATCTAACAGTTTGCATTTCAAATTGTTGGAGGGAAAACGGTTCCCAGCAGTTACCAAGCGCAACGTGGCGTGGAAGTAGGCGTCGAGGGTTGTGAACATGCCATGTGGTGTCACCACGAAGCGATGTAACTGCCCAACAGTTACTTAGGATTTTTAGTATAAATACTAAGTGTTCACATAGTTATTAAGTGTGTTCATCATTGTATACAAGTCACTCATTTAGATTCAGGTACCCAGCGTGAGAGAAAGAATCATTGAGAATGTATGTGTGAAACATCATTTACCTTAATCGAAATCTTTTACATTCAAGCAATTTATCACTTTCACTTATTTATCTCAGTCGAAGTCATTTATTTAACAAGCCTTTAATGCTTTTATTTACTTTATCAAGCTTTTCTCCATGCAATTTACTTAAAGCGTCTCTACCTTACTTGCGTTAATCACCATTAGGATTAGTCGAAACTCTCCATTTTAAAGCATTTAAACAATAAAAATCAGCCATGTCTTAGGATCAATCTGATCGATCCTGCGAGTCACCAAATAAGTTACCTTTTGGAAGATCAGCGGTTGTTTACCATTTTTCACGGTAAACAGCTGCATAAACACTACTTTGAAGGCCTCAAAATTGTTAGGCACTCCATAATTAATGGTTTACACAACTGTTAGAGGCCTCACTTCAAGCATTTAATGCATGGACATGTTTTATATCCATTTCTGGAAGAAATGTCACATTGCCATTTTGATAAAGTGACTTTTTGTACAAAGCTTGTTCTTGAGCCTTGCACTTGTTCTCTTATGATCAAACAAGTCCTATAACTCATGAGAAATGTTTCAAACACTTACAATCACCCATCCCATGCTTGTACCTCTTCTTGAAAATTGTTTCCCTCTTTTCTTCAAAATCAAGTAACTAGCCAAAAGGTAGGAACTTGTACTTCTGACTTGCCAATGCACTCAAACACTTTTGCTTATACATACGCAAACCATTTAACAAAAAAGACACGAATGCTCAAGCCTTGAAAACACCTAGAACTCGGAGTCACACTTCACACTTCCATTTTTACACGAACTGAATAAAAACTTGAAACTCGTAATCTACTTGTGCGTTTCTTGGCCTTTTTGTTTCTAAAGTTTCTAAACATCATATAGAGTTGATCCCACACCCTGTTATAGAACTGTAAAACCATTAACACCATCCTCCATTTCCAAAAACAGAGTTTTGCACATTGACTTCTCGAGACCATTTCAGCCATCCATTGCTCAAGCTAATCATTGCATTAGCTTCCTGGGACCTCAAGGAAGCTAACCTAATCATCACCATCACTTGAAACAAGCTCAAACTCAAAACACGATTTCCAGTTTTGAGGTAAGTTTTCTCATCTTTGAACGCTTCATACATGCATCATCAATAGTTTATTTGTGAACAAAACATGTAGATATCATTGCCCTGAAGCTAACCATGTCCATAGTTTCCATTAATTTTGCTTGAGCTTAGAGAATTTTGAAACTGAAATTTCTGAGATTTTTAGGGTTCAGATTAGGGCCATTAAAATTCATACTTATCTGTGATCTATAGTTTTAATGCTTTACATTTCTGAAACTGTGAGAAAATTTACTACAAGTTTCATGTTTACAGTTTTCATTTTTAATGAGAAATGAGCAAGTTACAGTTGGTCTGGCTGGAGGTTGAAGATGAAGTCATCAGGGCGCGTTTTGCCTTATATATTTATTGTTTTGCTTATGTTAACGGATGTATAGCCACTCTAATGGTAGAAGCGTGTGTCTGTAACCTTTGGGACCTGGGTTCGAGCCCCAGTGGTACCCTTTTGCATTTTTTACATGTTTTTACATTCTTGACTTTTTTGCAAGCGCCTGGGCCTTATTGGGCTTATATTGTTTTTTTAAATATTTTTGCTTACTAACCCCCTTACAGGTTGTTAGCACCCCTGGCCCAATTTATTTTTATTTTCTTATTTTTATTTCATTTGTTTTCTTAATTATTTTTTACTAATGTTAAAAATCATAAAAAAAATATAAAAATATTATATTTTCATTTTGACAAAGTTTTTTTATTTTTTCTCGTAAAAATTATTTTTATTTAATAAATATTTTATTCATTTCACTAAACATCTTGTAAATTTAATTAATATAATAGGTTTTATTTATTTTCTTGTACACCAATTTAAATATATTATTTTAATATATAAAAGGCCAAAAAACATTTTATGACACCATATATTATTTTCAAGACAAAAATACCAAAAATTCTCTTCTTGAAACTTAATTTCTTTTTTTTAATCAATTAATAGAATTAGGGTTTTATTTAAAATCTTTTCTTAATAAATTTAAGTTTAATTAATTATTTTCTTTAATTAATTAGGTTAAAACAAATTCACTTTTCCTAAAAAATCCAAACAAAAATATTCATTTACTTTACATTTCACATTTTTGTACATTTATTTATTTTTGTGCATTATTTCAATTCTTGTACAAATTCAATTTGGTTGTAATAGATTAATTAGGTTTATATTCTTGCAATCCCCATTTACAAATTGTACACCCTCCTCCCACAAATGTTGTAATAGCATAGTAACTTTAAATTTCGCAATTTATCGCTTTTACATATAACATGCTAGTAATTAGGGTTTGTATGGAAAGACTAAAACCAATACTTAGAAAATACTAATTCAAGATAAAAACAAGCATGAAAATAATACACTTGCACACAAGCACCCCTAGGATTATTCCACTTGGTTGCCTTATACAAAGTGGCCATATTACGCATGTAAGGTATCTTAGCAAAAAATAAGCAAATACAAGATCATAGTCCCTCGATGACGCTATCTAAGTTGCCTTTAAAATGATCTTAGCCCCTAAAAAGAATGCTAAGATACCTTACAACATTGATAATCATGGTTATACAATGACCCACGCCCATCCCGTTAACATCCAAAGATAGGGTTACTTACCAAATCAATGGTAAGATGACAATGTCAAAGGAAAAGGAAAATGAACAAGAAAGACTTTTGAGTAGGTAAAATGCGCCTAATTACTTGCTCAATTTCAAATAAATATCCTTGCTATTTTCAAAACAAGCACCTACACTTTCAAAACATCTTACAAACTTTAAATTTTTTTCAAAAGATCAAACATCTTTGTATACCTTCTTACAAACAAGAATCATTACAAAGATTGCCTAAACGATGGCCTCTTTACAAAATACTTTCAAAAATCACACAAAGCACAATTTCAACCAAAAAGCAAGTGATCTAGAAAGTAACTAAGAGCCCATGGAAAACCATGGATGAAAAGGGTGCTAATACCTTCCCTTTTCATAATTTACCCCCCGAACTCAAGAAATAATCTCAAAGGTCTTTCCTGTGCTTTTTCACCTTTCCTTTTGGATAAAAGAAAAGTCGGTGGTGACTCTTGCTAACCGCAACATTTGCAATCAAACGCAAAACCTTCAAGTCAGTTCTCCCACCATATCACAGTCGACAATAGTAGAGTCATTAGCAATAAGATCCAGAGTGGATGAGAACCTGCAAGAGTGTGTGTGTGTGTGTGCGCATGTAAGATACATGGATATTTTGAAAAATGTATTTGAAAGAAAAGAAATATAATAAACTCAAATATTTGAATGCAAAAGAGTCCAATGTACTGAATGATCATATGATTGGATGAACACAAATAAAACCTTGACAAATAGACCAAAGTGCCCCGGGCCAGGCACATGGCTTAAAAGTCATTGTTAAATATTACAGACAAAATGTTTTTGAATTGAAAGAAAAGCAATAACAAGTAGATTACTCCTCAATGAAGGAGATGGGCACAAAGTCCTTTGTATGCCAATTCTTCAGCTTCGTTGTAGTTGGATACACCCAATCTTCAAATGCAGCTTCTTCATCTAAATCACCCACAACATTAACTTCATGGCTTCCAATGCGGAGAGGTGGATTTCTAGCACGAGCATGCCTCACTTCCTTCTGAGCTTTGACAGTGAAGCCCAAACCAAACTTGTCCCCTTTAAATGGGATATCGAGGAGTTTCCCCATGTGATCGGTGGAAATAGAACTGACTGTTTTTTAAGTTGGTTCGTGAAATGTCGCGGTAAGCAAGAGTCGCCACCGTCTTTTTATGTTCTCCAACATGGAAAGGACAAAAGCACAACAAAATTCCTTCTTTGAGAATGTTTCTCGGTTCGGGAGGTAGATTATAGAAAGGGAAGGTGTTAGCACCCTTTCTATCCGTGGTTATCCACGGGCTCTTAGGTACTTGCTCTTATGTTTTCAAAAATTGTTTGCTTTTCAAGTGTGTGTGGGTTTTGAAATAGTTTCGTTTGAAAAATTTCTAAGTAACTCTTGTATCTGTCCTCAAGAGTGTATGAAAAATTTGTTTGAAAACTTTTGAAAGTGTCCGTGTGAAAAGTTGTTTTTGTTTGTTTTGAAAAGAGCAAGTACCCATGAGATCTACCTACTCTAAGGAATTAGGCTGTGTAAGAGTCATTTAGATAGTGCTATCCCACCATTGAGAAGTAGGTAGCACCATCGTTGGAGTTATTCGGGTCAATTCGATTATAAGGGACAATGTGGTCACCGAAGCAATAGTAGGACACCTTAGAAGTAACCCTAATGTCCTAGATCCTTTTTTATCCGAGGCAACTGTTTCGAGGCAACAGGATCTTTAGACAGGAGGGCGACCTCTAAGACACCCTATACTTGACGACCACGTTCGAGGCAACTAGTGAGGCGTACCCTAGGAGTGGCATGTGCTTGTGTGTTGTTTTCAGTTCATATTTATCTTTGAACATGCATTTGTGAGCTACGAGTTGATTTTAATTTGTCATACAAATCTTTCATGCATATTAACAGTTAAGAGTGCGGAAAATAAATTGCGGAAAGTGAATCTACGCTATTACAAGGCGCGGGTCTATACGTCGCCAAAAACAAAGACCCGTTTTGAAATAAATGCGGAAAGTAAACAAAGCGGTAAAATCCTAATTAACTATTACATCCTTGGAAACAGTTACATAAATATAATCAAAATAAGAATTAAAGTGTGAAAGAAATTAAATCAGGACGTCCTAGGGTTTTTGACCCTTTTGAGAAATAAAGAAATTTTTAGTCCCTTTTTGCAATTAATTAAATATTAAACCTAAACTAATTAATTATTTAATTAAAGAAAAAAAATGTTTTTGTGTTTTTTAATATTTTAATGAAAAATAAAAAGAAAAGAAATAAAAAGTCAAGAGAAAACCCTAATTCTAACCTATTTTATTTATTGTGAAAAAAGATTAAAATTAACTAATTAAACTATTTAATTTGTTAGTATTTTATTTACAAAATAAATTAATAATGAAATTAATACATAATAATAAATATTATAAAAATTTGTTTTCTGAATTAATTATTAAAATAGCTATTTGTTAGTTAAATAATAATAATTAATAATTATAAAAAGGAAATAAAAAGAAAGCAAAAAGAAATAGAAAGAAAACCAGGGGGGTGTGTTGGACCCAATGGAGGTATGAAGAAGCAATTTGGCCCATTAAGAATCAGGCCTGCTTTGACTTTCTGGATGGTCTACGCTGGCTTTGACTGGAGAACATGGTGGTCAACCATCCCTGGCCTTTGGATGCATGCTTATAGCCACTTGGCATGCTGAGGCGTGAGGGTATATGGTGGAACCCTTGACAAGCGCTGCATATGAAGATGTTATGAAAAATAATAGAACTATTTTGGGGGACTTGGGAATCGAACCCAGGTCCCAATGATGCACAAACACCTCACCAACCACCAGGCCATCACGCTGCATTTGTTAATATATTGACAATTAATTATAATATATAAAAACAAATAACATCCTGAAGAACAACCAAAACGCGCGCTATTTTTTGAATGGACCACTAGCACCTTGCCAGCTCACCGTCTTCTTCGTTTTGCCTGTAAAATAAAAAATCAAATAGCGGGGGTTTTAAACCCCCACAAAGTAAAACTGCCAATAATAGCGAATAGAAATCCAAGCTATATAAATATGGCGTGAGGTGTCCATTGTATTCGTCACGTTCAGACGGTTTCAACCATGGGCATGGGAGGTTCCAATTTTGCCTGTGCTGTAAAGCCCTAATTCAAGACCTTAAGAACCCTAAAAATCTTCAATGGTGATTCACGATTCTGTACATGATAATGTAATTAACTAATACCAAAAGCTTTGTAAAGGTTCAATCAATGCAAATCAATGATTAGAATATGTTAATTATGTATAAATCATGAGTTACGATTATGGAAAAGTTATTCAAACCGTGAAACTGTTATGGGGTGTTTCTTGAGCTTTATGGCTTGGTTCTGATTGCAACACGTTCTGGAAGCTCCCAGCAATGTATTTGGATCCACAAGAGTCCTTAATTCGCCCTAGAACACTGAAAACAGTTTTGAGTTTTTTCCACTTTTTTCAATATTGCATATGGCTTCTGCAGCAGTTTTTTCACGTGAATGGATTTAGGTTTAGCTTCAGTATATGTAATGGAATGAATTAGGTTAAATCTTTGGGCAAAAGATCCATGGCATTATGTTTTGCATCTTTGATTTTCAATCAAATATTTTTCAATCTTTTTGATTGAAAAACCTTGCCAAATTGGGAGATTTGTCCCCTTGATGTGTACACGAGATCTTCAGCTTGTCTTGAGTTCATTTGCATCACAAAAAGATTTGAAAACCATATCTTTTGAATTTTCCTACAATTAAATGAATTAAATGAATTAATATTAATAAAAATTCAATTAATTAATTAAAAATAAGAAAATAAATCAATTTAAGTTCAATGGGTCGTGAATAGGCCTTGGACAATGTTTCAAGAAAGAATTTGAGGCCCATTAGCAAAAATGATGTGTTTTGAGCAAAGTTGACTTTTGCAAATTCCCAAAAATTTCCCAACTTCTCCAATGCATA
Source organism: Vicia faba (assembly GCA_948472305.1). Lineage (NCBI taxonomy): Eukaryota > Viridiplantae > Streptophyta > Magnoliopsida > Fabales > Fabaceae > Vicia > Vicia faba. The sequence goes on along the minus strand of OX451737.1, from coordinate 1,268,807,337 downwards.
TCTTGCTCAATTTTGAAGCTATGAACATGTTCTTGGACATTTTGGAAAGGTCTTGAAGTCCTCTAACCAATGCCTTTGGTCCCATGTCATTTTGATTTACCAATCTCAAGTTATGGTCTTTGACTTAAAGTGCCTTTTTGTTGACTTTTGAAATTGACCTATAATGTAGAAATTGATAACTTTTTGTGAGAGCATTTCTTGGTCTTGGAATGTGAAGATGAGTTTTAGGAAATGTCATCCCCTTCAAAATGAGAATTGGATGGGATTTTTCTGATGAACCATGCAAAAGTTATGCCTTGGTCAAGTTACAGCTGACTTTTCAGCTGTCCAAAAATAGAAACTTTTGGCATTTTGATGATTTTTGAACCATGCTTGAGGAATCATGATCAAGACTTGATAAAATGATGATTGTGGCTTCAAAATAAGATGTTGACCAAAATTTTTGACTTTTGACTGCCAAATGACCATTTTGCCCCTGCAGTTGATTGTGAAGCAAATGAAGCTTTTGACTGTGCAATTTGATGCTGTGAGTCTTGAGACTTGACATGTAGATGCTTGGCAATGTGTATAGGCTTATGGGACTTGATTGAGCCCTTGAAAACCTCAACTTCCTTGCAAGAACCAAAACCCTTATTTCAGTTGGCTTAGGAGGATGTTTGATTGTGCAACCCCTTGATCCATTTAAAGATTGATCTTGACAAATCTTGAAGAATATGGGAGGGCAAATTTTGGGGTACAACAGTTGCCCCTGTTCAATATTCTTAGACCTGAGGATGTAGATTGGCTTGCGTGCCTTTCGTGATCCGAGGGTGGAAGATGATTGAACACTAGAGTGCCCAGAAATTTGCACTCACATAGTAGAATATCAGCAATGTGATGTAGGGAATGGGCTTACGGATGCCATTTGGAAAGATGGTGGATGGGAGGATGGGCTTATAGATGCCATCTGGAGATGTGACAGAACCTTGTCGAGAATGGGCTTATAGATGCCATTTGGAAGTGTAATGGATAATTGTGGAGATGGGCTTATAGATGTCATCTGAAGGTGTCGATCGCGTAAGAGATTCCTTAGCGAGAACTTGCGTACTTGAGAAAGAAAGATAATTTCCTGGCCTGTTACAGGGGTTGATCTTCAAACTCTTCATGCAGATATGCCCTGGCTGGATACATGTATCAAATTTGGAATTAGTCGTCTATAGATATGCCCTGGCTAGACACAGGTATCGAATCTACAATCAGTTACTCACAGATATGCCCTGGCTAGATACAGGAATCGAATCTGGAATTGGTCGTCTACAGATATGCCCTGGCTGGATACAGGTATCGAATCTCTAAAGTCTTCATGCAGACATGCCCTGGCTGGATACAGGTGTTGAATATACAATCAGTTACTCACAGATATGCCCTGGCTAGATACAGGAATAGAATCTGGAATTGGTCGTCTACAGATACGCCCTGGCTGGATACATGTATCGAATCTCTAAACTCTTCATGCAGACGTGCCCTGGCTGGATACAGGTATCGAATCTACAATCAATTACTCACAGATATGCCATGGCTAGATACAGGAATCGAATTTGGAATTAGTCGTCTACAGATATGCCCTGGCTGGATACAGGTATCGAATCTCTAAACTCTTCATGCAGACGTGCCCTGGCTAGATACAGGTATCGAATCTACAATCAATTACTCACAGATATGCCCTGGCTAGATACAGGAATCGAATCTGGAATTAGTCGTCTACAGATATGCCCTGGCTGGATACAGGTATCGATTCTCTAAACTCTTCATGCAGACGTGCCCTGGCTGGATACAGGTGTCGAATCTACAATCAGTCACTCACAGATATGCCCTGGCTAGATACAGGAATCGAATCTGGGATACTTCGTCTACAGATATGCCCTGGCTAGATACAGGTATCGAATCTCTAAACTCTTCATGCAGACGTGCCCTGGCTGGATACAGGTATCAAATCTACAATCAATTACTCACAGATATGCCCTGGCTAGATACAGGAATCAAATATGGAATTAGTCGTCTACAGATATGCCCTGGCTAGATACAGGTATCGAATCTCTAAACTCTTCATGCAGACGTGCCCTGGCTGGATACAGGTATCGAATCTACAATCAATTACTCACAGATATGCCCTGGCTAGATACAGGAATCGAATCTGGAATTAGTCGTCTACAAATATGCCCCCGCTGGATACAGGTATCGAATCTCTAAACTCTTCATGTAGACGTGCCCTGGCTGGATACAGGTATCGAATCTACAATCAATTACTCACAGATATGCCCTGGCTAGATACAGGGATCGAATCTGGATTAGTCGTCTACAGATATGCCCTGGCTGGATACAGGTATCGAATCTCTAAACTCTTCATGCAGACGTGCCCTGGCTGGATACAGGTATCGAATCTACAATCAATTACTCACAGATATGCCCTGGCTAGATACAGGAATCGAATCTGGAATTGCGACAGTTGATAGTAATCATCTTTGGATGGACCTTTTTCCTGAAAAGGCAAAACATTAGTTGTATGCAATGTTATGATGTATGAAATGCATGATGTCATGATGTTCAGAGAATAAATGAGATTGTGTGATATGATGCGTGTATGCATGCATTATGTATGTAAATGTTTATGAATGTATTTCCGTCTAGGAAAATAAATCCTTGACAAACGCCGGGAAGTTGAATCCTGGGCTGAGGTTGAAGAGTAGAGTTCTTCATTTCCGCTGGGGATGATGGTTGCAAGAATAAACCGGTAGGAGAAGATGACTTCGTTGGGGAATAACTTGGTGAAGGGATTACTCTGTGGGGAATACTCTGTGGGGAAAGAGATACTTCGCTGAGGTTTTGATGATAACTCCGCTGGGGATACCGTTGATAAGTTTTGTTGGAAGATTCGATGAACTCCGCTGGGGGATAGGAAGAACTTCGCCGAGGACGATCTTTCCGTGGTAATTAGCTGAGGATAACCCAGTTATAAGCTCTGGTGGGGAATAACCTTTGAATAAAGCCGGGGAGATGCGTTCATACTCTGCAGGGATAAGCTTCCAGAATCTACTGGGGATAAGCTTCCAGAATCTACTGGGGAGGATAATTCAACTCTCCTGGGGAAACTTTTGAGACTGCACTGGGGAAGTGGCCCCACTGGGGTGTCTGTATTCCGCCGGGGAACAATCTTATATTAAGACTGTCGGGGATGCTTGCTCAGGAACATCTGCATAATCTGCTGGGGAATGTTGAGATCTTCTGGGGATACCCAACTTCCTTAAGGCTGACAGTAGACTAACTCTGCTTGGGGAGAGTATCGCTGACTTGCTGGAGATACTGTGCCTTTTTGGGCTGATTGGAGACCAACTCTGCTCGGGGAGAGTATTGCTGAAAACCTGTCTTACTCTGCGTGGAGTGAAGGTATCTTGGTCATGTTCTTCAGCTGAACTTACCTTGGTATCTTGGTGGACAGAGCAACTAGATCACTTAGACAACTCATTATTGCCCCTGTTTCTAATGTCACCTGTAATTAGTCCTTTGTTTCGCATGCAAATATTTATGATTAGCAATTAGTGTCAAATGCATATATAAAAAATGAACATTGGACGTTCTTTGCAAAAGAAAAACAGATAAAGGAAAAACAATTGGCAATTTGTCTGGAAAAGTGGATTTGTATTGATTTTTGAATTTGCCTGTAAATAGGCGTTTATGTACAAGAGGCTGACGTCCTAGTAAGAGAACGCCGCCGAACGAAATAGAGTTTATACAATTTTATGAAAAGGAAACAAAACAGCTATGTGAAAATTAATCCCACTGGGTTCCAACTCTGCTATCGCCTTTATGTCTTCAAGCGTCTCATCACTTGGCTGCTTAGTTGAAGAGGAAGCTGATTGATCGGTGCCGTGTAAGCCTGATAGTTGATGCCGAATTCTGGATGGAAGGTGATCCAATGAGACATAGTATTACGCTTATCCCTAATTTTTGCCTGGACCGCCCTTTCGGGTTTTCAGTCCACCGGGATACCCATTTTTGCCCAAGCCGCCTTTTCAGGTTTTCGACTTGCCGGGTGTACAGATTTTTTTCATTTCATCCCTTATTTTTGCCCGAACCCTTTTGGTTCGCCGGGAAGCCCTTATTTTTTCCTAGGTGTGTCAACCTAGCGGGTCTTTAGTCATACGTAGTATCTTTTTACTATGTCTGCATTGGCGGGGTGAGGAAGGTCGTCACCATCCATGGTGGTTAGAATCATAGCTCCTCCTGAGAAGATATGTTTAACCACAAATGGCCCTTCGTACGTAGGGGTCCATTTTCCCCTGGGATCACTTTGAGGAAGAATAATATGCTTGATTACCAGGTCTCCGACTTGATACTCTTGTGGTCTGACTTTCTTGTTAAATGCCCTGATCATCTGTTTTTGGTACGTCTGACCATGACAAATAGCAGTGAGTCTCTTTTCATCGATTAGATTCAATTGATCAAGTCGAGTCTGGATCCAGTCATCTTCGCTCAAACCTGCATCCTTTATTATCCGGAGAGAGGGTATCTGAACTTCGATGGGCAAGACTGCCTCCATGCCATAAGCCAAGGAAAAGGGAGTTGCCCCTGTTGACGTCCGTGCTGAGGTACGATACCCATGAAGAGCCAACGGTAACATCTCGTGCCAATCTTTATAGGTCACTGTCATCTTCTGCACAATCTTCTTGATATTCTTATTTGCCGCTTCGACAGCCCCATTTATCTTCGGCCGGTAGGGAGAAGAGTTGTGGTGCTGTATCTTGAATTGCTTGCAGAGCTCAGTGATCATCTTGTTGTTGAGATTGGTACCATTATCCGTAATGATCCTCTCAGGTACACCGTATCGACAGATCAGGTTATGCCGAATGAACCGTGCCACGACGTTCTTGGTTACCGTAACGTAGGAAGCTGCTTCAACCCACTTTGTGAAGTAATCAATCACTACCAGGATGAAGCGATGCCCGTTGGATGCCGTAGGTATGATCTCGCCGATCATATCAATGCCCCATATTGCAAAAGGCCAAGGTGTTGTCAAGACGTTCAGAGGAACTGGAGGAACGTGCACTTTATCTGCATAGATCTGGCACTTGTGACACGTCCGAGAATGTTGGTAACAGTCGGCTTCCATTGTGGACCAGAAATATCCTGCCCGAAGGATTTTCTTTGCCATGGTATGTCCACTGGAATGTGTTCCGAAGGTACCTTCATGCAGCTCTGCCATGATCTTTTCTGCTTCAGTCTTATCCACACAACGTAGTAAGGTCGAATAATGGTTTCGCTTGTACAGAATGCCATTGCTGAGGAAGAACTTTGCAGTGAACCTTCTCAGGAACTTCTTGTCATTAACAGATGCACCCTCGGGGTACTCTTGAGCTTCCAAGTACCTCTTCACTTCGTGATACCAAGGTTTTTCTGTTACCTCTTCAGCCTCAAGATCGCAGCAATATGCAGGTTCATCCAATTTCCAGATAATGATCCGGGGAGCCTCGTTGTCCCATTTGACTTTGAACATAGAAGACATCGTAGCTAACGCGTCCGCCAACTGATTCTCCTCTCTCGGGAAATGTTCAAAAGTTATCTCCTCGAAATGGGGGATCAATGTCAACACATACTCCTTGTAAGGAATAAGATTTGGGTGTTTCGTATCCCACTCGCCTTTGATCTGACCGATCACGAGAGCGGAATCTCCGAAGACACTCAGAAACTTGATTCTTAGGTCAATTGCAGCTTGAAGACCCATGATGCATACCTCATACTCCGCCATGTTGTTGGTGCAGTTGAAACATAGCCGGGCAGTGAGTGGAGTATGAGTGCCTTTAGGGGATATGATCACAGCGCCAATACCGTTACCCAAAGCGTTCGAGGCTCCGTCAAAGTGCATAGACCATCGGGATCCTTCCTCAGGTCCTTCATCCGGTCCAGGTACTTCACAATCAGTCACTACCATGATGTTCTCGTCTGGAAATTCGAAGTTCATGGATTGGTAGTCGTCCACTGCTTGATGTGCCAAATGGTCTGCCAATACACTTCCCTTGATTGCTTTCTGAGTCGTGTACTGGATGTCATATTCTGTCAAGATCATCTGCCATCTTGCTATTCTTCCGGACAAAGCAGGCTTTTCGAATATGTACTTGATTGGATCCATTTTTGAAATCAACAGAGTGGTCTGAGTCAACATATACTGTCTCAGCCGGCGAGCAGCCCATACCAAAGCGCAGCAAGTTTTCTCGAGCAGTGAGTATCGGGTCTCACAGTCGGTAAACTTTTTGCTAAGGTAATAAATAGCGTGCTCTTTTCGGCCAGTCTCGTCATGCTGCCCCAGCACACACCCCATTGAGTTGTCCAGTACTGTCAAATATAAGATTAGAGGTCTCCCTTCAACCGGTGGCATAAGAATGGGTTGTTCTTGGAGATACTCTTTGATTCTGTCGAAAGCGGCCTGACATTCATCGTTCCAACGTACTACCTGATCTTTCTTCAGCAGCTTGAAGATTGGCTCACAAGTAGTAGTTAGGTGTGAGATGAATCGGGCAATGTAGTTCAGCCATCCTAGGAAGCCTCTGACTTCTTTTTCAGTCTTGGGAACTGGCATCTCTTGTATGGCTTTCACTTTGGCAGGGTCCACTTGAATACCTTTGTCGCTCACGACGAAGCCTAGCAATTTTCTAGATCTTACCCCAAAGGTGCACTTGTTTGGGTTCAACCTCAGCTTGTACAACTTCAGACGGTCAAACAGCTTCTATAGATGGTCAAGGTGTTCCTCCTCAGTTTGGGACCTTGCAATCATATCATCGACATATACTTCAATCTCATGGTGGATCATATCATGAAATAAAGCAACCATGGCATGTTGGTAGGTTGCCCCGGAATTTTTCAACCCAAAAGGCATGACCTTGTAGCAAAAGGTGCCCCACTGAGTAACAAAAGTGGTCTTCTCCATATCTTCAGGAACCATCTTGATCTGATTATAACCTGAGAACCCATCCATGAAGGAGAATACCTTATGCTGAGCAGTATTGTCAACCAGAACGTCGATATGTGGCAGAGGGAAATCATCCTTAGGGCTGGCCCTGTTCAAATCCCTGTAATCAACACACATTCTGACCTTACCATCTTTCTTCGGCATTGGAACCACGTTGGCAACCCACAGAGGGTAAGAAGTCACTGCTATAAAACCGGCGTAAAATTGTTTCATAACCTCAGCCTTGATTTTCTCGGACATCTCTGGACGCATACGGCGGACCTTTTGTTTTACTGGCGGGCAGTCTTCCTTGGTAGGCAGGTGATGAACCACAATGTCAGTATCCAATCCAGGCATGTCTTCGTAAGACCAGGAAAAGATTTCCACATAATCATGCAACATCTGAATCAACCATTGTTTCACACTGAGCTCCAAGTTGGCACCAATCTTGACTTCCTTTCTGTCTGTCTCTGTACCCAGATTTACCGTTTCCACTGGCTCTTCATGTGGCTGAATGGCCCTCTCTTCCTGGAGTAACAGTCTTGCAAGCTCACCAGGCACTTCGCAATCATCTTCACCTTCATCTTCGGCTAAGTTGATCGGATTTTCGAAGTCATAACTGGCTTTAGCAGAGTCGTTACCAGTGAGATCCAGAGTGGATTGGAACCTGTATAGGTGAGTGTGTATAAATATATCTCTTTTGCAATATATAATAAAGAAAGAAAGGGAGCGCAAGATTTGAAATGCGAAAAATGTCTAATGCTTTTATTCATGATATATGAAAATGACAAATAATAAGCCCTCACAAATGAAGCCACGGTGCCCTGGGTAAGACACCGGGCCATAAAGTTTCAAATTATTGCTCGCTACAAATTCAAAACAAATGAGTTCATTACTGAGTGACAAAAGTAATAGGTATGAAATCTTTGGTAGTCCAGTTGTTCAGTCCACCGTTGGTCGTTGGGTAGATCCAGCTGTCAAATTCGGATTCCTCCACATTGTCTTTGATAGCATTTACTCCCGGGTAGGTGATGAACACATGAGGTCTTCCAATCCTTGCTTTACGAACAGCCCTTTGAGCTTCTGCAGTGAAACCTAAACCAAACTTGTCAGTCTTTGAAGTAAAATCAGGAAGTCGGCCCCAGTTTGCACACTCACCCTTCTCAACCACAACTTGGGCATCCTTTAAGGAAGCCATCTTCAAAGGAGAGTCTTCTTCAGTCACAGCCTCTACTGCTGCCAATGTCTGAGGAACCTCTTCAAAATATTGAAAGGGGGTCTCAATGAACTCCCCATCCATCTCTATGTACCGGAACGAGTTGAGGTGGCTGACCATGTATTCCTCCTCCCCCTGCACTGTAACGATATTCCCTATGACCGGGTATTTAAGCTTCTGATGTAATGTGGAGGTCACAACTCCAGCCTTATGGATCCAAGGTCGACCCAGCAAACAAGAATAGGACGGCCAGATGTCCATCACATAGAAAATTGAATCAAAGACCTGAGAACCAACCCTGATTGGAATGTCAACTTCACCATGCACCATCCTTTTGGACCCGTCAAAGGCCCGGACAACAATGTTACTTGGCTTGAGCTCTAAACCCTCACAATCCAGCCTGTCTAGAGCCTTCTTGGGCAATACATTCAAGGAGGAACCAGTGTCAACCAGCACATGGGCAAGAGTAGTGCCCCTGCATTCAATGGAGACATGCAGGGCATCGTTATGGTTCTTTCCCTTGGCAGTCAGATCGGCGTCAGAGAAACCCAACCCATTATCAGCAGTCAAGTTGGCCACACAATCAGTAAATTGATCAGCAGACGTTTCTTGTGGCACATGGGCCGTCCTCAGGAAGGAAATCAGGGCCTTGGCATGGGCCTCTGAACACAACAACAATGATAGCATAGAAATCTTTGATGGGGTGTGCCCCAGCTGCTCAACTACATTGAAATCACTCTTCTTAATGATCTTGAGAATCTCTTCCATCTCTTGCTTAGAAGCTTCAACATTGGTTGTCTTCGGTGCCTCCGTCTGGGCAGGCACATCAGTAGCAATCCCTTTGCCCCGAGCGTCAGATGGCTCGGCAGCAGGGGTAGAAACAGGAACTTGGTCAGGAAGGGAAGCAGGCACACTTGCAGGTGTGATGACAAGAGGTCTCTGAATAGCTGGTGGCGCAATATCAGGTGAGAACAACCTACCACTTCGAGTGACTTTGGCAGGCCCGGTAATGTTAGTGACGCCGGTACTAGTACCAAACTCTTGTTTAACTCCAAGCACATAAACATATGCCCCATAGTGCCAAGGGACAGCTTTGTCAGATGTATAAGAGAGGGGCCCCGGAACAGTAATGATGATAGGATCAATCTTCTGAGGAGACATGATTTTGACAGGCTTCTTTGAGGGAGCCTTAGGAGGGTTGTTGAAAATAGTAACAATAGACACTTCTTCAGCAGGAACAACAATCTTCTTGAACAAGATCTCTTTGCTATCCATCAGGTTTTGGACGCCTGACTTCAGCAAGGGACAACCAGCAGGTGAAACAGCACATAAATGGCAACCTTTACTACATCCCGGAAATAAACCGGCTAGCAACATGTTCCTTTTGACAGTCAACAATGGAGTAACAATCTCATCCACAGAGGCTACATACAGGTCTTCTTCAACAGCATTCACTCCATGCTGGGGCATGGGACCATTCACAACATTGGGCCTCTCAGGCGCTTCGAACTGTGTATCTTTAGCATCAATGAGGTCCTAAACCTTATTCCTCAATGCCCAACAATCATCAGTAGAATTCCCCAGGCTATCAGAGTGATAAGCGCAACGGGCGTTGGGATTGTACTTCGGAGACGTTGTGTTCACTACCTTCGGAGCTTCTTTGACAGTTACCAGATTGGTTGATAGCAGTTGCGGCAATATCTGAGACAGGGTCATACTGAGCCGAGTGTGCTCCCTTCTAGGTCTCTCCCCCCTTGGTTGGTTATATTGCTGAGGAGCAGCAGCAGGCTTAGAAATAACCACCACGTTGACATCTTGGCGGCGTTCCGGCTTATTCTGTTTCCTCGACCCATAAACAGCACTAGATTCCTTTTTGAAGGGTTTCTTTTCAAAACTTGAGGATGCACCTTTCTGTATTTTCCCTGACTTGATACCAGCTTCTATCCTCTCACATGTCAGGATGAGGTCTGTAAACCCTGCAGAAGAATTACCAATCAGATGGTTGAAGAATGGACCAGACAGGGTCCCCAAGAACATGTCAACCAGCTTCCGGTCAGTCAAAGGTGGCCGCACCCTGCCAGCCAGGTCTCTCCACTTTTGCGCGTACTCCTTAAAACCTTCTCCCGTCCCTAGCGACATACCCTGGAGTTGGGTACGTGTAGGAGAGAGGTCGGCATTGTACTGATACTGCCTATAAAATGCAGTAGCCAAGTCCTCCTAGTTACGAATACTGGTTCCATCCAGCTGATAGAACCACTCGAGTTGAGCCCCTGAAAGGCTATCCTGGAAGAAATGGATCCATAGATTCTTGTCCGCAGTATACGGTTGGATCTTCCTTACGTAGGATCTGAGATGCAGCTTAGGGAAGGAAGCCCCGTCGTACTTCGCAAAAGAAGGTACCTTGAACTTGTGTGGGATCACCACCCCAGAAGATAAACCTAGATCTCCAAAATCCAACCCAGGCACCTGTTGAATCTCCATAGCACTCAGACGGTCCTCTAGTTGCTTGTACCTGTCCTCAGCAGGAGGGTACTGTTCATCATTGTAATCGGTCTCGTTGTCGGAGACCACAGGACTAGGAACCCTTCCCCCTTGGGGACTGTCTTTCCCTACAGAGGAAGTAGCCTGATCAGCTTCATTCTGCAGTGTATTACCAAACCTCCGTCCAGTGTTAAACAGCACAGTCCTCTTCTTCTTCTTCTTCTTCAAAAGCAGATTCTTCAATTCTTGTTGACCCTGGGCTAAGCTCATGACCAGCTCTTGAAACTGGGCGTTCTAGGCCTGGAGGGCCTTGATAGCTTGTTCATTGGATGATTCAGGATTCATGATGACTGTTGAAATAAACAGCGAAGAAGATTAAGCAACCTGTAGAAAAAGAGTACCTGTTATGCACATGATGCATGAGATGCTATTTATGAAATACATTCAAGGGTTCGAAAGTTCAAATTCATTGTAGACAAAAAAGGAACACATATTGTATTAGGAAATAATCTGTTCAGTACATCAAGGCCTCATGGGCAAAACATTACAAAATAATTAATCCCAAAAGACATTGCGCATCCTCTTTGGAGCGATGTAAGTGTTGAGAGTCTTTTCCTCGTGAAGTAGGTGGGTGAGCTCCAAGACCTTCTTCTCACTGGCATGTAGACTGGCTTCAAGAGAATTCCGTTCTTCCTTGAGTTGGATCCAGCTCCTTTGCATTTCTTCCCAAGATGTTGGCATGTCAGGATGTTGAATGGTGTAGGGCACCTCTCCTTTCAAAACTGGCTCTTTGATCACGGGGAGAACATGAGGATATGGCATCACAAGCTTCTGGGAGCAGGCTCTTACCCACTTGAGATAAGGCTCAAGGGGGATGGAGTTCTTGTGCCCCAGCGTCTTGCTATCTACCCTGTTGGGCATCCTCCAAGCTCTGATAAACCTCTGGCGAAGTCCTTGCGCATCATTGTTAAAGTCAAAAACTATGTCAGGAATCAACATGTCATGAGGGCCATCCCTCCGAGCATATCCAAACTGTCTCAAAGCCAGACATGGGTTGTAAGTAATGCCCCCTCTAATTCCAAGTAAAGGAACGTTAGGAAACTCTCTGCAACGATCAATAATAGTGACATTTTCTCTGGATCGAGAACACCAATGTATATCAGCATGTGTAAGAGTCATTAACCGTTGTGACCATCTCAAACCCCGCTCGTTCTTCAAAACTGATTGTGGAAGGTGCGAAATAAACCACCTTGCCAAGAGAGGAGTGCAGCACATGAGAACACCTCTTTTTATCATGGTTCGAGTGTAACATGAGTGGAGGATGTCCCCAAGCAACGTAGGTATGGGATTCCTGGACATGAAGATCTTGACAGCATTGATATCTATAAGCTGATCCGGATTTGGGAACAACACCAACCCATAGACAAGGAGTGCCGTAACTTCTTCAAAGGCTTGTAGGTCAAGGGAATTCCAACATTCTTAGGCCTTCTCAAACAGGAACTTTGCCAAGAATCCTTTGATACCACTTCTGGTTTCCCAATGCCCCATGATGTCAGATGGTTGTAGACGTAATGCTTTAGCAACCTCTTCAAGTTTTGGTTCCCTTTCCGTACCGTTGTAGGGTAGTTGACTAAGAATAGGAACCTTCAGAAGCTGAGAAAACTCTTCCAAAGTAGGCACCAATTGATAATCCGGGAAAGTAAAACAGTGGTGCAAAGGGTCAAAGAACTGGAAGAGAACTTTTATCATATCTTCTTCAATGTTGGTGTTGACCAAGCTGATGAGTCTACCATGCCTTTCACTGAAGGAAGAGTTCTCGGGAATCCTAGATGTAAGCTCCTTAAGCTGAGGAGGGATCCTTACAAGGTTGACCTGAATTGTCTTTCTGCGGATAGTTTCCATGTCCTACAAAAGAAGAACAAAGATGAAGATTTGAACCCTTGAAGTGGTTAGTAAATGCATATGATGCTGTATAATGTTATGATGTTATGATAAAAACACACCACAAGTATTCACAAAAGGCAAACATGATAAGGCACACAAGTCACACCAGACAACCCTTAGAGTTTAGGCCAGCATGGGGTCTAGGTATTACCCTCTTGAAGTTGGTGGGCTCAAAACCTGTCCTATCAAAAGTAACCGGGTTTTAAGGAGCTCAATATCATTGGGTTGTTTTCTATGTTCATTGTTTTGATTTAGCCACTGAACTGGCGATCAAAATATTCCAAGAAAACAACCCTCAATGAGTGTAGTATCGAGTATCTACCAACTTCGGACTGCACCAAAGTCGGTCATCTCACTACCCCTAAAGAGGCTAGGATGGTCAAGTAAGGTTCCTAAGGTCAGTTAATGCTTCACGACACCATGTGGCGGCCCCGTACTCTCCTTGACTTGACTCAAGGGTTACCGGTACTCACCAAAGGGCCACATCAACGTAGCAACTGCTTCAACGTGTCGGTATACCCCGTACAGTTCCCTCACAGTTTGTTGCTACCTAAAAGGTATCCCCCAGATCCGGGTTAGGATCTATGAAACTCCCAAAACAGGCCCACAATATTAAAGCAATCAAAACAGGCAATTGAAAACATAAGAGTGGTCTAATCCTAAGGTACACCTCACTTTTAATTATCCCCAGCAGAGTCGCCAGTTCTGTGATCAGTGGAAATAGAACTGACTGTTTTTTAAGCTGGTTCGCGAAATGTCGTGGTAAGCAAGAGTCGCCACCGTCTTTTATGTTCTCCAACATGGAAAGGACAAAAGCACAGCAAAATTCCTTCTTTGAGAATGTTTCTCGGTTCGGGAGGTAGATTATAGAAAGGGAAGGTGTTAGCACCCTTTCTATCCGTGGTTATCCACAGGCTCTTAGGTACTTGCTCTTATGTTTTCAAAAATTGTTTGCTTTTCAAGTGTGTGTGGGTTTTGAAAAAGTTTCGTTTGAAAAATTTCTAAGTAACTCTTGTATCTGTCCTCAAGAGTGTATTAAAAATTTGTTTGAAAACTTTTGAAAGTGTCCGTGTGAAAAGTTATTTTTGTTTGTTTTGAAAAGAGCAAGTACCCATGAGATCTACCTACTCTAAGGAATTAGGCTGTGTAAGAGTCATTTAGATAGTGCTATCCCACCATTGAGAGGTAGGTAGCACCGTCGTTGGAGTTATTCGGGTCAATTCGATTATAAGGGACAATGTGGTCACCGAAGCAATAGTAGGACACCTTAGAAGTAACCCTAATGTCCTAGATCCTTTTTTATCCGAGGCAACCGTTTCGAGGCAACAGGATCTTTAGACAGGAGGGTGACCTCTAAGACACCCTATACTTGACGACCACGTTCGAGGCAACCAGTGAGGCGTACCCTAGGAGTGGCATGTGCTTGTGTGTTGTTTTCAGTTCATATTTATCTTGGAACATGCATTTGTGAGCTACGAGTTGATTTTAATTTGTCATACAAATCTTTCATGCATATTAACAGTTAAGAGTGCGGAAAATAAATTGCGGAAAGTGAATCTACGCTATTACAAGGCGCGGGTCTATACATCGCCAAAAACAAAGACCCGTTTTGAAATAAATGCGGAAAGTAAACAAAGCGGTAAAATCCTAATTAACTATTACATCCTTGGAAACAGTTACATAAATATAATCAAAATAAGAATTAAAGTGCGAAAGAAATTAAATCAGGACGTCCTAGGGTTTTTGACCCTTTTGAGAAATAAAGAAATTTTTAGTCCCTTTTTGCAATTAATTAAATATTAAACCTAAACTAATTAATTATTTAATTAAAGAAAAAAAATGTTTTTGTGTATTTTAATATTTTAATGAAAAATAAAAAGAAAAGAAATAAAAAGTCAAGAGAAAACCCTAATTCTAACCTATTTTATTTATTGTGAAAAAAGATTAAAATTAACTAATTAAAATATTTAATTTGTTAGTATTTTATTTACAAAATAAATTAATAATGAAATTAATACATAATAATAAATATTATAAATATTTGTTTTCTGAATTAATTATTAAAATAGCTATTTGTTAGTTAAATAATAATAATTAATAATTATAAAAAGGAAATAAAAAGAAAGCAAAAAGAAATAGAAAGAAAACCAAGGGGGTGTGTTGGACCCAATGGAGGTATGAAGAAGCAATTTGGCCCATTAAGAATCAGGCCTGCTTTGACTTTCTGGATGGTCTACGCTGGCTTTGACTGGAGAACATGGTGGTCAACCATCCCTGACCTTTGGATGCACGCTTATAGCCACTTGGCATGCTGAGGCGTGAGGGTATATGGTGGAACCCTTCACAAGCGCTGCATATGAAGATGTTATGAAAAATAATAGAACTATTTTGGGGGACCTGGGAATTGAACCCAGGTCCCAATGATGCACAAACACCTCACCAACCACCAGGCCATCACACTGCATTTGTTAATATATTGACAATTAATTATAATATATAAAAGCAAATAACATCCTGAAGAACAACCAAAACGCGCGCTATTTTTTGAATGGACCACTAGCACCTTGCCAGCTCATCGTCTTCTTCGTTTTGCCTGTAAAATAAAAAATCAAATAGCGGGGGTTTTAAACCCCCACAAAGTAAAACTGCCAATAATAGCGAATAGAAATCCAAGCTCTATAAATATGGCGCGAGGTGTCCATTGTATTCGTCACGTTCAGACGGTTTCAACCATGGGCATGGGAGGTTCCAATTTTGCCTGTGCTGTAAAGCCCTAATTCAAGACCTTAAGAACCCTAAAAATCTTCAATGGTGATTCACGATTCTGTACATGATAATGTAATTAACCAATACCAAAAGCTTTGTAAAGGTTTAAGCAATGCAAATCAATGATTAGAATATGTTAATTATGTATAAATCATGAGTTACGATTATGGAAAAGTTATTCAAACCGTGAAACTGTTATGGCGTGTTTCTTGAGCTTTATGGCTTGGTTCTGATTGCAACACGTTCTGGAAGCTCCCAGCAATGTATTTGGATCCACAAGAGTCCTTAATTCGCCCTAGAACACTGAAAACAGTTTTGAGTTTTTTCCACTTTTTTCAATATTGTATATGGCTTCTGCAGCAGTTTTTTCACGTGAATGGATTTAGGTTTAGCTTCAGTATATGTAATGGAATGAATTAGGTTAAATCTTTGGACAAAAGATCCATGGCATTATGTTTTGCATCTTTGATTTTCAATCAAATATTTTTCAATCTTTTTGATTGAAAAACCTTGCCAAATTGGGAGATTTTGTCCCCTTGATGTGTACACGAGATCTTCATCTTGTCTTGAGTTCATTTGCATCACAAAAAGATTTGAAAACCATATCTTTTGAATTTTCCTACAATTAAATGAATTAAATGAATTAATATTAATAAAAATTCAATTAATTAATTAAAAATAAGAAAATAAATCAATTTAAGTTCAATGGGTCGTGCATAGGCCTTGGACAATGTTTCAAGAAAGAATTTGAGGCCCATTAGCAAAAATGATGTGTTTTGAGCAAAGTTGACTTTTGCAAATTCCCAAAAATTTCCCAATTTCTCCAATGCATATCTTGCTCAATTTTGAAGCTATGAACATGTTCTTGGACATTTTGGAAAAGTCTTGAAGTCCTCTAACCAATGCCTTTGGTCCCATGTCATTATGATTTACCAATCTCAAGTTATGCTCTTTGACTTAAAGTGCCTTTTTGTTGACTTTTGAAATTGACCTATAATGTAGAAATTGATAACTTTTTGTGAGAGCATTTCTTGGTCTTGGAATGTGAAGATGAGTTGTAGGAAATGTCATCCCCTTCAAAATGATCATTGGATGGGATTTTTCTGATGAACCATGCAAAAGTTATGCCTTGGTCAATTTACAGCTGACTTTTCAACTATCCAAAAATAGAAACTTTTGGCATTTTGATGATTTTTGAACCATGCTTGAGGAATCATGATCAAGACTTGATAAAATGATGATTGTGGCTTCAAAATAAGATGTTGACCAAAAATTTTGACTTTTGACTGCCAAATGACCATTTTGCCCCTGCAGTTGATTATGAAGCAAATGAAGCTTTTGACTGTGCAATTTGATGCTGTGAGTCTTGAGACTTGACATGTAGATGCTTGGCAATGTGTATAGGCTTATGGGACTTGATTTAGCCCTTGAAAACCTCAACTTCCTTGCAAGAACCAAAACCCTTATTTCAGCTGGCTTAGGAGGAAGTTTGACTGTGCAACCCCTTGATCCATTTGAAGATTGATCTTGACAAATCTTGAAGAATATGGGAGGGAAAATTTTGGGGTACGACAGTTGCCCCTGTTCAATATTCTTAGACCTGAAGATGTAGATTGGCTTGCGTGCCTTTCGTGATCCGAGGGTGGAAGATGATTGAACACTAGAGTCCCCAGAAATTTGCACTCACCTAGTAGAATATCAGCAATGTGATGTAGGGAATGGGCTTACGGATGCCATTTGGAAAGATGGTGGAGGGGAGGATGGGCTTATAGATGCCATCTAGAGATGTGACAGAACCTTGTCGGGAATGGGCTTATAGATGCCATTTGGAAGTGTAATGGATAATTGTGGAGATGGGCTTACAGATGTCATCTGAAGGTGTCGATCGCGTAAGAGATTCCTTAGCGAGAACTTGCGTACTTGAGAAAGAAAGATAATTTCCTGGCCTGTTACAGGGGTTGATCTTCAAACTCTTCATGCAGATATGCCCTAGCTGGATACAGGTATCGAATATGGAATTAGTCGTCTATAGATATGCCCTGGCTAGACACAGGTATCGAATCTACAATCAGTTACTCACAGATATGCCCTGGCTAGATACAGGAATCGAATATGGAATTGGTCGTCTACAGATATGCCCTGGCTGGATACATGTATCGAATCTCTAAAGTCTTCATGCAGACATGCCCTGGCTGGATACAGGTGTTGAATATACAATCAGTTACTCACAGATATGCCCTGGCTAGATACAGGAATAGAATCTGGAATTGGTCGTCTACAGATACGCCCTGGCTGGATACATGTATCGAATCTCTAAACTCTTCATGCAGACGTGCCCTGGCTGGATACAGGTATCGAATCTACAATCAATTACTCACAGATATGCCCTGGCTAGATACAGGAATCGAATTTGGAATTAGTCGTCTACAGATATGCCCTGGCTGGATACAGGTATCGAATCTCTAAACTCTTCATGCAGACGTGCCCTGGCTGGATACAGGTATCGAATCTACAATCAATTACTCACAGATATGCCCTGGCTAGATACAGGAATCGAATATGGAATTAGTCGTCTACAGATATGCCCTGGCTGGATACAGGTATCGAATCTCTAAACTCTTCATGCAGACGTGCCCTGGCTGGATATAGGTGTCGAATCTACAATCAGTCACTCACAGATATGCCCTGGCTAGATACAGGAATCGAATCTGGGATACTTCGTCTACAGATATGCCCTGGCTGGATACAGGTATCGAATCTCTAAACTCTTCATGCAGACGTGCCCTGGCTGGATACATGTATCGAATCTACAATCAATTACTCACAGATATGCCCTGGCTAGATACAGGAATCAAATCTGGAATTAGTCGTCTACAGATATGCCCTGGCTGGATACAGGTATTGAATCTCTAAACTCTTCATGCAGACGTGCCCTGGCTGGATACAGGTATCGAATCTACAATCAATTACTCACAGATATGCCCTGGCTAGATACAGGAATCGAATCTGGAATTAGTCGTCTACAGATATGCCCTGGCTGGATACAGGTATCGAATCTCTAAACTCTTCATGCAGACGTGCCCTGGCTGGATACAAGTATCGAATCTACAATCAATTACTCATAGATATGCCCTGGCTAGATACAGGGATCGAATCTGGAATTAGTCGTCTACAAATATGCCCTGGATGGATACAGGTATCGAATCTCTAAACTCTTCATGCAGACGTGCCCTGGCTGGATACAGGTATCGAATCTACAATCAATTACTCACAGATATGCCTTGGCTAGATACAGGAATCGAATCTGGAATTGCGACAGTTGATAGTAATCATCTTTGGATGGACCTTTTTCCTGAAAAGGCAAAACATTAGTTGTATGCAATGTTATGATGTATGAAATGCATGATGTCATGATGTTCAGAGAATAAATGAGATTGTGTGATATGATGCGTGTATGCATGCATTATGTATGTTAATGTTTATGAATGTATTTTCGTCTAGGAAAATAAATCCTTGACGAACGCCGGGAAGTTGAATCCTGGGCTGAGGTTGAAGAGTAGAGTTCTTCATTTCCGTTGGGGATGATGGTTGCAAGAATAAACCGGTAGGAGAAGATGACTTCGTTGGGGAATAACTTGGTGAAGGGATTACTCTGCGGGGAATACTCTGTGGGGAAAGAGATACTTCGCTGAGGTTTTGATGATAACTCCGCTGGGGATACCGTTGATAAGTTTTGTTGGAAGATTCGATGAACTCCGTTGGGGGATAGGAAGAACTTCGCCGAGGACGATCTTTCCGTGGTAATTAGCTGAGGATAACCCAGTTATAAGCTCTGGTGGGGAATAACCTTTGAATAAAGCCGGGGAGATGCGTTCATACTCTGCAGGGATAAGCTTCCAGAATCTACTGGGGATAAGCTTCCAGAATCTACTGGGGAGGATAATTCAACTCTCCTGGGGAAACTTTTGATACTGCATTGGGGAAGTGGCCCCACTGGGGTGTCTGTATTCCGCCGGGGAACAATCTTATATTAAGACTGCCGGGGATGCTTGCTCAGGAACATCTGCATACTCCGCTGGGGAATGTTGAGATCTTCTGGGGATACCCAACTTCCTTAAGGCTGATAGTAGACTAACTCTGCTTGGGGAGAGTATCGCTGACTTGTTGGAGATACTGTGCCTTTTTGGGCTGATTGGAGACCAACTCTGCTCGGGGAGAGTATTGCTGAAAACCTGTCTTACTCTGCGTGGAGTGAAGGTATCTTGGTCATGTTCTTCAGCTGAACTTACCTTGGTACCTTGGTGGACAGAGCAACTAGATCGCTTAGACAACTCATTATTGCCCCTGTTTCTAATGTCACCTGTAATTAGTCCTTTGTTTCGCATGAAAATATTTATGATTAGCAATTAGTGTCAAATGCATATATCAAAAATGAACATTGGACGTTCTTTGCAAAACAAAACAGATAAAGGAAAAACAATTGGCAATTTGTCTGGAAAAGTGGATTTGTATTGATTTTTGAATTTGCCTGTAAATAGGCGTTTATGTACAAGAGGCTGACGTCCTAGTAAGAGAACGCCACCGAACGTAATAGAGTTTATACAATTTTATGAAAAGGAAACAAAACAACTATGTGAAAAGTAATCCCACTGGGTTCCAACTCTGCTATCGCCTTTATGTCTTCAAGCGTCTCATCACTTGGCTGCTTAGTTGAAGAGGAAGTTGATTGATCGGTGTCGTGTAAGCCTGATAGTTGATGCCGGATTCTGGATGCAAGGTGATCCAATGAGACATAGTATTACGCTTATCCCTAATTTTTTCCTGGACCGCCCTTTCGGGTTTTCAGTCCACCGGGATACCCATTTTTGCCCAAGCCGCCTTTTCAGGTTTTCGACTTGCCGGGTGTACAGATTTTTTTCATTTCATCCCTTATTTTTGCCCGAACCCTTTTGGTTCGTCGGGAAGCCCTTATTTTTGCCTAGGTGTGTCAACCTAGCGGGTCTTTAGTCATACGTAGTATCTTTTTACTATGTCTGCATTGGCGGGGTGAGGAAGATTGTCACCATCCATGGTGGTTAGAATCATAGCTCCTCCTGAGAAGATATGTTTAACCACAAATGGCCCTTCGTACGTAGGGGTCCATTTTCCCCTGGGATCACTTTGAGGAAGAACAATGCGCTTGATTACCAGGTCTCCGACTTGATACTCTTGTGGTCTGACTTTCTTGTTAAATGCCCTGATCATCCGTTTTTGGTACGTCTGACCATGACAAATAGCAGTGAGTCTCTTTTCATCGATTAGATTCAATTGATCAAGTCGAGTCTGGATCCAGTCATCTTCGCTCAAACCTGCATCCTTCATTATCCGGAGAGAGGGTATCTGAACTTCGATGGGCAAGACTACCTCCATGCCATAAACCAAGGAAAAGGGAGTTGCCCCTGTTGACGTCTGTGTTGAGGTACGATACCCATGAAGAGCAAACGGTAACATCTCGTGCCAATCTTTATAGGTCACTGTCATCTTCTGCACAATCTTCTTGATATTCTTATTTGCCGCTTCGACAACCCCATTCATCTTCGGCCGGTAGGGAGAAGAGTTGTGGTGCTGTATCTTGAATTGCTCGCAGAGCTCAGTGATCATCTTGTTGTTGAGATTGGTACCATTATCCGTAATGATCCTCTCAGGTACACCGTATCGACAGATCAGGTTGTGCCGAATGAACCGTGCCACGAAGTTCTTGGTTACCGTAACGTAGGAAGCTGCTTCAACCCACTTTGTGAAGTAATCAATCGCTACCAGGATGAAGCGATGCCCGTTGGATGCCGTAGGTATGATCTCGCCGATCATATCAATGCCCCACATTGCAAAAGGCCAAGGTGCTGTCAAGATGTTCAGAGGAACTGGAGGAACATGCACTTTATCTGCATAGATCTGGCACTTGTGACACGTCCAAGAATGTTGGTAACAGTCGGCTTCCATTGTGGACCAGAAATATCCTGCCCGAAGGATTTTCTTTGCCATGGTATGTCCACTGGAATGTGTTCCGAAGGTACCTTCATGCAGCTCTGCCATGATCTTTTCTGCTTCAGTCTTATCCACACAACGCGGTAAGGTCGAATCATGGTTTCGCTTGTACAGAATGCCATTGCTGAGGAAGAACTTTGCAGCGAACCTTCTCAGGAACTTCTTGTCATTAACAGATGCACCCTCGGGGTACTCTTGAGCTTCCAAGTACCTCTTCACTTCGTGATACCAAGGTTTTTCTGTTACCTCTTCAGCCTTAAGATCGCAGCAATATGCAGGTTCATCCAATTTCCAGATAATGATACGGGGAGCCTCGTTGTCCCATTTGACTTTGAACATAGAAGACATCGTAGCTAACGCGTCCGCCAACTGATTCTCCTCTCTCGGGAAATGTTCAAAAGTTATCTCCTCGAAATGGGGGATCAATGTCAACACATACTCCTTGTAAGGAATAAGATTTGGGTGTTTCGTATCCCACTCGCCTTTGATATGACTGATCACGAGAGCGGAATCTCCGAAGACACTCAGAAACTTGATCCTTAGGTCAATTGCAGCTTGAAGACCCATGATGCATACCTCATACTCCGCCATGTTGTTGGTGCAGTTGAAACATAGCCGGCAGTGAGTGGAGTATGAGTGCCTTTAGGGGATATGATCACAGCGCCAATACCGTTACCCAAAGCGTTCGAGGCTCCGTCAAAGTGCATAGACCATCGGGATCCTTCCTCAGGTCCTTCATCCGGTCCAGGTACTTCACAATCAGTCACTACCATGATGTTCTCGTCTGGAAATTCGAAGTTCATGGATTGGTAGTCGTCCACTACTTGATGTGCCAAATTGTCTGCCAATACACTTCCCTTGATTGCTTTCTGAGTCGTGTACTGGATGTCATATTCTGTCAAGATCATCTGCCATCTTGCTATTCTTCCGGACAGAGCAGGCTTTTCGAATATGTACTTGATTGGATCCATTTTTGAAATCAACAGAGTGGTTTGAGTCAACATATACTGTCTCAGCCGGCGAGCAGCCCATACCAAAGCGCAGCAAGTTTTCTCGAGCAGTGAGTATCAGGTCTCACAGTCGGTAAACTTTTTGCTAAGGTAATAAATAGCGTGCTCTTTTCGGCCAGACTCGTCATGCTGCCCCAGCACACACCCCATTGAGTTGTCCAGTACTGTCAAATATAAGATTAGAGGTCTCCCTTCAACCGGTGGCATAAGAATGGGTTGTTCTTGGAGATACTCTTTGATTCTGTCAAAAGCGGCCTGACATCCATCGTTCCAACGTACTACCTGATATTTCTTCAGCAGCTTGAAGATTGGCTCACAAGTAGTAGTTAGGTGTGAGATGAATCGGGCAATGTAGTTCAGCCGTCCTAGGAAGCCTCTGACTTCTTTTTCAGTCTTGGGAACTGGCATCTCTTGTATGGCTTTCACTTTGGCAGGGTCCACTTGAATACCTTTGTCGCTCACGACGAAGCCTAGCAATTTTCTAGATCTTACCCCAAAGGTGCACTTGTTTGGGTTCAACCTCAGCTTGTACAACTTCAGACGGTCAAACAGCTTCTGTAGATGGTCAAGGTGTTCCTCCTCAGTTTGGGACCTTGCAATCATATCGTCGACATATACTTCAATCTCATGGTGGATCATATCATGAAATAAAGCAACCATGGCACGTTGGTAGGTTGCCCCAGCATTTTTCAACCCAAAAGGCATGACCTTGTAGCAAAAGGTGCCCCACTGAGTAACAAAAGTGGTCTTCTCCATATCTTCAGAAGCCATCTTTATCTGATTATAACCTGAGAACCCATCCATGAAGGAGAATACCTTATGCTGAGCAGTGTTGTTAACCAGAACGTCGATATATGGCAGAGGGAAATCATCCTTAGGGCTGGCCCTGTTCAAATCCCTGTAATCAACACACATTCTGACCTTACCATCTTTCTTCGGCATTGGAACCACGTTGGCAACCCACAGAGGGTAAGAAGTCACTGCTATAAAACCGACGTCAAATTGTTTCATAACCTCAACCTTGATTTTCTCGGACATCTCTGGACGCATACGGCGGACCTTTTGTTTTACTGGCGGGCAGTCTTCCTTGATAGGCAGGTGATGAACCACAATGTCAGTATCCAACCCAGGCATGTCTTCGTAAGACCAGGAAAAGATTTCCACATAATCATGCAACATCTGAATCAACCATTGTTTCACACTGAGCTCCAGGTTGGCACCAATCTTGACTTCCTTTCTGTCTGTCTCAGTACCCAGATTTACCGTTTCTACTGGCTCTTCATGTGGCTGAATGGCCCTCTCTTCCTGGAGTAACAGTCTTGCAAGCTCACCAGGCACTTCGCAATCATCTTCACCTTCATCTTCGGCTAAGTTGATCGGATTTTCGAAGTCATAACTGGCTTTAGCAGAGTCGTTACCAGTGAGATCCAGAGTGGATTGGAACCTGTATAGGTGAGTGTGTGTAAATATAGCTGTTTTGTAATATATAATAAAGAAAGAAAGGGAGCGCAAGATTTGAAATGCGAAAAACGTCCAATGCTTTTATTCATGATATATGAAAATGACAAATAATAAGCCCTCACAAATGAAGCCACGGTGCCCTGGGTAAGACACCGGGCCATAAAGTTTCAAATTATTGCTCGCTACAAATTCAAAACAAAGGAGTTCATTACTGAGTGACAAAAGTAATAGGTATGAAATCTTTGGTAGTCCAGTTGTTCAGTCCACCGTTGGTTGTTGGGTAGATCCAGCTGTCAAATTCGGATTCCTCCACATCGTCTTTGATAGCATTTACTCCCGGGTTGGTGATGAACACAGGAGGTCTTCCAATCCTTGCTTTACGAACAGCCCTCTGAGCTTCTGCAGTGAAACCTAAACCAAACTTGTCAGTCTTTGGAGTAAAATCAGGAAATCGGCCCTAGTTTGCACACTCACCCTTCTCAACCACAACCCGGGCATCCTTTAAGGAAGCCATCTTCAAAGGAGAGTCTTCTTCAGTCACAGCCTCTACTGCTGCCAATGTTTGAGGAACCTCTTCAAAATGTTGAAAGGGGGTCTCAATGAACTCCCCATCTATCTCTATGTACCGGAACGAGTTGAGGTGGCTGACCATGTATTCCTCCCCCCCTGCACTATAACGATCTTCCCTATGACCGGGTATTTAAGCTTCTGATGTAATGTGGAGGTCACAGCTCCAGCGTTATGGATCCAAGGTCGACCCAGCAAACAAGAATAGGACGGCCGGATGTCCATCACATAGAACGTTGAATCAAAGACCTGAGAACCAACCCTGATTGGAATGTCAACTTCACCATGCACCATCCTTTTGGACCCGTCAAAGGCCCGGACAACAATGTTACTTGGCTTGAGATCTAAACCCTCACAATCCAGCCTGTCTAGAGCCTTCTTGGGCAATACATTCAACGAGGAACCAGTTTCAACCAGCACATGGGCAAGAGTAGTGCCCCTGCATTCAATGGAGACATGCAGGGCATCGTTATGGTTCTTTCCCTTGGCAGTCAGATCGGCGTCAGAGAAACCCAACCCATTATCAGCAGTCAAGTTGGCCATACAATCAGTAAATTGATCAGCAGACGTTTCTTGTGGCACATGGGCCGTCTTCAGGAAGGAAATCAGGGCCTTGGCATGGGCCTCTGAACACAACAACAATGATAGCATAGAAATCTTTGATGGGGTGTGCCCCAGCTGCTCAACTACATTGAAATCACTCTTCTTAATGATCTTGAGAATCTCTTCCATCTCTTGCTTAGAAGCTTCAACATTGGTTGTCTTCGGTGCCTCCGTCTGGGCAGGCACATCAGTAGCAATCCCTTTTCCCCGAGCGTCAGATGGCTCGGCAGCAGGGGTAGAAACAAGAACTTGGTCAGGAAGGGAAGCAGGCACACTTGCAGGTGTGATGACAAGAGGTCTCTGAATAGCTGGTGGCGCAATATCAGGTGAGAACAACCTACCACTTCGAGTGACTTTGGCAGGCCCGGTAATGTTAGTGACGCCGGTACTAGTACCAAACTCTTGTTTAACTCCAAGCACATAAACATCTGCCCCATAGTGCCAAGGGACAGCTTTGTCAGATGTATAAGGTGAAGGGGTGAAAAACACAAGAAGGGGGGGTTGAATTGTAAAACTGAAATCTAATGCAATGAACAAGATATTTTTATCCTGGTTCGTTTGATCTCAAACTACTCCAGTCCACCCGTCAAGGTGATTTCGCCTCTCTCCAACGAGGTCTTAATCCACTATATTCAACTGAATATTACAGACTGCTTTAACAACTGCTAAAGCCTTCTTGATCCAAACCACAACCCGGTTTGTCAAGGAAACACTTTCTTACAAAGAGATAAGACTAAGTGTATGAATGTTTTCTACAAAACTGTATCACAACTGTGATGTATACACAACTTAAAGCTTAGAAACTAGATTGCTAAACAATGATAGAATATCAGAATGTGTGGTTTAGCAAAACTGAGAGAAAGAAGATTTTGATCAGCTTTTATGCGTGTAGAGATTTTGAGAGCATTAGCCATTTCAATCTTCAAAGTCTTGTTTATATAGCACTGAGATGATGAACGTTGGATGCAATATTCTTGATTCAATGCTATTTACAAACTTTCCTTATCGAGCAGATCTTGTCTGGAATGAGGCCGTTGGTATTAATTTGCTTTCAATGCACAGTACCATTGCTTACTTAATGCAAGTTCTGGCTTGGCTCATTCTGACTCTGCTTAGCTGCTGATAAACTGTTGTGTTTCTTTATCAGAGTGTTAAGCGCAGTCTTGTTCATCAGGCTTCAGCATATACGTGAGTTGATCATCTGATTCTGTCATTCTGATATGGCAACTTCTGATGCTGGTGTCAAGAACCAAATTCTGATGCTGATTAGATGTGATCTTGCTTATATCAATCAGAGTATCTGCAAGTCAGAACATAATAATTTTAGGCAGCAGATAGTTCATACATGAATCTTATAGATAATATATCTTTTCACTTTGTTATCATCAAAACTTAAATATAGGGTAGTAGATTCAAACTTTGTTCTAACAATCTCCCCCTTTTTGATGATGACAAAAACTAGATATTTTTAAATGAAAATAACGTGAAAAGGTATCAAAGATATGCATCAGAGTAAGAAGTAAAAAGGATAAGGAGTAAAAGGATATCAGAGTTGAGAGATACTCCCCCTGAGTTTATTACTTCCCTTTGATTACACGTGTTCTTCAGGATCAGATCTTTTTGCCTTTCTTTGAACATCAGAGTATCAGAGTCTTTGACTATCAGAAGCTTTATGTCAGAGCAGAGCTTCAGAGCTTTTCTTGTCAGAGCTTTGCTTTGGATCAGAGTATCAGAGCGGATCAGAGCTTCATAGTGATCAGAGCTTCTAGTCTTCAGAGTGTCCAGGAGCTTCCTTGTACCTGTAGACTTTAAGCAAAACAGAAAAAACAGTTTCAAGTAATAGAGTTAGAATGTTTGAGAATTTCTGTCTAGTTAGCCGTTATTGTTTAAAATATCATTCTTGTTCTCCCCCTTTTTGTCAGCAATCAAAAAGTGTAAGTGATGTGCTAAAACAGTTAAGATCAGAAAAACTAGTTATATTAAAAGAGTTCAGAATCAAAACATGAAAATAGTACAAAACATATTCAAACAGTACATCAGAAAATCAAGGAAAACATGAAAAGGACATGAATGAAAAAAGACTAAGGTTGAGGAGGCAAGCGTGTGAACAGGTTCTCCAGCATGGCTTGGATCTTTTCAGCAGTCTCATTCTACTTGTGCACCATACTGACAACAGTGTCAATCTTGCTATCCTGCACATCCATTCTTTCTTTCATCTTCTGGTCGTTTTCATCCATCCGCTGCTGCAGACGCATGTCATTCAGCCTTAGTTCTTCCAGAGTCTGCTTGTCCAAGGCAGCTTGAGAAGCATCAGAAGCAGGAAGCTTCTGAGAGCTTTCTGCAACATCTTCTGCTTGACTTTCTTCAGCTTGAATGGTCTTGTCTTCTTCTGATTGCACCTTTGCAGCTTGCTGTTTCTCAGACCAAGGTTCACTATCCAGAGGGAGCACGTCTTCTTTCAGAAGCTGACTTCCAACTTCATTCAGAAGCTTGCTGAAATTCTGTTGTGCCTGCTCATAGTTGATATCCTGCAACTTGAGGGCTTCAGCACGTACCCAAAGTCTGAATTGTGACCAGAGCTGATCAGAAGCAGATGGGTCAATCATGCCAGGACAGACTTGCTTCAAAGAAGCAATCCATTGCAGCACACCTGTTTCAAAATTCATAATACCAGAGCCAACATCTGGTTGTTTTGGTTTTGGGATGGCAATTTTATGTTTCAGATCAGCAAGACGGTCAAGACTGGTTAAGTCTATGAAAGTCCTGCTGGGGTTTTCAGAGGTTTTCTTGGCAGCTGTTTGTTTTGGAGAGGGAGTTTCAAAATCAGAAATTATGATTGGACTTGGTGGTGTTTTGGGAGTATTTGGTGGTGTAGATTCTGATGAGGATGGCAATTGTGCTAAGGTGATAGTTGTTCCACCTGGCAGCTGGATTGCCAAAGGTGATGGTTTAGGTGAATGAGGTTCAGATGGTTGAGGAGAAGTAGTTTCAGAGTGATGAAACTCTGGTTGAGGTGATGGTGGATTAATTTCTGGTTGAGGAGAGGGAGACGGAATTGCTGGTTGAGGAGAAGTTGTTGGAATTTCTGGTTGTTCAGGGATAATGGGTTCTTCAGGAATTGATGAGAGTGGTTGTTGTTGTTGTTCTGGTTCTTCAGCAGATTGCTGTTGTTCTGGTTGTGGAGGAGGGATAATTTGTGGTTCAGAGTTTGATTGATCAGAAGTGTGTTGATCAATATCAGACAGCACTTTGTCAATAGCTGATGCTGTTGAGATTGTTGGTTTGGGATGTTTGGTTCTGGGTCTTCTGAGTTTTAATGCCTCAGAAGGGTCCTCTTCTGGTACAGTTTCATCTATGGTAGGGATGGGAATAGAGATTCTATGAGAGGTTTGAGGAGGAATAGATGCTGGAATAGTAGAAGAATTTAAAACAGAAGCAGCAGATGAATTACCTCTTTTCCTGGGTGTCTGTTGGGATGATCCTTCTGAAGGAGCCTTCCTCTTCTTCGTCTTCTTCAGAGCCACTTCTTGCTGAGGTTGATGCAGAGCTTTGATAATCAGATTTGGATCTGAACCATCTGCCTTGCACGCATCTAGGTACCTGAGAACCACCTCTGGTTTAGATTCTATTTCAGAAAATAGAGGAAAGTCACTCAGAGGAACTCTTCTGCTGGTGATATCAGCAATGGGAGTAGCTCTGGGTTCCTTCTGAATATTTTCTATCAACTTCATCTTCTTCAAGTTCTTTGCATTCAGAGGTTTCCCAACTGTTGGTTCAATAGTGCTTAGCTCTTGAGCTTCTATCAGATGCTCTATCAGCCTATTCTCTGTCAGAATATCTGATATCAACCTTCCAAAGGGTATCCAATCCCTCTTGGTTCTTTCTTCTTCTCTGGTTTCCTTCACACTTGTTCTGAGGTGGTTGAACAGGAAATGAGCCAGATTGATCTTTACCTTCTGATCAATAAAGTAGATCAGAAACTGCTGATCCACATTTATGTAATCAGGAGAACTGGTTGGTTTCCTGTGGTTGAAGCACCCCAGAATTATCTTAGCCCAAACTCTGAAATGATCCTTCAGATCTTTAATCTTGCTGCTGGGCACCCCATGAGTGAAAATCCTTTCAGCTATCACACCTACATCAGCACATCTTTCAGCCATGTCCACACAACGGACGCCACCGCCACTGTAACCGATTAGCCTTGCAATGTGATCCTCAGTGATCACAATCTTCTTCCCCATAACAAAGGAGGTGACAAGATGTGTTGAAGCCTTGGCGTGAATCCAGAATTCCTTGACTAGCATTGGGAATGTTGGTCCAACCAACCTGTCAAAATACCTTTCCCACTTCTGTGCTCTAACTTCTTCAGTTAGGTCAAAATCGTTCTCCTTCAAGCTTCCAAAATCAATGATTAATTCAGAAAGCACTTCAAGATTCTTCACAGGAGTGAGGAGTGTTCTGAATGGCACTTGATATTGCTCAGATGATGCTTTCTTCTGAGGACCTGCAGAAGCACTGCTGGAGGTTGCCATGTTCACACTAAAAAGGTTTTGAGAAGAACTGAGAAAAAAAGGTTTTGCAAGAGATGAACACAGAAATATGCAGAAAATGCTTGAGTATTAGTGAGAAAACGTAAAGAATGAGAATGAGAGATTAATGTGTTTAAATAGAGTTTCAAAAATATTTTGAAAAGATAAACGTTTTTTAAGAAAGAGAAACGTCATGATTGCATTTTAAAAGCATGATTACTTTTCATTAAATGCTTGCTGATTTTGGGGGATTTGAGAGAGATACTTAAAAACGGTTACCAGACATGTGTCTCAATGCACCCAATCAGCGCTTTGCCTTCTCAGAAGCGTGCACGCGTTCTGCTTCAGAGATATGCTGATGATTGGATGACACTTGTTTGATGTAGTGATCAGCACGTCTGTCTTTGAGCTTAGACTCTCAGATCTTTAGACTTGCATCTGATACAATCTGCATGTTCTATCTTACTGAAAGAAGATTGATCAGAAGTTCACAGTAAAATAATTACATTCTGAAGGTAAATATATGGAATTAAAACATTTTCACTCTGGACAAATTTTCATGCTGAGATGTTTCAGAATGAAATTAAACCTATCTTCTGAAAGGGGTTTAGTAAAGATATCAGCCCATTGATGGTTTGTATCTATAAATTTTAAGTTCAAAATACCTTTCTGAATATAGTCCCTAATGAAGTGATGTTTTATTTCTATATGCTTAGCTCTAGAATGTAAAATGGGATTCTTACTTAAGCAAATAGCAGAAGTATTATCACAAAGTATAGGAATGTTACTCTCAAAAATCTGGAAGTCTTCAAGCTGACTTTTCATCCAGAGCATTTGTGTGCTACATCCTGCTGCTGCTATGTACTCAGCTTCTGCTGTTGATAGTGCAATTGTTGATTGCCTTTTGCTGGACCAAGAGATCAGATTTTCTCCCAGAAACTGGCAGCTTCCAGAAGTACTTTTACGTTCCACTCTGTCTCCAGCAAAATCAGCATCGCAGTAGCCTACTAAGCTGTAATCACTAGATTTTCTATAAAACAAACCCAGATTAGTAGTACCTTTCAGATACTTGAAAATTCGCTTAACAGTTGTTAAGTGAGATTCTCTAGGATCTGATTGGAATCTAGCACAGATACAAACATTGAATAATATGTCAGGTCTTGAAGCAGTCAGATAGAGGAGAGAACCAATCATACCTCTGTAGACTTTCTGTTCTACATTTTTGCTTACCTCTTCTCTTTCCAGAATGCACGTGGGATGCATTGGAATCTTTGATGGCTTACATTCTGAGAGGTCAAATTTCTTCAGAAGATCTCTGATGTATTTGCTCTGATGAATGTAAGTTCCTTCTGGAGTTTGATTGATCTGAATTCCTAGAAAGAATTTCAGTTCCCCCATGAGGGTCATCTCAAATTCTGCCTGCATACACTTAGCAAATTTTCTTCCAAGAGAAGGATTAGTAGAACCAAAAATAATATCATCAACATAAATTTGACAGACTAAGATGTCATTCTTAATTGATTTACAGAATAGAGTAGTGTCCACTTTCCCTCTGGTGAATTCATTTTCTAACAGAAAGTTACTTAGCCTTTCATACCAAGCTCTGGGAGCTTGTTTCAGACCATACAGTGTTTTCTTTAGTTTGAAAACATGTTCTGGATGTTTTGTATTTTCAAAACCAGGAGGTTGGTGTACATAAACTTCTTCTTCTATATAACCATTTAAGAATGCACTTTTGACGTCCATCTGATACAGAGTGATGCCTCTATTAACAGCAAATGAAATTAAAAGTCTGATAGATTCTAACCTGGCGACTGGGGAAAAGGTTTCTGTATAGTCTATCCCCTCTTGCTGACTATAACCTTGTGCAACCAGTCGTGCCTTGTTTCTGATGACTTCACCTTGTTCATTTAGCTTGTTTCTGAACACCCATCTTGTTCCAATGACGTTGAATCCTTTTGGTCTGGGAACGAGATCCCATACGTCGTTTCTGGTGAATTGATTCAGCTCTTCTTGCATTGCCAGAATCCAGTCATTATCCAGAAGTACTTCATCAATAGAAGAAGGTTCAATCAGAGACACAAGTCCCATAAGAGTTTCTTCAGAGTTTCTGAAGTTTGCTCTTGTTCTGATTGGATCTTCCTTTCTTCCTAAGATAGTCTCTTCTGGGTGATCCAAGCTGCTTCTGGGTAATCTCTTCTGAGGTTGATCAGCAGCTGTTGTAGGATTGCTAGCAGTGCTCCTTTCAGACGTTGAAGGAATGTCTGTGTTGAGAGCTTCTGATGACTTGTCTTCAGAACCTGTAAATTCAATTTCTATACCTGCAAAAATTTCATTCTGCTTTGACTTTTCAGAGTCAAGCTTATCATCAAAACGAACACTGATTGATTCTTCCACAATCTGTGTTTCTGTATTGTATACTCTGTACCCTCTTGAGCGTTCAGAGTATCCTAACATAATACACTTCTGTGCTTTAGAGTCAAACTTGTTCAAATAATTCTTTGTATTTAATATAAAGCAAGTACATCCAAATGGATGAAAATATGAAATGTTGGGCTTTCTGTTCTTCCACAATTCATATGGAGTCTTTTCCAGAATAGGTCTTATTGAGATTCTATTCTGAATGTAGCACGCTGTGTTTATTGCTTCTGCCCAGAAGGTCTTAGCAAAGTTTGTCTCATTGATCATGGTTCTGGCCATTTCTTGCAATGTTCTGTTCTTTCTTTCTACAACTCCATTTTGTTGGGGAGTTCTAGGACAAGAGAAATCATGCAGAATGCCTCTGTCATTAAAGAATGACTCAAAATCTTTGTTTTCAAATTCTCC
This sequence comes from Vicia faba, assembly GCA_948472305.1. Classification (NCBI taxonomy): domain Eukaryota; kingdom Viridiplantae; phylum Streptophyta; class Magnoliopsida; order Fabales; family Fabaceae; genus Vicia; species Vicia faba. Next base: position 1,268,774,931 of record OX451737.1, on the reverse strand, counting down.
ACCATGATCACTTCTGACTTTAACGATTCTAAGATCCTTTTCATTCTGAACTTGGTTACAGAAGGTGACAAACACAGAGTGTGACTCGTCCTTGTGTCTTAAGAACTTTACCCATGTCCATCTGCTATAGTCATCTACGATTACTAACCCATACTTCTTGCCACTGACTGAAGCAGTCTTAACTGGTCCAAATAAGTCAATGTGCAGAAGTTCTAATGGCTTAGAGGTAGAAACAACATTTTTGGATTTAAAAGAAGGTTTTGCAAATTTGCCTTTCTGACATGCTTCACACAGAGCATCTGAATTGAACTTCAAATTAGGAAGTCCTCTGACCAGATTGAGTTTGTTAATCTGAGATATTCTTCTCATACTAACATGCCCCAATCTTCTGTGCCAGATCCACTTCTCGTTGTTAACAGACAGAAGACATTTTACATTCTGACTTTTTAGTTCAAAAAGTTTGATTTTGAAAATGTTGTTTTTCCTCTTACCATTAAACAGGATAGTCCCATCTTTCTGACTAACAGCTTTACATGATTTTTGATTAAAGATTATATCATAACCGTTATCACTTAATTGACTTATGGATAACAGATTATGCATCAATCCATCTACTAGCAGAACATTATTAATAGAGGGAAGATTTCCATTACCTACAGTTCCAGAGCCAATTATCTTTCCCCTCTGATTGCCTCCAAAGCCAACGTGGCCTCCAGGCTTAAGTTCCAGGCTTTGGAACATATGCCTTCTTCCCGTCATGTGTCGTGAGCAGCCAGAGTCTAGGTACCATGACTGGTGTTTCTAACTTGCTGCTAAAGATATCTGCAACATGTATTATTTTATCCTTAGGTACCCAGATTTTCTTGGGTCCTGATTTGTTAGTTTTACCAAAACTCTGGTTGAATTTTGGTTTCAGAGTGCTTACTGCTAGTGTATTTAATATCATGTGTGTGACCATACACAAAGTGTGAATTCAGAGGAGTGTGTTTAATGGTTAAGTCCATGACATTCTTTGGTGTAGGAACCTTACCTTGGTATCCTATTCCTTTCCTGCCGTTTCTGCTAACTCCATAGATCATTGAAGCCATTTTGCTTCTATCTATGCTTTTAGCTAGGAACTTCTGGAAACTGTGATCATACTCCTTGATGATCTCATCAGCGTTGCTGGGAGTTTCAGAAATTGGTTCCTTCTGAGAGTTTTGTAAAGTGTTTTCTAATTTTGAAATCTTATTTCTCAGCTCAGAATTTTCCAATTTGAGACTCTCAGACTTATTAGAGTCAGATTCAAGATTCCTTTTCAGGTCTCTGAATTTAGCTCTAATTTGCTGATAACGTTCCAGAATCTCATTAAGGCTTTCAGCAAGTTCAGCCTTTGTAAAATTGACAGCAAAGTTAGGAAATACCTCTTCAGTATCTGATTCTGAGTCTGATTCAGAAGCTTCACTATCTTCTGAGATGTTAGCCATGAGAGCTATGTTTGCCCTCTCATCATCTGATTCTGAGTCAGCTTCAGACGAGTCAGAGTCATCCCATGTAGCCATGACACTTTTCTTCTTCTCTCTTCCAAACTTCTTTTTGGGCTTTTCCCTCTGAAGCTTTGGGCAGTCACTCTTATAGTGTCCTTGCTCATTGCACTCATAGCAGATGATGTCCTTGGTGTTTGGCTTTTTGCTACTGGAGGAGCCTTCAGATCTTCTGTATCCAGAGGAAGAATCTGTCCTTCTGTATCTGGAAGAAGACTCGTTCTGATCAGATCTTCTGGGATTCCTGAACTTTCTTTGTCTTTGCTTCCACAGTTGATTTACTCTTCTGGAAAGGAGAGAGAGTTCGTCTTCTTCTGATGAGGATCCATCAGATGTTTCTTCAACTGCCTGCAAAACTTTAGACTCAAATTTTTTGTTAGATTTTAATGCTAAAGGCTTACCTTGCTTCTGAGGCTCATCATCTTCTAGCTCTATCTCATGACTTCTGAGGGAGCTGATAAGTTCCTCCAGAGTGATTTTGTTGAGATCTTTAGCTAGCTTCAGAGCTGTAACCATTGGTCTCCACTGCTTGGGTAAACTTCTGATGATTTTCTTGACATGGTCAGCAGTAGAGTATCCTTTGTCCAGAACTTTGAGACCAGCTACCAGAATCTGGAATCTAGAGAACATGGTTTCAATGGATTCAGATTCTTCCATTTTGAACGCCTCATACTTCTGAATGAGCGCCAGAGCTTTTGTTTCTTTGACCTGAACGTTGCCCTCATGCGTCATTCTGAGAGAGTCAAAAATATTCTTTGTTGTGTCTCTGTTGGAGATCTTTTCATACTCAGTATAGGAGATGGCGCTGAGGAGGATGGTTCTGGCCTTGTGGTGATTCTTGAAGTCACGCTTTTGTTGATCAGACATTGTTTTTCTATCAATCTTCTGACCACTTGCATTCACAGGGTGCGTGTATCCATCTGTCACCATATCCCACAGATCAGCATCATGTGCCAGAAAGAAGCTTTCAATTCTGTCTTTCCAGTAATCAAAGTTTTCTCCATCAAAGACTGGAGGTTTGCCGCTGAATCTGTCTCTGTCCTCATTGTTGTCATTGCTGATGTGAGAATTGTTTCCTGCCATTGTGTTTTTCTGACGCTGGATCTTGTACTGACACGGTTAAGTGTTTTAGCTCAGAACCAGGTGCTCTGATGCCAATTGAAGGGGTGAAAAACACAAGAAGGGGGGGTTGAATTGTAAAACTGAAATCTAATGCAATGAACAAGATATTTTTATCCTGGTTCGTTTGATCTCAAACTACTCCAGTCCACCCGTCAAGGTGATTTCGCCTCTCTCCAACGAGGTCTTAATCCACTATATTCAACTGAATATTACAGACTGCTTTAACAACTGCTAAAGCCTTCTTGATCCAAACCACAACCCGGTTTGTCAAGGAAACACTTTCTTACAAAGAGATAAGACTAAGTGTGTGAATGTTTTCTACAAAACTGTATCACAACTGTGATGTATACACAACTTAAAGCTTAGAAACTAGATTGCTAAACAATGATAGAATATCAGAATGTGTGGTTTAGCAAAACTGAGAGAAAGAAGATTTTGATCAGCTTTTATGCGTGTAGAGATTTTGAGAGCATTAGCCATTTCAATCTTCAAAGTCTTGTTTATATAGCACTGAGATGATGAACGTTGGATGCAATATTCTTGATTCAATGCTATTTACAAACTTTCCTTATCGAGCAGATCTTGTCTGGAATGAGGCCGTTGGTATTAATTTGCTTCCAATGCACAGTACCGTTGCTTACTTAATGCAAGTTCTGGCTTGGCTCATTCTGACTCTGCTTAGCTGCTGATGAACTGTTGTGTTTCTTTATCAGAGTGTTGAGCGCATTCTTGTTCATCAGGCTTCAACATATACGTGAGTTGATCATCTGATTCTGTCATTCTGATATGGCAACTTCTGATGCTGGTGTCAAGAACCAAATTCTGATGCTGATTAGATGTGATCTTGCTTATATCAATCAGAGTATCTGCAAGTCAGAACATAATAATTTTAGGCAGCAGATAGTTCATACATGAATCTTATAGATAATATATCTTTTCACTTTGTTATCATCAAAACTTAAATATAGGATAGTAGATTCAAACTTTGTTCTAACATAAGGGAGGGGCCCCGGAACAGTAATGATGATAGGAGCAATCTTCTGAGTAGACATCATTTTGACAGGCTTCTTTGAGGGAGCCTTAGGAGGGTTGTTGAAAATAGTAACAATAGACACTTCTTCAGCAGGAACGACAATCTTCTTGAACAAGATCTCTTTGTTATCCATCAGGTTTTGGACGCCTGACTTCAGCAAGGGACAACCAGCAGGTGAAACAGCACATAAATGGCAACCTTTACTACATCCCGGAAATAAACCGGCTAGCAACATGTTCCTTTTGACAGTCAACAATGGAGTAACAATCTCATCCACAGAGGCTACATACAGGTCTTCTTCAACAACATTCACTCCATGCTGGGGCATGGGACCAGTCACAACATTGGGCCTCTCGGGCGCTTCGAACTGTATATCTTTAGCATCAATGAGGTCCTAAACCTTATTCCTCAATGCCTAACAATCATCAGTAGAATTCCCCGGGCTATCAGAGTGATAAGCGCAACGGGCGTTGGGATTGTACTTCGGAGAGGTTGTGTTCACTACCTTCAGAGCTTCTTTGATAGTTACCAGATTGGTTGATAGCAGTTGCGGCAATATCTGAGATAGGGTCATACTGAGCCGAGTGTGCTCCCTTCTAGGTCTCTCCCCCCTTGGTTGGTTATATTGCTGAGGAGCAGCAGCAGGCTTAGAAATAACCACCGCGTTGACATCTTGGCGGCGTTCCGGCTTATTCTGTTTCCTCGACCCATAAACAGTACTAGATTCCTTTTTGAAGGGTTTCTTTTCAAAACTTGAGGATGCACCTTTCTGTATCTTCCCTGACTTGATACCAGCTTCTATCCTCTCACATGTCAAGATGAGGTCTGTAAACCCTGCAGAAGAATTACCAATCAGATGGTTGAAGAATGGACCAGGCAGGGTCCCCAAGAACATGTCAACCAGCTTCCAGTCAGTCAAAGGTGGCCGCACCCTGCCAGCCAGGTCTCTCCACTTTTGCGCGTACTCCTTAAAACCTTCTCCCGTCCCTAGCGACATACCCTGGAGTTGGGTATGTATAGGAGAGAGGTCGGCATTGTACTGATACTTCCTATAAAATGCAGTAGCCAAGTCCTCCCAGTTACGAATACTGGTTCCATCCAGCTGATAGAACCACTCGAGTTGAGCCCCTGAAAGGCTATCCTGGAAGAAATGGATCCATAGATTCTTGTCCGCAGTATACGGTTGGTTCTTCCTTACGTAGGATCTGAGATGCAGCTTAGGGCAGGAAGCCCCGTCGTACTTCGCAAAAGAAGGTACCTTGAACTTGTGTGGGATCACCACCCCAGAAGATAAACCTAGATCTCCAAAATCCAACCCAGACACCTGTTGAATCTCCATAGCACTCAGACGGTCCTCTAGTTGCTTGTACCTGTCCTCAGCAGGAGGGTATTGTTCATCATTGTAATCGGTCTCGTTGTCGGAGACCACAGGACTAGGAACCCTTCCCCCTTGGGGACTGTCTTTCCCTATAGAGGAAGTAGCCTGATCAGCTTCATTCTGCAGTGTATTACCAAACCTCCGTCCAGTGTTAAACAGCACAGTCCTCTTCTTCTTCTTCTTCAAAAGCAGAGTCTTCAATTCTTGTTGACCCTGGGCTAAGCTCATGACCAGCTCTTGAAACTGGGCGTTCTGGGCCTGGAGGGCCTTGATAGCTTGTTCATTGGATGATTCAGGATTCATGATGACTGTTGAAATAAACAGCGAAGAAGATTAAGAAACCTGTTGAAAAGAGTACCTGCTATGCACATGATGCATGAGATGCTATTTATGAAATGCATTCAAGGGTTCGAAAGTTCAAATTCATTGTAGACAAAAAAGGAACACATATTGTATTAGGAAATAATCTGTTCAGTACATCAAGGCCTCATGGGCAAAACATTACAAAATAATTAATCCCAAAAGACATTGCGCATCCTCTTTGGAGCGATGTAAGTGTTGAGAGTCTTTTCCTCGTGAAGTAGGTGGGTGAGCTCCAAGACCTTCTTCTCACTGGCATGTAGACTGGCTTCAAGAGAATTCTGTTCTTCCTTGAGTTGGACCCAGCTCCTTTGCATTTCTTCCCAAGATGTTGGCATGTCAGGATGTTTAATGGTGTAGGGCACCTCTCCTTCCAAAACTGGCTCTTTGATCACGGGGAGAACATGAGGATATGGCATCACAAGCTTCCGGGAGCGGGCCCTTACCCACTTGAGATAAGGCTCAAGGGGGATGGAGTTCTTGTGCCCCAGCGTCTTGCTATCTACCCTGTTGGGCATCCTCCAAGCTCTGATAAACCTCTGGCGAAGTCCTTGCGCATCATTGTCGAAGTCAAAAACTATGTCAGGAATCAACATGTCATGAGGGCCATCCCTCCGAGCATATCCAAACTGTCTCAAAGCCAGACATGGGTTGTAAGTAATGCCCCCTCTAATTCCAAGTAAAGGAACATTAGGAAACTCTCCGCAACGATCAATAATAGTGACATTTTCTCTGGATCGAGAACACCAATGTATATCAGCATGTGTAAGAGTCATTAACCGTTGTGACCATCTCAAACCCCGCTCGTTCTTCAAAACTGATTGTGGAAGGTGCGAAATAAACCACCTTGCCAGGAGAGGAGTGCAGCACATGAGAACACCTCTTTTTCTCATGGTTCGAGTGTAACATGAGTGAAGGATGTCCCCAAGCAACGTAGGTATGGGATTCCTGGACATGAAGATCTTGACAGCATTGATATCTATAAGCTGATCCGGATTCGGGGACAACACCAACCCATAGACAAGGAGTGCCGCAACTTCTTCAAAGGCTTGTAGGTCAAGGGAATTCCAACATTCTTGGGCCTTCTCAAACAGGAACTTTGCCAAGAATCCTTTGATACCACTTCTGGTTTCCCAATGCCCCATGATGTCAGATGGTTGTAGACGTAATGCTTTAGCAACCTCTTCAAGTTTTGGTTCCCTTTCCGTACCGTTGTAGGGTAGTTGACTAAGAATAGGAACCTTCAGAAGCTGAGAAAACTCTTCCAAAGTAGGCACCAATTGATAATTCGGGAAAGTAAAACAGTGGTGCAAAGGGTCAAAGAACTGGAAGAGAACTTTTATCATATCTTCTTCAATGTTGGTGTTGACCAAGCTGATGAGTCTACCATGCCTTTCACTGAAGGAAGAGTTCTCGGGAATCCTGGATGTAAGCTCCTTAAGCTGAGGAGGGATCCTTACAAGGTTGACCTGAATTGTCTTTCTGCGGATAGTTTCCATGTCCTACAAAAGAAGAACAAAGATGAAGATTTGAACCCTTGAAGTGGTTAGTAAATGCATATGATGCTGTATAATGTTATGATGTTATGATAAAAACACACCACAAGTATTCACAAAAGGCAAACATGATAAGGCACACAAGTCACACCAGACAGCCCTTAGAGTTTAGGCCAGCATGGGGTCTAGGTATTACCCTCTTGAAGTTGGTGGGCTCAAAACCTGTCCTATCAAAAGTAACCGGGTTCTAAGGAGCTCAATATCATTGGGTTGTTTTCTATGTTCATTGTTTTGATTTAGCCACTGAACTAGCGATCAAAATATTCCAAGAAAACAACCCTCAATGAGTGTAGTATCGAGTATCTACCAACTTCGGACTGCACCAAAGTCGGTCATATCACTACCCCTAAAGAGGCCAGGATGGTCAAGTAAGGTTCCTAAGGTCAGTTGATGCTTCACAACACCACGCGGCGGCCCCGTACTCTCCTTGACTTGACTCAAGGGTTACTGGTACTCACCAAAGTGCCACATCAACGTAGCAACTGCTTCAACCGTGTCGGTATACCCCGCACAGTTCCCTCACAGTTTGTTGCTACCTAAAAGGTATCCCTCAGATCCGGGTTAGGATATATGAAACTCCCAAAACAGGCCCACAATATTAAAGCAATCAAAACAGGCAATTGAAAACATAAGAGTGGTCTAATCCTAAGGTACACCTCACTTTTAATTATCCCCAGCAGAGTCGCCAGTTCTGTGATCGGTGGAAATAGAACTGACTGTTTTTTAAGCTGGTTTGCAAAATGTCGCGGTAAGCAAGAGTCGCCACCGTCTTTTATGTTCTCCAACATGGAAAGGACAAAAGCACAGCAAAATTCCTTCTTTGAGAATGTTTCTCGGTTCGGGAGGTAGATTATAGAAAGGGAAGGTGTTAGCACCCTTTCTATCAGTGGTTATCCACGGGCTCTTAGGTACTTGCTCTTATGTTTTCAAAAATTGTTTGCTTTTCAAGTGTGTGTGGGTTTTGAAAAAGTTTCGTTTGAAAAATTTCTAAGTAACTCTTGTATCTGTCCTTAAGAGTGTATGAAAAATTTGTTTGAAAACTTTTGAAAGTGTCCGTGTGAAAAGTTGTTTTTGTTTGTTTTGAAAAGAGCAAGTACCCATGAGATCTACCTACTCTAAGGAATTAAACTATGTAAGAGTCATTTAGATAGTGCTATCCCACCATTGAGAGGTAGGTAGCACCATCGTTGGAGTTATTCGGGTCAATTCGATTATAAGGGACAATGTGGTCACCGAAGCAATAGTAGGACACCTTAGAAGTAACCCTAATGTCCTAGATCCTTTTTTATCCGAGGCAACCGTTTCGAGGCAACAGGATCTTTAGACAGGAGGGCAACCTCTAAGACACCCTATACTTGACGACCACGTTCGAGGCAACCAGTGAGGCGTACCCTAGGAGTGGCATGTGCTTGTGTGTTGTTTTCAGTTCATATTTATCTTTGAACATGCATTTGTGAGCTATGAGTTGATTTTAATTTGTCATACAAATCTTTCATGCATATTAACAGTTAAGAGTGCGGAAAATAAATTGCGGAAAGTGAATCTACGCTATTACAAGGCGCGGGTCTATACATCGCCAAAAACAAAGACCCGTTTTGAAATAAATGCGGAAAGTAAACAAAGCGGTAAAATCCTAATTAACTATTACATCCTTGGAAACAGTTACATAAATATAATCAAAATAAGAATTAAAGTGCGAAAGAAATTAAATCAGGACGTCCAAGGGTTTTTGACCCTTTTGAGAAATAAAGAAATTTTTAGTCCCTTTTTGCAATTAATTAAATATTAAACCTAAACTAATTAATTATTTAATTAAAGAAAAAAAATGTTTTTGTGTTTTTTAATATTTTAATGAAAAATAAAAAGAAAAGAAATAAAAAGTCAAGAGAAAACCCTAATTCTAACCTATTTTATTTATTGTGAAAAAAGATTAAAGTTAACTAATTAAACTATTTAATTTGTTAGTATTTTATTTACAAAATAAATTAATAATGAAATTAATACATAATAATAAATATTATAAATATTTGTTTTCTGAATTAATTATTAAAATAGCTATTTGTTAGTTAAATAATAATAATTAATAATTATAAAAAGGAAATAAAAAGAAAGCAAAAAGAAATATAAAGAAAACCAGGGGGGTGTTGGACCCAATGGAGGTATGAAGAAGCAATTTGGCCCATTAAGAATCAGGCCTGCTTTGACTTTCTGGATGGTCTACGCTGGCTTTGACTGGAGAACATGGTGGTCAACCATCCCTGGCCTTTGGATGCACGCTTATAGCCACTTGGCATGCTGAGGCGTGAGGGTATATGGTGGAACCCTTGACAAGCGCTGCATATGAAGATGTTATGAAAAATAATAGAACTATTTTGGGGGACCTGGGAATCGAACCCAGGTCCCAATGATGCACAAACACCTCACCAACCACCAGGCCATCACACTGCATTTGTTAATATATTGACAATTAATTATAATATATAAAAACAAATAACATCCTGAAGAACAACCAAAACACGCGCTATTTTTTGAATGGACCACTAGCACCTTGCCAGCTCACCGTCTTCTTCGTTTTGCCTGTAAAATAAAAAATCAAATAGCGGGGGTTTTAAACCCCCACAAAGTAAAACTGCCAATAATAGCGAATAGAAATCCAAGCTATATAAATATGGCGCGAGGTGTCCATTGTATTCGTCACGTTCAGACGGTTTCAACCATGGGCATGGGAGGTTCCAATTTTGCCTGTGCTGTAAAGCCCTAATTCAAGACCTTAAGAACCCTAAAAATCTTCAATGGTGATTCACGATTCTGTACATGATAATGTAATTAACCAATACCAAAAGCTTTGTAAAGGTTCAAGCAATGCAAATCAATGATTAGAATATGTTAATTATGTATAAATCATGAGTTACGATTATGGAAAAGTTATTCAAACCGTGAAACTGTTATGGCGTGTTTCTTGAGATTTATGGCTTGGTTATGATTGCAACACGTTCTGGAAGCTCCCAGCAATGTATTTGGATCCACAAGAGTCCTTAATTCGCCCTAGAACACTGAAAACAGTTTTGAGTTTTTTCCACTTTTTTCAATATTGCATATGGCTTCTGCAGCAGTTTTTTCACGTGAATGGATTTAGGTTTAGCTCCAGTATATGTAATGGAATGAATTAGGTTAAATCTTTGGGCAAAAGATCCATGGCATTATGTTTTGCATCTTTGATTTTCAATCAAATATTTTTCAATCTTTTTGATTGAAAAACCTTGCCAAATTGGGTGATTTTGTCCCCTTGATGTGTACACGAGATCTTCAGCTTGTCTTGAGTTCATTTGCATCACAAAAAGATTTGAAAACCATATCTTTTGAATTTTCCTACAATTAAATGAATTAAATGAATTAATATTAATAAAAATTCAATTAATTAATTAAAAATAAGAAAATAAATCAATTTAAGTTCAATGGGTCGTGCACAGGCCTTGGACAATGTTTTAAGAAAGAATTTGAGGCCCATTAGCAAAAATGATGTGTTTTGAGCAAAGTTGACTTTTGCAAATTCCCAAAAATTTCCCAACTTCTCCAATGCATATCTTGCTCCATTTTGAAGTTATGAACATGTTCGTGGACATTTTGGAAAGGTCTTGAAGTCCTCTAACCAATGCCTTTGGTCCCATGTCATTTTGATTTACCAATCTCAAGTTATGGTCTTTGACTTATAGTGCCTTTTTGTTGACTTTTGAAATTGACCTATAATGTATAAATTGATAACTTTTTGTGAGAGCATTTCTTGGTCTTGGAATGTGAAGATTAGTTGTAGGAAATGTCATCCCCTTCAAAATGAGCATTGGATGGGATTTTTCTGATGAACCATGCAAAAGTTATGCCTTGGTCAAGTTACAGCTGACTTTTCAGCTGTCCAAAAATAGAAACTTTTGGCATTTTGATGATTTTTGAACCATGCTTGAGGAATCATGATCAAGACTTGATCAAATGATGATTGTGGCTTCAAAATAATATGTTGACCAAAAAATTTGACTTTTGACTGCCAAATGACCATTTTGCCCCTGCAGTTGATTATGAAGCAAATGAAGCTTTTGAATGTGCAATTTGATGTTGTGAGTCTTGAGACTTGACATGTAGATGCTTGGCAATATGTATAGGCTTATGGGACTTGATTGAGCCCTTGAAAACCTCAACTTCCTTGCAAGAACCAAAACCCTTATTTCAGCTGGCTTAGGAGGATGTTTGACTGTGCAACCCCTTGATCCATTTGAAGATTGATCTTGACAAATCTTGAAGAATATGGGAGGGCAAATTTTGGGGTACAACACCCCCAAGTATCACAGTTTCCATCTTCAATTTCCGCACGAACATCTTTGACTGAAACCATCTTCGGCACGGCTTTAACAGCTTTGGACTCATCAGAGGAACATTTGGTAGCAGCAATCATTGGTGGCATGACTTTAAAGGCTTGACACGGGGTCTCAATGAATTCTCCATCCATCTCTATGTATTTGAATGAGTTAAGGTGGCTTACCATAAACTCTTCTTCTCTATAGACGGTGACAATTCTTCCCTTGACCAGATATTTGAGTTTCTGATGAAGAGTTGAGGTCACTGCCCCAGCTTTATGGATCCATGGGCGACCCAACAGACAAGAATAGACAGGACGAATATCCATAATGTAGAAGGTGGAGTTGAATATTTGGGATCCCACCTTGATTGGAAGGTCTACTTCCTCATGAACTGTCCTCTTTGATCCATTGAAAGCCCTTATAATGATACCATTTGGCTTTAATACTAAACCTTCACTGTCTAGACGGTCTAACTCCCATTGGGTAATACATTCAGAGAAGAACCAGTGTTGACTAGAACATGTGCTAGGGTGGTCCCCTTGCACTCGACAAAAACATGTAGAGCTTTATTGTGATTCTTCCTAAGCGGTGTTAAGTCAACATCTGAAAATCCCAAGCCATTATCAGTCGTTAAGCTAGCCATGTAATTCTAAAATTGGTCCGTTGTTGTCTCATGGGGAATATGAGCCTTTTCAGGAATATAATTAATGTTTGAGCATGGGCATCAGAGCAGAGTAGCAATGACAACATTGAAATCTTAGAAGGGGTTTTCCCCAACAGTTCCATAATCTTGAAGTCGCTTCTTTTTATTATCTTCAAGATCTCGTCCATCTCACGAGCGGATGGTTCTCCATCAGCAACATCCTTTGCGGGTATTTCTATTACGACCGGATCAACAACCTTCTCCTTCCCTCTTGTATCAGTACTTGGCTTGGAGGAAGTGATGCAGATGGGCGCCTTTGTAAAAACTGGTGGTGAGATATTGGGTGAAAATATTCTCCCAGTTCTGGTTACTTTGCTTGAGCCAGTTATGTTACTAACATCATCAGCTTTTTCTTCTTCGACCCAAGCGTCTTATTTTATGCCGTGATAAAACACCTCAGCACCATAGTTCCATGGTACTTCCTTGTTTGAAGAATATGGAATTGGTCCGAGATTTATAATTATTAAGGGAGCAATAATGGGTTCATTTGAAATTCTAATAGGACCTTTGGAAGAGATCCTAAGAGGCTTGTTTGAGATGGTGATAATGGAGAGATCTTCACATTTGTTAGTCAAACTTTTGGCAAGCGGGGTCTTCTCAAATAGAATTTCGTGGCTATCCATCAGGCGTTGAACGCCTTTCTTCAGCCCTTCGCACCCATTGAGTTATCTTGTACAGAACACACAGTCTTTTACACATCCAGGGAAGATCCTAGCTTTCAACAAATTCTTTTTTATGATATTCAGCGGAGTAGTCAATTCTTCAACAAAGGTAACAAAAATTGTATCTTCAACAACATTAACACCCTTGTCATTCTTCGGCATAGGTGCGGTGATTACATTCAGATTAGGATGAGGATCAAATTCAATAGTATTGTTATCGATAAAATCTTGAATTTTATTCTTCAAGGCCCAGCACTGGTCAGTCTCATGCCCGGGGCTGCTTGAGTGGTAAGCACATTTAGCATTCAGATTATACTTTGGTGAAGAGGTATCAGGGTTGGCAGGAGGGTAACACAATGTAACCAAATTAGCCTTGAGTAAATGTTGTAAGGATTGAGATAATGACATGCCTAACCTTGTAAATTGTCTTCTTGGAGTTTCAAAACATTGATGATTTGTAGATGGTCTTGGAGTAGGAGTTGGATTGGGGATTCAGACAGCATTAATAGATGGATGATCATTCTTCTTGGTACGGGCCCTTTTCCCGTACACAACATTGATTTCTTTCTTTGTAGCAAAAGGTTTTTTGATAGTATTGGAAGTGGAGGCAGATGACACAGAGATCTTCCCACTTTTGATGTCGCTTTCAACTCTTTCACCGGTTAAGATTAATTCGGTGAAACCAGAAGAAGAGCAGCCAACTAATAAACTAAAGAAGGGACCAAATAAAGTGCCCATGAACATGTCAATGTGCTCCCTATCAGACAAAGGTGGTTGAACCCTACTTGCAAGGTCTCTCCACTTTTGTGCATATTCCTTAAATCCTTCGTTCTTCCCCATAGTCATATCTTGCAACTGAACCCTCGTTGGCGCCAAGTCAGTGTTATACTGGTACTGATGGTAGAATATGGTAGATAGATCTTCCCATGTATTGATACGAGAACCATATAACTGATAAAACCATTCAAGTTGCCTTCCGGCCAAGCTCTCTTGGAAAAAGTGAACCCAGATTTTCTTATCAGCGGTGTGCGGTTGTATCTTGCGTACATGAGATTTTAGGTGGAGTTTTGGACAAGAAAATTCATTGTACTTTGTAAAGACTGGTATTTTGAATTTGTGGGGAATGACAACCCCATAGATCAAACCAAATCATCAAAATCTAAACCGGGGACGGCTTGGATTTCAATAGCTTTTAATTTGTCTTCTAACTGCTTATATTTGACATCGAAGGATGGATACTGCTCGTCGAAATAATCATCATCAGACGCTTGATCATTAACACAGTCAGCCTGGGTACTCTTAACCTCACCAATCTGGTTCTCGTCTTCTTCAGACGAGTCTTCCCCTACCGGGATCTGACGGACTGTCTCCTTGAACCTTCTACCCATGTTGAGCAGAGCTTTCTTCTTGGGCTTCTTCTTAACTGCCACCAATGCCATCATATCTTGCCGCCCCTTGGCTAGGGCTAGTAGAGTCTCCTGGAATTGATAATTTTGTGCCTGAAGATCCTTCATAGTTTTCTCTAGACCCATCTTGCTAAAATAAACAGCAGAAAGATAAGGAAACCTGTTATGTGAAAACCTGTCATGTTATGATGCATGGAAGATGTATATGCAAATGATTTCAAGGATCAATGAGATTTAAATTTGCATAAACAAAAGAAATGAACAAACGTAAATTTTCATTAATTAGTTTGAAAAGATTACAACATTCCCCTTGGGCTTACAAAATAACTCTTTAAGATAAAAATACTGAACGCATCCTCTTTGGCGCAAGGTAGGCGTTCACACTTTGGTCTTCTTGTAGCTGCTTTGTATGCTCCAAGACCCTCTTCTCACTAGAATAGAATTGAGCTTCGAAAGTATCTCGTTCTTCCTTCAGCTGGATCCAACCCTTTTGCAAGTCTTCGAGAGAAGTAGGCATGTCTGGATGAAAGATAGTGTATGGGACATCTCCTTCAATCACAGGCTTCATGATAACTGGTAAGATGGAGGGATAAGGCATCACAAGTTTTTAAGGACGAGCTTGTACCCACTTAAGGTAAGGCTCAAGGGGAATGGAATTCTTGTGTCCTAGCGTCTTACTATCCACCTTGTTTACCATCCTCCAAGCTTGGATAAACCTCTTATGGCAATTTTGATAATCGCTCTCGTAGTCGAATACCACTCCTTGGATAAGCATCTCATGTGTACCATCCCTTCGGGCATATCCAAACTGACGTAAGGCTAAGAAGGAGTTGTAAGTGATACCTCCCATAATGCCAAGTAAAGGTACATTAGAGAATTCCCCATAACGGTCGATGATAGTAACGTTTTCCAAAGATCGAGAACACCAATGGATATCTGAATGTCTGGGCGTCATCAACCTATGGGACCATCTTAAACCTTGATCATTCTTCAACACAGATCGGGGAAGATGCGAAATAAATCATCTTGCCAAAAGAGGAGTGCAACACATGAGGATCCCTCTTTTCCTCATAGTGCGAGAGTGAAAAGAATGCAGAATGTCTCCCAATAAAGTAGGCACTGGGTTACGGGATATAAAGATTTAACAGCATTTACATCTATGAGTTGGTCAGGATTTGGAAACAAAACCATCCCATAGATGAGAAGGGCCACAATTTCTTTAAAAGCTTGTAAGTCCAAGGAGTTCCAACAATCTTGAGCTTTCTCAAACAAGAACTTGGCTAAGAAATCTTTGACACCACTCCTGGTTTCTCAATTAGTTGTGATATCAGATTATTGCAAGTGTAGTGCTTAGGAAATCTCTTCAGGTTTTGGATCTCTTTCCATACCATTGAAGAGTAGTTGATTGAGAATGGGAATCCTCAAGATTTGTGAAAATTCTTCTAAAGTTGGCACAAGTTAATAATCGGGAAAAGTGAAGCAATGGTGTAGAGGATCAAAGAATTGGAAGAGCACCTTCATCATATCTTCATCAGTGTTAGAGGTAACAAAGTTCAGGAGGCGACCATGTCTTTCAGTGGATAAAGAGTTTTCAGGGACCCTTGATGCTAACTCTTTGAGTTGAGGAGGGATCCTTACGAGATTGACTTGAATGGTTTTCCTGCGAATAGAAGCCATGTCCTACAAAACAGAACAAAGATAAATCCCAATAATCCTTGAAATGGTTAGTATGAGTATGATGTTATGATGTTTATTATGTCATGTACAAGTAAATATATACAAACAAGGCAAACAAGTCCTTATGTTTAGGCTTGCATGGAGTCTCATAGGTAATTACCCTCTTGAAGTTTAGTTGGCTCAAACCTGTCCTAGAAATAGTAACCGGGTTCTAAAGGATCCCAATATCACTCGTTTGTCTTCTCGGGCATTGTTTCAGCGCAAGCCTCTTTCACGGCGACCAAAATATCCTAAAAAGCCAAACCTCAATGAGTGTAGTATCCAGTATCTACCAACTTCGGACTGCACCAAAGCCGGTCTTCTCACTACGTCCTAATGGCCAAGTTAGTCAAGTAAAGGTTCTAAAGTTAGTTAGTGCTTCATAACATCACTCAGCGTCCCCGTATTCTCATTGACTTTAATCAAGGTCTACCGGTACCCACAAATATGTCACACTAACATAGCTATTGCTTAGACCATGTCGGTATACCCCGCACAGCTTCCACAACATATTGCTACTTACCTATAAGGTATCCCAAATCTGGGTAGAGGATTTAAGCCCAAACAAAGAACAAAAATGTAAAGCAAACAAATTAAACAATGAAAGCAAATGAAGGTGATATAGCCCTAAGGTAACCCCGATTTTAAGTTATCTCCAGAAGAGTCTCCAGTTCTGTGATACAGTGGGAGAACTGGCTTGGGTTTTTTGCATTTTATCACAAATGTTGCGGTTAGCAAGAGTCGACACCGACTTTTCTATTATCTAAAAGGAAAGGTTGAAAAGAACAGGAAAGACCTTTGATATTATTTCTTGAGTTCGGGGGATAGATTATGAAAAGGGAAGGTATTAGCACCCTTTTCATCCATAGTTATCTATGGGCTCTTAGTTGCTTTCTAAATTACTTGCTTTTGTTTTAAAATGTTCTTTGTGTGGTTTTTGAAAGTATTTTGAAAAGGCGCCATCGTTTAGGCAAACTTTATAATAGTTCTCGTTCGTAAGAAAGTATACAAAGTGTTGAGCTTTTAAAAATGTTTCAAGTTTGGAAAATGTTTTGAAAGTGTTTTTTGAAAGTGTAGGTGTTTGTTTTGAAAATAAGCAAGAGTGTTTGATTTGAAATTGAGCAAGCAATTAGGAACAATCTACCTACTCAAAAGTCTTAGTTCATTTCTTCCTTTCCTTTGATATTTC
The DNA here is from genome assembly GCA_948472305.1 of Vicia faba. Taxonomy (NCBI): domain Eukaryota; kingdom Viridiplantae; phylum Streptophyta; class Magnoliopsida; order Fabales; family Fabaceae; genus Vicia; species Vicia faba. The sequence goes on along the minus strand of OX451737.1, from coordinate 1,268,757,934 downwards.
TATCTTACCATTGATTTGGTAAGAAGCCTTATCTTTGGATGTAAAGGGACGAACGTGGGTCATCGTATAGCCATGATAGCAATATTGTGAAATATCTTAGCAATTCTCTTTGAGGGACTAAGATCACTTTGAAAGGCAACATTTGATAGCATTATTGAGGGACTATGATCTTGTATTTTTTATTGCTTTTGGCTAAGATATCCCACATGCATAACACGATCATTTTGGTAAGGTAAATAAGTGGAATTACCTAAGGGTGCAAGTGTGAAAATGTGTTGATTTACATGAATTGTTTTGTCTTGAATTAGGGTTTGCTAACTTGTTGATTTTATCTTTCCATTCAAACCTTAATTTACTAGCATTTATATAAAGCGATAAATTGCGGAAAGTAAAAATACTAAGTTATTACATCATTATGGGATGGGGTATACAAATTTACAAATGGGGAATTTGTAAGAAAATTAAATCTAATTAACTATTACAACCTTATTGAATAAATGTACAAGAATTGAAAAAAATAATGTACAAATGCAAAAATGGGAAAAGAAATGATTTTTGTTTGATTTTCATGAAAGAGTTTTAACCTAATTAACTAAAAAAAATAATTACCTAAAATAAGAAAATTAAAAATAAGTTAGTAAAAGAAAACAATTTTTTTTAGGGTTTTGCTTGTGAAAAGTTTTAATTAAATTAAATTAGCATATAGATTAATTAACTAAAAGAAAACCTAGGTTCTAAGCTAATTTTTTAATTAAAAGAAAATAAATTAAACCTAAGTCTAATTACTAATTTATTTAAGAAAAAAATTAAATTTGTTTAAGAAAATATTTTTGTGTCTTTTTGGTTTAAAAAGAAAAAAAAATTATAATAAAAGAAAATAATCAAAACCTAATTTCTAATTAATTTATAAACTAGTTAATAAACAAAATAAAGGATGACTAAAATAAACTTAATTTTATATCAAAAATTAATTTAATTAAATAAAATCCTAAATAAATTTTTTAATGATTTTGGTATTAAGTAAAATATATTAAAATAAAATAAATAAATGAAGTAAGAAAAAGAAGAAAATAAAATGGGCCAGGGTGTATGAAAATGAAGTAGGGAGTGTAAAACAAACAAAATGCCAGGCCCAGTCAACAGGGAGCCCAGCGCCTGCTTTCAAACAAAAAAAATGGAGAAAACATGAAAAATAGGAAAAAGGGTACCACTGGGGCTCGAACCTAGGTCCCTAAGGTGACAGGCGCACGCTTTAACTACTGGGTGGTGATGCATCCGTTAACTTAAACAAAACAACAAATATATAATATAAGTTTTGCCCTGAATGTACTTCATCTTCAATCTCCATCCAAGAGATCTGTAACTTATTCATTTTTCATCCATTCACAAAACTTTCAACATCAAACTTGTTAGAAATTTCCTCACGATTCTGAATATGTAAATAACTTAAGCTAATTCTCAAAGATGGGCATGAATTTCTAACAGTACCAAATTCTGACCTAAATATTTCCAGAAGTTCAAACTCAAAATTCTCCCTACTCAAGCAACATAAATGAAATCTATGGACATGTATAGTTTCAGGGAAATGATGTCTATATTTTATCTTCACAAATGCAAGCATAACAATACCTAAATATGAAGATAGAAGTTCTAGAAAAATACCTCAAAACTGGAAATCGTGAAATGAGTTTGAGCTTGTTTCAAGTAATGGTGATGATTAGGTTAGCTTCCTTGAACATCTAGGAAGCTAATGCAATAGCTGGCTTGAGTTGAGAGTGACTGGAATGGTCTGGAGAAATCCAACTGGAATGCTCTGTTTTTGGTTATGGAGGATGATGGAAATGGAGTTACAGTCTGCAAACAGGGACAGGGATGGTTTGTATTTGATATGAGGAAGCTTTTGAAACTAAAAGGCCAAGAAATGCACGAGTGGTTTTTAAGATTGAAGTTCAAAGTCAAAAATGACACAAAAATAGAGGTTTTGTGCAATCTGAGTTTTCATGGAGTTTGGGAGTGTTTTCAATCGTGTGTTAGCTTGCAAATAACTCGTATAGTTATATGAAAGAGGTTAGAGCACTTGAGGTGGTAAAAAATACAAGATATAGAGTTATGGCTATGTTACTTGATTTTGAAGAAAAGTGGGAAAACAAGTTTCAATGTCTTTTAGTACAAGCATGGCCTGAGTTTATGCATTGACTTTGTGATTAAAGTCACTTTTCCAAAATGGAAGTGTGAACTTTATTCCATTAATGGAGTAATCACTTGGACAATGAGTCAAACACTTGGATCATAGCTCAAATAGGTGTCTAATCTTCTGATCATGGATAGATTTAGAGGTAAGAAGCCTGCAAAGTAATATTTATGCAGCATGGGCTTGAGATTTGAATTCTTGTTCATCATGGAAATGACCTATAATTCAAGAATGAATGTCCAACTTCTTGTATTTGATTCTCTTTACTCAAACATGATCTCAATGAGTTCTTGGACATTTTGGAAAGCTTGTAACATCCTCTACAACCTCTATGTTGGATATTTTTGAAAATTCATTTTTGAACTATGTGAAAAATTACCATGAAGTTAGGTCAAAATCTTGCATAAACTAGGGCAACATTTCTATAAGTTTCCAAGTTTCATGAACATGTATTCAGAAAATCATAACTTGAAATCCATGAATTTCTACGAGAAGTTGTGTTCTAAAATTTTTTGATCTTATTTAGATCTACAACTTTCATGTTGGAAGTTTCCTTTGAATCATCTTGCATCATGGTGAAAATTGGCTCAAAGTTGTGAAAAAATATGAAGTTTTCAACACAGAAAAATTTCTAAGTTTAGAAATTTCGACTTTTCAAAATGAAATCTTGACTTTTTGATTTCTTGATGAACAAGTTTCATATTTTGACATGTTTTGATGAATTATGATCTTTGACACTTGATTTTGACCAAAAAGTCAAAGTTTGACTTTTCAGTATACAATTAACTTTTCATTAGTTGACTGGAAATTCATCTGTTAATAAATCAATCTTTTGAGAGATGTTTTGAGCCATGCCATTATGTAAATATGATGAATTTGAACCCTTGAGATCATAACTTAAACCAATCAACCATTTTCTAGGTCAAAAATCAGAAATTGCCTCTTCTCAGTCAAAACCCTAATTTTGACCATTTTTCCCTTTTGAAGATCTGATCAAATTTCTTGTGGAATTATGGTACAAATTTGATAAAATGACATATATGAGCTTATAATGTTGATATGGACAAAAAATTATGAAGTTTGACTGTAAATTGACCACAGTTGACTTTTTCCCCAATGTAGTTGCTTTTAGGTCAACTGATCAATTGATTGGGAAAAAATGTGATCTGAGACTTGAAACTTGACATGAGCAATCTTGAGGGTCCAAAATGATCCATGAAAGTCATAGGAGCATTAAAATTCCAATTGTCCTTGTGCAATCTCAAACCCTAATTTTCAGTCATCAGTGCTTGAGGAGGTGTCTTAAGCTGATCAACCCTAGTGCAGTCTTGAACCAAAGAGATCTTGTGAGAGATTACTTAATAAATGAGAGGGCAAATTTTGGGGTACAACAGAGGCGTACGGGTTAGAGAACTACAAAAGAAAAACCCAATGTCCATATCCCAGTGGAGGAGGCACCAAAGGATCAAAAAGGCTGAGAGAGAGTTAGCATCGAATGACATTGGGGAGTCCAATAGTAACAAGTTCCTTTCGAGCACTGCGAACTCAAACAAGCCACCCGTGAGTCAAATGTTGTTTTCATCAGAAGAGAAGGTCACAAGTGAGAAAGTTCATAATAACCTAACAAAAGAAGACGAAATGTCAACAGACAATTTCGAATTTGACAGGGTTTCATCCTTTAATGTTAATTGTAATATAGTATCAGTTTTACCTCAGAAATATAACCAGGAAACTGAAATAGAGGACCCGGAAGAAGTTGATGAGGAGGAAATGGCGAAACATAAACCAGTTTGCTACTATGTGCTCAATAATGGAGCTGTCGAAGAACAAAATGCTTTCTTCAAAAGGCCTGACCAGGGCATGAAGGGGCATTTGAAGCCTTTATGCATTAGGGCCAGGGTTGGACAAGTAGGCATAAACAAGGTTTTGGTGGATGAAGGAGTGGCTATCAATTTAATGCCACAATTCATGTTGAAAAAGATTGGAATGTTCGATACGGACGTAAAGCCACATAACATGGTCCTTTCGAATTATGAAGGGAAGATTGGACATACATTGGGAGTGTTACAGGTAGAATTGACAGTTGGCTCAATTACAAGGCCAAATATGTTCATGGTAATTCTAGCGAAGGCAAATTACAACTTGCTGCTTGGAAGAGAATGGATACATGGAATAGGGGCGGTTCCTTTGACAATGCACCAAAGACTATCCATTTGGAGAGAAGATGGCTTAGTGGAAAATATAGAAGCGGACCAAAGTTACTATATGAATAAAGTGAATCAGGTAGACAGGAGGAACTTCAATAGAAATCTAGCCAACATAGGGCCATGTTACCCAGCAGGAGAAGAATACTCACCAAGCAAGAGTGCCCTATATTTCTTAACTCTCCACCCAAATGGTTTCCAATGGGACAGAGAAATCATGGGAGAAACAAAAGGCATTGAAGGAATGTCTGATGTACGACCAACTGGCTAGGATGAAAACAATGATTATGTCTGAATCATTTTTCTTCGAAAATATTTCGGCTTACTTGGATGAAAACAAAAGAAAAGTGGCTCTCGAAGCTAAAATAAAAAACATGGCTATCAAAGCAACAGATAATACGCTGCACACAGCATGACTTGGGGAGCATTTTATTCCAAAACCTTCTAACGAACGGGTACTAGGTGAACAGTTAGAACAAAGACTGGATGCTATATATGATGAGGAGCCCTTGGGTTTCGAGAAAAATCCATTAGAGTCAAGCGCAAAGATGTTGGCTCAAGACCTCCTTGAAGAAATAAATCTTGGGGATGGAAGCGTGAGAAGAATCACGTACATCAGTGCCAAATTGGATCCCAAATTGAAAACGAAGTTGATTAAATTGATAAAAGAAAACAAAGATTGCTTTGCTTGGGATTATGGCGAAATGTATGGTTTAAAAAGAGATCTGGTCGAATTAAGGTTGCCAATCAAAGAAGGCAAGAAGCCTATCAAGCAGACGCCCAGAAGGTTCACCCCAGATGTTCTTTCAAAGATTGAAAAAGAGGTCGAAAGACTTATTCGTTGCAATTTCATCAGGACTACAAGGTATATCGAATGGATTACCAATATAGTGTTAGAACAATGTTTGAATCTACTACCCTATGTTTAAGTTTTGATGATAACAAAGTGAAAAGATATATTATTTATATGATTCATGTATGAACTATTTGCTGCCTAAATTATTACGTTCTGATTTGCAGATACTCTGATAGGTATAAGCAAGATCACACCTAATCAGCATCAGAAACTTGGTTCTTGACATCATCATCAGAAGTTGCTATATCAGAATACCAGAATCAGAAGATCAACTCACGTGTATGCTGAAGCTTGATGAACAGAACTGCGCTCAACACTCTGATAAATAAAACAACAGTTCATCAGCAGTTAAGCAGAGTCAGAATAAGCCAAGCCAGAACATGCATTAAGTAAGCAACGGTACTGTGCATTGAAAGCGTATTATTACCAACGACCTCATTCCAGACAAGATCTGCTCAATAAGGAAAGTTTGTTATTAGCATTGAATCAAGAATATTGCTCCAACGTTCAACAATCTCAGTGCTATATAAACAAGACTATGAAGATTGAATTGGCTAATGCTCTCCAACATCTTACACGCCTAAAAGCTGATCATAATCTTCCTTCTCTCAGTTTGTTAAACACTACACATCTTCTTACTCAATCCTTGTTTTAGCAATCTAGTTTCTAAGCTTAAAGTTGTGTATACATCACAGTTGTGATACAGTTTTGTAGAAAACATTCACACACTTAGATTTATCTTCTTTGTAAGAAAGTGTTTCCTTGACAAACTGGGTTGTGGTTTGCATCAAGAAGGCTTTAGCAGTTGTTAAAGCAGTTTGTAATATTCAGTTGAATATAGTGGATTAAGACCTCGTTGGAGAGAGGCGAAATCACCTTGACGGGTGGACTGGAGTAGTTTGAGATCAAACGAACCAGGATAAAAATATCTTGTTCATTGCATTGATTTTCAGTTTTACAATTCAACCCCCCCTTCTTGTGTTTTTCACTACTTTAATTGGCATCAGAGCGCCTGGTTCTGAGCTAAAACACTTAACCGTGTCAGTACAAGATCCAGCGTCAGAAAAACACAATGGCAGGAAACTATTCTCACACCAGCAATGACAACAATGAGGACAGAGACAGATTCAGCGGCAAACCTCCAGTCTTTGATGGAGAAAACTTTGATTACTGGAAAGACAGAATTGAAAGCTTCTTTCTGGCACATGATGCTGATCTGTGGGATATGGTGACAGATGGATACACGCACCCTGTGAATGCAAGCGGTCAGAAGATTGATAGAAAAACAATGTCTAACCAACAAAAGCGTGACTTCAAGAATCACCACAAGGCCAGAACCATCCTCCTCAGCGCCATCTCCTATACTGAATATGAAAAGATCTCCAACAGAGACACAGCAAAGAACATTTTTGACTCACTCAAAATGACGCATGAGGGCAACGTTCAGGTCAAAGAAACTAAAGCTCTGGCGCTCATTCAGAAGTATGAGGCATTCAAAATGGAAGAATCTGAATCCATTGAAATAATGTTCTCAAGATTCCAGATTCTGGTAGCTGGTCTCAAGGTTCTGGACAAAGGATACTCTACTGCTGACCATGTCAAGAAAATCATCAGAAGTTTACCCAAGCAGTGGAGACCAATGGTTACAGCTCTGAAGCTAGCTAAAGATCTCAACAAAATCACTCTGGAGGAACTTATCAGCTCCCTCAGAAGTCATGAGATAGAGCTAGAAGCTGACGAGCCTCAGAAGCAAGCTAAGCCTTTAGCGTTAAAATCTAACAAAAAATCTGAGTCTAAAGTTTTGCAGGCAGTTGAAGAAACATCTGATGGATCCTCATCAGAAGAAGACGAACTCTCCCTCCTCTCCAGAAGAGTAAATCAACTGTGGAAGCAAAGACAAAGGAAGTTCAGGAATCCCAGAAGATCTGATCAGAACGAGTCTTCTTCCAGATACAGAAGGACAGACTCTTCCTCTGGATACAGAAGATCTGAAGGTTCCTCAAGTAGCAAAAAGCCAAACACCAAGGACATCATCTGCTATGGGTGCAATGAGCAAGGACACTATAAGAGTGACTGCCCAAAGCTTCAGAGGGAAAAGCCCAAAAAGAAGTTTGGAAGAGAAAAGAAGAAAAGTCTCATGGCTACATGGGATGACTCTGACTCGTCCGAAGCTGACTCAGAATCAGATGATGAGAGGGCAAACATAGCTCTCATGGCTAACATCTCAGAAGATGGTGAAGCTTCTGAATCAGACTCAGAATCAGATACTGAAGAGGTATTTCCTAACTTTGCTGTTAATTTTACCAAGGCTGAACTTGCTGAAAGCCTTAATGAGATTCTGGAAAGGTATCAGCAAATTAGAGTTAAATTCGGAGACCTGAAAAGGAATCTTGAATCTGACTCTAATAAGACTGAGAGTCTCAAATTGGAGAATTCTGAGCTGAGAAATAAGATTTCAAAATTAGAAAATACTTTACAAAAATTTCAGAAGGAACCAATTTCTGAAACTCCCAGCAACGCTGATGAGATCATCAAGGAGTATGATCACAGTTTCCAGAAGTTCCTTGCTAAAAGCATAGATAGAAGCAAAATGGCTTCAATGATCTATGGAGTTAGCAGAAACGGCAGGAAAGGAATAGGATACCAAGGTAAGGTTCCTACACCAAAGAATGTCATGGACTTAACCATTAAACACACTCCTCTGAATTCACATTTTGTGTATGGTCACACACATGATATTAAATACACTAGCAGTAAGCACTCTGTGAAACCAAAATTCAACCAGAGTTTTGGTAAAACTAACAAATCAGGACCCAAGAAAATCTGGGTACCTAAGGATAAAATAATACATGTTGCAGATATCTTTAGCAGCAAGTCAGAAACACCAGTCATGGTACCTGGACTCTGGCTGCTCGCGACACATGACGGGAAGAAGGCATATGTTCCAAAGCCTGGAACTTAAGCCTGGAGGCCACGTTGGCTTTGGAGGCAATCAGAGGGGAAAGATAATTGGCTCTGGAACTGTAGGTAATGGAAATCTTCCCTCTATTAATAATGTTCTGCTAGTAGATGGATTAATGCATAATCTGTTATCCATAAGCCAATTAAGTGATAACGGTTATGATATAATCTTTAATCAAAAATCATGTAAAGTTGTTAGTCAGAAAGATGGGACTATCCTGTTTAATGGTAAGAGGAAAAACAACATTTACAAAATCAAACTTTCTGAACTAAAGAGTCAGAATGTAAAGTGCCTTTTGTCTGTTAACAACGAGCAGTGGATCTGGAACAGAAGATTGGGGCATGTTAGTATGAGAAGAATATCTCAGATTAACAAACTCAATCTGGTCAGAGGACTTCCTAATTTGAAGTTCAATTCAGATGCTCTGTGTGAAGCATGTCAGAAAGGCAAGTTTGCAAAACCTTCTTTTAAATCCAAAAATGTTGTTTCTACCTCTAAGCCATTAGAACTTCTGCACATTGACTTATTTGGACCAGTTAAAACTGCTTCAGTCAGTGGCAAGAAGTATGGGTTAGTAATCGTAGATGACTATAGCAGATGGACATGGGTAAAGTTCTTAAGACACAAGGACGAGTCACACTCTGTGTTTGTTACCTTCTGTAACCAAGTTCAGAATGAAAAGGATCTTAGAATCGTTAAAGTCAGAAGTGATCATGGTGGAGAATTTGAAAACAAAGATTTTGAGTCATTCTTTAATGACAGAGGCATTCTGCATGATTTCTCTTGTCCTAGAACTCCCCAACAAAATGGAGTTGTAGAACGAAAGAACAGAACATTGCAAGAAATAGCCAGAACCATGATCAATGAGACAAACGTTGCTAAGACCTTCTGGGCAGAAGCAATAAACACAGCGTGCTACATTCAGAATAGAATCTCAATAAGACCTATTCTGGAAAAGACTCCATATGAATTGTGGAAGAACAGAAAGCCCAACATTTCATATTTTCATCCATTTGGATGTACTTGCTTTATGTTAAATACAAAGAATTATTTGAACAAGTTTGACTCTAAAGCACAGAAGTGTATTATGTTAGGATACTCTGAACGCTCAAGAGGGTACAAAGTATACAATACAGAAACACAGATTGTGGAAGAATCAATCAATGTTCATTTTGATGATAAGCTTGACTCTGAAAAGTCAAAGCAGAATGAAGTTTTTGTAGGTATGGAAATTGAATTTACAGGTTCTGAAGACAAGTCATCAGAAGCTCTCAACACAGACACTCCTTCAACGTCTGAAAGGAGCACTGCTAGCAATCCTACAACAGCTGCTGATCAACCTCAGAAGAGATTACCCAGAAGCAGCTTGGATCACCCAGAAGAGACTATCTTAGGAAGAAAGGAAGATCCAATCAGAACAAGAGCAAGCTTCAGAAACTCTGAAGAAACACTCATGGGACTTGTGTCTCTGATTGAACCTTCTTCAATTGATGAAGCACTTCTGGATAATTACTGGATTCTGGCAATGCAAGAAGAGATGAATCAATTCACCAGAAATGACGTATGGGATCTCGTTCCCAGACCAAAAAGATTCAACGTCATTGGAAAAGAATGGGTGTTCAGAAACAAGCTAAATGAATAAGGTGAAGTCATCAGAAACAAGGCACGACTGGTTGCACAAGGATACAATCAGCAAGAGGGGATAGACTATACAGAAACCTTTGCTCCAGTCGCCAGGTTAGAATCTATCAGACTTTTAATCTCATTTGCTGTTAATAGAGGCATCACTCTGTATCAGATGGATGTCAAAAGTGCATTCTTAAATGGTTATATAGAAGAAGAAGTCTATGTGCACCAACCCCCTGGCTTTGAAAATACAAAACATCCAGAACATGTTTTCAAACTAAAGAAGTCACTATATGGTCTGAAACAAGCTCCCAGAGCTTGGTATGAAAGGCTAAGTAACTTTCTGCTAGAAAATGAATTTATCAGAGGGAAGGTGGACACTACGGAAGATGTGTCCAAAACAGCTTTTCGTTGACCTGGGGAAATAGGTACCTATGAATATGTAGTTATGCCTTTTGGCCTAAAAAATGCTGGGGCAACTTATCAAAGGGAAATGAATTCAGTATTTCATGATTATATAGAAACTTTTATGCAGGTTTATATAGATGACATTGTGATAAAGTCTGTATCATACGAAAGTCATTTGAATTATCTTCGCCAATCATTCAAAAGTATGAGAAAACATGGCTTGAAGATGAATCCCCTTAAGTGTGCCTTCTTTGTGCAGGCTGGAGACTTCTTGGGCTTTGTGGTTCACAAGAAGGGAATAGAAATCAATCAGAACAAAACGAAGGCTATCATGGAAGCAAAAGCGCCATCAACTAAAAAGGAGTTACAATCACTTTTAGGGAAGATAAATTTCCTAAGAAGGTCCATTTCAAACCTAAGTGGTCGAACTCAAGCCTTTTCTCCCCTCCTTCATTTGAAACAAGAAAAGTTCGAATGTGTTGTACCCCAAAATTTTCCCTCCCATTTTACTCAACATATGTTCATTGAAATCCTCAACTTGCCCAAGGATACCCAAGGATTGATCAGGCAAATACTCTCCTAAGACAATGAACCTCAAACTAGAGTTTCCATTTTCATCAAGATGGGTGAACTCCAAAGGTCTCAAACCTCTTCCATAGTCTTAATATACTCTCAAGACCATCCATGCCAAGTTTTATACCTTGCACAAGAAGTTTGCTCAGTCAACTGCTCAAATGCCTGAAAATCAACTGTATTAGGTCAAAAGTCAATTGTGGCCCACATACAGTCAAACTTCAAGATTTTTGGTCAACATCAACACTTTGAAGTGATATCCATCATTTGATCAAGGGTTGATCGTGTGAAACAGCAAGGACAAGTTGCATTTTTTTCAAAAAAATCTCAGATCGGATTCTATACTACAGCCATCCTCAAGGAGATTTAAGGATTGCAACACGTTCCTGGAAATCTCCTGAAGCTAACTGCACCTTTTGCACGCACCAAAACTCTCAGAATCGTAAAATCCACAACTCTGTTATCCAACCCTTTTTGATTTTTGATTACATGCATACATGCATTTTCAATGAAATTTAATCATGTATTCTTATTTATCATAATGTTTTGATGCTTTCTAAATCGTTTGATTGAGTTTTAAGTGCAGGAATCATGGTTTTCCATTCTTAGGGTTTCTAAGCTCGTTTTAGGGCTTCCTTCTACAGGCAAAATTAGGGCTAGGCGTGGATACCATGGTGTTCAGGGCTTCAAGCTCAGTTGATTCATGACCTTCATTGTAATTTATATTGCTTGTTTTGGATTTTTAAATAATGCAGGGTTATACCTATAGACTTTGTCCGTAGGTAAAAGTCTAAACCTGAAACGACAATGCTGAGGAAGAAGGAGGCTAGGTGGCAAGCTCCCGCTGGGCTATTTGAATATTGGCGCATTTTCTGGACATCACGTATTTTCTCCTTATATTATTTTTATTTGATTATGTATATGAATTAATAGCCAGCGCAGATGATTAAGGACGGAGTGTTTTAAGCAAACGTCTTGGGTTCGATCCCAGGCGTGTTGCTTTTGCATTTTTCTTGAATATACTTTCCAGATCCAACATTCCTCAATGCTCAGCGTCCACCATACGCCCTAGATCTCATCCTTGGGATCCATCATCATGTAGATCCAGCGCCACAGAATTGAAGGCATACCATGAACCATCAGAAGAAAGATGCACTGGATCATGTGCTAGACTCCGGGCCATCATCCTGGGCCTATCACAAAATTGGCAATGCACCCCCAAATTTCTCATCATATCAGGCCCAATTCCAATTCTTTTTTTAGTTTCTCTTATTTTATTATTTGTCTTAAATATTTTTTTTACAAAATAATTTTTTATTATTATTAAATCACAAAATCAGAAAATTACAAAAAATATTAGGTTTAGTTTTTTTCATAAAATATTTAATTGCATTAATTAATTAGTTTAATTAGGTTAACTTAAATTCCTTTTTTCCATAATTAAAATTAAATAGAAATTAGATTAATTTGCAAAGTTAATTATTATTTTTCACAAAAATCCAAAAAATATCTTTTCTTTGTTCGCAAATTAATTGCTTCTAAACTTGACGTTAATTCCCTGTTTGATTTACTCACACGCGTCTTGTTTCCATTATTTGATTAATTATTGTAACTGCTCCGAGATTGTAATAGTTAATTAGGTTTACTATTTTGCATTTATTATTTTTCCCCGGTTTTTGATTATGTAATCCCCCTCCCCAAGGCCTTGTAATAGCTAGGGTTTTAATTTCTCCCACTTTACTTTCCGCAATTATAAACGGCCTAGATGTATGACTAATAGGATTTAATGGCAAGATAAATCAATTTAAAACAGTAGAAAACCCTAAATGCGCAAGATAAATGAAACTGAAATCAAACACTTGCACATGCTCACTCCTAGGGTTTTGCCTCACTTGGTTGCCTCAGAAATAATGGTCGTGTCCCTCAAATGTAGGGATACCTTAGAAATGACCCGCAGTTCAAAGTCGTCATAAAGATCATAGTCCCTCATTGTCCCTCGAGTTTCCTACGAGAAATGATCTAATGACGATAGTCCCTTCGAAATGCTAAGGTATCCTTACTTGTTGCCTTTAGTGACATTTTCGTCCCTTCGAATGTCCCTCAACATCCAATTATAGGGCTACCTACTCACTAATAGTAGGATAGCATTGTCTAAAGGAAACGAGAAGATGAACAATATTTTTCGAGTAGGTAGAAACTCTTAAGTACTTGCTCAAAACAATAAAAACTCTTTTTCACAAACACTTTCAAAACAGTTTTTAAAAACAACTTCATCACACTCTTGAGGACAGATACAAGGGTTATCACGGAGTTAAACAAAAACATTTCAAAACACACACAAGCAATTTCAAAATGAGCAAGTACCACAAATAGAAAGGATGCTAACACCTTCCCTTTCTATAATATACCCCCCCCCCCCCCCCCCGTACTCAAAAACATCTCGAAAAAGGTTTTTCTGTTCTTTTTCCTTTTCCTTTGTTGGATGAAATAAAAGTCGGTGGCGACTCTTGCTTACCGCAACATTTGCAAACAAAAAACGAAAACCAGTATAACAGTCGGTTCTGCCATCGTATCACAGAATGGAACGAAGAACATAAAGAAGCTTTCAATAAAATCAAGTAATATCTGATGAATCCTCCTATCTTGTCACCACCTTTTAGAAGGAAACCAATGAGATTATACATATTTGCTTCTGATGTTACTATTGGTAGTATGCTAGCACAAGAAGACGAAAATGGCATTGAAAGAGCCATTTACTATCTAAGTAGAGTTTTGAATGATGCAGAGACAAGATATACTTCTATAGAAAAGCTTTATATTTGTTTATAATTCTCTTGTACAAAACTCAAATATTATATAAAGCCTTTTGATGTATATGTGTCTTCACATTTCGATGTTATCAAACATATGTTGTCAAAGCCAATACTACACAGTCGAATCGGAAAGTGGGCCTTGGCCCTTACTGAATATTCTTTAGCCTTCATGCCTTTAAAAGCAATGAAGGTTCAAGTAGTATCAGATTTCATTATGGACCACGCAGTAGTCGAAAACCCTCAACATTATGTTGAGTTAAATCCTTGGAGATTGTTCTTCGATGGCTCTACCCACCAAAAAGGATGTGGAGTTGGAATTCTAATAATTTCTCCTGATGGAATCCCAACGAAACTCAAGTACAGGATCGAAGGACCCTTTTGTTCAAACATCGAAGTAAAGTATGAGGCTTTAATTGCAGGACTTAAAGCCTTGTTGGAGTTGGGGGCAACAAGAGTCTAAATCAAAGGAGATTCAGAGCTAGTAATAAAGCAATTAACAAAGGAGTACAAGTGCATAAAAGAAAATTTGATTATGTATTTTGTTATGGAAAATAAATTGCTCAAGATATTCGAATATGCAGATATAAAGCATGTCCCTAGAATAAAATATCAATAGGAAAATGAATTAGCACAAATAGCATCAGGGTATAAAGTGACTAAAGAGAAACTAAAAAAGTTGGTCAAAGTTAGAGGAAAAGCAATGACTACAAGATTGTCTCCAACAGATCTGGAAAATACCCAGTTATGTTACGCTAATGAAGACACATTCAAAGTATTGGTCACTAACACTTTAGAAGATACAGATTGGAGAAATCCAATTGTTAGTTACCTCAGAGATCCTTTGATAGATACAGAAAGAAAGATTAAATACAGAGCTTTGTCTCATATCTTAATGGGGAATCAGTTGTTCAAGAAAACCCCTGAAGGAGTTTTGCTAAAATGCTTAGGAGAAAGTGAGGCATATTTGGCACTATCTAGTGTTCACAGTGGAGCATTTGGAGCCCATCAAGCAGACCATAAAATGAAGTGGTTGCTATTTCGATATGGAATGTATTGGCCTACTATCCTCAAAGACTGTATAGAATTTGTTAAGAGATGTCAAGAATGCCAAAAGCATGCTGGTATTCAACATGCGCCAGCAAGTGAACATCATGCAATTATTAAAGGTAGGTATATATGAACATCTAAAAACCACAGGTACATTTTGGTAGGTATATATTACTTTACAAAATGGGTTGAGGCCATACCTTTAGTGAATATGGACAAGAAATTGTTATCGAATTTATTCAGAAACATATAGTCTATAGATTTGGCATCCCAGAGAGTATCACAACAGATTAAGGATCAATTTTCACTGGTCGAAAGATGCAGGAGTTCGCCAAGGAAACAGGTTTCAAACTATTGGCATCCACACCTTATTATGCTCAAGCGAATGGACAAGTCGAAGCAGCCAACAAAGTGATAATTGGGTTGGTAAAGAAGCATGTAGGAAAAAATCCAAAAAATTGGCACAAAACTTTGGACCAAGCATTATGGGCTTGTCGAACTTCCCCTAAGGAAGAAACTAATACGACACCTTTCCAACTCACGTTTGGGTTTGATGGAGTATTTACAATCGAAATCTACTTACAATCAGTTAGAATTCAAAGACAAGAGGAAATTCCTTCTGACCTTTATTGGGAAACGATGAAGAATGAATTAGTAGATTTAGATGAAAAAAGGTTACATGCTTTAGAAAGATTGAGAAGACAAAAGGAAAGAGTGGCAAGAGTATACAATAAGAGGTTCAAAGGCAAGACGTTTAATCTAAATGACTTAGTATGGAAAGTCATTTTACCTGTGGATCGAAAGAATAAACTGTTAGGAAAATGGTCCCCATATTGGGAAGGAGCTTTTCGAATCTTAAAGGCATTTTCAAACAACACTTATGAAGTAGAGGAGTTAGCTGAGGATCGAAGAATCTTGAGAGTAAGTGGGAAATACTTAAAGAAGTATAAACCATTTTTGCAGGAAGTAAAAATCATGGCAAGGGAATAAGCAACAAAAGTATGTATAGCCAAAATGGTGATCCAATTAATTGCCAAAATGGCTTTGCCTGAAATATCTACCTTCAGAGTCAACTTCTAATTTTGACTCATCTTCAGAAGCTTCATATTCATCATCTGATTCTGACTATATTCAAACATTCCAAAGTCAGAAAGTTTCTGAAGTTGTCATCAGAAGTTGCTATTAGTCAGAATTGGTTATTATGAATATATCGAAATTCAAATTTGTTATTCAAAAATGACTGTTTCTCTATGTAACGAAATACACATTTTTGAGGGGGAAATTTGTTAGCTGGGAATTTTGATTATACAAGTTTTACGGATTTTTGATCGAAGAAAGAGTTGTTAGAGGGAAAGTATAAGAAGGTTTTTATGGAATATTCGATTGATGAAGAGCTAGTAAAGAGTTTTACCATATTGAACCATTATTGAAGGGGTCGTCTTCGAACTATGGAAATATAAGTCATTCAAAGAATTACAAAGAAATATATTTCGACAGTCATGTTGTTTGAATTAGAGCTTCGAAAAGAAGAAGATTTCGAATTCAAAAGCTTCGATCTTATCCAAAGAGACACATGGAAGTCTAACAGTTCGAAAGACATGCAATCTTCGAACGTCGCGTGTTTTAATAAAAGGACCGTTAGGGATAAATCAGTATAAATAGAAGTCTTAGATGTTAGAAAAAGGTGTGTTCGAATTGTATATAAAATCATATTATACTCAAAGTACCCGAGCGAGAGAAACGAGTTTGTTGATAATATATGTATAAAAACACCACCAGTTTTATTCAGAATTAATTTCACAGTACAAAGTCTTTAATCACTTTTATTCCTTTTTCGTTTCCAGTCTATTCTTTTAACAATTTTATTAAACTTTTATTATTAAGCACTGTCTTTATATTTTCACAAATTCCCAGATTATTCCCTTTAAAGTCATATTTAAGATTCATAGTCAAACTTTAAACATCTTGAGATCGTTGTAACCATAGAAAAACCTCGTTATTATCCGTACAATGTTTTCTTTCGAATTAGACTGTAAGAACACTAAGACTATGTCCTAAGATCAATCTAGTCGATGTTGTAAGTTACCAAAGCATAAGATTTGGAAGACTAGCGGTTGTTTGTCAAAAATCACTGGTAAAAAAATGGCACACATGGTGGGACAGTGTCGAAGTGTTTTAGTCACATTGTTTTTATTCTTTCGATTTGGGTCTTTATAGTAGTTTTTGTTAAAAACTTATTCTTATCCAGTATGTGAACCTTAGGAGTGTTAAGATAAACAACAACAAACAACCAATACCCAAAAGAAAACAAACCAAAAAGATGGTTAATACTTCCAATGATGGAGAGCAAAATCCTCCACAAGGATCAGGCACAAGCATTGCAAGTTCGACGAATACGTCAACTGTGATTCCTGGTTCATAAGCCATGTCCACATCCATAGGATCCATGGCTACAAATAGTTCGATACTTGGGTCCACAGAGGCCATACCCATGAACAATTCGACAACCATGCCTATCTCTGCAAATA
The DNA here is from genome assembly GCA_948472305.1 of Vicia faba. Lineage (NCBI taxonomy): Eukaryota > Viridiplantae > Streptophyta > Magnoliopsida > Fabales > Fabaceae > Vicia > Vicia faba. The sequence goes on along the minus strand of OX451737.1, from coordinate 1,268,740,726 downwards.
TGACAAAGATCCCTTCGAACACTCAAACTGGCAATGTGTTGACATATGTGGGAAACCAGACTCAACATGCAACCCCTAGACCACCAGGATTTGAAAATTTTAGGACTTGGAGGGAGCAACCCCAATACGGTATGCCAACTTACCTTATGTAAGAATTACACAATAATATAACCACACATACACAGCCCACGATGACAACCTTTTCGCCAGTGCAAAACTATGGTTCTGGCATGAACCATGTGGGTCGAAATACGCAGAACCAAGGATTGTCAAACCAATTGCCTATACTCATAACTGACACTCAAGCAGCATTTAGGCAACAAATGAACGCTATTAACCATGACATGGTAGGAGTGCTTGCACGTGAAATGAATACCATTTTCTCTCCTTTAATCCAGAATATTAATAGGACAAACCAAGAAAATACCCAATCCTATCAGCAAATGTCAGCACAGATGGCACACATAGCAAACTTTTTTGGAGCCCCACAAGCACCTGTTCGAAATAGGAAGAGTCAGGTGGCAATTCAAGAGGAAGAACCCACTATCAATCAGGTTCGACCACCCAGACAAGAGGCTGGCAAAAGGGATACGGGGGCAAGGGTATAATGACGAGAAATTCTGAATGAGATCCCTGAGGAGCAACCTAGAAGAATAGTATCGGTTAACAGGGATCAAAATGCAGAAGAAGTGATCCATAGAGTTAGGCAGGATAACATACTGGTTAAAAATAATTTAACCACCATGATCGAAAGAATCATGGCCCAAAATAGCCTGAATACAGGGTTTCGACGGCCAAATTACACATCTCTATTAATAGATTTTATTTTGTAGGCAGAATTACCAAGGGGTTGTAAAGTCCCCAAATTCACAAAATTCTCAGGAGATACTAACGAATCAACTGTCGAACATATGGCCAGGTATCTGATAGAAGCAGGGGACTTGGAAAATAATGAAAACTTAAGGATAAAATATTTTCCTAGTTCATTAGCAAAAAATGCTTTTACATGGTTTACTACATTGCCACCAAATTCTATAGATACATGGCCTCACTTAGAAAGATTGTTCCATGAACAATTCAACATTGGGAAAAACTAAAATATGTTTGAAGGAATTAGCCAGCATTAAAAGAAAGTTTACTGAACCTATAGATGACTATTTAAATAGGTTCCGTTTGTTAAAATCTAGACGTTTCACAGTAGTTCCTGAACAAGAATTGGTCGAAATGGCCTTTGGTAGATTAGATTACTCAATTCGAAAGAAACTAGATGCTCAGTATCTAAGAGACATGGCCCAATTAGTAGACAGAGTTCGACAAATTGAACGTTTGAAAGCAGAAAAGGCCAGGGCAAGTAAGAATTATAAGAAAAAGAGGGTAGCTTATGTAGAAATTGAAGAAGAGGAAACCAAAGCCTTCGATGACATATATGATATTGAGGAATTCGAAGTAGATTTGGCTGAATTAAAAGAAGCACCCCCATACTCTTGTAAAGTGCTTACACCAGCAAACAACAGAAATCCTGTCAATGTAGAAAAGTATGAAAAATTCCCCAAGAAAGCTTATACGTTTGACGTTACTAAATGTAATGAGATTTTCGATTTGCTTGTAAAAGATGGTCAAATGATAATGCCTCCTAAATGTCAAATGATACTTGACAAAGAGAATATTAAATCTTTAATGTTAAATGAATTTTGTTAAAAGATTCTACAATGTAGTCAAAAATAATTTTGTTGTGAATTAATATATCAGTATATATGTAGTGTATTAATAATTTTAAAGATTTTTATTAGATTAAAAATTATAATTTAATTAAAACTAAAATAGATAAATGGAAGGATAGTGACCCGTTTATAAAAATATTTGGATTAACAATATATTTTTACCCATTTATAAAAATATTTGTAAATAAAGAGTTGATTTATAAAATATTTAAAAATAAAATAAATTAATTTTACTACTTTTAAATTATAGAATAAGGAGTTGATTTATCTCAAAATAAATATTAAAATAGATATGAAAAGGTAATACTTAATTTTGATAAAAAAAATAAAATATCTTTTTTATTAACTATATATTTATTTAATTGAATTTCAAATTTAGTAATTGATTATGACATCAAATTAGTGAACTTATATATAGAATTTTTCCATCTTAAAAATGTTTAAATATAACTGTATTGTGTCAACTTATTTCTTATTCATGATTATTATTCTGGACTGGGTCTACACTTGGTCCAAATATCATACAAGACTCAATTCAACCATGTTGTAGGAGAAAACCAGTAGGAGAGAGTCTGCCATTGACAATGTCGGACAGTGATTCCACTCCTCTTGTCGACCAGGATATGTCCTCCGGGGGAAACCTCATGACTGACGAGGAGGACCAACGATACTCAGGAGGTCCTCGTGAGCACCCTTCTCATAGGACAGACACCCAACGCCCCTGAAAGTCAGAGTTCTCTTGACCCCAAAAAGACCTCATCCACGTCCTTCTGATAATCCGAAGGAGTCCATTCAGGTTGAGACCATGTGCTGGCCTCGACTACACACGTAGGACATAACAGCCTCCATTTTGGGCCTGCTTGATCAGCCTAACAATGGGCACCTTAGCCCAGCGCTGGGGGATATAAATACTCTCTCACTTGAGAGAGTCATGTATTCATTCATTCAACCATACTCTCACGCTTACTTTCACTTACTATGAACCTTACTTTGGCATCAGAGTGTCTTCCAGGTACCCCCACTTCACGTTTAACAATTGCTCGACTTAAAGCCTGTGGACATTGACAATCTCTTTTGATCAGGTACAATCAGTGGCACCGACTGCGGGAATCCAGCTTCCCCGTCTTTCACTCAGGATCAAAGCAACTCTTTATCAACCTTCTGATTGTCATGGCCGACCAAGCTGTGAACGATAACCAAAACGTCCATTTCTACAATGCCAACAACAATGTTGGCGACAACAAAGCGGGCAACAATAATGACACGGTCACCCCCAAGCAAAACCTATTGGACGGACAAATCGTCTCTTCACCCACCCGCTCGCAACCACGCGACAAAGACTACCATCCTCCACAGAATTATGAGCCCAATGTGTATTAGGAGATCCCCATCCCTGAAGGTGCTTACGCAGCAACCACAGCTCTGTTCGCGGCAATCAACCAGACCAACTACATGATATTCTCATAGGGTGAGCGACTGATGATGTTGGAGAAGACCCGCCAAGGCCCCAGAAAGCACAAAAGACCTGAATCTCGAACTCCTCCTCCCCAACAGGACAAGGACCACTCCCGATCTCCCCCACGGAGACATAGGTGGGACGGCTCTTTAAGCCCCTCTCCCCGCCGAACTGGGTGAGGCCCTGCATTGGAAAGAAGCCACCCCGAACTGTTAAAAAGCATGGTCACACTCCACTGCGTAAACAACGGCGATCCCCTGAAACTAAAAGGAATAGGGGAAATGAAGAAAAAAAGTCTCGGCCAAGGGACCTTCCCCGTGGCCAAGATCGCCACTACAATCGATCACCCTCCCGTTCCCCAGAAAGAAGCGACAAAAACAACCCCCACGGACCACTATCCTAAGCCATCATAGAGGCCCCCATTCCTAAGGGGGTGGAGAAGCCTCCTCCGCTAAAGGAGTACAACGATATTGCTGACCTTGTCGACCATATCAATGGGTTTGAAGATGCTCTACTACCACAACATCAGGGGCCTAATTAAGTGCAGGTTGTTCCCTATGATGCTGAGGAAAAAAAACCATAGATTGGTATAAGAACCTCTCCCATGGGTCAATCACCTCATGGAGGAGCCTCAAAAACTAATTCATCAACAGCTTCACTGCATCTCATCGACATCCCAAGACTGAGGTCGGCCTCGAGGAAATCGTCCAGAGAAGCGACGAGACCCTCAAAGAGTACATTGATCTGTTCAACAACAAGGCCATTCAAGTCCCATGTGCCGACCACATGAAGAGATACCTGCTCGAGAGGGGACTCCTCCCGAGCACTGAATTTAGAAAGGTCGTCGGCATTGAAACCCTCAGGTCTTTTGACGCCATCCTCAAAAAATCCCAGGCATACATGGACTACGAGGAAAAAGAGGTAGCTAGCAGAGCCTGTGACTCGAGGAATTGTGGACCAACTAGCATCCCATGGCACCACGACGTGTGCCCTTCTCGATGGACTGGTGAGAAGAAACGGGAGGAGAAACCTTGCGATCCCCGCTAGCATAGAGGGCCAACCGGACTGTTCACCGAGTACAGTCCGTTGACCGCTTCTCGTGAGCATATCCTTGCAGAGTGCTCCAATGTCGAGTTCAAGGACGGCTGTGTCAAGCGTCCTCGACCCGCCCTTGTAAAGCCCAGGGCCGACATAACAAATTACTATCAATACAACTGGAGCCACAGTCACCTGATCGAAGATTGCGTCCACCTGAAGGATGCCATTGAGACTGTAACACCCCAAATTTTAGATTAATGATTTAATTAATTAATTTAGTATGATTATATGAGTCTATGTGAAGTAGGTGGTGTTTTGATGTTTTGATGCTTATTTATGATGTTTTGGTGCCTTGTGTGAGTCCTTGTGACGGTATATGATGTGTATCAGTGATGCAATTGTGATGCAAATAACGATGATTTGATGAATAAGGACAAGATGGTAAATGGTATAATGCTAAGTGAGGGTAATTGAGGAAGATAGTAGGGGTCCTTGTGATAACTAAGGGAAAAGATAATTGTACGATTATTTGGTACGATCGAGATATTGGGAGAAGAGCAAAGGAGAAGCTAGGGCATAAGGAGACATGGAGGCAAAGAGGAATTTGTAGAACGAGAAGGGGGAATCGAAAGCTAACAATAATCATAAGGTAAGGGGTGAATGAATTCTCTAATTGGTGATGTTACATGAGAGGGTAGTGAGGGTTCCTTTCCCTCTTAGGTTGTTTTATATGATTGATGCATAATTGGTTTGGTTTGATTGAATTAATGTGTTGTATACGATTGATTATACATGGATCTGTTATGCTATGTTGTGATTTTTGTTGTGATTGCGTTGTTATGATGATTGTTGCATAAAACCCCAATCTAGAACCTATAAGTAATGAGAATTAGGATTTGAGGATTTTGGATGAGGATTTGATGAAATATAAGATGAATAATAATGCCCAAATGATGTATAATTGATGTAGAAACATAGTATGACAATGGATGATGAATTCCTTTGATTAGATGATGTTTTAGGACCCAAAATTTAGTGAAATCATAGAAAAATTGCAGAAAAACTCAGAATTTAACAGTTTGCATCGATGCAAACAGGGAAGCGGTCGATGCAAACAAAAACAACAGTGAGCGGAAAACAGAAACAGCAGGGGCGGTCGACACAAAATCCAGGAGCGGTCGATGCAAGGGTCGACGCAACCTAACCCGAGGGAAGCCCAATTTTTGACAGTTTTTGTAACGGCCATAACTTTTGAATCGTAACTCTGTTTGATGCCAGTTCGAATTGTTGGATAGATAACACCATAAACTTGAAGTAGGTAGAATAAAATAAAGATTTAGAAGGATAATTCTAGTAACTAAGTTGAAATAGGAATTATTCCCCGTTGTTACACCAAAACATTGGGTTGTTTTCTTGCGATGTTCTTTTACTAATGATGCCGATATGAGGCAATGTTGGTGACTATGATGAGGATGATTTGGATGGCTTAAATTTCCATGGTGATGAAGGCTTATGCCTCGTGGTTTTATAATTTCATGTTGTTGCATGTTCATATTGCATGTATTCATGGATGAGGGCTTATGCCCTGATGTTGGCCTGGATTGGCGTTATGTTGAGGGCTTATGCTCTGTTATTGCCCAATTGGTATTGAGTTGAAGGCTTATGCCTTGATGGTACCACATGCATAAGGATGTAGGACTATTGCATTGCATAAACACAGAATTGATGTTGTATGATGTGATGATGGTTGTTTGTGATGAATTTTCTATATGTTGTGATTTACTTCTCCTTAGCATGTTTTATTTCACTGTGTAATTATTGAATGAAATTATCACCCCTTTTGTGTTGTTGTGTCTGTACTCTTCTGGAGTATAGATAATCAGGTACCTGAGTAGTGCTTGAAGTGATGTTACCAGATCGAGTCTTAGGAGTCACTCTGATATGTAACACGGGATTTAGGATTTTTATTATGTTTTGCATGATTTCAAATGTTGGACATTTTCTTTTAAACCTATGATGGACCATGTATTATGGATTTGAATTGTTGTTAAGGCTAGAATGCCAATGAACTACTTTTATGTTGATTTTCCGCTGCCGAATAACCATTTTTGGATACACGAAGTAATAAAGTATTTTGAGAACTTTATGGATTTTATGATTTAAGTGGCATCCCATTATGAACTCGGATACATTTGTCGTATATTTCATTATAAATATTCATATGGGAAAATAGGGTGTTACAATTGGTATCAGAGTAGGTCGGTCCATCCGGCCAGGTTGTCTAATATTATTTGTTCCTTAGTGTGTGACATGTGTGTGAAACACTGTCGGTACTTCCTTGTTTTTCTAACTATTTATCTGCAAGGGTTGGTTTGAAACAAGTGGGGGAGAATCTGTTGCTTCTCTGAGATGTTTCAGGTATGGGAGTTGGTGCAATACATTGCTGAGTTACAAAGAGCGCAAGTATCTTTAGAGCTATGTTGTTTCTAGAAACTGAAGACAATATGAATTCGTGATTTTTTCTGCAGCTCAAGTTGGGATGTCTTCAGAAAGAACGATCAGGTATTTTTGATGTTTGCTCCTTAGATAATAGAGAGCAATGTGACGACTAGTGATATGCCAGTGTTGTGTGATTCCTGATGTTTTTCCTAAATATATTTGCGACTTACCTCCAGAGTGATGATCTGAGTTCAGTGACAATAGAGAACTGGTGTTTGTATCTGCTAAGCAAGTAGGATAACCCTTGGGATATGAGGCTTAGATGTTTGCATGTTTGTGACAACAATTGAATGAGGTCGTGTATGGATTACCGACCATTGAGTAAAGTAATTGTAGGTGTTTAGGTATTGGCTTGCATTTTTGGTAAATCCCAAGTGTATGTGTGAATGTCATGACTGATGTCATAACATTCTAGTTTAGTTTGTACTGACTCATTAGGTACCTTTGCAGAAAAAATATTGTAATTCAAGTACTGATGTTTATAAGTGTGTATCTGAGCATTTTGCAAAATGATCACATTTTGCTAAATCAGCAGACAGGTTTTCTCAGATGTCATAACAGATGTTATGACATCCTGTTCTGAACTAACAGGTTTGCAGGTTGGATAAGTCTGAGTTTTTTCAGGAAATAACTCAGTCTTTCCTGAACAGAATCCTGCATTTTCTGAGGGGTAACCTAGCTCAACCCTAACCTGGTTAATAAAGTCCTGTGACCTGGTCTTTAGGTCAAACGGAATTAACCCTAGGTTTTTGTGGAAACCCTAACTGAAGTTACAGCTGCTATATATTCAACAGAGCTGCTGTTTTTCAAGGCATCCCTTTTATTGATCAGAAGATCATTTGTAATCTATATAGATTTGATTATTGTACTCCAAGCAATTATCATTGTGATAAGTGCCTTGGAATAGGTTTCTAATTGTAAGGGCTGTGTAGCACTCAAAGCTTTGAAGCAAGAGTGTTTGAATGTTCCTTGACTAAAGCTGTGAAGCAGAGTCAAGTTAGTTGTGTGCATCACTCAAAGCTGTGAAGCACGAGTGATTGTGTTGCTTGATTAAAAAGCTGTGAAGCTTAATCAAGTGTTTGTTTTTGAAGAGTGTCTTCATCAATTTTTAAGTCAAATTGGTTTATGTATCACTGTTGTGATTGAGGGGGAGTGAGTAGGAACTCAGGTTTAAGTTGTACTTAGATTGGAATTGCATTGGGTAGGTCTTAAGTGAAGGAGATAAACTGGTTGGTTTATTCCTGAATTAACATCTCTTATAGTGGATTTCCTCCCTGGCTTGGTAGCCCCCAGAGTAGGTGTTGTTGCACACTGAACTGGGTAAACAATTGACTGTGTTCTTTATTGCTTTTGTATTTACTGTCATATAGTAAGTCAGATACGGTGTCATAACATTGAACGTGACATTGAGTATCTGCAGCCAGAATTTCAATTGGCATCAGAGCAGGCACCCTGCCTGTATTACTGGGTGAGATCTAGGGATATCACTTTCTGGCACTATGGACAAAGAAGGAGTTTTTGGAAATAGACCACCCATTCTGGATGGAACTAATTATGACTACTGGAAACCTCGTATGATTGCCTTCCTAAAATCTCTGGACAAAAAGGCTTGGAGAGCTGCTGACAAAGGATGGATTCATCCCACCATAACTGAGATAGATGGGACAATCAGTCTGAAGCCTGAGGAAGATTAGAGTAAAGAAGAAGATGAGTTAGCTCTGGGAAATTCAAAAGCTTTAAATGCCCTGTTCAATGGAATTGATAGAAACATTTTCAGACTAGTACATCAATATGAACTGGCCAAGGAAGTTTGGGACACTCTCAAAACTACTCATGAGGGCACTTCCAAAGTAAAAATGTCAAGGCTTCAGATGTTGACTACCAAATTTGAGAATCTAAAAATGATGGAAGATGAAACCATTCATAAGTTTCACATGAACATCTTGGAGATTGCCAATACCTCAGGAGCACTGGGAGAAAAGATGTCAGAAGAAAAACTGGTGAGGAAGATTCTCAGATCCTTGCCTAAAAGATTTGCAATGAAGGTAACTGCCATAGAGGAAGCCCAGGACATTAGCAAGTTGAAAGTGGATGAACTTATTGGGTCTCTTCAGACTTTTGAGATGGGAATCACTGATAATGGTGTCAAGAAGAACAAGAGCATAGCACTTATGTCCAACACTGATGTTGAAGAAAACATTTCAGAAGCTGTAGCCATGCTTGGAAGACAGTTCAACAAACTCATCAAAATAATAGATCCAAAGTCAAGGTCTAATGTTCATAACATTCCCTCTAATATTGACAGTTCCAGCAGAAGACCAAGGTCAGAAGAGAAGGGAATTCAAGGCAGAGGAATTCAATGCCATGGTTGTGAAGGATATGGGCATATTCGAGCTGAATGTCCTACCTTTCTTAAGAAACAAAAAGGAATGACAGTTACTTGGTCTGACTGTGATTCAGAAAGTAATTCTGAAGAAGAGACTGCCAAACGAGTTACTGCTTTAACTGGTGTTTGTACCTCTGAAAGTGACATCAGTGATGTAGAGGTGACTTTTGAAGAACTGGCTGATACTTACAAGGAATTGTGTATCAGAAGTACTGAAGTCTGTGTGCAGAATGAGAAACAATCAAAACTCATCATAAAGCTGGAGGCTGAAAAAAGGGCAAACCTTGAAACTATAAGTCATCTAGAAGGAGAAGTTCAATTGCTGAACTCACAACTGAATCAAATGACCAAATCTGTCAAGATGTTGACAAATGGAACAGACAAATTGGAAGAGATCCTTCAGGTTGGACAAAATGTGGGAAATAAATCTGGACTAGGATTTATGGAAACAACGAAATCTGGTTCTGATAAGCAAATGTCAAAACAGATGTCTCAACACAACTCTCGACATCAGGAACAGAGACATATGAGGAAAAGGTACCAAAGATGGAAATGTCATCATTGTGGGAGATATGGCCACATAAAGCCCTTCTGCTTCAGATTACATGGATACCCTAATCAGAACTCAGGTGTCAAACCTAAGTCTAAAAAGGTACCACATGCTCCTCAATGGAAGAAAAAGGCTACTGCACTGATAGCTCACACTTCCCTGAGGGTCTCTGCAAAGGAAGACTGGTACTTTGACAGTGGATGTTCCAGACACATGACTGGAATCAAGAACCTCCTCAATAATGTTAAGCCTCACACCACCAGTTTTGTGACCTTTGGAGATAGGGCTAAAGGTGAAATCAAAGGAGTTGGTGACTTGGACTGCCCTGGAGTTCCAAGTCTGAATGAAGTACTGCTGGTGAAAGGGCTGACCGCTAATCTCATTAGTATCAGTCAACTGTGTGATCTAGGATTCAAGGTCAATTTCTCAAAATCCGAATGCCTTGTAATCAATGACAAACAAGAGATAGTAATGAAAGGAGTCAGATCCAAAGACAACTGTTACTTGTGGGAGCCTGAGAACACTAATTTCTCATCTGTGTGTTCCATTGCAAAAGAAGAAAAAGAGGTGAAACTGTGGCACCAAAAACTTGGCCATCTTCATCTAAGGGGTATGAAGAGGATTATCTCCTTGGAGGCAGTCAGAGGGATTCCAAAACTACAAATTGATGAAGGAAGAGTTTGTGGTGAATGTCAGGTTGGTAAGCAGACTAGGATGTCACATCCAAAGTCAAGACATCTGACCACCTCTAAGGTTCTAGAACTCCTCCATATGGATCTGATGGGACCAATGCAAGTAGAGAGTCTTGGTGGTAAAAGATATGCCTATGTGGTTGTGGATGATTTTTCCAGATTCACCTGGATTAATTTCATTAGGGAAAAATCAGATGCATTTGAAGTTTTTAGAGAACTGTGCAAGAGAATTCAAAGAGAGAAGGAAGGATGTATTGTCAGAATCAGAAGTGATCATGGCAAGGAATTTGAAAACAGCAAGTTTGATGACTTCTGTTCTTCAGAAGGAATCAGTCATGAGTTTTCTTCTCCTATAACACCTCAGCAAAATGGAGTTGTGGAAAGAAAAAACAGGACCATACAAGAATCTGCCAGAGCAATGTTACATGCCAAAAGACTTCCTATGTATTTTTGGGATGAAGCTATAAATACAGCTTGTTATGTTCATAACAGGGTCACCTTGAGAAAGGGAACCTCATCCACCATATATGAACTCTGGAAAGGAAGAAAACCAACTGTGAAGTACTTCCATGTGTTTGGCAGCAAATGCTATATTCTGTCTGATCGTGAACAAAGAAGAAAACTGGACCCCAAAAGTGATGAAGGCATATTTCTAGGATACTCCTCAAACAGCAGAGCTTATAGAGTATTCAACTCCAGAACCAAAACCATGATGGAATCAATAAATGTTATAATTGATGACTATCATGAAGAAATAGATGTTCCTTGTACTGTTGAGACATTCTTTGAGACTTCAACCCAACAGAATGACCTACCCAACTCCACCACAACAGAATCTGAATCAAAGGAAGCTAGCAAGATCCCTTCCATCAGAATTCAGAAGGATCATCCAAAAGAGCTCATCATAGGAGATCCCAATAGTGGAGTCATCACAAGATCTAGAGAAATCATCTCAAACTCTTGTTTTGTGTCCAAAATGGAACCAAGAAATGTCAAGGAAGCCTTAACTGATGAATATTGGATTGGTGCAATGCAAGATGAACTGAACCAATTCAAGCAACATGAAGTTTGGGAACTGGTTCCTAGACCTGAAGGAACTAACATCATTGGGACAAAATGGATATTCAAGAACAAGTCAGATGCTGAAGGAGTTGTCACCAGAAATAAGGCAAGACTTGTTGCTCAAGGATACACCCAGGTTGAAGGGGTTGATTTTGATGAAACCTTTGCACCTGTAGCCAGGCTGGAATCAATCAGACTCTTGTTGTCAATTGCTTGTCTTCTGAAGTTCAAGTTATTTCAGATGGATGTGAAAAGTGCCTTTCTAAATGGGTACTTAAATGAGGAAGCTTATGTGGAACAACCTAAAGGTTTTGTGGATCCAACCCATCCTGATCATGTCTACAAATTGAGAAAAGCTCTATATGGCCTGAAACAAGCTCCTAGAGCATGGTATGACAGGTTAACAAAGTTTCTCTCAGACAAAGGCTACAGAAAAGGAGGCTTGGACAAAACTCTCTTTGTCAAAACTGAAGGAGGGAAGTTGATGGTTGCCCAAATATATGTTGATGACATAGTGTTTGGAGGAATGTCAGAACATATGGTTAAACACTTTGCTGACCAGATGCAGGCTGAATTTGAAATGAGTCTCATGGGAGAACTAACTTATTTTCTTGGACTACAAGTCTCACAGATGGAGGACTCAATCTTCTTATCTCAAAGCAAGTATGCTAAGAATATTGTAAAGAAGTTTGGTATGGAGAATGCAAGTCACAAAAGGACTCCTGCTCCTACTCATCTAAAGCTTTCCAAAGATTCAAGTGGGGTTAAGGTGGATCAAAGTCTGTACAGAAGCATGATAGGAAGCTTGTTGTACTTAACTGCCAGTAGACCTGATATTGCCTTTGCAGTTGGAGTTTGTGCTAGATACCAAGCTGATCCCAAAGTCAGTCATATCAATCAAGTGAAGAGAATTTTGAAGTATGTAAGTGGTACTTACAACTATGGATTGATGTATACTCATGGCTGTGAACCAGCTCTGACTGGCTACTGTGATGCTGATTGGGCTGGTAGTGCTGATGATAGAAAAAGCACCTCTGGAGGATGTTTCTTCTTGGGAAGTAATCTGGTTTCCTGGTTCAGCAAGAAACAGAATTGTGTGTCTCTTTCCACTGCTGAAGCTGAATACATTGCAGCTGGTAGTAGCTGCTCTCAAATGATATGGATGAAACAGATGCTCACTGAGTATAATGTCACACAAGATGTTATGACATTGTACTGTGACAATCTGAGTACAATCAACATATCCAAGAATCCCATTCAGCATAGCAGAACCAAACATATTGACATACGACATCACTTTATCAGAGACATTGTAGAAGAGAAGACAATCAAATTGGAACATGTTGCCACTGAGCTACAGCTGGCTGACATTTTTACCAAGGCTCTGGATGCAAATCAATTTGAAAATTTAAGGGGTAAGCTGGGTATTTGCCAACATGAAGAATTGTAGCAATTAATTTTGCTTAAAACAAGGAGCAAAGGAGTTATGCCTGTTCTGATTGGTTTAAAATTGTATTTTCTCATTTCCTACAATTCTTTTAAGAAGTTGAATAGACACTCCCTTGCTTCCTTCCCCTCTCGTCTCCTCATCAAAACCCAATCTCTCAATCAGAAATTTCTCCTCAGTTGCTGTTGGTCCTCTAAAACTGTCAAAATGTCTCAAACACCATCATCATCCAATACGACTATTTCAACCTCTTCCTCTGATCAAGATTCTGAGACAATCTCTTCTTGTCTGGACTCTGACGTTCTGGAGATCTCTTCTCGTAGAAAAGTGGGAACTAACCCCACCAAGGTCAAAGAGTTGAGAACAAGACATGCAGGAAAGCCCCAAGCTTCTGCCTCTGGTAATCCATCTCATCCTTCTTCTTCAGTTCCCCCTGAAATTGCAAATAGGAAAGGGACAGCCTATGTTAATCAAGCAATAGCAAAAATTGTTTCAAGAATTCTGAACGAGAACCACTCAGTTCCTGGCATTTCTGTTCCTATGAACCAAGAAAGCTCAAATGCTGAAACAAATCCAGATGTCTCTAAGAATGTTGAGACATCAAACAAAGAGAAGAATGCTGACATTGCTCACAAGAAAAGAAAGAAGCCCGAATCCTCTGGATCTGATGACAGTGCTTGAAGGTTGGTTGCTGATATCTGGTGGAGTTTGGAAGTGTATTCAGTTGTTTTCTGCTGCTGCTCTTATTATTTTGTTTTGGATAACTGTATAATTTTATGAACATGTATCTTTGGCCCATTTGTGGCTAAAGAGGGGGAGAATATTTTGGTACTTACTTAACTAGTACTTGACATTCTATTTTTCTGCTGTCACTTATTTCTGCTGCTATCTATCTCTGATTGCTTAGGGTCTTTAGCCAAAAATCTGCCAAAGGGGGAGTTTGTAGGTGTTTAGGTATTGGCTTGCATTTTTGGTAAATCCCAAGTGTATGTGTGAATGTCATGACTGATGTCATAACATTCTAGTTTAGTTTGTACTGACTCATTAGGTACCTTTGCAGAAAAAATATTGTAATTCAAGTACTGATGTTTATAAGTGTGTATCTGAGCATTTTGCAAAATGATCACATTTTGCTAAATCAGTAGACAGGTTTTCTCAGATGTCATAACAGATGTTATGACATCCTGTTCTGAACTAACAGGTTTGCAGGTTGGATAAGTCTGAGTTTTTTCAGGAAATAACTCAGTCTTTCCTGAACAGAATCCTGCGTTTTCTGAGGGGTAACCTAGCTCAACCCTAACCTGGTTAATAAAGTCCTGTGACCTGGTCTTTAGGTCAAACGGAATTAACCCTAGGTTTTTGTGGAAACCCTAACTGAAGTTGCAGCTGCTATATATTCAACAGAGCTGTTGTTTTTCAAGGCATCCCTTTTATTGATCAGAAGATCATTTGTAATCTGTATAGATTTGATTATTGTACTCCAAGCAATTATCATTGTGATAAGTGCCTTGGAATAGGTTTCTAATTGTAAGGGCTGTGTAGCACTCAAAGCTTTGAAGCAAGAGTGTTTGAATGTTCCTTGACTAAAGCTGTGAAGCAGAGTCAAGTTAGTTGTGTGCATCACTCAAAGCTGTGAAGCACGAGTGATTGTGTTGCTTGATTAAAAAGCTGTGAAGCTTAATCAAGTGTTTGTTTTTGAAGAGTGTCTTCATCAATTTTTAAGTCAAATTGGTTTATGTATCACTGCTGTGATTGAGGGGGAGTGAGTAGGAACTCAGGTTTAAGTTGTACTTAGATTGGAATTGCATTGGGTAGGTCTTAAGTGAAGGAGATAAACTGGTTGGTTTATTCCTGAATTAACATCTCTTATAGTGGATTTCCTCCCTGGCTTGGTAGCCCCCAGAGTAGGTGTTGTTGCACACTGAACTGGGTAAACAATTGACTGTGTTCTTTATTGCTTTTGTATTTACTGTCATATAGTAAGTCAGATACGGTGTCATAACAATGAACGTGACATTGAGTATCTGCAGCCAGAATTTCAGTAATGATTGATATTAAATATCCATTTCAAAAGGATTGACAATTTGATGGAGCAACTGTTAGGCGAGTATGTCTACAGTATAATCAAATTAAGGAGGGTTACCTTCAGATTTGGATGAAGGGTGAGCATAGTTAGAGGACAAATTTTAGAACTTGTGTAGGAATTACAAATATTTGGGTTAGTTTGTTGTGGTGTTTATTGAGGACATTATGAGTTAATCTAAGTAAGAATAAGGGAATGTCAAACATTGTGATTTGAATTACAATGTTGAAAAGGAAGGGACTTTATGATAAGTTGTCAAGGTGTAGATCATGGTTTGAGGAGATATTAATTGCGCCATGGTGCTTTAGGTAAATTTGAGCATAAGTTCTAAAGAAACACTATTCCAATTTAGTAAGGATGGTTTATGCGCCATCATGATTGTCGGCTACCTATTGAAAAATTGAGGAATTGATCACCCTTAATCTCTTGTTGATAGTAGACGGGATCGTGTTGGACGGGATAGACTTGTCTTATTAGCTTGATGGTGTGTAAAGTGATTGATTTTCTATCAAAAGGATAGTCGTTCATCATTTCAAGTATGGGATGTTGCATTTGAAGAAAGTTTTGTAGAACTAAAGAAAAGATTAATGATTGCTCCGATATTGGTTTTGCCTAATCCGAGTGAGTCATTTGTAGTGTATTATGAATGCGTCTAAGATGGGGCTTGGTGTGCTAATGCTGAATGGACAAGTTGTTGCTTGTGTTTCTAGACAACTCATAGTTCATGAGAGGAATTATCCTACGCGTGACTTAGAGTTAGCAGCAGTGGTGTTTATCTTTAAGATTTGGAGACATTATATTTTTGGTTCTAAGTTTAAGGTGTTTAGTGATCATAAGAGTTTGAAGTATTTGTTTAACCAGAAGGAATTAAACGTGAGACAGAGAAGGTGGCTTGAATTACTAAAGAATTATGACTTTGATTTGAGTTACCATCTTGATATTTAAAATGTAGTTGCCGATGCGTTGAGTAGGAAGTATCTAAATGTGTCGATGCTTATGGTTCGAGAGATTGGAGAGGATCGAACAATTCCGAGATATGAGCTTGGTGTGTGTAGAAACTCCTGATAGTGTGAAGTTCGGTATGTTAAAGCTGACTAGTGGTATAATAGAGGAAATCCAAGAAGGTCAGAAGTTTGATTTGGAGTCGGTTGATCAATTGACTTTAATTAACCAAGGTAAAGGAGATAAGTTCAGAATTGATGAGAATGGTGCGATGAGGTGTGGTGATATAGTGTATGTTCCAGATGTTCCAGTACTTAAGAAGATTATTCTTGAGGAAGGACATAGAAGTGGATTGAGTACTCATCCAGGTGCTACGAAAATGTATCAAGATTTGAAGAAGTTATTTTGGTGCTCGGGTATGAAAAAGTAAATTGTTAATTTTTTTATGCTTGTTTGACTTGTCAGAAGTCGAAATATGAGCATCAGAAGTTGATGGGTATTATGCAACTGTTGAGTATTCCCGAGTGGAAATGGGATATTGTTTCCATGGACTTCATGATAGGATTTCCAAAGATTGTTATAGGCAATGATTCGATTTGGGCAATAGTTGACAAGTTGACTAAGTCAGTGCATTTTCTATCGATGAAGATCGAGCATCCGGTGGAGAAGCTAGTTGAGATGTATATTGAAGAAATTATGAGATTGCATGGAATACCTTCGAGTATTGTGTCGGATAGAGATCCAAGGTTTACTTCGAAATTTTGGATGGTTTGTAGAATTCTTTTGGTACTAAGTTGAGGTTAAGTTCTGCGTATCATTCACAGATGAATGGTCAGACATAGAGGACTATCCAATCTTTGGAAGATTTATTAAGGGCTTGTGTGTTGGAACAAGGAGGTGCTTGAGACAGCCACTTGCCGTTAATTGAGTTTACCTATAATAATATTTTCCATTCTAGTATTGGGATGGAACCGTATGAAGCCTTGTATGGTAGGAGGTGTAGAACTCCATTGTGTTCGTATGAGTCAGGCGAGAGTGTTGTGCTCGAACCTGAGGTTGTGCAAGAAACAACTAAGAAGATAAATATGGTCAAAGAGAAGATGAATTCTTCTTAAAGTCGTATGAAGAGTTACCATGATAAGAGGAGAAAGGACATTGAGTTCAATAAATATGATCATGTGTTTTTTAGAGTTACTCCAGTAACCGGTGTCGGTAGAGCGTTGAAGTCGAGGAAACTTACGCTGCAATTTGTTGAACCATATCAGATATCAGAAAAGGTAGATGAGGTGGATTACCGAGTTACTTAGACACCGTCACTTGCGAATTTGCATGATGTGTTTCATGTGTCTCAATTGAGGAAGTATATGCCAGATTCTTCGCATGTGATTCAGATGGATGATGTACAGGTGAGAGATAACCTTACTATTGAGACGTTGCCAATGCGAATAGAAGGTCAAGAAGTGAAGCAATTACGAGGCAAAGAGATATCCTTAGTGAAGGTCTTGTGGGGTATACTAGATGGTGAGAGTTGGACTTGGGAACGCGAGGATCGGATGAGATAGTCTTATCCAATGTTGTTTCCGTCAGGTAATTTTTTAGGACGAAAGTTCTTTTAAGTGGGGGAGAGTTTAAACACCCTGAATCTTTGTTTAATTATTTAATTAATTAATTTAGTATGATTATATGAGTCTATGTGAAGTAGATGGTGTTTTGATATTTTGATGCTTAATTATGATGCTTTGGTACCTTGTGTGAGTCCTCGTGAGGGTATATGATATGTATTCGTGATGCAATTGTGATGCAAATAGCGATGATTTGATGAATAAGGACAAGATGGAAAATGGTATAATGCTAAGTGAGGGTAATTGAGGAAGATATTAGGGGTTCTTGTGATAACTAAGGGAAAAGAAAATTGTACGATCATTTGGTACGATCGAGATATTGGGAGAAGAGCAAAGGAGAAGCTAGGACACAATGAGACATGGAGGAAAAGAGAAATTTGTAGAACGAGAAGAGGAATCGAAAGCTAACAATAATCATAAGGTAAGGGGGGTGAATGGATTCTCTAATTGGTGATCTTACATGAGAGGATAGTGAGGATTCCTTTCCCTCTTAGGTTGTTTTATATGATTGATGTATAATTTTTTTGGTTTGATTGAATTGATGTGTTGTATATGATTATACATGGATCTGTGATGTTATGTTGTGATTGCGTTGTTATGATGATTATTGCATAAAACCTCAATCTAGAACCTATAAGTAATGAGAATTAGGATTTGAGGATTTTGGATGAAGATTTGATGAAATATAAGATGAATAATAATTCCCAAATGATGTATAATTGATGTAGAAATATAGGATGATAATGGATGATGAATTCCTTTGATTAGATGATGTTTTAGGACCTAAACTTTTGTGAAATCGCAGAAAAATCACAGAAAAACTCAGAATTTAACAGTTTGCATCGACACAAATAGGGAAGCGGTCGACGCAAACACCAACAATAGTGAGCGGCAAACAGCAACAGTAGGGGCGGTCGATGCAAGGGTCGGCTCAACCTAACTCGAGGGAAGCCCAATTTTGACAGTTTTTGTAACGGCCATAACTTTTGAACCGTAACTCTGTTTGATGTGCCGTTCGAAGTGTTGGATAGATAACACCATAAAATTTAAGTAGGTACAATAAAATAAAGATTTAGAAGGATGATTATAGTAACTAATTTAAAATAGGAATTATTTCCCATTGTTACACCAAAACGGTGGGTTGTTTTCTTGTGATGTTCTTTTGCTGATGATGCCGGTATGAGGAAATGTTGGTGATTATGATGAGAATGATGTGGATGGCTCAAAATTTCCATGGCGATGAAGGCTTATGCCGTGTGGTTGTATGATTTCACGTTGTTGCATGTTCATATTGCATGCATTCATGGATGAGAGCTTATGCCCTAATGTTGGCCTGGATTGGCATTGTGTTGCGGGCTTATGCTCTAAATTTGCCCAATTAGAATTGAGTTGAAGGTTTATGCCTTGATGGTACCACATGCATGTTGATGTAGGACTATTAAATTTCATAAACACTGAATTGATGTTGTATGATGTGATGATGGTTGTTTGTGATGAATTTTCTGTATGTTGTGATTTACTACTCCTTAGCATGTTTTATTTCACCGTGTAATTATTGAAATAAATTCTCAACCCTTTTGTGTTGTTGTGTATGTACTCTTCGGGAGTACAGATAATTAGGTACCTGAATAGTGCTTGAAGTGATGTTACCAGATCGAGTCTTAGGAGTCACTCTGATATGTAACACAGGATTTGGGATTTTCATTATGTTTTGCATGATTTCAAATGTTGCACATTTTATTTTAAACTTATGATGGACCAGGTATTATGGATTTTAATTGTTGTTAAGGCTAGAATGCCAATGAACAACTTTTATTTTCCGCTGCCGAATAACCATTTTTTGATACACAAAGTAATAAAGTATTTTGAGAACTTTATGAATTTTATGATTTATGTGGCATCCTATTATGAACTCTGATGCATTTGTAGTATATTTCATTATAAATATTCATATGGGAAAATGGGGTGTTACAGAGACTCTCATCAAAGCATGGGAGACTCGAGAAATACAAGTGAAACAACGACCCTCGCTAGAATACCCGTGAGGTTAAAGAAATCGAGGAGGATACCCGATCATCCGATGAATTTGGTACCCTCCAGGTATCCTTCTGCGTCTCAAGGTCCGAGGACTTCCATGTCCCCTACATCTTTGAAGACGAGGAACCTTTTTCCACCCACGGCAGATTGGAGAAGTTTCCCTCTGCCATGGTCATATCTGGCGGAGGATTCAATGACATCTCAGTAAATTCAGCAAAGAGGAAACTCAACGAGTTAGTGGACGCATCCCCGATCCAAGCTGTAACCCTTGAAAGATTCAAGGGAAAGTCTGAGATGATCACATTCTATCTTGAGAAGCTGCCCGACAGAGCCCTAAACTCCAGTGTTCCTTTGCTGGTGAGGGAAAAGATGACCAACTTTGATGTACATCACATCCTAGTTGACGAGGGAAGTTTCGTCGAAGTCATGTACACCCACTTGCTCCACACCCTGCAGCTCGACGATTATTGCGACTGGTTTTTAAATAAGAGTCGCCACTACTAGTTTTTATCCTAAGGAAGGGCCTCTAATAGGAAACCCTAATTCGCAATACAAAGATTCTAAGTTTCGAACCTCATTAGAAAAAAGGAATGTGTTAGGCACCTTTCATCTACCTTATTCTTAAGGATATTAGGTTTTAGGTTTAGGTTTCGGCTTAAACAGGGTTTTAAATTTTAATAGGGGAACTCGCCACGATTTTTGATCGTATGGCTACTGTGGTACAGTGGCAGAACCTACTTTTATACTGGCTTACATTTTGTATTCGCAAATTTTGCGATAAGCAAGAGTCGCCACCGACTTTTATTTTATCCAACAAAGGAAAAGGAAAAAGAACAGAAAAAACCTTTTTTTGAGATATTTCTGAGTACGGGGGCAGATTATAGAAAGGGAAGGTGTTATCACCCTTTCTATCCGTGGTTTTCCACGGGCTCTTAGGTACTTGCTCATTTTGAAATTGCATGTGTGTGTTTTGAAAAGTTTTTATTTAACTTCGTGATAACCCTTGTGTCTGTCCTCAAGAGTGTGACGAAGCTGTTTTTGAAAACTATTTTGAAAGTGTTTGTGAAAAAGAGTTTTTATTGTGAGCAAGTACTTAAGATTTCTACCTACTCGGAAAAAAAGTTTGTTCGTTTTTGTTTCCTTTAGACAATTCTATCCTACTATTAAGGAGTAGGTAGCTCCGTGGTTGGATATATAAAGGGACGTTTGAAGGGACGAAATGATCTCTGAAGGCAACAAGTAAAGATACCTTAGCATTTCGAAGGGATTGTCGTCATAAGATTAATTTGTAGGCAACTCGAGGGACAAATAGGGACTATGATCTTTATGACGATTTTGAATTGCGGGTCATTGCTAAGGTATCCCTACGTTCGAGGGACACGACCATTATTTATGAGGCAACCAAGTGGGACAAACCCTAGGAGTGAGCATGTGTAAGTGTTTTTTTTAGTTAATTATCTTTGCGCAGTTAGCGTTTTCTACTGTATTAATTTGATTTATCTTTTGCATACAATCCTAATATCCATACATCTAGCAGTTTAATAGTTGCGGAAATTAGAAACGAGAAATTAAAGCCTTGGCTATTACAAGGCTTTGGGGAGGGGATTACATAATCAAAACCGGGGAAAAATAATAAATGTGAAATAGTAAACCTAATTAACTATTACAAACTTGGAACATGTACAATAATTAATAAAAATAATATAAGTAAAGGCGCGTGCGAAAGTTAAGACGGGAACAAATTAGAAACCTAAGAAATCTAATTAACTAAAAAAATATTTTTGTATAATTTTGTTTTTGGAGAAAAATAGTGTGATTTGCAAGTTAAACTAATTTACTAATTAATTGTATTTAACAAAATAACCAGTGTTGAAATAATTACAATAATTAATTTTCAAAAATTTATTTTAATTATAAAAACAAACCTAATTCTATTTAATTTTAATTATGGAAGGAAAAAAGGTAATTAAATTAACCTAATTTCTCTTAAATTTTAATTACAAAAAAATGTTTAAGTTAACCTAATTAAACTAATTAATTAAGTGCAAATAAATATTTTATGAAAAAAAGACTAAACCTAATATTTTTTGTAGTTTTCTGATTTTATGATTTAATAATAAAAATGATTTTGTAAAAAAAAACAATTGAAACAAATAATAAAATAAAGAAATAAAATAAATAAAAAGATTTAGGCCTGATTGTTAGAAGCAAAATGGGGGGGATGAACTGGAATTGATTAGGCCCATGATAGATCAGCCCAGCTTCTGCGCCCAATCTAGTGATACTGTCTCTTGAGGATCTATCATGGATGTTTGGATCTCAACCGTTTGATCCAGATTGATGATGATCAAACCGTTTGAAGGTGAGGATGTACGATGCACTTATGGGCGTGTTCGACACCTGATTTGTAGAAAACACATAATGAAAAATAAAAACCAAGGCCTGGGGATCAAACCCAGGCCCTCCAGCTTCACAACCATGCGCCTTACCACTACACCAACCTGCTTATTCATTAATATACATAATAAAGTAATATTATATAACAAATGAAATCATAAATATGTTTGACTAAAAAACGTGCGCGATTTGAATTATCCAACGGGATGCAGACAGCTAGGTGCCGGAGTCAGCGGCCAGAGTCAAACCTCCGGTCACCTTCTCCGACCACACCCAAGTCAAAACCTGCAAAAACGAGTGATTCATGAAGGGTTAATGGACCTATCCTACGTGAAATCGAGCCCTGAACTCGAATTTGATCTTAAATCAGTCTGAAAGTCCTTATATTTGGAGATCCAGTCCTAACAGCCATGGATGCCCTAACAATGGCATCCAGCATTTTAGGTCCAAAAACTTCCATGTGGCACGTCCATCATGTCCTAATGAAGATCCTGAGTAATAATTAAAGCATTAAAACGTTCAACAATGCGAAGAAAGAAAGATTGAATTTCCAGAAAATTACCAAACGGTGATGATTGAGGGTGGTGGCTCTGGTGTGTGATTGTTTGAATAAAAGGGTGGTGCGTGTTCCCGAGGACCTCTGGGTGTTAATGGGACGCTTAGGTTGGATTGAAAGAGGCTAGAACCTGTTTTTTTGTTTTCACGATTTTAAGTGATTTTTTCAATTTGGTTGGAGTGCTTAGGGTTGTCTCTCCTTCTCCTCGTGCTTCTGAGTGGGCATATATATAATGAATCAATTTTAGGTTAACAAAGTTGAAAGAAATCTTTGCTTTCAATGGGGGAAATAATGACTTTTAATAACATGATTTCTTGCATATTTGGACCAAATCAAATCTTGCCCTCTCCACGGGTTTGCCTTGCCATGCCAGCACATATTGCTCTTTATTTTGATGAGAAAAAGATTTGAAATCAAATCTTACATTATTCTTTTTATTCACCTTATTTAATTTTGCATTCTATTTAATAAAATATCAAAAATAAATAATATAAATAATAAAATAATGTAAAAAGTACTCAAAGGGCGTGGGTCATGTTGGAACTGAGGTGTAAAAACAAAAAGTTAGGCCCATTTGCCAAAAAATGCAATTTTGGGCATTGTTGACTTTTAACAATTCTCCCAAAAATGGCCAACTTTGACAATGCATGTCTCTCTCAATTTTGACCCTAAGAGGGTGTTCTTGGACTTTTTATAAATCTTAGGATATCCCCTAAGCAACCTCTTTGGTTTCATCTCAAGTGGATCTTCCATGTTCTTGTAAGGAGCTTTGACCCAAAAGGTGTTTTTGTTGACTTTTTGGAATGACTTATAATGTCTAAATTCATATCTTTCCATGAGTGCATTTCTTGAAATTGAGGACTAAAGATGAGTTGTAGGGAATTGAATTCCCTTCAAAATGAGCCTTGGATGGGAAATTTTTTATAAAGTATGAGAAAGTTATGCTTGGTCAAAGTTTGATTGACTTTTTCCAGAGAAACCCTAATTTAGCAACTTTTGAGTTTTGGTGAATTAGGAGCCTTTCTTGCGGAATCATGATCAACCCTTGATAAAATGATGGATATCACTTCAAAATGTTTATGTTGACCAAAAATCTTGAAGTTTGACTGCATGTGGGCCACAATTGACTTTTGACCTAGTATAGTTGATTTTCAAGCATTTGAGCAGTTGACTAAGCAAACTTCTTGTGCAAGGCATGAATCTTGACATGGATTATATTGAGACCATATTAAGACTATAGAGAAGATTTGAGACCTTTGGAGTTCACCCATCTTGATGTAAATGGAAACCCTAGTTTGAGGTTCATTGTCTTAGGAGAGCATTTGTCTGATCAATCTTTGGGCCTCCTTGGGCAATTTGAGGACTTAAATGAGTATGTTTTGAATAAAATGAGAGGGAAAATTTTGGGGTACAACAGCTGCCCCTGTTCAATCTTCTTAAACCTAGGGATGTAGATTGGTTGGTCTGCCTTTCGTGATCTGAAGGTGGAAGATGATTGAACACTAGAGTGCCCAGAAATTTGCACTCGCATGAAGTAATACTGATCGGTAATATCGGGAATGGGATTACAGATGCCATTTGGAAGGTGACGGAGAATCGTCAGAGATGGGCTTAAAGATGCCATCTAGAAAGGATATCAGTTGCATAAGAGATTCCTTTGCGAGAATTCATGTACCTGTCGTTGAGGAGGACTTCACTGGGGAACATTGACTTATGTTCTGGGAAATAGAGTCAAGGAGCTTCGATTATCCATTACTCTATCGGGGAATTAACTCCTGATTGAGGAAGTGGAAGTAAACTTCATATCTGGTCAGGGTACAGGCTGCACAACGACTTATTGGGGAAATGTGAAATTGACCGCATCTGGTTGGGTCCAGGTCTCACAGTGTTATAAACTACTGTTTGGAGATGAGAGAGAAGAAACCTGGGTTGTAGGGCTACTTCGAAATAAAAGCCTGGATAGTAGGGCTTATGGGAAGGAACCTGGGTCGTATGGTTACTTTGAGATGAAAGCCTGGATAGTAAGGCTTATGGGAAGGAACCTGGATAGTAGGGTTACTTCGAGATGAAAGCCTGGATAGTGGGGATTATGGGAAGGAACCTGGATAGTAGGGTTACTTCGAGGTGAAAGCCTGGATAGTAGGGCTATGAGAAGGAACCTGTGTCGTAGGGTTACTTCGAAATGAAAGCTTGGATAGTAGGGCTATAAGAAGGAACCTGGGTTGTAGGGTTACTTCGAAATGAAAGCCTGGATAGTAGGGCTATGAGAAGGAACCTGGATAGTAGGGTTACTTCGAGATGAAATCCTGGATAGTAGGGCTATAAGAAGGAACCTGGATAGTAGCGTTACTTCGTTTGGTTATGTAGATTAGTTGACCCATTTGATCTTCGGGAACTGATTTTCCATTAACTTTCCGTAGATATGACATGTATAACTGCTGGAATTGTAGGTGATAATTGTCTTTACTAAAAAGATAGCAGGGTTAGTTATATGTGTGATGCATGAAATTCCTTGTGAGATGACGTTCTCAAGATAAATGAGATTATGTTGTATGTGATATGTATACGCGTGTCATGATGTATGTACATGAAATGCTATTGGAGACATGTCTGAGTCTGGGAAAATAAATCTCTGACTGTTGCTGGAGATTATAGCATTCCTGACTGTTGTAGAGAATTGTGTTTCTTCTACTTCTGATGGGGATGGTGAATGGAAATGACTGTGCTGAAGATTTACTCTTTGTCGTTTGTGAATATTCCGTCAGGGAGAGACTCTGTTTGAGAGTAACTCTACGGGGAATAATTTGGAAGGTGAATTTCCGTAGCTGAAGTAATAGGCTCTGTCGGGGATTGAGCCTCTGTATTCAGAGAAATAAACTCAGCTTGGGAGATAAAATTTATGACGGTCCGCTCGCGATTATGAAATTCGGCTGGGGATATAACCGTCAAGTTTCTGAAAGACCCTGGCTGGGGAGATTACTCCCTGCTTTGGGAAAGCTGATATCAATGCTTTGATTACCTTTACTCTGTGGGGAGTGTAAACATTACAAAGTCATATGTACTGATGAATGTGCTCCAAAGCTGTCTCTGCCCTGGTACCTGCTGGACAGAGCAACTGTCGGGTTCGACATTTCTTATTTTTGCCCCTGTTTCTTAAGTTAAGAGCGATTGTCTTTTCATTTATCATGTGAATGTTTATGAGCTGCAATCATATTCAGATGCATATGTCAAGAATAAACCATTGGACGTTATTGCAAAACAAAACAGAAAAAGAAAAGCACATAGTTTTGTAAAGATGATTTGTATTGATTTTCAAAGTTGGCCTGTAATAGGCGTTTTTGTACAAGGAGACTGACGCTCTAGTAAGAGAACACCGCCGTAAAAATAGAAGCTATACAACATTGTGTAAAAAAGAAAACAACCATGTGCAACAATCCCATTGGGTTCCAACTCCGCTATTGCCCCTATGTCTTCGAGCGTCTCATCACTTTGCTGCTTGTCCGAAGTTGATTAGATTGATCGGTGCCATTCGAGCTTGATAATTGATTCTGAGGTCTGGTCGCAAGATGATTCAATGGGACATAGTGATACGCTTTACATCCCTAACTTTTTCCTGGACTGCCCTTTCGGGTTTTCGGTCCACCGGGATACCCTTTGTTACCCAAGCTGCCTTTTCAGGTTTTCGACTTCCCGGGTGTACATATTTTTTTTCATTTTCATCCCTTATTTTTGCCCGAACCCTTTTGGCTCGCTGGGAAGCCCTTATTTTTGCCTAGGCCAGTCAACCTAGCGGGTCTTTCATCATGTGTAGTATCTTTTCACTATGTTTGCATTGATAGGGTGAGGAAGGTCGTCACTATCCATGTTGGTTAGAATCATAGCTCTACCCGAGAAAATGTTTTTAACCACAAATGGCCCTTCATATGTGGGAGTCTATTTGCCCCTGGGATCACCTTGCGGCAGTATGATGCGCTTGATTACCAGATCCTCGACTTGATATTCTTGACGTCTGACTTTCTTGTTAAAAGCCTTGATCATTTGCTTTTGATACGTCTGACCATGACAAATAGCAGTAAGTATCTTCTTGTTGATCAGATTTAGTTGATCAAGTCGAGTCTGGATCCAGTCGTCTTCATTCAAACCCGCATCTTTCATAATCCTTAAAGAAGGAATCTGGACCTCGATGGGTAGGACTTCCTCCATGCCATATACCAGAGAGTAGGGTGTTTCCCCTGTTGACGCCTGTGCTGAGGTGCATTACCCATAAAGAGCAAATGGTAACATCTCATGCCAGTCTTTGTATGTCACCGTGATCTTCTGTATAATCTTCTTGATGTTCTTATTAGCCGCTTCGACATCGCCATTCATCTTCGGCCGGTAGGGAGAAGAGTTATGATGTTGTATCTTGAATTGTTTACAGAGCTTGGTGTTCATCGTGTTGTTGAGATTTGTTCCATTGTAAGTGATAACTCTCTCTGGCACACCATACCGACAAATCAGGTTATGCCTGATGAACTGCGCCACCATGTTCTTGGTCACAGTAGCAAAGGAGGCTGCTTCAACCCATTTCGTGAAGTAATCAATGGCCACTAGGATGAAGCGATGTCTGTTGGAAGCAGTAGGCCTGATTTATCTGATCATGTCAATGCCCTACATTGTAAAGGGCCACAGGGCTGTCAACACATTCAAAGGAACCAGAGGCACATGCACCTTATCAACATAAATTTGACACTTATGACAGGTTCGAGAATGCTGATAACAATCTGCTTCCATAGTGGACCATTAGTATCCTGCCCGTAGGATCTTCTTAGCCATGGTATGTCCATTTGAATGGGTTCCGAAGGTACCTTCATGTAGATCTGTCATAATCATCTCTGCTTCGCTCTTGTCTACACACCGCAGTAAGGTAGAGTCATGATTGCGCTTGTAGAGGATTCCATTACTGAGGAATAATTTCGCAGCGAATCTTCTCAGAAATTTCTTATCATTGACAGATGCCCTTTTGGGATACTCTTAAGTCTCGAGGTACTTCTTCACTTCATGAAAGCAGGGTTTGTCTGCCACCTCTTCGGTATCAATCTCACAATAATGCGCTGGCTCATCTAACCTTTCAATGGTGATTCGGGGAGCTTCGTTGTCCCACCTGAATTTGAACATAGAAGACATGGTAGCTAGCATGTCCGTTAACTGATTCTCCTCTCGTGGGAAGTTTTCAAAGGTTACCTCCTCAAAGTGTGGGAGCAATGTCAGCACATTCTCTTTGTATGGGATGAGATTCAGATGCTTCGTATCCCATTCGCCTTTGATCTGACTTATCACTAAGGCTGAATCCCCGAAGACATTTAAGAACTTGATCCTGAGGTCAATAGAAGCTTTGAGACCCATGATGTAAGCTTCATACTCCGCCATGTTGTTGGTGCAGTTGAAACATAATCGGGCAGTGAAAGGAGTATGACAGCCCTCAGGTGATATGATTACAGTGCTGATTCCATTACCAAGTGCGTTCGAAGCTCCGTCAAAAACCATAGTCTATCGGGATCCTTCCTCAGGTCCTTCATCTGTTCCAGGTTCTTCGTAGTCAGTCACTAGTATAATATTCTCGTTCGGGAACTCAAAATTCATGGACTGGTAGTCATCCACGGCCTGATGAGCCAAATGTTCAGCCAATATACATCCCTTGATTGCTTTATGGGTTGTATATTGTATATCATATTCAGTTAAGATCAGCTGCCATCTCGCTATTCTTTCAGAGAGTGTGGGCTTCTCGAAGATGTATTTGATTGGATCCATCTTAGATATCAA
This sequence comes from Vicia faba, assembly GCA_948472305.1. NCBI lineage: Eukaryota > Viridiplantae > Streptophyta > Magnoliopsida > Fabales > Fabaceae > Vicia > Vicia faba. Next base: position 1,268,712,436 of record OX451737.1, on the reverse strand, counting down.
CAAAGTAGTGTGGGTCAGCATATACTATCTTAGTCAGCGAGAAGCCCATGCCAAAGTGCAACAAGTTTTCTCGAGCAGTGAGTATCTTGTCTCACGTTCGGTAAACTTTTCTCTAAGGTAGTATATTGCATGCGCTTTTCGACCAGACTCGTCATGTTGCCCCAGCACACACCCCATTGAATTGTCTAGCACTGTTAAGTATAGTATCAAAGGTATTCCTTCACCAGAGGCATCAGAATTGGCGGTTCTTGGAGATATTCTTTGATCCTTTAGAAGGCAGTCTGGCATTCGTCATTCCACTTTACCACTTGATCTTTCTTCAGAAGCTTAAAGATGGGCTCACAAGTAGCAGCCAGATGTGAAATGAATCTGGAAATATAGTTCAAGCATCCCAAGAAACCTCTAACTTCTTTCTTTGTGCGGGGAGCTGGCATCTCTTGTATGGCCTTTACCTTTGCAGGGTCTACCTGAATAGCTTTGTCACTGACGATGAAACCCAGAAGCTTACCAGACCTTACCCCGAAGGTGCACTTGTTCGTATTCAACCTCAGCTTGTATGTCTTCAACCTATCGAACAACTTTTGTAGATGATCAAGGTGCTCTTCCTCGGTTTGAGACCTGGAAATCATGTCATCAACATAAACCTCTATCTCGTGGTGAATCATATCATGGAACAAAGCGACCATGGCTTGGTGATAAGTTTCCCCAGCATTCTTTAACCCAAAAGGCATTACCTTGTAACAGAAGGTGCCCCACTACGTGATGAAGGTTGTCTTCTCCATGTCTTCAGGAGCCATCTTGATCTGGTTGTAGCCAGAAAAACCATCCATGAAGGAGAAGATTTTGTGCTACACGGTGTTTTCAACTAGAACATCAATGTGGAAGCGGGAAGTTGTCTTTGGGGCTCGCCCTGTTCAAGTCTCTGTAATCCACGCACATCCGTACCTTGCCGTCCTTCATTAGTACCGGAATGACATTAGCAACCCACTGCGGATAGGAGGTGACAACTAAGAACCCTGTGTCAAACTGCTTCATGACCTATGCCTTAATCTTCTTTGACATTTCAGGGCGCATACGGAGAACCTTTTGTTTAACCGGAGGACAATCTTCTTTAGTCGGCAGGCGGTGTACCACGATATCAGTGTCTAAACCAGGCATGTCTTCATATGACCAGGCGAAGATCTCAACATAGTCGTGCAACATCTGTATCAACCGCTGTTTGAACTTAGCCTCCAGATTTGTGCCAATCTTGACTTCCTTTCTGTCCTCTTCCGTGCCCAAGTTTATCGTCTCAACTGGCTCTTCATGAGGCTGTATAGCCCTCTCTTCCTGCTGTAACAGTCTAGCAAGCTCTCCAGGTACCTCGTAATCGTCCTCGCCTTCGTCCTCAGCTTGGTTGATCGGAGTTCTGAAATCATAACTGGCAATAGCAGAATTGTTATCAATGGGATCCAGAGTGGATATGGATCTGAAGTTTGATACGTGAGTGTGTGTAAGAGCATAGCTGTAAAAATAGAGGCAGAAAAGAAAAACAGAGAGCGCAAAATTTGTATGCAAAGAACGTCCAATGTTTTATTGATGATATATGAAATGGCACATACTAGCCCTCACAAACAAAACCAATGTGCCTCGGGCAAGACACAAGGTTGTAGAGTTCAAATTGTTTATTACAAACTTTAGAAAAACAAGTAAGACAATTATTGTGGAATAAAATAAACTAGTATAAAATCCCTAGCCCTCCAATTACTCGTTCCACCGTTGGTAGTCAGGTATATCCAGTTGTCAATGTTAGAGTCTTCCTCACTGTCTTCAATGGCATTAATTCCCCGATTGCTGATGCATAGGGGAGGTCCTCCAGCTCGAGCGCGTCGAACAACCCTTTGAGCTCCTAAAGTAAAGCCCAAACCAAACTTGTCAGTTTTGTGAGTAAAATCAGGGAGTTGTCCCCAGTTGGTATACCCACCTTCTTCAACCACTGCTCTGGCGTCTTTGAGAGAAGCCATATTCAGAGGGGGTTTATTACTGGTGGTAGTTTTAGTCGATGCCAAAATTTGGGGAAGCTCTTAAAAGTTATGACAAGGAGTCTATATGAATTCCCCGTCCATCTCTACATACCTGAAGGAGTTCAGGTGGCTCACCATATACTCCTCTTCGCCACGCATAGTGACGATCTTCCCCTTTACCGGATAATTCAGCATTTGGTGCAATGTAGAAGTAACAGCCCCAGCTTCATGGATCCAAGGGCGACCCAACAAACAAGAATATGACGGCCTGATGTCCATCACATAGAAGGTGGACTTAAAGATTTGAGAGCCTACCTTGACATGGATTTCTACCTCCCCATGCACCATTCTCTTCGACCCGTCAATAGCCCTTACCACAATATTACTAGACTTTAAGGTCAAGCCTTCACAGTCCAACCGATCGAGAGCCTTCTTAGGCAGAACATTCAGCGAAGACCCAGTATCCACCATCACATGAGACATAGTGGTGCCCCTGCATTCGATCGAGACATGTAGAGCATCAATATGCTTCCTCCCTTTCGGTGTCAAGTCGGCATTTGAAAAACCCAGCCCATTGTCAGCAGTCAAGCTGGCTACACAGTCTTTGAATTGATCAGCCGAGGTCTCTTGCGGCACATGCGCAGTCTTGAAGAATGCGATCAAAGCTTTCGCATGGGCCTCGGAACACAACAACAGAGACATCATGGATATCTTTGAGGGGGGTCTGCCCCAGCTGCTCGACCACATTGTAGTCGCTCTTTTTAATTATTTTTAATATTTCCTCTATCTCTTGCTTAGAGGATTCTACGACAATCTTTCTAGGTGCCTCCGTTCGGGCAGGCTCACCTATAGCTTCTTTGCCTCGGGTCCCAGATGACTCGACGGCAAGAGTGACAATTGGAGTAAGAACATGAGTAGTAGTTGAAGTACCAGTAGGAATAGTAGGTGAAATAACAACAGGCTTATTGACAGTCTTTGGGGAAATCTCGGGAGAGAAAACCCTTCCACTTCTGGTAATTTTACTGGTCCCAATAATGTTACTGACATCGGGATCAACCTTTTCATTCTTCAAATCTTGTTTAACACTATGATAGTAGACATCAGCGCCATTATGCCAAGGGGCAGCTTTGTCCGAGGCTTATGGGACAGGACCAGGAAAGGTGATTATTAACGGAGCGACTCTTGGAGCGGATGTAATCCTAACATGTCTTCTCGAGGAGACCTTGGAAGGATTGGAGGAAATGGTTATAATGGAAATATCTTCACATGGAACAGTTGGAATCAAAGTTTTCTCGAACAAAATTTCTCTGATGTCCATCAGGCGTTGGACACCTATTTTCAGCAAATGGAAACCAGAAGGCAGAGATGAACATACGTGGAAACCTTCACCACAACCCGGAAATAAACCGGCCAACAACAAATTCTTCTTAATAGTCATAAGAGGAGTAGAAACTTCATCAACTGAGGTCACAAACAGATTGGTATCAACAACATTAACTCCACGATTGTGCTTAGGCATGGGAGCAGCTATGACATTGGGCTTCTCCGGAGCATCGAACTCAATCTCTTTGGCTTCAATCATATCTTGTACCTTATTTCTTAGAGCCCACAATCATTTTTATCGTAGACAGACTCTCAGAATGGTAGGCACACCGAGTGTTTGGATTGTACCGAGGAGATGTGGTATTTGGATTCTTGGGAGCCTCTTTCAAGGTTGCCAAGTTAGATCTTAGTAGATGGGGTAGAACCTCTGTCAATGTCATGTTAATCTGGGTAAACTGCCTTTGTAGTCTTTCTACCCTTTGTTGATTGTGGTGTTGTGGAGTAGCTGCAGGCCTAAGTATCATTACAGCATTTACTGTCGGATGGTGTTCAGCTCTGCTTTGACCTCTTAGGCTATAAATAATAATGGCTTCCTTCTTACCAGTGAAGGGCTTCTTTACCGAACTTGAAGAGGTGTCTTTCTGTATTTTACCGCTCCGGATCCCAGCTTCTACCCTTTCTCCTGTTAATATCAGCTCGGTGAAACCAGCTGATGAGCTACCAATCAAATGATTAAAGAAGAGACCAGACATCGTCCCAAGAAATATGTCAACCAACTCCCTGTCAGATAAAAGGGGTTGGACTCTTCCAGCCAAGTCTCTCCACTTCTGCGCGTAGTCTTTAAAGCATTCACCTACACCCATGGACATACTAAGGAGTTGAGTACGAGTGGGGGAAAGGTCGGCGTTATGTTGATACTACTTATAAAAAGCAGCGGCCAAGTCCTCCCAGTTTCGGACATTGGTTCTCTCCAGTTGGTAGAACCATTCAAGCTGAGTCCCTGACAAAGTATCTTGAAAGAAGTGAACCCACAAGTTTATATCAGCGGTGTGGGGCTGGATCTTCCTTACATAGGAACGGAGATGGAGCTTTGGGAAAGACACCCCATCATACTTTGCGAAAAACTAGAGCCTTTAATTTCTGCGGGATAACCACTCCCGACACCAATCCTAGTTCTTCAAAATCCAACCCGGGTATCCTCTGACTTCCATAGCACTCAAACGGTCTTCCAACTGCTTGTATCTATCTTCAGTGGGAGGATACTGCTCATCAGTGTAGTCCATATCATTGTCAAAAACTCCAGGACTAGGATCTTTATCCCTTGTCTCTCTTTCTTGGTTTTCTCCTTCCTTGGATGAGGAGGTCAGATCGACTGGTTGCTTTAACGCCCCCCTGAACCTTCTGCTATATTCAGAATACCAGGGACCTTCTTCTTTTTTCTTCTTCTCCTTCAGGATGAGGGCTTTCAGATCCTCCTGCCCCTTTGCCAAGGTTATGAACATCTGTTGAAATTGGGCATTTTGTGCCTGAAGATCTTTGATGCTTTGTTCAGAAGACATTTTTGCTGAAATAAACAGCGAAGAAGATGAGAAGCTTGTAATGGTACATGTACATGCAGTGTTTATGGATGGTATGCGTATGAAATGATTTCAAGGACTTTGGGAAATTTAAATTTGCGAACCAAAATGAAACAAAGATTTTATTAGTAGAATTCAAAGTACAATTTCCTTTTGTAGCGGTAAAATCAATGAAGTTGCCACCGAGTATTTATTTATCCCATATGAAAGGGAAAGGAAAATCATCGAATAAAACCTAAAGGGGAAATCAAGGTCTTGCGACCGAGAGATTGGGTAAGGGAGTCGATTACACGAGGGGAAGGTATTAGCACCCCACACGTTCATAGTACTCTACGGGATCCACTCTCGTTATTCTAATCAAAGGGTGTGTTCAATCTAATGCTTAAGGGTTATAAACTAAGAGGCAATGCATGCAAAGAAAAGAGAAAGAATGTAGGGAAAATAAATTTGTACTCGCTTGGGCCCTACCCCAATGCCTACGTATCCTTTTTGAGGAATCAGAGCTACCGTAGTTCGGCTCATATATTTTGTTTGTTTGTATTTTTTAAATGAACAATTTTGCATTAGATCATTCCACCGCTGCTCGACCTTTGGAGACTTATGACCTGTAGTGGAAAGGAGATAACATGCTCTTAGAAGAGAAAAGCCGAATGGCGAAAAGAAATGGATTGGTTGGTATTTTTTATTATGAAAAGTATTTTTGTATGATTACCATTTTTTATATATTTGCCAAGAAAAAGAAGTTTTAGTTTTAAGTGCAGTTATGCAAAAACGAGAAGAAAACATCTAAGAGAGACTAACCTATCTCTAACCTAATGTTATCATACAACGGGGGATCCTATCTAAGCTAGCATGCCAAAGAAAGTCTAACAAAACTATCCTATAGAGAACATGCACTGAGAGCGAATCGTGATCTCAATTTCTAAATTGAGTGACTCATCGATCAACAAGAAATAAATGAAAGCGATAAAATTCTATAGGGAGCATGCACTGAGAGCGAAGTTGTGATCTCAATTTCTAAATTGAGTGACTCATCGATCGACAAGAAAGGAAGCAAACACAAGCACACCACATAACAGAAATGAAGTGCGGAATGCCTGCTACAGGTCTTTAAATAGCGACTTCGAGCGCACGCTCTTTATTTCCTACTTCTCATGATATCTAGAAAACCGACAAATGCGGAAATATAACTTGGAAGCAGTATAATACCAAACGAACAATGGCGTTCGCAAAAAGAGCAACCCAAGTAAAGAAACCCAAAATACTTCACACGAGCTTCATCAAGAAAACATAGAAAAGAGTCAGAAATCAAATGCTCAGAATAAACGTCGAAGCATCATTGATGTGAAAATAAATCACAATTAGAAACTCAAGCATATCCGCATGTTAAACAATGAACCTACATAAGACTCAAATCAACAAGCAAAGGTGAATCACAATATGTTAAGTAATCAAAATATTATGAATTAATTCCTAAAATCAAATAAAAAGTCTAACAATTTTTTTATTGATTTTGTAGTTTATTATCTAAAAAAAAATTAAGGGGAAGTCCTAAATTCTACATATTTTTTATTGTTTCATTATATGTATCCTTTTTACTATTTTTATTAAGAAAATTGAAAGAAATTTAAACTAAAAGAAAAGCTAAAAAAACAAGAAATTAGAAAAATCGGGGGGTGAAAATTGGAACCATGGAGTCTATTCCAGCAAATATAGCGCTCAGGTCCAGGTTGAGAGTCCAGAATGGCATTGAATTGGCACAAAGTGTTGGACTCAATAACAAGGGCGCTAGGCCCATCCAAACCATGATCCAATCAACTTTTTTTATGGTAATATCAAGCTCCAAATGTCAAAATAAAAAATGCGCCCAGGAGGGAGATCCGTTCGGTCCAATCCACTCCACTTTTGTTTCCACATATTCCTATTAATTCTTTTAATAAAGGAGAAAAGAATTAATAACAAGGAACAAAATAAACTCTGTGTGAAACGATGCAGTTTTGACAATTATTAGGTTAAGACCATTGAACTCTCTCTGTATATCTCTGTCTCAACTGCCAGCGACCGGACCTCAACCCTCGCCAAAACGCTGTCCTTTCCCTTTCTTTTAACCCTACTCCGCCTCCATCTTTATATCCTCTTCAATTCATGGCATAAAGCCACGGTTTACCTCCGTCACACTTTTCATCATCGGTGCTAGTAACCAACAAACCTCCATTCACCGCAGTTTCCTCCGATCTTACTTCAAGTTTGATTTCTTAACAACGTTCATCACCATCCCGTTTCAAACTCAGAATTCTGATTTACTCTCTATTGGAACCTCTCACGAATCGTATAATGATGAAGAAAAGAAGATGCAAGAGCTTACCTAATGGAGAGGCTCCGACGGCTTCTTCAAAATTGATGATATTGAAGAGAAATCTGAGGAAAAAAATGATTCAGGTACGTGTATAATTTTCGCTCTCGATTCGGTATTATGTTCTCCTCTTCTGATTCTGTGTCGATTACTACTCGAACATTTCTTGTTGTCATTTTCTTTGATGCAGAGCAGGTTTGTGGAGATCGAAAGAAAAATGATGATGATTGTTGAAGCCGAAGCTTGACGACATTATCGACCTATAAAAGGTTGAGGACGACGAGGATTCACTCTTGAAGGTTGCATATGAATGAAATGGTTGTGAAGTTTCCAGATGACTGAAGCGTTGAAAGATTCTAAAGGTGTTGCTTGCATGAAGATGAGGATGACATGGAAGCGTGAAGGTTGAAGGTGATTGTTTCTGCGGAGAGAGACAATAAAGTCAAGGTTGAAGATGAAGATGAGGCTTGAAGGTGAAGCAAGTTTTGTTGAAGTGGATGAAGAAGATGCGGTTATGGAGAGTGAGATGGAGAAGATTGCAGAGAAACTTCAAGAAGTTCCAGAGAGAGTTTTTCTGGAGTTTTTGATGATTCTTCTGAGGAGGATCAAGAATCAATCGTGAAAGGTGAGATTTTCTGTATCTACACTCTGTTAGAGTTTGTTAGGCTTGAATAAATCTAAGCCCTTGGATTGAATTGAATCGGTTAGACAATGGAGGGTGAGGATTGGGCTAGTTATTTCATTTTGTTCTGTATTTGAGTTAGTTATAGAATTAGTTGAGCTATGATTTATTTCACGATTTTTTTCTCTGAACTGAGATGTGGTTGAACCTAAAATCCAGCTGACTTTGGTATTCTGAACTGGTCTATTATTTTCTGCAGGGCTATTTCTTTGTATAGCAGGTGCTTGTGTCTAACACATTAAAGAAATATGAAGTTATAACGAAGCATGGTCATTTGAAATGTGAATCCATTTAGAATAGGTTCATAACAATAGGATTCTCGTATGTAATCTTCATTTGTGCAATGTGCATAATGCCTTGAATGTATCTTGGTGAATGCATCTTGAAATCTCTGTATGGACTTTATATACTTGAATGAAATTTGATTGGACAACCATCTTGAATCACTTTGAGTTTTGGATGATGAATTATGAGTGGTGTTTGATTAATAATGAACTTGAACGGTGATACTATAACTTGCCATTTCTTGTCGATGATCTTCAAGTTCTCAAATGACCATTCCACTTGAACTTTGCTTAACTAAAGCGATGTAAGGCAACAACTCTTTTCCTTCAAATGAATTTGCACTTTCAATTCCTTACTATCAATAGGATCAAGAATCAACATTTGGCTTAAGAATGATTTTGGTCCAAAACCTTTTGGAAATAATCCAACTCAATTAATGCAGAACTCCATGTCCAAACTCCTCTTTTTGAATTAAGTCCTTCAAAATAAAACTTAGCATCCTAAGTAAAATGATATCAACCTGAATGAACAAAACCCGCTTAACTCTCAACCCTAAGTGATATCAAGTGTGATGCGGTGGGAGAACTGACTTGAGGTTTTGCGTTTGTGTTTGCAAATGTTGCGGTTAGCAAGAGTCGCCACCGACTTTTCTTTTATCCAAATGGAAAGGTAAAAAAGCACAGGAAAGACCATTGAGATGTTTTCTTGAGTTCGGGGGTAGATTATGAAAAGAGAAGGTGCTAGCACCCTTTTCATCCATGGTTTTCCATGGGCTCTTAGTTACTTGTTTAGATCATTTGCTTTGTTTTGTTTGAAATGATGCTTGGTGTAGTTTTGAAAGTATTTTTAAAAGAGGCCACTCGTTTAGGAAATCTTTGTAATGATTCTCGTTCGTAAGAATGTATACAAAGATGTTTGTCTTTTGAAAAATGTTTCAATGTTTTGAAAGATGTTTTGAAATGTGTATGTGTTTGTTTTTGAATATAGCAAAGATTGTTTTGAAATGTAACAAGTAACTAGAAGCTATTTACCGACTCAAATGTCTTTCTTGTACATTTTTATTCCTTTGACATTGTTGACTTACCATTGATTTGGTAAACAACCCTATCTTTGGATGTTAACGGGACGGACATGGGTCATCGTATGACCATGATAGCAATGTTGCCAAGTATCTTAGCATGTTTAAGGGACCAAGATCATTTTGTTTAGGCAACCTTTGTATAACGTCATCGAGGGTCTATGATCTTATTTTGTTTTGTTTTGCCAAGATACTTCGTGTGCGTAACATGGTCATTTTATTTTAGGCAACCAAGTGGGAGAAACCCTAAGGGTGCTTGTGTGTAAAGTGTGTCATTTTTCATGCTTTTGTCTTGCATTAGGTTTTTTCTATTTGTTTTATTTTTGTTCTTGTCATGCAAACCCTAGTTTTACTAAACATGGTATATGAAAGCAATAAATTGCGTAAATGTAAACTAAGCTATTACAACAATTATTATGGGAGGGGGATACATGTTTTGAATGGGGATTTTTGCACAAATATAAACCTAAATATATTATTACAACCCAATCGAATATTGTGCGTGTTAAATAAATAAACAAGTATTTAAAATGCAATGCAAATGTATTTATGTAAAAAATGTTTTGGTATTGTTTTTTGTATGAGAAAATAAATTAATTAAAACCCTAAAAAGGAAGGAAAAAATAATATTATTATTTTTGGAAAGGGGGTGAAACCCTAATTTTTTTTAATTAAAAGGAAATAATGTCCTATATTTGTTTTGTTTATTTTTGTACAAGAAAATAATAAATAATATAACATATAAATATTAAAAATTAAGTATGTGTAAAAATAAATATTTTATGTGCATAAATAATATAATAAAAATGTATAGTATTTTTAAATGTATTTACAAATTATTTAAGAAAATAAGTTCTATTATCCTAATAAACTATTTTTTCATGCTAAAAATAATAGAAAAAAATAAAATAAAAATGCAAAAAATAAAGAAATTATTTTTTATGATATGATTCAGAAAAAATAAGTAAAAGTAATAAATATGAAAATATAAAAAGAAATATGAAAAATAAAACAAATAAGCCAGGGGGTGCAGATGACAAATCAGGAGGTGCAAATATCAAAAGCAAAGGCCCAAGGCGCCAAAGGCCCAGAACATCATCCCTGTCCTCCAGCCAACTCCCTTGCGCGCGCGTTTTGGTTCAAACTGTAACTTTCACATGCTTGCACAAAAACAAAAACTCATAACACAAAAAATATGGCATTTAATCTCACGATTCCAACCATATAAAATTTGTAAACTAACTCTCAAAGACCAGAGAGAATTTTGACATCCCCAATTCGTGACCTAGAAATTTCATGAACTTCAAGCTTCAAATTCTCACAGCATAGTTAATATAAATGAAAAGTATGCATATGTACAGCTTCACCATGTTATGGACTACATTTTTCCTTCACAATTCGTGGCTTGAGGATTCCTAAATACAGAGATAGAGTTTGAGAAAAATACCTCATTCAGCTAGATTTGGATAGAGCAATGTAGGGACTTTAATGGAGGCCTGAGGATTGATTAAGCTTCCTTGAACTTCCTCCAAGCTATTCCAATGCTTAGCTTGCTCTGAGGATGGCTGAAACTCTTTGCACAAGTCAAGTTACAAGCTTCCAAAGTGAAAATGGCAATGGCTGAAACATGGCTTACATAAATAGGGCAAGGGCTTGGATAGCTTTGGTAGGATGTTTATGAAGTGCTTGAAGTGTTTAATCACAAAACGCACGAGCCAAATATGTGTTGGCTATGGTTTTACAGAAATCTGTGTATTTGGACAGTTTTGTGGTGTTTCTGAGTTTGAGTGAGTTTCAGATGCAAGCCCATCGTGTTTTTGTGTTGCACAATGTTTTTATACTTGTATAGAATGGATACAAAGTCCACTCCTTACTAGCTGCACAAGCTTTTGACCTTTTGCAACCTTTCTTGCTTTTTAAGTAAAGTGACAAGACCAATGCTAACATGCTTGTCCTTGCTTGCTTGTGATCTGAAATGAACTTGTACAATATGCTTGAGACCTGTGGAAATTGTTTGCATCAAAGGGACATGTCCAAGGCTCAAGATGGACAAAGTTGCAAAAACTCACCTTTATGAAAATGGCAATGTGAACTTCATGCCTAAAATGGAATTACAACTTGTGTAAAGTTCCAAAAGCCAAGATAAAGCCTTTAACTTCTGAGTTTGCATTTAATTATGGAGTGAAAAGTGAGTTTAGGACCTGTAAAGCAAGGTACAACCAGCATGGATTGGATTTGCAACTTGATCTCATGTAAAAATGGCTTGAACAAAAGTGATAAAATGCCAACTTCCCTTCTTCGATTCTCCCTAACCAAAAATGATCTTGGAGAGTTCTTGGACATTTTGGAAATCTTACAATGTACTCTATAATCCATATTTGAAATTAATTTTTAGATACCTCTTGGAACTAGGGGAAAAATGTCCATGAAGTTGGGTCAAAACCTGCATAAATTAGGGCAAAATTTCACTAAGTTATTTAGTTCATGGACCTATGTTCACAAATTTATAACTGGAGATCAAAGTATGTTTTGGGAAAAGTTTGTGAAGAAAAGTTGTAGATTTCATGGAGGACTACAACTTTCATGTTGGAAGTTTTCTTTGAATCAAATTGCATCATGGTGAAAAAGTGGTGGAAAGTTGGGAAAAAATAAGAAAATTTTCATACTTAGAAAAATTCTAAGTTATGAAAATTTTCAAATTCAAAACCCTAATTTTCAAAATTGATTTTCTTGGTGAACAAGTTTCATATTTTGACATATCTTGATGAATTATGACCCTTGGCACTTGATTTTGACCAAATAGTCAAAGTTTGACTTTTCAGTGTACAGTTGACTTTTGATCAGTTGACTGCAAAATTCATCTGTCAATCCAATGAACTTGAGATCTTTTGAACCATGTAATTAGGTCAATATGATGCCATTGTTTCCTTGAAATCATTTTTGAACTCAATTGGTCATTGGCCAGGTTAAAAATCAGAAATTGCCCTTTCTCAGTCAAAACCCTAATTTTGACCATTTTGCCCTTTTGATGATTTGATCAAATTTCTTGAGTTGTGATCCAAACTTGATCAAATGGTACATATGAGTCTAAAATGTTGATGTGGACCAAAAATTATGAAGTTTGACTGTAAATTAGCCATGGTTGACTTTTTCCCTAATACAATTGATTTTTAGGTCAACTACCCAATTGACTGATCAAAAATGTGATTCAAGGCTTGAAACTTAACATGAGAAATCTTAGGGGTCCAAGATGATGTATGAAGGTCACATGAAGCATTGATGATCTAAATATCCTTGTGCAAACTCAAACCCTAATTTTGGGTGATCAGTGCAAGATGAGATGTCTTGAGCTGACCAAACCCTAATCTTGCCTTGAGTCCAAGAAGTCTTATGAGAAAAATCTTGATAAATGAGAAGGCAAATTTTGGGGTACAATATCTTCCCCTGTTCAATCTTCTTGAACCTGAAGATTTAGATTGGCGAGTCTTGCCGTTCGTGACTCGAAGGTAAAAGATGATTGGACACTAGAGTGCCCATAAATTTGCACTCGACAAAGTGTAGTTGAGGGAATGGGCTTAAAGATGTTGTTGTACCCCAAAATTTTCCCTCCCATATTTCTCAAAACATTTCAAGAAAAATTCACAAGTCCAACCCGGCGCATCATATTCAGGTGTTCTTTCGCCAAGATATCTCTGATAACATATTCTCAAATTCAGGTTCGGCTCAAGAGTCAATTCTTTAAAGAAGGTATCCGAATGTGTGAGTTTGCTCGAAGAAATATGGTGAAAAGTGTGCTGAAAGTGCAGTTTTTACGCGCTAAAAAATTCATAACTTGAAGATAGTGGCTCATTTTGAACCCGTTCCGGTGGCCTAAATTCCGTCTTGACATTATCTATGTTTTCATCTCTCACGGCTGGAAGCCAATTTCGATCAGAAGGTCTTCAAAAATGTGGATTTATCAAGTATTTTCATACAGAAAATTTGTGATAGAAGTTTATTTGCGTCATGTTCAGAAAATCATAACTTGGTCGATTTTCATCGTATCGAGCTGGTTCTGGCGCCAAAATTTCACAAATTGAGTTGGCTACATTTTCACAGAAGGTATTGAGTTCAAACGGTATTCAAAAGGCCTTCGTTTTTTGCTCAGAGTGCGTGACACGCTGAAAATCCTGAATGCTGAATATTATTTCATCTGGGCCGAAACTTCGAAAATTCATAACTCGGTCAATTTTTATCGGATTGGGCTCATATTTTTACACAAGGTCCCTGACTCATAGATCTACAACTTTGCTTCAAAAGTCGAGACCGGATTATGCTCCGATCAATACCAGTTTTTTATTGAAGAACGTGTCAGAGTCGACACTGGATCCCAAAATAAGTTTGTCTGAGCTGAAACTTCAAAAATTCATAACTAATTCACCGTTTATCCTATTGAGCCGATTTTCGGACAGGAGTTAGTTATCGATGTCGGCTACATTTTGTTTTCACATTTCAACTTCAAAAATTGCACTTAAGTCTCTGCGATTTAGCCTGGAAAGTGACGAACTCAAGTGAACATTGGAGGCCCAATTGCATATTCAAAGCACATTTTCTTTACCCTAATTTCCATTATATAATCACATTCTTTTCACACAAACCAAAAAAAAGAGAAAATAAAACCTTGCCCCAACACTGTCAGAATATCAAATTCTTTCAAGAACCCTAAAACCTTGAAATCCTTATTACAAATCCCTCTCTCACTACAAACAAGCAATCTCAGTTACAAACCAACATCTCACTACTTCTTCAGTAAGGGTAAGGCTGACTTGATCTCTATGATCAAAAGGGCATAAAAGCACTCATGTCACTAATTTTCCAGTAAGGGTAAGATTGATTTGATCTCCATGATCAAAAGGGTATAATCATTCATACATGCCATATTGTGCCTAAACATTAAATTTCTTCATATATTGGCTTTATTTGCATTTTATGATTTTATTTAATGTGTTCATGAGATTCAACACTGCAGATTTTAGACAGGATCTCATGCAGGTTCATTAAGGAACGTTAAGGCCAAAACACAAATGGCCAAAAGCCAAAAGCCAAATGGGCAAAACAGAACATTTTACACATGACACCAATACATGGCGAGACAGACATCCTGAGAAGGTTAAGGAACGTTGAGGCCAAAACACAAATGACCAAAAGGCAGAACACAAATGGCCAAAAGCCAAAACACAAATGGCCAAAACAAAACAGTTTACACATGACGCCAATAGCTGTTTCACCCCTCCAATCAGGCTCGTATACTCCTAAACTCTCTCTCTATTTTTATTATTTTCCTTTAATTAATTAATCGTTATTCTTTTTATTAATCACTAACCAATTAACATTTTTTTCATAATAAAATTCAGAAAACTAATATTTTTAGTATTATTATTATTTAGTAATTTCACTATTAATTATTTTTTGTAAATAAATTCTAACAAATTAATTTAGTTTAATTAGGTTTAATTTTGGCTTTTTCATAATAAATAAAATAAATTAGAATTAGGTTTTACTAACTTTTGACTTTATTTTATTTTATTTTTATTTTTCATTAAAGACATTAAAAAACCAAAAATACTTTTTTCTTTTATTTAAATAATTAGTTTTAGGTTTAATATTAATTAAATACAAAAAACACAAAAAAACACCTTTCTTTAATTAAATAATAATTAGACTTTAATTTAATTTAATTTCAAGCAAAGGGTCAAAACCCTCGGACGTTCCAATTTCTATTTCGCGCATTATTTTTCTTGTTGATTATTATGTAACTGCTTTCTGGATGTAATAGTAATTAGGTCTTTTTTTTACTTTCCGCATCTTTTATCAAAAACGGGTCTTTGTATTTTGGCGATGTATAGACCCGCGCCTTGTAATAGCGTAGCTTTTATCTTTCCGTCTTTTAATTTTCCGCACTCCTAAATTCTAACTTTGTATGAAATAATGTATGTTAATTAAAAGCAACTCGTAGCTCACAATGCCCTGATCAAAGATAACTGTTAAACTGAAAACAACACACAAATACACACACCACTTCTAGGGTACGCCTCACCTGTTGCCTTCGAAACGTGGTCGTCAAGTATATGACGTTTTAGCGGTCCTTATGTCCATGATCCAGTTGCCTCGAAACAAGTTGCCTCGAAACGGTTGCCTCGAATCAGTTGCCTCGAAATAGTTGCCTCAAAACGGTTGCCTCGGATTAAAAAAGGATCAAGGACATAAGGGTAGCTTCTAACGTGTCCTAACTGTTGCTTCGATGACCACACTGTCCCTAAACTCGAATTGACCCGAACACCTCCAACGATGGTGCTACCTACCTCTCAATGGTGGGATAACACTACCTTAAGGACATTTACACAGCCTAATTCCTTAGGGTAGGTAGATGACTCATAGATACTTGCTCTATTCAAAAACAAATCAAATCTCTTTTCACACCTACACTTTCAAAAGGTTTTCAAACGAATTTTTCATACACTCTTGAAGACAGATACAAGAGTTACTTAGAAATTTTTCAAACGAAACTTTTTTAAAACCCACATACACTTGAAAAGCAAACCATTTTGAAAACATAAGAGCAAGTACCTAAGAGCCCGTGGATAACCACGGATAGAAAGGGTGCTAACACCTTCCCTTTTTATAAATCTACCTCCCGAACCGAGAAACATTCTCGAATAAAGAATTTTGCTGTGCTTTTGTCCTTTCCATGTTGGAGAACATAAAAGACGGTGGCGACTCTTGCTTCCGCGACATTTCGCGAACCAGCGTTAAACAGTCAGTTCTAAATCCACCGATCACAGAACTGGCGACTCTGCTGGGGATAATTAAAAGTGAGGTGTACCTTAGGATAGCTCATATTTGTGTTTTCAATTGCTGTGTTTTGTTTGCTTTATTATGGTGGGTACTGTCTTGGGAGTTCTATAGATCTTAACCCGGATCTGGGGGATACCTTCTTAGAAAGTAGCAACAAGACTGTGAGGGAACTGTGCGGGGTATACTGACATGGTTGAAGCAGTCTGCTACGTTGATATGGAACTTTGGTGAGTACCGGTAACCCTTGAGTCCAGTCAAGGAGAGTACGGGGCCGCCGCGTGGTGTCGTGAAGCATCAACTGACCTTAGGAACCTTAATTGAACCATCTTGGCCTCTTTAGAGTAGTGAGATAACTGACTTTGGTGCAGTCCGAAGTTGGTTGATACTCGATACTACACTCAGTTGAGGGTTGTTTTCTTGGAATATTTCGATCCCCAGTTCAGTGGCTAAATCGAAACGATGAACACAGAAAGCAATACAATGATATTGAGACCCTTAGAACCCGGTTACTTCTGATAGGACAGGTTTTGAGCCCACCAACTTCAAGAGGGTAATACCTAGACCCCATGCTGGCCTAAACTCTAAGGGCTGCCTTGTGTGACTTGTGTGCCTTCAAACTTGAAATGCTTGCCCATATTTGTTATCTGACAACATTGAGCTACTTGCAGGTTTTGTTTATAGTCCTTAAACTGGACTTATTACAGGGCTAACTTATACTTCACACCTTTGCATCCACGTACATCATACGCATCATAACATCATACCATAGCATTTCCTTAACCATTTCAAGGATCTCAAGGGCTTGTGATGCAGGTCATGATGAACCAACTGTCCAGCAAGGGGCAAAGGGGATTTATTTTCCTCTAGCCAAGGTTGTCAGGGGCTATGACCCACTCGATATGGTGAGCCTTGACTCTTGAAGAAGGACTCTCAACAATATGCAGTTCCTCCAATCAAGCTACCCAAATTCAAATGCTAACAATTTTCTTGTTTACCCCGCGAGATCCTTGAAAACATCGCATGCATACATACATGTCATTGCATTACAGGTACCATTGTTTACAGGTCACTTACCTTCTTTGCTGTTTATTTCAGCAGTCTCATTATGAATCCCAAATCATCTACTGAGCAATCCATCAAGGCCCTCCAGGCTCAGAACGCCCAGTTCCAGGAGTTGATTAAGAGTCTAGCCCAAGGTCAACAGGATTTGAAGACTCTGCTCTCGAAGAAGAAGAAGAAGAGAACGGTGTTGTTCAACCCGAGACGCAAATTTGGGAATGGATCACTAAATGAAGTTGAGCATACTACCCCATCTGTTGGAAAGGACAGCCCCCATGAGAGAGGTTCCTAGTCCAGTGGTCTCCGACAACGAGACAGAGTTCAATGATGAACAGTACCCTCCAGCTGAGAACAGGTATAAACAGTTGGAAGACCGGCTAAGTGCTATGGAGATACAAAAAGTTCCCGGCCTGGACTTCGAGGATCTAGGTCTGTCTTCTGGGGTAGTAATCCCTCACAAGTTCAAGGCACCTGCTTTTGCAAAGTATGACAGGGCTTCCTGTCCTAAGCTGCATCTCAGGTCATACATGAGGAGGATCCAGCCCTACACGGCTGACAAGAATCTGTGGATTCACTTCTTCCAGGATAGTCTGGAAGGGACCCAACTCGAGTGGTTCTATCAGCTGGATGGAGCCAGTATCCGTACCTGGGAAGACTTGGCCACTGCATTCTACAAGCAATACCAGTATAATGCCGACCTTGCTCCCACGCGCACTCAGCTTCAGGGGATGTCTATGGGTACAGGCGAGGGCTTTAAAGAGTATGCTCAAAAATGGAGGGACCTTGTTGGAAGGGTATAACCACCTCTAACTGACCGCGAGCTCGTCGACATGTTCTTGGGGACCCTGTCTGGTCCATTCTTCAACCACCTGATTGGGAATTCTGCTGCTGGGTTTACAGATCTGATCTTGACCGGGGAAAGAATAGAAGCTGGCATCAAGTCGGGGAAAATACATAATGGTGACTCCTCGAACATTGAGAAGAAACCATCCAAGAGAGAATCTAGTGATGTCAATGCGGTAGCTATTGCAAAGCCGGCCGGTGCTCCTCAGCGTCACAATCAACAAAGGGAAGAAAGACCTAAAAGGCAATTCACTCCCCTCGGCATGACTTTGTCACAGATATTGCCACAGATGCTGGAAACCAAGTTGGTAACTCTCATGGACCCTCCAAAGAATCCTAACAGGACACCTTCAAGGTACAACCCCAACATTCGCTGCGCCTATCATTCTGACAGCCCGGGGCATGCTACAGATGACTGTTGGACTTTGAGAAACAAGGTTCAGGATCTGATCGACGCGAAGGAAGTCCAGTTCGACTCTCCAGAGACTCCGAATGTGATCACTGCTCCCCTTCCAAAATATGGCTAGGATTGGAATTTTTTTTGTTCATTCGAATGTTCAATTTGTAATTTTCTTTTGATTGTTCAAACATTTATTCATGCTAAACGTTGTTATTTCATTAATGCATTACACATGTCTGTTTTGAAGCAATTATTTCGTATTCACTATATGCAAACTGCTTTCATTTTTTGATGTTCAATTCTCAATTGCAAATTCTAAGCCTCTTGAGGGAGGATGACGAAAACGATACCACGATCACTACTGTATACTTTTGGACAAACCCCGCTGATGAGGTACAGGCATTGTTTCAATTCCTAAACACTGGAGTTATAAGGAAGATAATCCCTCGTCAACCCCTCTGAGCCAAAGAAGTAGGAGTTTTCTTTTCACAAAAATTAAAACCCTTAATCATAACCTGGGGTAGGGTAGTTCTCTCAGTTGATCCAGATGCACGACGAACGGCACCAAAAAAGGTCCTTACAAAACAAAAAAATAGTGATGGTTCTGAATGATCATAAAGACAGGCAGTCATTATATATCAAAAATAAAAACTCAGTAAGTCAAAACCTATGAAGGAGACTTACAAAACTGGGGCATCCCGCTGACTGTAATCGCAAAAGAAACAGTTCAGGCAAAAAACAGGGATAATAAAATAAAAAAGAAAGAGGTCCTACAAACCCTCAACAAAAAATGACTACCTAGTCAAAATAAATTGTCAACATCCGAACCATCACCGGAATATCAGAGCAAAGACTCAAACAAGGCCTAACGCACGATCAGCTGAGTTTAGGTTTGAAGAACATCACGAAGAGCGGGTGGGTACAAATATAATTTGAGCCTTTATCCTTTGTTTCTTAAACCGTGAACCAGGCCACGTTACAACCCTTAAAAGTCCTAGCTGAAGCATGGGTTAGTTCGAAAGCATACTGTTACGAAAGGTATCCTGACTCCTTAAGGCTTGCGGTAAAATAACGAGTTGACGTCACAGTTTACAAAAAGTTCACTTGTTTTTAAAAATAAAAAAAAAAGAGGGCATTTTCACAAAAAACTTCAAGACAGACATAAGCTTTTCATTTTTAATATAACTTTGTTTGCATATGACTTTTTTGTTTGAACAGCAGAGAAATTCGCACGACGAATACCTAGTGAACAAAAGCACTCCCAATCAAGGGGCATAGCCTGATCATTGTCCATCATCTGGGGCAGTTAAGTCAAGATTCGGAGAATCTATCAAATGCCAAATAGCCTGGGGCAAATCACCATCTGAGTCACTTGGGGTAGTGCACATGAATCCCAGCTATGAATCTTGCCTGATCAAACGAAGATCTTCTGGTCACACGACAACACAACACTACCAGCAGGGGCAACTCCCTACATTCTGAGAGCATGGACATAATCGAAAAAATACTACGCACAATCAAAGACCCGCTAGGTTGACACACCTAGGCAAAAATAAGGGCTTCCTGGCGAACCAAAAAGGTTCGGGCAAAAATAAGGGATGAAAATGAAAGAATCTGTACACCCGGCAAGTCGAAAACCTGAAAAGGCGGCTTGGGAAAAAATGGGTATCCCAGTGGACTGAAAACCCGAAAGGGCGGTCCAGGCAAAAATTAGGGATCAAAGCGTACGACTATGTCCTATCATCTCGTCACTTGCCTACCAGAAGAAGATTTGTCAATTGGCAGTTATCAAGCACCTCCACAGGTATCTTCTCCTGCAGAAACTGGGGCAATACAAATTGTTTAAGCGATCTGGTTGCTTTATCCACCGAGGTGCCAAGGTAAGTTCGGCTGAAGAATGTAACCAAGATATCTTAATTCCCCAGAGAGTGAGCCAAGATTCAACAATTCTCTCCCAAGCAGTTGGTCTCCCATCAGCCCTAAAAGGCACAGTATCTCCTAGCAAGTCAGCGATACTCTCCCCAAGCAGAGTTAGCCTACTCAGTCAACCTTAAGGAAGTTGGATTATCCCCAGCAGATCTTAACATTCCTCAATAGCAGTATACAAACATTCCTAACAAGCATCCCCGACAATCTTGATCTAAGATTGTTCCCCGGTAGAATATCGAACATCCAAGTGGAGCCACTCCCCAGTGCAATCCCAAAAGTTTCCCCAGGAAAGTTGAATCAATCTCCCCAGCAGGAAGCTTATCCCCAGTAGATTCTGGAAGCTTACCCCTGCAGAGCACGAACGCTCCCCCAACTTTATTCAAAGGTTATTTCCCCACCAGGATATAACTGGGTTATCCTCAGCCAATTGACACGGAAAGATCGTCCCCGGCGAAGTCTTCCTATCCCCAGCGGAGTTCATCAAATCTTCCAACATAGCTTAACAATGGTACCCCCAGCGGAGTTATCATCAACATCTCAGCAAAGTACCTTTTCTTTCCCCACAGAGTTCACTCCCCGCAGAGTAATCTATCCGCCAAGTTTATTCCCCAACGGAGTCATCTTCTTCTACCGGTTTATGCTTGCAACCATCATCCCTAGCAGAAGCGAGAGACTCTACTCTCGACATCAGCCCAGGAATTAATTTCCCGGCATCCGTCAAGGATTTATTTTCCGAGACAAAAACACAATTCATAAACATTTACATACATAGCATGCATATACGCATCATGAACATACAATTTCATTCATTCTGAGAACATCACGCATGTCATACATCATGACATCGCATACAACTAACGTTTTGTCTTTTCAGGACAAAGGTCAGTACAAAGATAATTACCATCAACTGTCATGATTCCAGATCCGATTCCTGTATCTCGCCAGGGTGTATCTGTTGATGACTAATTCCAGACTCGATTCCTGTATCTTGCCAGGGCACGTATGAAGAGTTTGAAGATCCGATTCTTGTATCTTGCCAGGGTGTATCTGTTGACGACTAATTTCAGACTCGATTCTTGTATCTTCCCAGGGCACGTCTGAAGAGTTTGAAGATCCGATTCCTGTATCTTGCCAGGGTGTATCTGTTGACGACTAATTCCAGACTCGATTCCTGTATCCTGCCAGGGCACGTCTGAAGAGTTCGAAGATCCGATTCCTGTATCTCGCCAGGGTGTATCTGTTGACGACTATATTCCAGACTCGATTCCTGTATCTTGCCAGGGCACGTCTGAAGAGTTTGAAGATCCGATTCCTGTATCTTGCCAGGGTGTATCTGTTGACGACTAATTCCAGACTCGATTCTTGTATCTTGCCAGGGCACGTCTGAAGAGTTCGAAGATCCGATTCCTGTATCTTGCCAGGGTGTATCTGTTGACGACTATTTCCAGACTCGATTCCTGTATCCTGCCAGGGCACGTCTGAAGAGTTCGAAGATCCGATTCCTGTATCTTGCCAGGGTGTATCTGTTGACGACTAATTCCAGACTCGATTCCTGTATCCTTCCAGGGCACGTCTGAAGAGTTTGAAGATCCGATTCCTGTATCTTGCCAGGGTGTATCTGTTGACGACTAATTCCAGACTCGATTCCTGTATCCTGCCAGGGCACGTCTGAAGAGTTTGAAGATCCGATTCCTGTATCTTGCCAGGGTGTATCTGTTGACGACTAATTCCAGACTCGATTCCTGTATCCTGCCAGGGCACGTCTGAAGAGTTTGAAGATCCGATTCCTGTATCTTGCCAGGGTGTATCTGTTGACGACTAATTCCAGACTCGATTCATGTATCCTGCCAGGGCACGTCTGAAGAGTTTGAAGATCCGATTCCTGTATCTAGCCAGGGTATATCTGTTGACGACTAATTCCAGATTCGATTTCTGTATCCAGCCAGGGCATATCTGCATAAAGACTTTGAAGATCAACCCCAGTAACAGGCCAGGTAATTATCTTTCTTTCTCAGGTACGCAAGTTCTCGCTAAGGAATCTCTTACGCGATCGACACCTAGATGGCATCTATAAGCCCATCCACATACCAACAGTCTCCAAATGGCATCTATAAGCCCATTCCCGACAAGGCTCTGTCACAACTCCAAATGGCATCTATAAGCCCATCCTCCTATCCGTCATCTCTCCAAATGGCATCTATAAGCCCATTCCCGCCATCACGTTGCTGATACTCTACTATGCGAGTGCAAATTTCTGGGCACTCTAGTGTTCAATCATCTTCCACCTTCGGATCACGAAAGGCACACAAGCCAATCTACATCCTCAGGTTTAAGAAGATTGAACAGGGGCAACTGTTGTACCCCAAAATTTGCCCTCCCATATTTCTCAAAACATTTCAAGAAAAATTCACAAGTCCAACCCGACGCATCATATTCAGGTGTTCTTTCGCCAAGATATCTCTGATAACATATTCTCAAATTCAGGTTCGGCTCAAGAGTCAATTCTTTAAAGAAGGTATCCGAATGTGTGAGTTTGCTCGAAGAAATATGGTGAAAAAGTGTGCTGAAAGTGCAGTTTTTACGCGCTAAAAAATTCATAACTTGAAGATAGTGGCTCGTTTTGAACCCGTTCCAGTGCCCTAAATTCCGCCTTGACATTATCTACGTTTTCATCTCTCACGGCTAGAAGCCAATTTCGATCAGAAGGTCTTCAAAAATGTGGATTTATCAAGTATTTTCATACATAAAATTTGTGACAGAAGTTTATTTGCGTCATGTTCAGAAAATCATAACTTGGTCGATTTTCAGCGTATCGAGCTGGTTCTGGCGCCAAAATTTCACAAATTGAGTTGGCTACATTTTCACAGAAGGTATTGAGTTCAAACGGTATTCAAAATGCCTTCGTTTTTTGCTCAGAATGCGTGACACGCTGAAAATCCTGAATGCTGAATATTATTTCATCTGGGCCGAAACTTCAAAAATTCATAACTCGGTCAATTTTTATCGGATTGGGCTCATATTTTTACACAAGGTCCCTGACTCATAGATCTACAACTTTTCTTCAAAAGTCGAGACCGGATTATGCTCCGATCAATACCAGTTTTTTATTGAAGAACGTGTCAGAGTCGACACTGGAGCCCAAAATAAGTTTGTCTGAGCTGAAACTTCAAAAATTCATAACTAATTCACCTTTTATCCGATTGAGCCGATTTTCAGACAGGAGTTAGTTATCGATGTCGGCTACATTTTGTTTTCACATTTCAACTTCAAAAATTGCACTTAAGTCCCTGCGATTTAGCCTGGAAAGTGACGAACTCAAGTGAACATTGGAGGCCCAATTGCACATTCAAAGCACATTTTCTTTACCCTAATTTCCATTATATAATCACATTCTTTTCACACAAACCAAAAAAACGAGAAAAAAAAACCTTCCCACAACACTGTCAGAATATCAAATTCTTTCAAGAACCCTAAAACCTTGAAATCCTTATTACAAATCCCTCTCTCACTACAAACAAGCCATCTCAGTTACAAACCAACATCTCACTACTTCTTCAGTAAGGGTAAGGCTGACTTGATCTCCATGATCAAAAGGGCATAAAAGCATTCATGTCACTAATTTGCCAGTAAGAGTAAGATTGATTTGATCTCCATGATCAAAAGGGTATAATCATTCATACATGCCATATTGTGCTTAAACATTAAATTTCTTCATATATTGGCTTTATTTGCATTTTATGATTTTATTTAATGTGTTCATGAGATTCAACACTGCAGATTTTAGACAGGATCTCATGCAGGTTCATTAAAGAACGTTGAGGTCAAAACACAAATGGCCAAAAGCCAAAAGCCAAATGGCCAAAACAGAACATTTTACACATGACACCAATACATGGTGAGACAGACATCCTGAGAAGGTTAAGGAACGTTGAGGCCAGAACACAAATGGCCAAAAGCCAGAACACAAATGGCCAAAAGCCAAAACACAAATGGCCAAAACAAAACAGTTTACACATGACGTCAATAGCTGTTTCACCCCTCCAATCAGGCTCGTATACTCCTAAACTCTCTCTATTTTTATTATTTTCCTTTAATTAATTAATCGTTATTCTTTTTATTAATCACTAACCAATTAACATTTTTTTCATAATAAAATTCAGAAAACTAACATTTTTAGTATTATTATTATTTAGTAATTTCACTATTAATTATTTTTTGTAAATAAATTCTAACAAATTAATTTAGTTTAATTAGGTTTAATTTTGGCTTTTTCATAATAAATAAAATAAATTAGAATTAGGTTTTACTAACTTTTGACTTTATTTTATTTTATTTTTATTTTTCATTAAAGACATTAAAAAACCAAAAATACTTTTTTCTTTTATTTAAATAATTAGTTTTAGGTTTAATATTAATTAAATACAAAAAACACAAAAAAACACCTTTCTTTAATTAAATAATAATTAGACTTTAATTTAATTTAATTTCAAGCAAAGGGTCAAAACCCTCAGACGTTCCAATTTCTATTTCGCGCATTATTTTTCTTGTTGATTATTATGTAACTGCTTTCTGGATGTAATAGTAATTAGGTCTTTTTTTTTACTTTCCGCATCTTTTATCAAAAACGGGTCTTTGTATTTTGGCGATGTATAGACCCGCGCCTTGTAATAGCGTAGCTTTTATCTTTCCGTCTTTTAATTTTCCGCACTCCTAAATTCTAACTTTGTATGAAAGAATGTATGTTAATTAAAAGCAACTCGTAGCTCACAATGCCCTGATCAAAGATAACTGTTAAACTGAAAACAACACACAAATACACACACCACTTCTAGGGTACGCCTCACCTGTTGCCTTCGAAACGTGGTCGTCAAGTATATGACGTTTTAGCGGTCCTTATGTCCATGATCCAGTTGCCTCGAAACAAGTTGCCTCGAAATGGTTGCCTCGAATCAGTTGCCTCGAAATAGTTGCCTCGAAACGGTTGCCTCGAAACGGTTGCCTCGGATTAAAAAAGGATCAAGGACATAAGGGTAGCTTCTAAGGTGTCCTAATTGTTGCTTCGGTGACCACACTGTCCCTAAACTCGAATTGACCCGAACACCTCCAACGGTGGTGCTACCTACCTCTCAATGGTGGGATAGCACTACCTTAAGGACATTTACACAACCTAATTCCTTAGGGTAGGTAGATGACTCATAGATACTTGCTCTATTAAAAAACAAATCAAAACTCTTTTCACACCTACACTTTCAAAAGGTTTTCAAACGAATTTTTCATACACTCTTGAGGACAGATACAAGAGTTACTTAGAAATTTTTCAAACGAAACTTTTTCAAAACCCACATACACTTGAAAAGCAAACCAGTTTGAAAACATAAGAGCAAGTACCTAAGAGCCCGTGGATAACCACGGATAGAAAGGGTGCTAACACCTTCCCTTTCTATAAATCTACCTCCCGAACCGAGAAACATTCTTGAATAAGGAATTTTGCTGTGCTTTTGTCCTTTCCATGTTGGAGAACATAAAAGACGGTGGCGACTCTTGCTTCCGCGACATTTCGCGAACCAGCGTTAAACAGTCAGTTCTAAATCCACCGATCACAGATGCCATTTGGAGAGGTGATATAATCTTGTTGGAGATGGGCTTGTAGATGCCATCCAAGAATGTTTGTTGAATTGTAAGTTGTATGTCAGAAGAATAAGTATCAGAATGGTGTTCGTGTCTGGAACGTATCTGAACTGTATCTGGAGACTTGAAATTTGAATGAGAAATAGAATAGCATCCGTGTCTGGAGCGTATTTGTACTGTATCAAGAGTGTGAAATCTGAATTTGAATAAGTATCAGAATGGCAACCGTGTCTGGAGCATATCTGGACTGTATCTTGAAGTTGAGGTCTGAATGAGTAATAGAATGACTTCTGTGTCTGGAGTGTATTCGTACTATATCTTGAAAGATGAATCTGAATTTGAATAAGTATCAGAATGGCATCCGTGTCTGGAGCGTATCTGAACTGTATCTGGGTGTTGAATTCTGAATGAGTAATAGAATAGCATCCGTGTCTGGAGCGTATCTAAACTGTATTGGTACTTGAATCTGAATAAGTGACAGAATGGCAACCGTGTCTGCAGCGTATACGGACTGTATCTTGAAGTTGAGGTCTGAATGAGTAACAGAATGACTTCCGTGTCTAGAGTGTATCCATACTGTATCTTGAAAGATAAATCTGAATGAGTATCAGAATGGCATCCTTGTCTGGAGCGTATCTGAACTGTATCATGATTGCATATTTGTTAAACGGTAGCTGTTAATCTTATCCTGAAAAGGGTAAAATGTTAGCTGAAAAACAAAGTTATGTTGCATGGAATGTATGATGCAATATATGTACTTTATCAATGTTAATGATATATAGATGTAATGTATGCGCATGTAAGCTGATTTACTGTATTGCTGAGGAAAATAAATCCTTGACTGCTGCCGGGGAAAATAAATCCTTGACTGCTGCCGGGGAAAATAAATCCTTGACTGCCGAGGATAAAAAATCCTTGGCGACTTCTCTGGGGATATAGGGATCCTTCATGTCTTGAAGTTGGAGTATTGACAAAAAATTCTGTTGCGAGCCCTGTCATATACTGCTTGAGTAGTTTGCTTGGGGAATCCAGAGAATTTGATGACTTCTACTGGGGATTAAACAATGGGAGCAATGAAAACTCTGGGGAAGAAAAACCTATTCCTGTTTGGAAAAAGTTCAGGAGTTTTGGTCGTCTGCCACTCTACTGGGGAGTTATCCTAGGTTGGGGAGAGACAAAAGTTAACTGTTATCCGGTTGATTTTCAGGCTTCAAGACAACTTGCCGGGGAATTTAAAGAAACTGGACGATTTCCGCTGGGTATTGATAGTTAGAAGTTTTAACTCCGCTGGGGATTGAGAGTTTGAAGTTTTAACTCCGCTGGGGGTCTAAATGATGTACTGTAGAGATTGCTCGTGGAATAGCCTAAAGACATTTTCCTATCCCTTCATTCCGTCAGTAATTGTTCTTTTTCATTCTGTTTATTTGTAAACAGTAATTAGGTTCAGATGCATATGTTCATTAATGAATTATTGGACGTTTTTGCAAATAAAACACAAGTGTAAAGAAAAGGCAAATAGTTTTATGTACTTTGAAAGAGATATCTTTGTATTTACTTGAATAAGTATTTTGTACAAAGGAGACAGACATCCTAGTAAGAGGATGGTGTCATAAAAGTAAGAAAATTTTATACAAAGAAAGATGGCTATGTGTGATAATCCCATGGGGTTCCCATTCCGCTATAGCCTCCGTATCTCCGAATATCTTGTCCATCTGTTGCTTCGTTCGAAGATGATTGAATTGATCAGAAGCTCAGAGTTTGTCAGTGAAGAGATTGTCTTTAAAGTGATCCGACGAGACATAGTCATACGCTTTAATTCCCTAACTTTTGCCTAGACCTCCCTTTCGGGTTTTCAGTCCACCGGGAAACCCTGTTTTTGCCCAAGTCGCCCTTTCGGGTTTTCAACTTGTCGGGTGTACAGATTTTTTTTTAGCTTATCCCTAATTTTTT
Organism: Vicia faba; assembly: GCA_948472305.1. Lineage (NCBI taxonomy): Eukaryota > Viridiplantae > Streptophyta > Magnoliopsida > Fabales > Fabaceae > Vicia > Vicia faba. The sequence goes on along the minus strand of OX451737.1, from coordinate 1,268,684,492 downwards.
CCCGAACCTTTTTGGTTCGTCGGGATGCCTTTGTTTTGTCTAGGTGTGTCAACCTAGCGGGTCTCTTATGCGTAGTATCTTTTGACTATGTTTGTCTTCGCAGGGTGTGGCGGGTCGTCGCCGTCCATGGTGGTTAAGATCATTTCCCCACCAGAAAAGATGTTCTTGATTACAAATGGTCCTTCATAGGTAGGAGTCCATTTTCCCCTGGGATCACTTTGTGGCAAGATGATGCGCTTGATCACTAGATCTCCAACTTGATATACTTGGCGTCTGACTTTCTTGTTGAAAGCCTTGATCATCCGTTTTTGATACGTCTGACCATGACAAACGACAGTAAGTCTCTTCTCGTCAATTAAGTTCAACTGATCAAGTCGGGTCTGAATCCAATCGTCTTCACTCAAACCTGCATCTTTCATGATTCTTAAGGAGGGAATCTGAAACTCGATAGGCAAGACAACCTCCATGCCATAAACCAAAGAATAGGGTGTTGCCCCAGTTGATGTGCGAGTCGTGGTACGGTACCCGTGGAGAGCAAACGATAGCATCTCATGCTAGTCCTTGTAGGTGACTATCATCTTTTGTATAATCTTTTTGATGTTTTTTTAGCAGCTTCGACTGCACCATTCATCTTTGGCCGATAGGGGGATGAATTATGATGTTGAATCTTGAACTGCTCACACAAAGCGGTGATCATAATATTAATAAGGTATGTATCGTTATCAGTGATGATCCTTTCCGGGATACCGTACCGGCAAATAAGATTCTGCTTGATGAAGCGGGCAACAACATTCTTAATAACGGATGCGAAGGAAGCTGCTTCGACCCACTTGGTAAAATAGTCAATGGCCACTAGAATGAAGCGGTGTCCATTGGAGGCTGTAGGCTTGATCTCTCTAATCATGTCAATTCCCCACATAGCGAAGGGCTAAGGAGCTGTTAAGACATTTAGAGGAACCGGAGGCACGTGCACCTTGTCTGCATAGATTTGACACTTATGATAAGTCCGAGAGTGTTGATAGCAGTCTTCTTCCATGGTAGACCAATAATAGCCTGCCCATAGGATTTTCTTCGCCATCGTATGCCCACTAGAGTGAGTGCCAAAGGTACCTTCATGCAATTCAGCCATGATCTTTTCAGCTTCAATCTTGTCCACACAACGGAGCAGAATAGAATCATGATTACGCTTGTACAGGATACCATTACTCAGGAAGAACTTAGATGAGAATCTCCTTAAGAACTTTTTGTCATTGACTGAGGCTCCTTCTACTTCTTCAGTATTAATCTCGTGACAGTGTGCTGGTTCATCCATCCGTTCAATGGTGATCTTGGGAGCCTCGTTATCCCAATTAAGTTTAAACATAGATGACATTGTAGCTAGAGCATCTGCTAGCTGATTTTCTTCTCGCGGGAAGTGCTCGAAGGTAATCTGCTCGAAATATGGTAGCAATTTCAAAACATGTTCTTTGTAAGGGATGAGGTTTGGATGCTTAGTGTCCCACTCTCCTTTGATCTGAATGATAACCAAAGCTGAGTCCCCAAACACATCTAAAGATTTGATTCCCAAGTCTATGGCGGCCTTGAGACCAAAGATGCATGCTTCGTACTCTACCATGTTGTTCGTACAGTTGAAGCAAAGTCTGGCAGTGAAAGGAGTATGGCAACCTTCTGGGGATATGAGTATAGTGCCGATACCGTTACCAAGTGCTTTGGATGCCCCATCAAAGTACAGGGTCCATCGGGATCCTTGTTCAGGTCCGTCATATAGCCTGATTTCTTCAGAGTTGTCTACTGTCATGATGTCTTCGTCAGGGAAGTCAAACTTCATGGACTGATAATCTTCTACAGCTTGATGAGCAAGATGATCAGCTAGCACACTGCCCTTTATAGCTTTTTGGGTCGTGTACTGTATGTCGTATTCTGTTAGGATCATCTTCCATCTAGCTATCCTCCCAGACAGAGCAGGCTTCTCAAAGATGTACTTTATCGGATCCATCTTAGATATCAGCAAAGTGGTATGAGTCAACATATATTGTCTTAGCCGGCGAGCAGCCCATACCAAAGCGCAACAAGTTTTCTCGAGCAGTGAATATCTGGTTTCACAGTCGGTAAACTTTTTGCTTAGGTAATAAATAGCGTGCTCTTTTCGGCCAGACTCATCATGCTGCCCCAATACGCAACCCATTGAATTTTCTAAGACAATCAGATACATGATTAGCGGTCTTTTCCTTCGACTGGTGGCATCAAGACAGGAGGTTCTAGCAAATACTCCTTGATTTTATCAAAAGCAATCTGACATTTATCGTTCCATCTGACTACCTGATCTTTCTTCAACAATTTGAAGATTGGTTCACAAGTAGACGTTAGGTGAGAGATGCATCTGGAAATATAGTTTAGGCGTCCCAAAAAACCTCTGACTTCCTTCTCAGTGCGAGGAGCAGGAATTTCTTGTATTGCTTTGACATTGACAGGATCAACCTCGATGCCTTTGTTACTGACAATGAAACCTAAGAGTTTATCGAACCGGACTCCGAATGTACACTTGTTTGGGTTCAATCTTAGCTTGTACTCCTTCAATCTGACAAACAGCTTTTGCAAGTGATCAAGGTGTTCTTCTTCAGTTTGTGATCGGGCTATCATTTCATCTACGTATACCTCTATCTCATGATGTATCATATCATGAAACAAAGCTACCATGGCGCGTTGATAGGTTGCCCCGACATTCTTCAGTCCGAATGGCATCACTTTGTAAAAGAACGTGCCCCACTGTGTGACAAATGTAGTTTTCTCCATGTCTTCAGGTGCCATTTTGATCTGGTTATAGCCTGAGAATCTGTCCATGAAAGAAAATACTTTGTGTTAGGTTGTATTGTCGACCAGGATGTCGATGTGCGGAAGTGGAAAATCATCTTTAGGGCTGGCCCTGTTTAAATCTCTATAATCCACGCACATTCTCACTTTTCCGTCCTTTTTAGGCACGGGAACAATGTTGGCCACCCGTTGAGGATAGGAAGTAACAGCCAGAAATCCAACATTGAACTGTTTCATAACTTCTGCTTTGATCTTCTCTGACATGTCAGGTCTCATGCGGCGGACTTTCTGTTTCACTGGTGGACAGTCTTCTCTTGTGGGTAGACGGTGTACCACAATGTCTGTATCGAGTCCCGGCATGTCTTCGTATGACCAGGAAAAGATCTCAACATAATCATGCAACAATTGAATTAGGCGCTCCTTGACACTCGGCTCTAGATTGGCACCTATTTTGATTTCCTTTTTATCCTCCTCAGTACCCAAGTTGATTGTATCCAACAACTCCTCATGAGGCTGAATTTCTCTTTCCTCTTGTTGTAATAGTCTGGCCAATTCCCCTGGAACCTCACAATCTTCCTCACCTTCGTACTCGGCTTGGCAGATCAGATCTTCAGAGTCACTGAAGGCTATAGCAGTATCGTTACCCATGGGATCCGGAATGGAAGGGTACCTACATTTGTGAGTGTGGGTGTGTGTAAGGGTATAGCCATCTTAAAACAATAGAATGTAAAAGAAAGACAACGAGCATAAAAGGTTTATATGTGAAAAAGCGTCCATGATTCATTGAATGACATATGTAGATGAAATAAAAACCCTTACAACTGGACCATTGTATCTCGGGTAAGACAAAAGGTTTTTAAAGTGCGAATTGTTTGTGAATTATTACAAGTCCAACAGAAATGTAAAAGATAAATTACTACGAGATGAAAGTTATCAGGACAAAGTCTTTGGCTTCCCAGTTTCAAAGTTCTCCCCTGACAGTAGGAAATACCCAATCTTCCAGGCTTCCCTCCTCTTCATTGTCTTCTACCGCATTGACGCTCCGGTTGTTAATCTTTACAGGTGGCCCCCCAGCACGGGCAGGGCGCACAACCTTCTGACCAGTCGAAGTAAACCTCAAGCCAAACTTGTCTGATTTATAGGGAATGTCTGGAAGCTGCCCCCAGATTATGCATCCCCCTTCTTCCACTATTGCTCTTGCATCCTTTAGAGATGACATCCGAAGCGGAGGTCTTGTGATCTTAGGAATCGAGGATACCGCCTTGGTCGCCGCTATTTCTTCAGAGACTTCTTCAAAATGTTGGAAAGGGGTCTCTATGAATTCGCCATCCAACTCTACATATCGGAAAGAAATCAGATGACTAATCATATACTCCTCCTCCCCATGGACAATTATGATCTTCCCTTGGACAGGGTACTTCAGCATCTGATGCAAGGTGGAGGTGACAACACCAACATTGTGGATCCAAGGGCGTCCCAACAGAAAGGAATAAGAAGGACGGATGTCCATCACATAGAAGGTTGAGTTGAAGACCTATGTTCCCACTTTGATTGGGATGTCCACCTCCCCATGGACCATCCTCTTCGAACCATCAAAAGCTCTCACCACTATATTACTGGGTTTTAAAGTCACCCCCTCGCAATCCAATCTATCAAGGGATTTTTTCGGCAAGACGTTCAGAGATGATCCAGTATCAACCAAGACATGAGCTTGGGTTGTTCCTCTGCACTCCACCGAGACATGTAATGCCTCGTTGTGTTTTCTCGCTCTGGGTGTCAAGTCAGCATCGGATAAACCCATGCCATTATCAGCTGTCAAACTGGCCACATATTCCTAGAACTGGTCAGCAGACGTCTCTTGTGGCACATGAGCTGTCTTCAGAAATTTTACCAAAGCTTTGGCATGTGCTTCAGAGCACAGTAGCAGGTCTAGCATAGAGATCCTGGAAGGGGTCTGCCCCAACTATTCAACCACATCATAATCACTCTTCTTGATTATCCTCAGGATTTCTTCCATCTCCTTCTTGGATGTTTCAGGAATAGCTAGTGATTGAGCCTTCGTCTGGACAGGCTCCTCTTGAACGTTCTTTCCTTTATTCTCAGTAGTGGAAGTAGGGATTGGAATTGCATTGTTTTTGTCGGCGGGTACGCTTGCAGGTACAATCACTGGTACAGAGGTAATCTTCGGAACAGCCACGGGTCCAAAGACTGTTGTTGGAGGGGAAATCTCTGGAGAGAAAATCCTACCACTGCGGGTGATCTTCCTAGTTCCAACAATATTGATAATGTCAGAATTGTCCTCTTCGGAGCTTTCTTCTTCGGCAGTCAGTTCATCCTATTTAATACCATGGTAGTAGATTTCTCCACCGTAGTTCCATGGTATTGTTTTATCTGATTTGTATGGGGCAGGCCCGGGCATTATAATCTTGAGTGGAGTAGTCTTTGGAGCCGGTGTAATCCTAACGGGTCTTTTAGGGGCCCTGGAAGGATTAGAGTAGATGGTTATTGTTGTACCCCAAAATTTGCCCTCTCATTTTATCAAGATTTCCCTCACAAGACTCTTTGGGTTCAAGATCAGATTAGGGTTTGCTCAGCTCAAGACCACTCCTTGCATTGTTGACCTGAAATTAGGGTTTGAGTTTGCACATGGATTTCTGGACTTCCAATGCCTCATGTGACTTTCATGCTTCATGTTGGACTTATAAGATTGCCCATACCAAGTTTCAAGCCTTGAATCAAATTTTTGCAAAGTCAATTGGACAGTTGACCTAAAAATCAACTATATTGGGGGAAAAGTCAATTGTGGCCAACTTACAGTCAAACCTCATAATTTTTTATCCACATCAACATTATAGACTCATATGAAACATTTGATCAAGTTTGGACCACAACTCCTCAAGAAATTTGATCAGATCATTAAAAGGGCAAAATGGTCATTTTTAGGGTTTTGACTGCAAAAGGGCAATTTATGATTTTTAACCTAGCCAATGGCAAATTGGGTTCAAACATGGATTCAAGGACTCAATGGCATCATCTTGACCTAATCACAAGGTTCAAAATGTTTCAATTGCATTGGATTGACAGATGAATTTTCCAGTCAACTGATCAAGAATCAATTGTACACTGAAAAGTCAAACTTTGACTTTTTGGTCAAAATCAAGTGTCAAGGGTCATTTTTCATCAATATGTGTCAAAACATGAAACTTGTTCACCAAGAAATCTAATTTTGGAAATTAGGGTTTAAAATGGAAAATTTTCATAACTTAGAAAGTTTCTAAGTTATGAAAATTTCTTATTTTTTCCCAACTTTTCCCAACTTTTTCACCATGATGAAATTTGATTCAAAGAAAACTTCCAACATGAAAGTTGTAGTCCTCCACAAAATCTATAACTTTTATACACAAAGTTTTCCCAAACGATTCTTGGATCTCAAGTTATGATTTTGTGAATAAGGGTCCAAAAACTTTCTAACTTAGTGAAATTTTGCCCTAGTTTAGGCAGGATTTTGACCTATCTTCATGGCAATTTTTCACATAGTTCCAAGTGGAATCTAAAAATTAATTTCAAATATGGATTGTAGAGCATGTTACAAGCTTTCCAAAATGTCGAAGAACTCTCCAAGATCATTTATGGTTAGGGATAATCGAAGGAATGAAAATGGAAAATTATCACTTTTGGCCAAGGCATTTTGCACCATGTTACAACTTGCAAATCTGTCCTAAGCATGCTTGTACTTGGTTTAAAGGTTCTAATATATTCTACACTCAAAAATTAAATGCAAATACATTGGACAAAGGTTTGATTCTGAGCTTTAGAGCATTACACAAAGATTTAATCCAAAAATGGCAAAAAGGCAACATTGTTACTTTGATAAAGCATGCTTTATGTCCTTTTGTTTATCTTGAGCATTGAACTTAATCTTTTTCAGCAAACCACATCCACAAACATCAGAAAAGGTTTACCAACACTCCTCAAGCCTTGAGCTAGCCTGTACAGGTTGTGCCTTTGTCAACTCACCTTTTACTTCAAAAACAAGAAAGTGTGCAAAAACTACACAACTTGGAAATCTGATAAGAGCAAGACTTGGTAGAATTCTAAACAACCTCAACACATTGTAGCAAGTAGAATACACGAGTTACAAGCCTCCCAAACACCCTTAAACACAAAAACACCAAGTTCTTGTCAAAACAGGGCCATACCTGCAGAACCTTGGCCAAATCAAAATCCACTCGTGCATTTTGCTTGGAATCATTTCAAACACATTCTAAACAATACACCTAAACTATCCAAGCCCTTCTCCAGCCACTGTAACTCCATTTTCACACTTCACCATTTTTACTTTGAAGCTTTGCAGGTTGAGTTCTACAAGCACATTCAGGCAAGTTCAAAGCAAGCCAAGCATTGAGAAAGGTTGAGTGAACTTCAGGCAAGCTAACACGACCTTCAGGCCTCATCCAAAACTCCTACATTGCCATATTCGAACTTGACTGAAATAGATAATTTTCAAACTTCTATCTCCTTATTTAGGAATCATTAGGCTTAGGTTTGTGAAGCAAAAATGTAGCCCTTAATGTCCTTGAGTTGTACATATGCATAACTTCTATTTATATTAACTGGGCTAGGAGAATTTGGATGATGAACATGCTGAAAAAACTAGGTTAGAATTTAGGGCCAAGGAAATTCTCTCTGGTCTTTGAGAGTTAGATCAAGTTTTTTATATCATTGAAATCGTGATTTAAAATGCTATAACTTTTATGTTGTGAGTTTTTAATTTCATGCAAGAACAAGAGAGAACAGGATTTGAACCATGGCGCGCGCGTTTTTGTTCCAAGGACATGGATGAAGTGGAACGTGGGTTGGGCATGGCTTGCTTCTGCTTTTGACACCCCCATTCTGCTTTTTGCACCCCCTTTGCCCATTTCTTTATTTTTGCATATTTTTCATTTCTTTTTTTATTTTCTGACCTTATTATTTTTTTTGAACATTTAAAATCACAAAAAATATTCTCTTAATTTTTCACATTTTATTTTATTATTTTTATTATTTTTTGGACATAGAAATAGTTTATTAATAATAATATAACTTATTTTATTAAATAAAATTTGTAAATAATACAAAAATATCATATATTTTTATTTTTATTATTTATACACTTAAATAACATTTTCTCACACATTTTATTTTTTTTAACACTTTTGTATATATTTTTATTTATTTTTCTTGTACATAAATAAATAATATATAATATATTTTCTTAAAACAAAAATTAGGGTTTTCACCCTTTCAAAAATAATCATTTTATTTTCTTTTTTTGAGACATAAATAATTTATTTTACATACAAAAAATAAATACAAAAACATCCTTTGCATATTTATATTTATTTGTACATTTAAATATTTGTCTATTTATTTATTTGTGCAATATTTCAATTTGGTTGTAATAATAGTTTTAGGGTTTATTTTTGAGCAATATCCCCTTATTCAAACTTGTACCCCTCTCCCCATAATGATATTGTAATAGTTAGATTTACTTTTACGCATTTTATCGCTTTCAAATGCCATGATAGTAAGATTAGGGTTTGTATGATAACCAAAAATCAAAACAAATAGCATGACTTAAACACAAGACAAAAATGGATGAAAAATGACAACACAATGCACACAAGCATCTCTAGGGTTTCACCCACTTGTTTCCTTAAAAACATGGCCATGGTATGCATGCTAGGTGTCTTGGCAAAACAAAAACAAAACAAAAAGATCATAGTCCCTCGATGACGCTATCTTAGTTGCCTATACACAAATGATCTAGTCCCTCAAAAAACTTGCTAAGATACTTGGCAACATTGTTATCATGGTCATACGATGACCCACGCCTATCCCGTTTAACATCCAAAGACAGGGTTGTTTACCAAATACAATGGTAAAACAACAATGTCAAAGGAATAAAAATGTGTAGGAAAGATCTTTGAGTAGGGTAGACAACTCCTAGTTACTTGATCAAACTTGCAAACCATCCTTGCTATTTTCAAACTATCACACACATTTCAAAACATTTCCCAACAAACTTTCAAACATTGAAACATTTTTCAAAAGACAAACACCTTTGTATACATTCAAACAAGAATCATTACAAAGGTTGCCTAACAAAGGCCTCTTTTCAAAATACTTTCAAAACCACACACAAAAGCACCATTTCAAACAATTGAAAAGCAAAAGCAAGTGATCTAAAACAAGTAACTAAGAGCCCATGGAAAATCATGGATGAAAAGGGTGCTAGCACCTTCCCTTTTCATAATCTACCCCCCGAACCCAAAAACAATCTCAAAGGTCTTTCCTGTGCTTTTTTACCTTTCCTTTTGGATAAAATAAAAGTCGGTGGTGACTCTTGCTAAACCGAAACATTTGCGAACACAAACGCAAAACCTCAAGTCAGTTCTCCCACCGCATCACAGAACTGGCGACTCTGCTGGGGATAATATAAAAGTGGGGTTACCTTAGGGTTTTAGATCACCTTTACATGCTTATCTTGTTTGACTTGTATGCTTTACACTTTGGTTCTATTGTTTGGGTTTGAATCCTCTACCCGGATTTGGGAAACATTCATAGGTAAATAGCAATACGTTGTGGAAACTGTGCGGGGTATACCGACATGGTTGAAGAAATAGCTATATTAGTGCGACATATTTATGGGTATCGGTAGCCTTTGAGTCAATCAAAGAGAATACGGGGCCGCTGAGTGATGTCATGAAGCACTAATGGACTTTTAGAACCTTTACTTGACCAACTTTGCCTTTTTAGGGGTAGTGAGATGACCGGCTTTGGTGCAGTCCGAAGTTGGTAGATACTCGATACTACACTCATTGAGGGTTATTTTCTTGGAATATTTTGGTCGCCAATAAAGTGTCTAAACTGAAACAATGAACACAGAAAATAATCCAGTGATATTGAGCTCTTTAGAACCCGGCTACTATTTATAGGACAGGTTGAGCCAACTAACTTCAAGACGGTACTTACTTAGGAAACCCCATGCAAGCCTGAAACTAGGATCTTGTGTGATTTGGTTGTACATATACTTGTGCATACATCATGAACATCATGAAGCATCATATGAATCCACTAACCATTTCAAGGGTTTTGATCTTCATCTTTGTTCCTGTTTTGTAGGTTATGGAACCACTTCGCAGGAAAACAATCCAAGTCAACCTTGTGAGAATTCCTTCTCAACTCAAGGAGCTTGCTTCCAAGATTCCAGAGAATTCTCCCTTCAGTGAAAGACATGGTAGACTTCTCAACTTGGTCAACTCCAACATTGAGGAAGACATGGTGAAAGTTCTCTTCCAGTTCTTTGACCCCCTACACCATTGCTTCACATTTCCTGATTACCAACTAGTGCATACTTTGGAGGAATTTTCTCAACTCCTGAGGATTACTATTCTCCATCAACTACCCTACAACGGTACGGAAAGAGAACCAAAGCCTGAAGATGTTGCTCAAGCCTTACACTTGCAACCATCTGATATCAAAGGTCATTGGGAAACCAGAAGTGGTGTCAAGGGTTTCTTGGCAAAGTTTCTGTTTGAGAAGGCACAAGACTGCTGGAATTCTCTAGATCTGCAAGCTTTTGAGGAGATTGTGGCTCTTCTCATCTATGGGTTGGTCCTGTTCCCAAATCCTGATTAGCTTATAGATGTGAATGCTGTCAAGATTTTCATATCTCAGAATCCTGTGCCTACATTTCTTGGGGACATCCTACACTCATTTTACACACGAACAATGAGGAAAAGGGGTGTTCTCATGTGTTGTACTCCTCTTCTAGCAAGGTGGTTTATTTCTCACCTTCCCCAGTCAGTCTTGAAGAATGAACAAGGCTTGAGGTGGTCACAATGGTTGATGACTCTTACATATTCTGATGTTCATTGGTGTTCTCGGTCCAGAGAAAATGTCATCATCATTGATCATTGTGGGGAATTCCCTAATGTCCCACTACTTGGCATTAGGGGAGGCATTACCTACAACCCCTGCTTAGCTCTGAGACAATTTGGGTATGCCCGAAGGGATGGCCCTCATGACATGTTGATTCTAGACTTGGTTTTGGACTTCGACAACGACGCTCAAGGACTTCGACAAAGGTTTATCCGAGCTTGGAGGATGCCCAACAAGGTGGACAGTAAGACCCTGGGACACAAGAATTCCATCCCCCTTGAGCCTTACCTCAAGTGGGTACGAACCCGCACCCAGAGTCTTATTATGCCTTACCCCTACATTCTTCCTATGATCAAAGAGCCTGTTATGGAAGGAGAGGTTCCATACACCCTCCTACATCCTGACATGCCAACATCATTGGAAGATTTGTAAAGGAGTTAGATACAGCTCAAGGAAGAACGGAACACTTTTGAAGCCAGCTTCTACGCCAGTGAGAAGAAGGTTTTGGAACTTACTCATCGACTCCATGAAGAGTAGACTCTCAACACCTACATATCACCGAAAAGGATGCGCAATGTATTTTTACATTAGAATTTTATATTATTTTTCCCATGGGGCACTTATGTAGTAATAAATTCTATCTTATTAATATGACGTGTGTTCTTTTTGTTTGCAACAAATTTGAATTTTTGAATCCTTGAATGCATTACATGAATACATATCATTCATCATATGCATAAGCAGGTCTTCACACCAGGTTTCCTTATCTCTCTACTGTTTATTTCAGCAAGATGGATATAGAGCAGACGATCAAAGATCTACAAGCGCAGAATTCATAGTTCCAACAACTACTCATGACCATGGCAAAGGGTCAGGAGGATCTTAAGGCACTGCTGGAAAAGGAAAAGGAAAAAGAAAAGGAAAAAAAGAAAAAGAAAAGAGTTGGTGTAGCTACTCTGGGAAGAAGATTTAAGAGTCAAGCTAGAAGGGTCCTTGATTTCCCCTCATCATCTGAGGAAGGGGCAGGAAAGGGAGCCGCGGTACAACATGAGTCTGAGGAAGAAGAAGAAGAAGAGGATGAGGATTACTCTGAGCAGCAGTATCCACCTGCAGATGACAAGTATAAGAATCTGGAGGAGCGTCTGGCAGCTATGGAGGTGCAAAGAGTGCCAGGGCTGGATTTCGAGGAGCTAGGGTTGGTTGTTGGGATTGTGATTCCCCCTAAATTCAAGGTACCTACATTTGCTAAATATGATGGTTTGTCTTGTCTGAAGATGCACCTACGGTCTTACGTCAGAAATATCCAACCTCATTCTTCTGATAAGGATCTGTGGGTCCACTTTTTTCAAGATAGTTTGTCGGGTACGCAATTGGATTTGTTCTACCAGCTTGAAAGATCTAATGTACATAATTGGGAGGATTTGGCTGCTGCCTTCTATAGACAATATCAATATAATGCGGATTTAGCACCTACTCGTACTCAATTACAGAGTATGGGTATGGTCCCTAATGAAGGCTTTAAGGAGTATACCTAGAAATGGAGGAACTTGGCTGGAAGGGTGCAGCCACCATTGTCTGAGAGAGAGCTTGTGGATATGTTTTTGGGGACCCTGTCAGGTCCATTCTTTAATCACTTGATAGGGAGCTCATCTGCAGGGTTCACCGAGCTAATTCTGACTGGTGAAAGAGTTGAAGCTGGCATTAAGAGCGGTAAAATTCAAAAGGATGCATCTGCTTCCACTGCCATCAAGAAAACCTTTCCATCCAAGAAAGAAGTCTCAACTGTTTACTCCCAGAGAATTCAAGGAAGAGTCGAGCGCCGGCCAGTGGTGGGGGCTGTAATGATTCAGAATTCCGCAGCTGATCAACCTCGAAATAGTCAACCCAGAAACAACCAAGCAAAGGTGGAAAGGCCTGCACGGAAATTCACCCGGATCAATATGACACCTGCTCAGGTTCTCCCTCATCTGTTGAAGTTAAACCTTACAAGCTTGAAAGAGGCGCCAAAGAATCTGAATACCTCTTCTCCCTACTACCATTCAAATGCAAAGTGTGCCTATCATTCGGACAGCGTGGGGCACGACACCAACAATTACTGGGCCCTCAAAAATAAGATCCAGGATTTAATAGATGCCAAGGAGGTGGAGTTTGACGCCCCTGAAAAACCTAATGTGATATCCACTCCAATGCCAAAACATGGTCACAATGTCTATGCTGTTGTAGAAGATCTTTATGTTACTGCTGTTGATGACTTAATGACTCCATTGCCAATGATCAAGATGAATTTGTTGAAGGCCGGGATTTTCCCGGGCTGTGAAAAATATTGTTACCTTTGTTCGACCTTGCAATCCGACTGTCTGTTGTTGAAGTTAGGCATCCAACGCCTAATGGATAATCAAGAAATCCTCTTTAAGAAAACTCTTGTTACTCCTGTTACTCCTATCAATGATGTTGCTATTATTACCATTTTTGCCAGTCTTTCCAAGGTCTCCAAAATACCTGTTAAGATTACACCCGATCCAAAGCTTGTACCTCTAAAGATAACTATGTCGGGGCCTATCCCATACCAGTCCAACAAGACAATACCGTGGAATTATGGAGGAGAGATCTTCTACCACGGTGTTAAGTAGATTGAATCAGTTAAAGAAAGTTTCGATGAAGAGACTCCTGACGTAGGAAATATTGCTGGGACGAGTAAGATCACGCGCAGCGGAAGAATTTTCTCTCTGGAGATTTCTCCTCCAAGGGCAGTCTTCAGACCCTCAAATGCTCCTAAGGTTACTCCTGTTCCAGTCTACACATCTGTACGAACTCCAGTGATTGAAGAAATCATAACTCTCGAAGCTGTACCCTCTGCTGTTACTGCTGATAAAGGTAAGGGGATCCAAGAAGCGCCCGTCAGGACGAGGGCTCAGCCTTTGGTCATCCCCGAGACCACTCAAAAGGAAATGGAGGAGATTTTAAAAATAATTAAGAAAAGCGACTATGATGTCGTAGAACAACTGGGGCAAACCCCTTCAAAAATCTCTATGCTAGCCTTGTTGCTCTATTCCGAAGCACATGCCAAAGCTTTGATCAAATTCCTGAAGACGGCCCATGTGCCCCAGGAAACCTCCATGGATCAGTTTCAAGAATGTGTAGCTAGCCTGACGGCAGACAACGGTTTAGGGTTCTCCGGCGCTGATTTAACAATAAAAGGGAGGAAGCATAACGACGCCCTGCATGTCTCGGTGGAATGCAGAGGGACTACTCTGGCACACGTTCTGGTAGACACTGGTTCTTCTCTAAACGTCTTACCAAAGAAGGCATTGGATAGGCTAGACTGTGAAGGTTTGACCTTAAAACCCAGCAATATCATTGTAAGAGCCTTTGATGGTTCTAAGCGGATGGTCCACGGGGAGGTGGACATCCCAATTAAAGTGGGTACTGAAACTTTCCACTCCATGTTTTATGTCATGGATATCCGTCCCTCCTACTCTTGCTTGTTGGGAAGGCCCTGGATTAATCATGCTGGAGCCGTCACATCTACTCTGCATCAGAAGCTTAAGTACCCTGTCCAGGGGAAAATTGTGACAGTTCGTGGCGAGGAGGAGTATATGATAAGCCATATGAATTCATTCTGCTATGTTGAATTAGATGGTGAATTCATTGAGACCCCCTTTCAGCACTTTGAAGAGGTTTATCCTGAAGTTGCGGTAGCCAAGACAATGACTTATGTGCCCATCATTACCAAACCTGTGTCCCGGATGTCATCCCTTAAAGATGTGAAGGTTGTTATTGAGGAAGGAGGAAGCACAGTATGGGGTCAACTGCTAGATTTTCCTTACAAGACAGATAAGTTCGGCTTGGGTTTCACTGCTGCTAGTCAGAAGGTTGTGCGTCGCTCCCAGGCCGGAGGACCACCATTGAAGATCACCCATCATGGAGTTCATGCTTTGGAGGATGGTGAAGAGGAGATCAATTTTGAAGACTGGATGTTTCCAACTATTGAAGGAGGGTTGAACAACTGGGAGGCGAAATACTTTGTTCCCATTACTTTCATCAATCAGTCATTTATCTTTCGAACACTTTCTGTTGGTCTGTAATAATTTTATACAATTTATACACTTTTTGCCTTATGCCTTACCCGAGGCATATAGGTCCATTTGTAAGGGTTTGATTTTTCATCTTCATATTCCATTTTAATGAATCATGGACGTTTTCATATGTAAACTTTTGTGTTCATTGTCTTTCTTTTTTACATTTTATTTGTTTAAAGGTTGCTATACCTTACACACACCCACACTCACAAAATGCAGGTACCCATCCACCCCGGATTCCATGGGTAACAATTCTACTATGACCTTCAGTGACTCTGAAGATCTGGTCAATCATGTCGAATACGAAGGTGATGAAGACTGTGAAGTGCCTGGAGAGTTAGCTAGACTGTTGCAACAGGAAGAAAGGGCTATTCTACCTCACGAGGAGTTGTTAGAGACTATCAACTTGGGAACAAAGGAAGACAAAAAAGAGGTTAAAGTGGGTGCCAACCTAGAGCCAAGTGTCAAAGAGCGTTTAGTTCAACTGTTGAATGAATATGTTGAGATCTTCACCTGGTCCTACGAAGACATGCCGGGACTGGATACAGATGTTGTGGTTCACCGTCTCCCTACAAGAGAATACTATCCACCAATCAAACAGAAAGTCTGCCGAATGAGGGACGACATGTCCGAAAAGATCAAAGCTGAAGTGATGAAGCATTTCAATGCTGGCTTTCTTGCTGTTACTTCCTATCCATAATGGGTTGCTAACATTGTGCCCGTGCCTAAGAAGGACGGCAAAGTTAGAATGTGCGTAGATTACAGAGACTTAAACAGGGCTAGCCCTAAAGATGACTTTCCACTACCGCACATTGACATCTTGGTTGATAATACAGCTCAACATAAGGTATTCTCTTTCATGGATGGATTTTCAGGGTACAACCAGATCAAAATGGCCCCTGAAGACATGGAGAAGACTACTTTTGTTACGCAGTGGGGTACCTTCTGCTATAAAGTGATGCCATTCGGACTGAAGAATGTCGGGGCAACCTATCAGCGTGCGATGGTAGCTTTGTTTCATGACATGATACATCATGAGATTGAAGTCTACGTATACGATATGATAGCCCGTTCACAGACAGAAGAAGAACACCTCGACCATCTGCAAAAGCTGTTTGTCAGATTGAAAGAGTACAAGCTCAGACTGAACCCTAACAAGTGCACTTTCGGAGTCAGGTCCGGTAAACTTTTGGGATTCATCGTCAGTAACAAAGGCATCGAGGTTGATCCTGCCAAAGTCAAAGATATACAAGAAATGCCTGCCCCTCGCACTGAAAAGGAGGTCAGAGGTTTCTTGGGACGCCTAAACTACATTGCAAGGTTCATCTCTCACCTAACATCTACCTGTGAACCAATCTTCAAGTTGTTGAAGAAAGATCAGGTGGTTAAATGGAATGATGACTGTCAAGTTGCTTTCGATAGAATCAAGGAGTACTTATTGGAACCTCCTATCTTGATGCCACCCGTCGAAGGAAGGTCGTTAATCATGTATCTGACTATCCTGGAGAATTCAATGGGGTGCGTACTGGGCCAACATGACGAGTCTGGCCGAAAAGAGCATGCCATTTATTACCTTAGCAAAAAGTTTACCGACTGTGAGACTCGTTACTCACTACTCGAGAAAACTTGTTGTGCTTTGGTATGGGCTGCTCGCCGGCTAAGGCAGTATATGTTGACACATACCACTTTACTGATCTCTAAGATGGATTCGATCAAGTACATCTTCGAGAAGCCTGCTCTATCCGGAAGAATCGCTAGATGGCAGATGATCCTCACCGAATATGATATACAATACACAACTCAAAAATCCATAAAGAGGAGTGTGCTAGACGATCATCTGGCCCATCAAGCTGTCGAAGATTACCAATCCATGAGGTTCGACTTCCCCGACGAGGATATCATGACTTTGAGCAACATTGAAGAAAATAGACCGTATGACGGACCTGAACAAGGATCCCGATGGACTCTGTACTTTGATGGTGCCTCCAACGCACTTGGGAACAGTATCGGCGCGGTACTTATCTCTCCACAAGGTTTCCATACACCTTTCACTACTAGACTCTGCTTTAGCTGCACCAACAACATGGTTGAGTATGGAGCTTGTATCTTTGGTCTCAAGGCTGCTATTGACTTGGGAATCAAATCTTTGATTGTATTTGGGGACTCAGCTTTGGTTATCAATCAAATCAAAGGAGAGTGGGATACTAAACACCCTAACCTCATCCCTTACAAAGAACATGTCCTGACATTGTTACCACATTTCGAGCAGATCACCTTCGAGCACTTCCCGCGAGAAGAGAATCAGCTAGCGGATGCTCTAGCAACAATGTCCTCCATGTTTAAACTTAACTGGGAAAATGAGGCTCCCCAAATCACCATTGAGCGAATGGACGAACCTGCACATTGTCACGAGATCAATACCAAAGAAGTAGTGGACCGACCTTGGTTTCATGACGTCAAAAGGCATCTCGAAGCACAAGAATACCCTGAAGGAGCTTCAGTCAACGACAAAAAGTTCTTAAGGAGGTTCTCAACTAAGTTCTTCCTGAGCAATGGTATCCTATACAAGCGCAATCACGATTGCATTCTGCTCCGTTGTGTGGACAAGGTGGAAGTTGAACAAATTATGGCTGAACTGCATAATGGTACCTTTGGCACCCATTCTAGCGGACACATGATGGCTAAGAAGATTCTATGGGCAGGCTATTACTGGTCTACCATGGAAGCTGACTGTCATCAACATTCTCGTACTTGTCATAAATGCTAAATCTACGCGGACAAGGTACATATACCTCCAGTTCCTCTCAATATCTTAACAGCTCCTTGGCCATTCACAATGTGGGGAATCGACATGATTGGAGAGATCAAGCCTACATCATCCAATGGACACCATTTCATCCTGGTGGCCATTGATTACTTTACCAAGTGGGTCGAAGCAGCGTCATTCGCATCCATTACAAAGAATGTTGTTTCCTGCTTCATCAAGCAGAAACTCATATGCCGGTATGGTATCCATGACAGGATCATCACTGACAACAGTACAAATTTGAACAATACTATGATCACCGCTTTGTGCGAGCAGTTCCAGATTCAACATCACAATTCATCTCCCTATCGGCCTAAGATGAACGGTGCTGTCGAAGCTGCGAACAAAAATATCAAGAAGATCATTCAAAAAATGACAGTCACCTACGAGGACTGGCATGAGATGTTACCGTTTACTCTGCATGGGTACCGTACCACGACACGCACATCAACTGGGGCAACACCCTATTCTTTGGTATATGGCATGGAAGTTGTTTTACCTATCGAGGTTCATATTCCCTCCTTGAGAATCATGAAAGATGCTGGTTTGAGTGAAGACGATTGAATTCAGACCCGTCTTGGTCAACTTAACTTGATTGATAAAAAGCGACTTACTGCAGTTTGCCATGGTCAAGCGTATCAAAAATGGATGATCAAGGCATTCAACAAGAAAGTCAGGCGCCAGACATATCAAGTCGGGGATCTTGTAATCAAGCGCATCATCTTGCCGCAAAGTGATCCCAGGGGAAAATGGACTCCTACTTACGAAGGACCATTTGTGATCAAAAACATCTTTTCTGGTAGGGCAATGATCTTAACCACCATGGACGGTGATGACCTTCCGCACCCTGCGAACGCAGACATAGTTAAAAGATACTATGCATAAATGACCCGACAAGTTGAAAACCCGAAAGGGCGACTTGGGAAAAAAAGGGCATCCCGGTGAACCGAAAACCCGAAAGGGCGGTTCAGGCAAAAATTAGGGATAAATAAAAAAATCTATACACCCGGCAAGTTGAAAACCCGAAAGGGCGACTTGGGAAAAAAAGGGTTTCCCGATGGACTGAAAACCCGAAAGGGCGGTCCAGGCAAAAGGTAGGGAATTAAAGCATATGACTATGTCTCGTCGGATCACTTTAAGGATAATCTCTTCACAGACAAGCTCCGGGCCTCTGATCAAATCAATCATCTTCGGACGAAGCAATGAATGGACAAGATATTCAGAGTTACGAAGGCTATAGCAGAATGGGAACCCCATGGAATTTTTACACATAGACATCTTTCTTTGTATAAATTTTTCTCATTTTTATGACAACGTTCTCTTACTAGGATGTCTCTCTCCTTTGTACAAAATACTTACACAAAGTTAATACAAAGATACTTCAAAGTGCAGAAAACTATTTGCCTTTTTCTTTACACTTGTGTTTTATTTGAAAACGTCCAATGATTTATTAAATGAGCATATGCATTTGAATATAATCACGTGTTTACAAATGAACGAAATGGGAAAGAATAATTACTAACAGGTTGAAAGTATAGGAAAACGTCTTTAGGCTATTCCAAGAGAAATCCCCTGCAGTACATCATCTAAATCCCCAGCGGAGCCAAAACTTTGAAATACATATCCCCAGCGGAGTTATATTTTCAAACCCTTAATTTCCACCAGAGTTAAACTTCAAACTCCCACTCCCCAGCGGAGCAGAAACTTTGAACTACAGACCCTCAGCGAAGATGAAACTTTCTTCCCTAGTCAAGTCAAATTTCCAACTACCAATCCACAACGGGAACCATTCAGTTGTCTCCAGATTCCCCAGCAAGTTGTCTTAAAGTCTGAGAATCAACCAGATAACAGTTAACTTTTGTCTTATCCCCAAGCTAGGATAATTCCCCAGTAGATTGGCATACAACCCAAACTCCTGAACTTCTTCCAAATAGGAATAAGCTTTTCCCCCAGAGTCCTGAACTTACTCTCCAGCAGGATAGCTACTCCCCAGCAGTATAGCTATTCCCCACAGAGTTTTTACTCCCCAACCGAATGAAGATTCTCATTATTGATTCCCCAGTGAATTTTCCAGAGTCTTCATTACTCCCAGCATGAAGTTGTCAGAATTTTTAATCCCCTGCAGATCAAAGACTCTCATTCTTGACTCCTCGGCATGAAGTCCCCAAGGATTCAAATTCCCCAACAGATTGAAGATTCTCATTCTTAATTCCCTGCAGAAGCCATCAGAGTCTTCCTTATTCTCCAGTAGATCAAGGTTTTCCTTTGTTTGATCCCCGGTAGAAATCATCAGAATTTTCCCTATTCCTAGCCGAGTAAGGATTCCCTCTATTTAACCCCCAGTAGAAGTCTTCAAAATTCTCTGGATTCCCCAAGCAAGTTTCTCAAGTAACACTTGGCTTTATTTTCACAACAGAATGATTATCATTTTCCAAAATCCAAAGACTTGAAGGATCCCTACATCCCCAGAAAGTCGTGAAGGATTCTCACATTCCCATAGAAGTTGTCAAGGATTTTTAATCTCCAGCAGCATTCAAGGGTTTATTTTTCCCCGGCAGCAGTCGAAGATTTTATCATCCCCAACAGTCAGCAAGGATTTCTCATCCTCAGCAATCAAAGATTTTGAATCTCCAGCTATCAAGGATTTATTTTCCTCAGCAATACAGCAAATCAGCTTACATGCGCATACATTACATTCATATATCATGAATATTGATAAAACACATTCATTGCATCATACATTTCATGCGACATAACTTTGTGTTCAGCTAACATTTTACCCTTTTCAGGATAAGATTAAAAGCTATCTTTAACAAATATTCAAAGATTTCAGATACAGTACGGATACGCTCCAGACACGGAAGCCATTCTGTCACTCATTCAGATCTCTTATTCAGATACAGTATGGATACACCCCAGACACGGAGGTCATTCTAATACTCATTTAGAATTTCAAGTCAAGATACAGCTCGGATACGCTCCAGACACGGAAGCCATTCTGTCACTCATTTAGACTTCAACAATCAGATACAGATTAGATATGCTCCAGACACGGAAGCCATTCTTTTTCTCATTAAGATTCAACTATCAATTTCAAAGTTCAGATACACTCCAGACATGGAAGTCATTCTGTCACTTATTCAGATCTCAATTACAGTTCAGATACACTCCAGACACGGAAGTCATTCTGCTACTCATACAGATCTTAACTTCAGACACATTCCAAATATGCTCCATACACGGTTTTCCATTCTGTCACTTATTCTGACTTTTTCCCCAACCCAGAAATGCTCCAGACACGGATGCCATTCTGTCGCTTATTAAGATTTCAGATTCAGATACAATACAGATACACTCCAGACACGGAAGTCATTCTGTTATTCATTCAAGAATCAAATACATTTACAGCTCGGATACGCTCCAGACACGGACGCCATTCCATTGCTCATACAGATTCAGTCTCCAGATACAGTTCAGATACGTTCCAAACGCGGATACCATTCTGATACTCATTCTTTTGACTTACAACATGTAGTTCAACAAACATTCTTGATGGCATATACAAGCCCATCTCCGACAAGATTCTGTCACCTCTCCAAATGGCATCTTTAATCCCATTCCCTCAACTACATTTTGACGAGTGCAAATTTACGAGCACTCTAGTGTCCAATCATCTTTTACCTTCGAGTCACGAACGACAAAATTTGCCAATCTAACTCTTCGGGTTCAAGAAGATTGAACAGGGGCAGCTGTTGTACCCCAAAATTTGCCCTCTCATTTTATCAATATTTCCCTCACAAGACTCTTTGGGTTCAAGACCAGATTAGGGTTTGCTCAGCTCAAGACCACTTCTTGCACTGTTGACCTGAAATTAGGGTTTTAGTTTGCACAGGGATTTTTGGACTTCCAATGCATCATGTGACTTTCATGCTTCATGTCGGACTTATAAGATTTCCAATACCAAGTTTCAAACCTTGAATCAAATTTTTGCCCAGTCAATTGGACAATTGACCTAAAAATCAACTGTATTGGGGAAAAGTCAACTGTGGCCAACTTACAGTCAAACCTCATAATTTTTTATCCACATCAACATTATAGACTCATATGAACCATTTGATCAAGTTTTGACCACAACTCCTCAAGAAATTTGATCAGATCATCAAAAGGGCAAAATGGTCATTTTTAGGGTTTTGACTGCAGAAGGGCAATTTCTGATTTTTAACCTAACCAATGGCAAATTTGGTTCAAACATGGATTCAAGGACTCAATGGTTTCATCTTGACCTAATCACAAGGTTCAAAAGATTTCAATTGCATTGGATTGGCAAATGAATTTTCCAGTCAACTAATCAAGAATCAACTGTACACTGAAAAGTTAAACTTTAACTTTTTGGTCAAAATCTATTGCCAAGGGTCATTTTTCATCAAGATGTGTCAAAACATGAAACTTGTTCACCAAGAAACCTAATTTTGGAAATTATGGTTTAAAATGGAAAATTTTCATAACTTAGAAATTTTCTAAGTTATGAAAATTTCTTAATTTTCCCAACTTTTCCCAACTTTTTCACCATGATGAAATTGGATTCAAAGAAAACTTCCAACATGAAAGTTGTATTCCTAAACAAAATCTACAACTTTTATTCACAAAGTTTTCCCAAAAGATTCTTGGATCTCAAGTTATGATTTTGTGAATAAGGGTCAAAAAACTTTCTAACTTAGTGAAATTTTGCCCTAGTTTAGGCAGGATTTTGACCTATCTTCATGGCACTTTTTCACATAGTTCCAAGTGGAATCTAAAAATGGATTTCAAATATGGATTGTAAATAATTTTACAAGCTTTCCAAAATGTCTAAGAAATCTCCAAGATCATTTATGGTTAGGGAGAATCGAAGGAATGAAAATGGCAAATTATCACTTTTGGCCAAGGCATTTTGCACCATGTTACAACTTGCAAATCTGTCCTAAGCATGCTTGTACTTGGTTTACAGGTTCTAATATCTTCTACACTCAACAATTAAATTCAAATACATTGGACAAAGGTTTGATTCTGAGCTTTAGAGCATTACACAAAGATTTCATCCAAAAATGGCAAAAAGGCAACATTGCTACTTTGATAAAGCATGCTTTATGTCCTTTTGTTTATCTTGAGCATTGAACTTAATATTTTGCAGCAAACCACATCCACAAACATCAGAAAAGTTTTACCAACTCTCCTCAGGCCTTGAGCTAGCCTGTACAGACTGTGCCTTTGTCAACTCACCTTTTACTTCAAAAACAAGAAAGTGTGCAAAAACTACACAACTTGGAAATCTGATAAGAGCAAGACTTGGTAGCATTCCAAACAACCTCAACACATTGTAGCAAGCAGAATACACAAGTTACAAGCCTCTCAAACACCCTTAAACACAAAAACACCAAGTTCTTGTCAAAACAGGGCCATACCTGCAGAACCTTGGCCAAATCAAAATCCACTCGTGCGTTTTGCTTGGAATCATTTCAAACACATTCTAAACAATACACATAAACTATCCAAGCCCTTCTCCAGCCACTGTAACTCCATTTTCACACTTCACCATTTTTACTTTGAAGCTTTGCAGGTTGAGTTCTACAAGCACATTCAAGCAAGTTCAAAGCAGGCCAAGCACTGGGAAAGGTTGAGTGAACTTCAGGAAAGCTAACACGACCTTCAGGCCTCATCCAAAACTCCTACATTGCCATATTCGAACTTGACTGAAATAGATAATTTTCAAACTTCTATCTCCTTATTTAGGAATCATTAGGCTTAGGTTTGTGAAGCAAAATGTAGCCCTTAATGTCCTTGAGCTGTACATATGCATAGCTTGTATTTATATTAACTGAGCTAGGAGAATTTGGATGATGAACATGCTGAAAAAACTAGGTTAGAATTTAGGGCTAAGGAATTTCTCTCTGGTCTTTGAGAGTTAGATCAAGTTTTTTATATCATTGAAATCGTGATTATAAATGCTATAACTTTTATGTTGTGAGTTTTTGATTTAATGCAAGAACAAGAGAGAACAGGATTTGAACCATGGCGCGCGCGTTTTTGTTCCAAGGACAGGGATGAAGTGGAACGTGGGCTGGGCCTGGCTTCCTTCTGCTTTTGACACCCCCATTCTGCTTTTTGCACCCCCTTTGCCCATTTCTTTATTTTTGCATATTTTTCATTTCTTTTTTTATTTTCTGACCTTATTATTTTTTCTTGAACATTTAAAATCACAAAAAATATTCTCTTAATTTTTCACATTTTATTTTATTATTTTTATTATTTTGTGGACATAGAAATAGTTTATTAATAATAATATAACTTATTTTCTTAAATAAAATTTGTAAATAATACAAAAATATCATATATTTTTATTTTTATTATTTATACACTTAAATAATATTTTCTCACACATTTTATTTTTTTTAACACTTTTGTATATATTTTTATTTATTTTTCTTGTTCATAAATAAATAATATAGAATATATTTTCTTAAAACAAAAATTAGGGTTTTCACCCTTTCAAAAATAATCATTTTATTTTCTTTTTTTGAGACATAAATAATTTATTTTACATACATAAAATAAATACAAAAACATCCTTTGCATATTTATATTTATTTGTACATTTAAATATTTGTCTATTTATTTATTTGTGCAATATTTCAATTTGGTTGTAATAATAGTTTTAGGGTTTATTTTTGAGCAATATCCCCTTATTCAAACTTGTACCCCTCTCCCCATAATGATGTTGTAATAGTTAGATTTACTTTTACGCATTTTATCGCTTTCAAATGCCATGATAGTAAGATTAGGGTTTGTATGATAACCAAAAATCAAAACAAATAGCATGACTTAAACACAAGACAAAAATGCATGAAAAATGACAACACAATGCAAACAAGCATCTCTAGGGTTTCACCTACTTCTTGCCTTAAAAACATGGCCATGGTATGCATGCTAGGTGTCTTGGCAAAACAAAAACAAAACAAAAAGATCATAGTCCCTCGATGACGCTATCTTGGTTTCCTATACACAAATGATCTAGTCCCTCAAAAAACTTGCTAAGATACTTGGCAACATTATTATCATGGTCATACGATGACCCACGCTTGTCCCGTTTAACATCCAAAGATAGGGTTGTTTACCAAATACAGTGGTAAAACAACAATGTCAAAGGAATAAAAATGTGTAGGAAAGATCTTTTAGTAGGGTAGACAACTCCTAGTTACTTAATCAAACTTGCAAACCATCCTTGCTATTTTCAAACTATCACACACATTTCAAAACATTTCCCAACAAACTTTCAAACATTGAAACATTTTTCAAAAGACAAACACCTTTGTATACATTCAAACAAGAATCATTACAAAGGTTTCCTAACAAAGGCCTCTTTTCAAAATACTTTCAAAACCACACACAAAAGCACCATTTCAAACAATTGAAAAGCAAAAGCAAGTGATCTAAAACAAGTAACTAAGAGCCCATGGAAAACCATGGATGAAAAGGGTGCTAGCACCTTCCCCTTTCATAATCTACCCCCCCCCCCCCGAACCCAAAAACAATCTCAAAGGTCTTTCCTGTGCTTTTTTACCTTTCCTTTTGGATAAAATAAAAGTCGGTGGCGACTCTTGCTAAACCAAAACATTTGCGAACACAAACACAAAACCTCAAGTCAGTTCTCCCACTGCATCACAGTTATTATTGAAACTTATTTCACTCGAACGGGTGAAACATGAGCATTCTCAAACAAAATTTCTTGGTTATCCATCACTTGTTGGATACCTTTCTTCAACAGAGGACAGTCAAATGATGAGGACAGGCAAACAGTCTTTGTTACAACCTGGGAATATGCCAGCTTTCAACAAATTCAACTTGATAATCGGGAGGGACTTAACAGTTCATCCATGGTAGCAACAAATAGATCTTCTTCAATAGCGTTGGCATTGTGACCATGCCTCGGCATTGGGGCGAAAATAACATTCGGCTTCTCAGGAGCTTCAAACTCAACTTCCTTCGCATCTATCAGATCTTGAATCTTGTTCTTCAGAACCTAACAGTTGTTGGTGTCGTGCCCTGTACTTTCATAATGGCACGCGCATATGGCTTTGGGATGGTAATGTGGAGACGTAGTGTGATCGGTGGAAATAGAACTGAATGTTTTGAAATGCTGGTTCGCAAAATGTCGCGGTAAGCAAGAGTCGCCATCGTCTTTTATTTTCTCCAACAAGGAAAGGACAAAAGCACAGCAAAATTCCTTTTCGAGATGTTTCTCGGTTCGGGAGGTAGATTATAGAAAGGGAAGGTGTTAGCACCCTTCCTATCTGTGGTTATCCACGGGCTCTTAGGTACTTGCTCACTATGTTTTCAAAAATGTTTTGCTTTTCTTGTGTTTGTGGGTTTTGAAAAAGTTTCGTTTGAAAACTTCGATTTAACTCTTGTATCCGTCCTCAAGAGTGTATGAAGTGTTTGTTTGAAAACTTTTGTCTGAAAAGTGTAAGTGCGAAAAGTTGTTTTGTTTTGAAAGAGCAAGTATCTAAGAACCTCTACCTACTCAAAGGAAATTAAGCTGTGTAAATGTCCTTTAGACAGTACCATCCCACTATTGAAAAGTAGGTAGCACCATGGTTGGAGTTTCGGGTCAATTCGATTATAGGGACATGTGGTCACCAAAGCAATAGTAGGACGCCTTAGCGGTAACCCTAATGTCCTAGATCCTTTTTATCCGAGGCAACCGTTTCGAGGCAACTTAGATCTTTAGACAGGAGAGCGACCTCTTAAACACCCTATACTCAATGACCACGTCGAGGCAACCAAGTGAGGCGTACCCTAGGAGTGACATGTGCGAGTGTGTCAGGATTCAGTTAAGTTATCTTTGCACATGTTATGGTGAGCTACGGATTGATTTTAATTTCAGAGATAATTCTTGTCATGCATAACCTAGTTAACATACATCTAGCAGTTAAATATTGTGGAAAGTAAATCTACGCTATTACAAGGCGTCGGGTATTTACATCGCCAAAAACAAACCCTTGAAAAGTAAATGCGAGAAATTAAAGAAAGCGATAAAAAGAGTCCTAATTACGCTATTACATCCTCGGAGCAAATACATAAATATGATTAAAAAAATAATATGCGCGAATAAAAATTGAGTCGGAGAAGTCCTTAGGGTTTTGACCCTTTTTGAGAAAGAAAGAAATTTGATTATTTTAAATTAAATTAAACCTAAAACTAATTAATTAATTAATTAAAAGAAAAAAAGTATTTTTTAGTTTTTAATGAAAATAAAATAAAATAAACAGATGATTAAAATTGTCAAAACCCTAATTCTATGTTAATTTTATTTATTGTGAAAAAAGTCAAAATTAACCTAATTAACTAAATTAATTACATTAGACTTTATTTACAAAAATAATAAATTAAAGGTGAAATTAATAATAATAAAAATATTTTGATTTTCTGATTTTTATTATGAAAATAATTAATTTGGTTAATTAAATAATAATAATAATAATAATTAATGGTAAAATAATTAAATGGAAATTATAAAAGAAAAGAAAAAAGAATGAATGAATCAGGGGGGGTGCTGGCCCAATTAGGAGGTACGTTTGGAATTTTCAAGCCCATTTGCACACAAGCCTGTTTGACTTTTGAGATCCTCCATGCGCATGGTTGACTGGGAGTATGGTGATCACTCCATCCTGGCCTTCAGATTTGCTTTGCAAGCCATTTGGCGCATGGATGATTGAGGCATATGGTGGACAACATTATGAAACCTGCATGTAATTATATGAAGAAAAATAGAAACAAGTGTTTTGGGGGACCTGGGATTCGAACCCAGGTCCCAACGCCTATTGGATGCTTGGCCAACCACTCCACCATCTCGCCTTAGTCGTTATTAGCATAAGAGACAAATAATATATTGGGAAATAAATCATTAAGCTGTAAACAACATAAAAACGCGTGCTTATTTGAATTAACCACTCAGAGGTTAACACCTCATCATCTTCTTCGTTGTTCTGCAAAAAATACACATTAGATAGCGGGGGTTTTTAACCCCCACTATTCATCTTGACGAAAAATAGCGACTAGCCCTGTGGTTGATATAAATGTTTCGCGAGGGTTGGTTTATGTTCGTCTGATTCTCACGATTTCAACCATATGCCTCAGGAGTTCTAATTTTGCCTGTATTGCAAAGCCCCAAATTCACAGCTCATGAACCCTAGAAATCATCCATGGTAACTTTTGATTTATGGCGTTTTAATCCAATTCAGTTATACCATCAGCTTCATATGATTACTAGCAATGCAAAACAAATAAGAAATCATGTTAAATATGCATGAATCAAGTTGTATGATTCTGAAAATAAAAAGCAAACTGTGGTTCTGTAGGTATCGATTCTGTTAGCTTTAAGGCCTGAATTGGATTGCAAATTATCCCTGGGACCTCCTGCAATGTATTAGAACCAATAAAACCTTTTGAATCGCCCTCAAAAGCCAAAGTCAGTTTGCAATTTTCTTGAGTTTTTTTTCAATATGCTAGGGTCTGTTTCTGCAGTTTTCTCACGTGTATGGCATCAGGGTTAGCTTGAATATATATAGAGGAATGG
Organism: Vicia faba; assembly: GCA_948472305.1. Lineage (NCBI taxonomy): Eukaryota > Viridiplantae > Streptophyta > Magnoliopsida > Fabales > Fabaceae > Vicia > Vicia faba. The sequence goes on along the minus strand of OX451737.1, from coordinate 1,268,656,261 downwards.
AATTGGGTCAAAATCTTTCACAAAAATCCATTGCAATGATGATTGAATATTTGATTGAAAATCAAATCTTTTTGCATTTTCATGATTGAATAAAGTTGCCAATTTTGGAGATTTTTGCATCTTTGATTTGTACACGAAATTGCCAGCATATCTTGACCATATTTGCTTCAGAAAAAGATTGAAAAACCAAATCTTTGTATTTTCCTACAATTTAAATTAATTAAATGAATTAATATTGATTAAAAATCCAATTAATTAATAAAAATAAGAAAATAAATTCAAATAATCTTTATGGGTCGTGCATAGGCCATGTATAAAGTTTCAAGAAGAAATTTGAGGCCCATTAGCAAAAATAAGGTGTTTTGAGCAAAGTTGACTTTTGCAAATTCATGAAAATTTCCCAACTTCTCCCATGCATATCTTGCTCAATTTTGATCATATGAACATGTTCTTGGACATTTTGGAAAGGTCTTGAAGTCCTATAACCAATGCCTTTGGTCCCATGTCATTTGGATTTACCAATCCCAAGTTATGGCCTTTGACTCAAAAGGTACTTTTGTTGACTTTTGAATTTGACCTATGATGTAGAAATTGATAACTTTTTGTGAGAGCATTTCTTGGACTTGGAGTGTGAAGATGGATTGTAGGAAATGTCACCCCCTTAAAAATGAGCATTGGATGGGATTTTTCTGATGAACCATGAAAGAGTTATGCCCTGGTCAAGATACAGTTGACTTTTCTACTGTCCAAAAATAGTAACTTTTGCATCTTGATGATTTTTGAGCCATTCTTGTGGAATCATGATCAAGACTTGATCAAATGATGATTGTGTACTCAAAATAAGATGTTGACCAAAAATTCTGACTTTTGACTGTAAAATGACCATTTTGCCCTTGTAGTTGACTGTAGGTCAAATGGAGCTTTTGACTGTGCAAATTGGCACTATGAGTCTTGAGACTTGGCATGTAGGTGCTTGAGAATGTATATGGGCCTATGAGACTTGATTGAACCATTGAAAATCCCAAATTCCTTGAAAGAACCAAAACCCTAATTTCAGCTGTCTTAGGAGGTGGTTTGACTGTCTATCTCTTGAGCTAATTTGAGGATCATTCTTGTCAAATCTTGAGGAATATGGGAGGGAAAATTTTGGGGTACAACAGTTTCCCCTGTTCAATATTCTTAAACCTGAGGATGTAGATTGGCTTGCGTGCCTTTCGTGATCCGAAGGTGGAAGATGATTGAACACTAGAGTGCCCAGAAATTTGCACTCGCATGGTGTAGTATCAGCAATGTGATGTCGGGAATGGGCTTACAGATGCCATTTGGAAAGATGATGGATAGGAGGATGGGCTTATAGATTCCATTTGGAAATGTAATGGATAGTTGTGGAGATGGGCTTAAAGATGCCATCTGGGAATGTTTGTAACTTGATAGGTTGAAAGAAGGAACCTGTGTAGGGTTGCCTGATGATGAGTCTGTGTAAAATTGCATCTTGGAAGAGAAGGAACCGGTGTAGGGTTGCTTCATGATGGTCAAGTAGATAATTGTCCTGTCTGGTTTCAGGTATTAATCTACAATCCGTCGTCTACAGATATTTCTTGGCTAGTTATAGGTGTTGATCTGGAACTTAAGAGAGGTGGGTCAAGGAGATGGTTTTCCTGTCTGGTTTCAGGTATTAATCTCTAACTTGAGAAAGAAAGATGGTTTTCCTGTCTGGTTACAGGTGTTAATCTTCAATCTCTTCATGTAGATACTTTCCTGGCTAGTTACAAGTGTAGATCTACAATTAATCGTCCACAGATATTTCCTGGCTTGCTACAGGTATTAATCCGGAACTTAAGAAGGTTGGTCGAGATAACTTTCCTGGCTGGTTACAGGTATTAATCTCTGATTTGAGAAAGAAAGATGGTTTCCTGTCTGGTTTCAGGTATTAATCTTCAATCTCTTTATGTAGATACTTTCCTGTCTGGTTTCAGGTATAGATCTACAATCAGTTCATATAGGTGGTTTTCCTGTCTAGTTTTAGGTGTTAACCTATAATCAGTCGTTCACAGATATTTCCTGGCTAGTTACAGGTGTTGATCTGGAACTACAAAAGTTGATGGTAATCATATTTTGATTGACCTTTTCCTGAAAAAGGTAAGACGTTAGCTGTATGCAATGTCATGATGTATGAAATGCATGATGTCATGGTGTTCTCAAAAATAAATGAGATCGTGTCATATGCACTTTATCATGTATGTAATGTTTATGAATGTATTTTTGTCTGGGAAAATAAATCCTTGACGAATGCCGGGGAGTTTGTTAAATCCTGGGCTGATATTGAAGAGTCGAGTTCTTCGTTTCCGCTGGGGATGATGAACGAAGATGATCGCACGAATAAACCGGTAGGATAAGATGACTCCATTGGGGAATAAACCTGGTGAAGAGATTACTCTGCGGGGAATTACTCTGTGGGAAGAGATGTTTTGCTGAGATTTTAACGATAACTCCGTTGGGGACTCCGTTGATAAGCTCTGTTGGGATTTCGATGATGAACTCCGCTGGGGAATAGAAAGAACTTCGTTGGGGACGATCTTTCCGTTGCAATTTTGCTGAGGATAACCCAGTTAGACTCTGGTGGGGGATAACCTCCTGAATATGGCTGGGGAGAGATTTTTGTACTCTGCATGGGACAAGCTTCCAGAACCTACTGGGGAGATAATTCAACTCTCCTGGGGAAATTTTTGAGACTGCGCTGGGAAATGGCTCCACTGAGGGTATCTTGTATTCCACCGGGGAACAATCTTATATTTCTGTCGAGGAATATTAAGACTGTCGGGGATGCTTGCTAGGAATATCTGTATACTCTACTGGAGAATATTAAGATCTTCTGGGGATACCCAACTTTTTTAGGACTGATGGTAGACCATCTCTGCTCGGGGGAAGAGCATTGCTGACTTGCTGGGGATACTGTGCCTTTTTAGGGCTGATGGGAGACCAACTCTGTTTGGGGAGAGAGTATCGCTGACTCTTGTCTTACTTTGCGGGGAGTGAAGGTATCTTGGTCAACTTCTTCAACTGAACTTACCTTGGTACCTCGGTGGACAGAGCAACTAGATCGCTTAGTCAATTCTTATTGCCCCTTGTTTCCGATGTCACCCGTAATTAGTCCTTTGTTTCGTATGCAAATATTTGTGATCAACAATTAATGTCAAATGCATATATCAAAAATGAACATTGGACGTTCTTTGCAAAACAAAACAGATAAAGGAAAAACAATTTGCAATTTGTCTGAAAAATGAACTTATATTGATTTTGAAATTTTCCTGTAAATAGGCGTTTTTGTACAAGAGGCTGACGTCCTAGTAAGAGAATGCCGCCGAACAAAGTAGAGTTTATACAATTTGTGAAAAGGAAAACAAAACAGCTATGTGAAAAATCCCACCGGGCTCCAACTCTGCTATCACCTTTATGTCTTCAAGCGTCTCATCACTTTGCTGCTTGGTTGAAGATGAAGTTGATTGATTGATGCCGTCCGAGCCTGATAGTCGATACCGAAGCCTGGATGCAAGGTGATCCAATGAGACATAGTATTACGCTTATCCTTAACTTTTGCCTGGACCGCCCTTTCGGGTTTTCAGTCCACCGGGATACCCATTTTTGCCCAAGCCGCCTTTTCAGGTTTTCGACTTGCTGGGTGTACAGATTTTTTTTTATTTTCATCCCTTATTTTTGCCCGAACCCTTTTGGTTCGCCGGAAATCCCTTATTTTTGCCTAGGCCAGTCGACCTAGCGGGTCTTTTAATCATGCGTAGTATCTTTTTACTATGTCTGCATTGGCGGGGTGAGGAAGGTCGTCACCATCCATGGTGGTTAGAATCATCGCTCCTCCTGAGAAGATGTTCTTAACCACAAACGGCCCTTCGTACGTAGGGGTCCATTTGCCCCTGGGATCACCTTGAGGTAGAATGATGCGCTTGATTACCAGGTCCCCGACTTGATACTCTTGTCATCTGACTTTCTTGTTAAATGCCTTGATCATCCGTTTTTGGTACGTCTGACCATGACAAATAGCGCTGAGTCTCTTTTCGTCGATTAGGTTGAGTTGATCAAGCCGAGTCTGGATCCAGTCATCTTCGCTCAAACCTGCATCCTTCATGATTCAGAGAGAGGGTATCTGAACTTCAATGGGTAGGACTGCCTCCATTCCATATACCAAGGAAAAGGGTGTTGCCCCTGTTGACGTCCGTGCTGAGGTACGGTATCCATGAAGAGCAAATGGTAACATCTCGTGCCAATCTTTGTAGGTCACTGTCATCTTCTGCATAATCTTCTTGATGTTCTTATTAGCTGCTTCTACAGCCCCATTCATCTTCGGCCGGTATGGAGAAGAGTTGTGGTGTTGTATCTTGAATTGCTCGCAGAGCTCAGTGATCATCTTGTTGTTGAGATTGGTTCCATTGTCCATAATGATTCTCTCAGGTACACCGTATCGACAGATCAGGTTATGACGAATGAACCGTGCCACGACATTCTTGGTTACGGTAGCGAAGGAGGCTGCTTCAACCCACTTCGTAAAGTAATCAATTGCTACCAGGATGAAGCGATGCCCGTTGGATGTCGTAGGTCTGATCTCTCCGATCATATCAATGCCCCACATTGCAAAAGGCCAAGGTGCTGTCAAGACGTTCAGAGGAACTGGAGGAATGTGCACCTTATCAGCATAGATCTGGCATTTGTGACATGTCCGAGAATGTTGGTAACAGTCGGCTTCCATTGTGGACCAGTAATATCCTGCCCGAAGGATTTTCTTTGCCATGGTATGTCCACTGGAGTGAGTTCCGAAGGTACCTTCATGCAGTTCTGCCATGATCCTTTCTGCTTCAGTCTTATCCACACAACGCAGTAAGGTTGAATCATGGTTTCGTTTGTAGAGAATGTCGTTGCTGAGGAAGAACTTTGCCGCGAACCTTCTCAGAAACTTCTTGTCATTAACAGATGCGCCCTCGGGGTATTCTTGAGCTTCAAGGTACCTCTTTACTTCATGATACCAAGGCTTTTCTGTTACCTCCTCGGTCTCAAGATCACAGCAATGTGAAGGTTCATCCAATTTCCAAATGACTATCCGGGGAGCCTCGTTGTCCCATTTGACTTTGAACATAGAAGACATCGTAGCCAGCGCGTCCGCCAACTGATTCTCCTCTCTTGGGAAGTGTTCAAAGGTTATCTCCTCGAAATGGGGAATCAACGTCAACACATACTCCTTGTAAGGGATAAGATTTGGGTGTTTCGTATCCCACTCGCCTTTGATCTGACTGATCACGAGAGCGGAATCTCCGAAGACACTCAGAAACTTGATCCTTAGGTCAATTGCAGCTCGAAGACCCATGATGCATGCTTCATACTCCGCCATGTTGTTGGTGTAGTTGAAACATAGTCGGGAGGTAAGTGGAGTATGAGTACCCTTAGGAGATATGATCACGGTGCCAATGCCATTACCCAAAGCGTTTGAGGCTCCATCAAAGTGCATAGACCATCGGGATCCTTCCTCAGGTCCTTCATCCGGTCCAGGTACTTCACAATCAGTCACTACCATGATATTCTCGTCTGGAAATTCAAAGTTCATGGATTGGTAGTCATCCACTGCCTGGTGTGCCAAATGGTCTGCCAATACACTTCCCTTGATTGCTTTTTGAGTCGTGTACTGGATGTCATATTCGGTCAAGATCATCTGCCATCTTGCTATTCTTTCGGACACGGCAGGCTTTTCGAAGATATACTTGATTGGATCCATTTTTGAAATCAACAGGGTAGTGTGAGTCAACATATACTGTCTCAGCCGGCGGGCAGCCCATACCAAAGCGCAGAAAGTTTTCTCGAGCAGTGAGTATCGGGTCTCACAGTCGGTAAACTTTTTGCTAAGATAATAAATGGCGTGCTCTTTTCGGCCAGACTCGTCATGCTTCCCCAGCACACACCCCATTGAGCTATCAAGTACTGTCAAGTATAAGATTAGAGGTCTCCCTTCAACCGGTGGCATAAGAATGGGTGGCTCTTGGAGATACTCTTTGATTCTTTCGAAAGCGGCCTGGCATTCATCGTTCCAACGTACTACTTGATCTTTCTTCAGTAGCTTGAAGATTGGCTCACAAGTAGCAGTCAGATGTGAGATGAATCGGGCAATGTAATTCAGATGTCCCAGAAAGCCTTTGACCTCTTTCTCTGTCTTGGGAACTGGCATCTCTTGTATGGCTTTCACTTTGGCAGGATCCACTTGAATACCTTTGTCGCTCACGACGAAGCCTAGCAGTTTTCCATATCTCACCCCGAAGGTGCACTTGTTCGGGTTTAATCTCAGTTTGTATAACTTCAACCGGTCAAACAGTTTCTGTAGATGGTCAAGGTGTTCCTCCTCAGTTTGGGACCTTACAATCATATCATCGACCTATACTTCAATCTCATGATGGATCATGTCATGAAACAAAGCAACCATGGCATGTTGGTAGGTTGCCCCAGCATTTTTCAACCCAAAAGGCATGACCTTGTAGCAAAAGGTGCCCCACTGAGTAACAAAAGTGGTCTTCTCCATGTCTTCAGGAGCCATTTTTATCTGATTATAACCGGAGAAACCATCCATGAAGGAGAATACCTTATGCTGAGCAGTGTTGTCAACCAGAACATCGATGTGAGGCAGAGGGAAGTCATCCTTAGGGCTCGCCCTGTTCAAATCCCTGTAGTCAACACACATTCTGACCTTACCATCTTTCTTCGGCACTGGAACCACGTTAGCAACCCACCGAGGGTAAGAAGTTACTGCTAGAAATCCGGCATCAAATTGTTTCATAACCTCAGCTTTGATTTTCTCGGACATCTCTGGACGCATACGACGAACCTTCTGTTTTACCGGAGGGCATTCCTCCTTGGTAGGCAAGTGATGAACCACAATGTCGGTATCCAACCCAGGCATGTCTTTGTAAGACCAGGCAAAGATTTCCACGTAGTCATGCAGCATCTGAATCAACCGTTGCTTCACACTAAGCTCCAGATTTGCACCAATCTTGACTTCCTTTTTGTCTGTCTCAGTACCCAGATTTACCGTTTCCACTGGCTCTTCATGTGGCTGAATGGCCCTCTCTTCCTGGAGTAGCAGTCTTGCAAGCTCACCAGGCACTTCACAATCATCTTCACCTTCGTCTTCGGCTAAGTTGATCGGATTTTTGAAGTCATAACTGACAATAGCAGAGTCGTTACCAGTGAGATCCAGAGTGGATTGGGACCTGTATATGTGAGTGTGTGTAAATAGCTGTTTTGCAATATATAATAAAGAAAGACAAGGAGCGCAAGATTTGAAATGCAAAAAACGTCCAATGCTTTTATTAATGATATATGAAAATGACACACAAAAGCTCTCACAAATGAAGCCACGGTGCCCCGGGTAAGACACCAGGCCATAAAGTTTCACAATATTGTCTGTTACAAATTCAAAACAAAGGAGTTCATTACTGAGTGACAAAAGTAATAGGTATGAAGTCTTTCGCCGTCCAGTTGCTTGGTCCACCGTTGGTCATAGGGTAGATCCAGCTGTCGAATTCAGATTCCTCCACGTCGTCTTCAATAGCGTTTACTCCCGAGTTGCTGATGAACACAGGAGGTCTTCCAATCCTTGCCTTACGAACAGCCCTCTGAGCTTCTGCAGTGAAACCCAAACCAAACTTGTCAGTCTTCTGAGTGAAATCAGGAAGTTGGCCCCAGTTTGAGCACTCACCCTTCTCAATGACAGCCCGGGCATCCTTCAAGGAAGCCATCTTCAAAGGAGGGTCTTCAACCACAGTCTCAGCTGATGCCAGCGTCTGAGGAACTTCTTCAAAGTGCTGGAATGGAGTCTCAATGAATTCCCCATCCATCTCTATATACCGAAACGAGTTAAGGTGGCTGACCATGTATTCTTCCTCCTCCTGAACTGTCACAATCTTCCCTCTGACCGGGTATTTCAGCTTCTGATGTAGTGTGGAGGTCACAGCTCCAGCCTTATGGATCCAAGGACGACCCAGCAGACAAGAATAGGACGGTCGGATGTCCATCACATAGAATGTAGAATCAAAGACCTGAGAACCAACTCTGATTGGAATATCAACTTCACCATGCACCATTCTTTTAGACCCTTCAAAGGCTCAGACAACAATGTTACTTGGCTTTAGCTCCAAACCCTCGCAATCCAACCTGTCTAGAGCTTTCTTGGGCAATACATTCAATGAGGACCCAGTGTCAACCAACACATGTGCAAGAGTAGTGCCCCTGCATTCAATGGAGACATGCAGGGCATCGTTATGATTCTTCCCTTTAGCAGTCAGATCAGCGTCGAAGAAACCCAAACCATTATCAGCAGTTAAGTTGGCCACACAATCGGTAAATTGATCAGCTGACATCTCTTGTGGCACGTGGGCCGTCTTTAGGAAGGTAATCAGGGCCTTGGCATGGGCCTCTGAACACAACAACAGTGATAGCATAGAAAGCTTAGATGGGGTGTGCCCCAGCTGCTCAACTACATTAAAATCACTCTTCTTGATAATCTTAAGAATCTCTTCCATCTCCTGTTGGGAAGCTTCAACATTGACGGTCTTTGGTGCCTCCGTCTGGGAAGGCATATCAGTAGTGATCCCTTTGCCCCGAGCGTCAGATGACTCGGCAACAGGGATAGAAATAGGAACTTGGTCAGGAAGGGAAGCAGGCACACTGGCAGGTGTGATGACAATAGGTCTCTGGATTGTTGGTGGCGCAATATCTGGTGAGAAAAGTCTACCGCTGCGGGTGACTTTGGAAGGCCCGGTGATGTTGCTGACGCCGGTACTAGTATCAATCTCTTGTTTAACTCCAAGCAGATAAACATCTGCCCCATAGTGCCAAGGGACAGCTTTGTCATATGTATAGGGGATGGGCCCCAGAACAGTGATGATTATAGGTGCAATCTTCTGAACAGGCATGATTCTGACAGGTTTCCTTGAGGGAGCCTTAGGAGAGCTGTTGAAGATGGTAACAATGGACACTTCTTCAGTAGGGGTAGCAGGAACAACAACCTTCTCAAACAGGATTTCTTTATTATCCATCAGGTTTTGGATACCTGACTTCAAAAATGGGCAACCAACAGGTGAAACAGAACATAGAGGGCAACCTTTGCTACATCCCGGAAATAAACCGGCTAGCAACAGGTTCCTCTTGACAGTCAACAGCGGAGTAACAATATCATCCACAGAGGCTACATACAGGTCTTCCTCTACAGCATTCACAACATGTTTGGGCATGGGAGCAGTCACAACATTGGGCCTTTCGGGCGCCTCGAACTCGATCTCTTTAGCATCAATCAGGTCTTGGACCTTATTCTTTAGAGCCCAAAAATCATCCGTAGTATGCCCCGGGATATCAGAGTGATAAGCGCAGCGGGCGTTAGGATTGTACTTTGGGGATGTGGTGTTTACAACCTTCGGAGCTTCTTTTATGGTTACCAGATTGGTTGTTAGTAATTGCGGCAATATCTGGGACAGGGTCATACTGAGACGAGTAAACTGGCTTCTGGGTCTCTCACCCCTTTGTTGGTTATGATGCTGAGGAGCAGCAGCAGGCTTTGAAATAACCACCGCGTTGACAGCTTGGTGGCGTTCCGGTCTATTCTGTCTCCTTGAACCATAGACAGCACTAGATTCTTTCTTGAAGGGTTTCTTTTCAGTGCTCGAGGAGGCATCTTTCTGTATCTTCCCAGACTTGATACCAGCTTCAATCCTCTCACCAGTCAAGATCAGGTCTGTAAACCCGGCAAAAGAATTTCTGATCAAATGGTTGAAGAACAGACCAGACAGGGTCCCCAAGAACATATCAACAAGCTCACGGTCAGTTAGAGGTGGTTGCACCCTTCCAGCCAGGTCTCTCCACTTTTAAGCATACTCTTTAAACCCTTCACCCGTCCCTAGTGACATACCCTGGAGTTGGGTACGCGTAGGAGCGAGGTCGGAATTATACTGATACTACTTATAAAACGCAGTAGCCAAGTCCTCCCAGTTACGAACGCTGGTTCCATCCAGCTGATAGAACCATTCGAGTTGAGTCCCTGAAAGACTATCCTGGAAGAAATGGATCCACAAATTCTTATCAGCTGTATAAGGTTGGATCTTCCTTACATATGATCGGAGGTGCAGCTTAGGACAGGAAGCTCCGTCATATTTGGCAAAAGCAGGTGCCTTGAACTTATGGGGAATCACCACCCCGGAGGATAAGCCTAGGTCTCCAAAGTCCAAACCGGACACAATTTGAATCTCCATAGCACTTAAACGGTCCTCCAGCTGTTTGTACCTATCCTCAGCAGGAGGGTACTGTTCATCATTGTAATCTGTCTCGTTGTCGGAGACCACGGGACTAGGAACCCTTCTCTCTTGGGGACTGTCTTTCCCTACAGAGGAAGTAGTCAGATTAACCTCATTTTGTAGTCCATTCCCAAATATGCGTCCAGTGTTGAACAAGACGGTCCTCTTCTTCTTCTACTTCAGAATCAGAGTCTTCAACTCCTGTTGACCCTGGGCTAGGCTCATAACCAACTCCTGGAACTGGGCATTCTGGGCCTGGAGGGCCTTGATAGCTTGCTCAGTAGTAGGTTCAGAAGTCATGATGATTGCTGAAATAAACAGCGAAGAATATAAGTGACCTGTAAAAAGGGTACCTGTGATGCATATGATGACATGAAATGCGTATGATTTATGTTTTCAAAGACAATCGGGATTCAACTTTGTAGACAAAAAGGAAACACACTTTATTAGATTTAACTTTAGAATTTAAATTGTTCAACAAGTTTCCCTTAGGCGTTACATGAATGAAAATACTGAAAAGTAAACAAAAGCTATAAAAGAAACATCCAAGGCCCCTCAATGCTCCCATGGCCTCTTCTTCTCAGTGCGGATATAGTCATTCAGGATCCGCTCATTCTCTAATTGCTTTGTCAGCTTCTGGATCTTCTGTTCCTGTTCATTGAACCTTTCCCGATAAGAGTCCCGTTCTTCCTGCAGTTGCGCCCAAGACCTCTTTAGTGTACCAATATCAGTGGGTATCTGAGGATGGAGAACAGTTGGAGGAACCCCGTCTTTATCAGGAACTTCAAGAGTAATAGGCCTGACAGCTTCGTATGGCATACCTAACTTCTGAGCACGGATGCAGACCCATCTGAAGTAGGATTCCATTGGTAGAGAAGTTTTTGGTCCCAACTCATGTGGGTCAGCTTTGTGAATTCTGTCCCAAGCCCGGATGAATCTACGACGCAGCTCGTCACTATCTACCTGAAACTCAAAACTGATGTGAGGTATTAACATCTCATGAGGCCCTGCTCTTCTGGCTCTTCCAAACTGACGAAGAGCTAAACATGGGTTATAAGAGATTCCTCCCTGGGTACCGATCAATGGAACATTAGGGTACTCTCTGCAACGATCAATAACAGCCACCTCATCTAAACCTCTGAAAGTCCAAATGATGTCATTATCAGTGAGAGACATTATCCTATGAGCCCAGCCCCTTCCTTCTTTGTTCTTCAGTACGAACTTGGGGAGGTGCGAAATAAACCACCTCACCAATAAAGGAGCACAACAACACAAAGTTCCCCGTCTTCGGGCAGTACGAGTATAGAGTTGTTGCAGGATATCACCCAAGAGAGTGGGTACAGGGTTCCGAGAGATGAAGATCCTTATGGCGTTGACATTAACAAAGGTATCAGGATTTGGAAACAATACTAGACCATAGATTAAGAGAGCCAGAATTTCTTCGTACGCCCTGAAGTCTAAGTCATTCCAGAAACAATTAGCTTTGCCAATCAGAAACTTAGCCAAAAAGCCCTTAACTCCACTTCTAGTCTCCCAGTTAGCTATTACCTCTTCTTTGGTCAAAGGAAGGGCTGCCGCAATCTCCTCAGGCCTAAGAGTCTTTTCCCAACCAGTGAATGGAGTCTGTTCCAAAACGGGGATACCAAGCAAATCAGAGAATTCTTCCAGGGTAGGGACCAGCTGGAAGTCTTGAAAGGTGAAGCAATGGTATAGCGGATCATAAAACTGGGCCATGACGCTCATCAATTGTTGGTCCCACTTTGAAGTGACTAAACCGAGAAGAGAACCATGCCTCTTGATGAAGGAAGTAGTATTTGGAATCCTATCAACCAATTCTGTAAGCAAAGCTGGTGGTTGAACAAAGTTGAGCCGGATAGTGTTCCTACGCACGGGCATCATGATGTCCTACAAAATAAAGCAAAGATGAAACCCTCTTGTCTTTGAAATGGGTTAGTCTTTATGTAGGATGCATGAAATGGTATGATGTTATGATGTCATGATAAGGCACACCACAAGTATTCACAAAAGTCAAACATGGCAAGGCACACAAGTCACACAAGACAGCCCTTAGAGTTCAGGCCAGCATGAAGTTTAGGTACTACCCTCTTTCAGTTTCAGTTGGTTAAGACCTGTCCTAAAAATAGTAATCGGGTTCTAGAGGATCTCAATATCACTGACTACCCTCAATCGGTCATAACTCCAGCTTAGCAATCTTTTCTTGCGGCCGGAACCATCGAGAGAGTTTAGCCTCAATGAGTGTAGCATACTGCTACTGTTCTATGGCCAAGTTGGTCAATTTAAGGTGCTAAGGTCAGTTGGTGCTTAACGACTCCTCAGAAGACCCATATTCTCCTTGTTCCAACACAAGGGATATCGGTACAGACCAAGGTGTCACACCAACGTAGCTACTGCTTCACCCGTGTCGGTCTATGCCGGACAGGTCCCTCACAGTTTATTGCTACCTAAAGGGTATTCCCCAGATCCGGGTTAGGATCTATGAAACTCCAATACAAGTCCACAAATATAAATCATACAAAGCGTGCAATTGAAAACATAGAATGATCTAATCCTAAGGTACACCTCACTTATTAATCTTCCCCAGCAGAGTCGCCAGTTCTGGCGACCGGTGGAAATAGAACTGACTGTTTTGAAATGCTGGTTCGCGAAATGTCGCGGTAAGCAACAGTCGCCACTGTCTTTTATTTTCTCCAACAAGGAAAGGACAAAAGCACAGCAAAATTCCTTTTTGAGATGTTTCTCGGTTCGGGAGGTAGATTATAGAAAGTGAAGGTTTTAGCACCCTTCCTATCCGTGGTTATCCACGGGCTCTTAGGTACTTGCTCACTATGTTTTCAAAAATGTTTTGCTTTTCTTGTGTTTGTGGGTTTTGAAAAAGTTTCGTTTGAAAACTTCGATTTAACTCTTGTATCCGTCCTCAAGAGTGTATGAAGTGTTTGTTTGAAAACTTTTGTCTGAAAAGTGTAAGTGCGAAAAGTTATTTTGTTTTGAAAGAGCAAGTATCTAAGAACCTCTACCTACTCAAAGGAAATTAAGCTGTGTAAATGTCCTTTAGACAGTACCATCCCACTATTGAAAAGTAGGTAGCACCGTCGTTGGAGTTTCGGGTCAATTCGATTATAGGGAGATGTGGTCACCAAAGCAATAGTAGGACGCCTTAGCAGTAACCCTAATGTCCTAGATCCTTTTTATTCGAGGCAACCGTTTCGAGGCAACTTGGATCTTTAGACAGGAGAGCGACCTCTAAAACACCCTATACTCAATGACCACGTCGAGGCAACCAAGTGAGGCGTACCCTAGGAGTGACATGTGCGAGTGTGTCAGGATTCAGTTAAGTTATCTTTGCACATGTTATGGTGAGCTATGGATTGATTTTAATTTCAGAGATAAGTCTTGTCATGCATAACCTAGTTAACATACATCTAGCAGTTAAATATTGCGGAAAGTAAATCTACGCTATTACAAGGCGTCGGGTATTTACATCGCCAAAAACAAACCCTTGAAAAGTAAATGCGAGAAATTAAAGAAAGCGATAAAAAGAGTCCTAATTACGCTATTACATCCTCGGAGCAAATACATAAATATGATCAAAAAAAATAATATGCGCGAATAAAAATTGAGTCGGAGAAGTCCTTAGGGTTTTGACCCTTTTTGAGAAAGAAAGAAATTTGATTATTTTAAATTAAATTAAACCTAAAACTAATTAATTAATTAATTAAAAGAAAAAAAGTATTTTTTAGTTTTTAATGAAAATAAAATAAAATAAACAGATGATTAAAATTGTCAAAACCCTAATTCTATGTTTATTTTATTTATTGTGAAAAAAGTCAAAATTAACCTAATTAACTAAATTAATTACATTAGAATTTATTTACAAAATAATAAAATAAAGGTGAAATTAATAATAATAAAAATATTTTAATTTTCTGATTTTTATTATGAAAATAATTAATTTGGTTAATTAAATAATAATAATAATAATAATAATAATAATTAATGGTAAAATAATTAAATGGAAATTATAGAAGAAAAGAAAAAAGAATGAATGAACCAGGGGGGTGCTGGCCCAATTAGGAGGTACGTTTGGAATTTTCAAGCCCATTTGCACACAAGCCTGTTTGACTTTTGAGATCCTCCATGCGCATGGTTGACTAGGAGTATGGTGATCACTCCATCCTGGCCTTCAGATTTGCTTTGCAAGCCATTTGGTGCATGGATAATTGAGGCATATGGTGGACAACATTATGAAACCTGCATGTAATTATATAAAGAAAAATAGAAACAAGTGTTTTGGGGGACCTGGGATTCGAACCCAGGTACCAACGCCTATTGGATGCTTGGCCAACCACTCCACCATCACGCCTTAGTCGTTATTAGCATAAGAGACAAATAATATATTGGGAAATAAATCATTAAGCTGTAAACAACATAAAAACGCGCGCTTATTTGAATTAACCACTCAGAGGTTAACACCTCATCATCTTCTTCGCTGTTCTGCAAAAAATACACATTAAATAGCGGGGGTTTTTAACCCCCCACTATTCATCTTGATGAAAAATAGCGACTAGCCCTGTGGTTGATATAAATGTTTCGCGAGGGTTGGTTTATGTTCGTTTGATTCTCACGATTTCAACCATATGCCTCAGGAGTTCTAATTTTGCCTGTATTGCAAAGCCCCAAATTCACAGCTCATGAACCCTAGAAATCATCCATGGTAACTTTTGATTTATGGCGTTTTAATCCAATTCAGTTATACCATCAGCTTCATATGATTACTAGCAATGCAAAACAAACAAGAAATCATGTTAAATATGCATGAATCAAGCTGTATGATTCTGAAAATAAAAAGCAAACCGTGGTTTTGTAGGTATCAATTCTGTTAGCTTTAAGGCTTGAATTGGATTGCAAATTATCCCTGGGACCTCTTGCAATGTATTAGAACCAATAAAACCTTTTGAATCGCCCTCAAAAGCCAAAGTCAGTTTGCAATTTTCTTGAGTTTTTTTCAATATGCTAGGGTCTGTTTCTGCAGCTTTCTCACGTGTATGGCATCAGGGTTAGCTTGAATATATATAGAGGAATGGAATTAGGTCAAAATCTTGCACAAAAATCCATTGCAATGATGATTGAATATTTGATTGAAAATCAAATCTTTTTGCATTTTCATGATTGAATAAAGTTGCCAATTTTGGAGATTTTTGCATCTTTGATTTGTAAACGAAATTGCCAGCATATCTTGACCATATTTGCTTCACAAAAAGATTGAAAAACCAAATCTTTGTATTTTCCTACAATTTAAATGAATTAAATGAATTAATATTGATTAAAAATCCAATTAATTAATAAAAATAAGAAAATAAATTCAAATAATCTTGATGGGTCGTGCATAGGCCATGGATAAAGTTTCAAGAAGAAATTTGAGGCCCATTAGCAAAAATAAGGTGTTTTGAGCAAAGTTGACTTTTGCAAATTCATGAAAATTTCCCAACTTCTCCCATGCATATCTTGCTCAATTTCGATCCTATGAACATGTTCTTGGACATTTTGGAAAGGTCTTGAAGTCCTCTAACCAATGCCTTTGGTCCCATGTCATTTGGATTTACCAATCTCAAGTTATGGCCTTTGCCTCAAAAGTTACTTTTGTTGACTTTTGAATTTGACCTATAATGTAGAAATTGATAAATTTTTGTGAGAGCATTTCTTGGACTTGGAGTGTGAAGATGGATTGTATGAAATGTCATCCCCTTCAAAATGAGCATTGGATGGGATTTTTCTGATGAACCATGAAAAAGTTATACCCTGGTCAAGATACAGTTGACTTTTCTACTGTCCAAAAATAGTAACTTTTGCATCTTGATGATTTTTGAGCCATTCTTGTGGAATCATGATCAAGACTTGATCAAATGATGATTGTGTAATCAAAATAAGATGTTGACCAAAAATTCTGACTTTTGACTGTAAAATGACCATTTTGCCCTTGTAGTTGACTGTAGGTCAAATGGAGCTTTTGACTGTGCAAATTGGCACTATGAGTCTTGAGACTTGGCATGTAGGTGCTTGAGAATGTATATGGGCCTATGAGACTTGATTGAACCATTGAAAATCCAAAATTCCTTGAAAGAACCAAAACCCTAATTTCAGTTGTCTTAGGAGGTGGTTTGACTGTCTATCTCTTGAGCTAATTTGAGGATCATTCTTGTCAAATCTTGAGGAATATGGGAGGGAAAATTTTGGGGTACAACACGTAGTATTGGGATTTTTTGGGGCCTCTTTTAAAGTGGCCAGATTAAACTTCAAGAGATGTGGTAGAACTTGGGCTGGAGTCATGTTAATCTTGGTAAATTGCCGAACTGGCCTTTCTACCCTTTGCTGATTAGTTCTTGGCTGATCTGATGCAAGCTTCGGAATCATAATGGCCCCCACCGTTGGTCGGCGCTCGGTTCTTCCCTGATTTCTCTGTGAATAGACAGCAGATACTTCCTTTCTTCCAGTGAAGGGCTTTTTCACAACTGTTGAGGCAAACACGTCCTTCTGAATTTTCCCATTTCTTATACCAGCCTCCACTTTTTCGCCAGTTAGAATTAATTCGGTAAACCCTGCAGAGGAACTCCCAATCAGATGATTGAAGAAAGGACCTGATAGAGTTCCCAAGAACATGTCCACCAGCTCCCTCTCAGATAGAGGGGGTTGCACCCTTCCGGCTAGGTCTCTCCACTTTTGCGCGTAATCTTTAAAGCCCTCATTGGTAGCCATAGACATACTCTGTAGCTGAGTACGGGTTGGCGCCAAGTCGGCGTTGTATTGATACTGTTTATAGAAAGCAGCTGCCAAGTCTTCCCAATTGTGGACATCATCCCTTTCTACCTGGTAGAACCAATCAAGTTGCGTTCCTGATAAACTGTCTTGGAAAAAGTAGACCCACAAGTCTTTGTCGGCAGAATGTGGTTGAATCTTCCTGACATATGATCTGAGGTGCATTTTAGGGCAAGACACCCCATCATACTTGGCAAACAGTGGTACTTTAAACTTTGGAGGGATTACAATTCCTGACACCAGCCCTAACTCCTCAAAATCTAGCCCCGGTACTCTCTGGATTTCCATAGCGGTTAGACGCTCTTCAAGGTGTTTGTATTTGTCATCAGCCGGAGGGTTTTGTTGTTCAGAGTAGTCCTCCTCTTCCTCTTCTTCTTCTTCCTCTTCAGAATCTGATGGTACTGCCGTTTCTTTTCCTTTTCTTCCCCCTTCTTCAGATGTTGTTGGGAATTCTAAGGTCCTTCTGGCTTATCCCTAAAATCTTCTTCCCATAATAACCACACCAGCTGGCTTCTTATTCTTTTTATCTTTCTCTTTCTCTTTTTCTAGTAGAGTCTTCATCTCCTCTTGCCCCTTGGCTAAGGTCATGAGTAACTGTTGAAATTGTGAATTCTGAGCTTGCAGATCTTTGACCGTTTGTTCGATATCCATCATACTGAAATAAACAGTAGAGAGATGAGGAAACTTGGTGTGAAGACCTGTTTATGCTTATGATGAATGATATGTATTCATGCAATGTTTTCAAGGATTTAGAAATTCAAATTTGTTTTAAACAAAAAAGAAAACACACATCATATTAATAGAATTGTGAGTACATAAATGCCCCTTGGGCAAAATAATACAGAACTCTAAGATAAAAAGACGTTGCGCATCCTTTTTGGTGCAATGTAGGTGTTGAGAGTCTGCTCTTCATGAAGTAGCCGAGTGAGTTCCAAAACCTTCTTCTCGCTTGCGTAGAATTGGGATTCAAAAGTATCGCTCTCTCCCTTGAGCTGTATCCAACTCCTTTGTAGGTCTTCGAGTGATGTTGGCATGTCAGGATGTAGGATGGTGTATGAAACCTCTCCTTCCTTAACAGGCTCTATAATCATTGGGAGAATGGAGGGATAAGGCATCATAAGACTTTGGGCACGGGTTCGTACCCACTTGAGGTAAGGCCCAAGAGGGATGGAATTATTATGTCCCAAGGTCTTTCTATCCACCTTGTTGGGCATCCTCCAAGGTCTGATAAATCTCTGACGAAGTCCTTGGTCGTCGTTGTCGTAGTCGAAAACCAATCCTTGAATCAGCATATCATGTGGGCCATCCCTTCGGGCATAACCAAACTGTCTTAGAGCCAAGCAGGGGTTATAGGTGATGCCTCCCCTAATGCCAAGTAGAGGGACCCTAGGGAATTCCCCATAACGGTCAACAATGATTACATTCTCTTTGGATCGAGAACACTAATGAATATCTGAATGTGTAAGCGTCATTAACCTTTGTGACCACCTCAAACCTTGCTCATTCTTCAAGACTGATTGGGGAAGATGAGAAATAAACCATCTTGCCAGAAGAGGAGTGAAACACATAAGAACACCTCTTTTCCTCATTGTACGAGTGTGAAAAGAGTAGAGGATATCTCCAAGCAATGTAGGCACCGGATTGTGAGACATGAAGATTTTGACAGCGCTCACATCTATGAGTTGGTCAGTGTTAGGGAACAAGACCATCCCATAGATGAGAAGAGCTACAATCTCCTCAAAAGCTTGCAAGTCTAGGCAATTCCAATAGCTTTGGGCCTTTTCAAACAGGAACTTTGCCAAGAAGCCTTTGACACCACTTCTAGTTTCCCAATGAGTTGTGACATCAGATGAGTGCAAGTGCAGGGCTTGAGCAATCTCTTATGGCTTTGGATATCTTTCCGTACCGTTAAAGGGTAGTTGATTTAGAATGGGAATCCTTAAGAGTTGAGAGAATTCTTCCAAAGTGGGCACAAGCTGGTAGTCAGGAAATGTGAAGCAGTGATGCAAAGGGTCAAAGAACTGGAAGAGAACCTTCAGCATATCCTCCTCTGTGTTGGAAGTGACCAAGTTGAGTAGAGGACCATGTCTCTCGGTGAATGGAGAATTCTCAGGGATCCTTGAAGCTAGCTCCTTGAGTTGTGGAGGAATTCTTACAAGGTTGATTTGGATAGTTTTCCTGCGAAGTGAATCCATAACCTACAAAACAAGAACAAAGATGAATCTCCAAAATACTTGAAATGGTTAGTGAATGCATATGATGTTCATGATGTCCATGATGTTATGCACAAGTATATGTACAAGCAAATCACACAAGTTCTTAGTTTAGGCTTGCATGAGGTTTATAGGTAAGTACCCTCTTGAAGTTTAGTTGGCTCAACCTGTCCTAGTAATAGTAACCGGGTTCTAAGGAGCTCAATATCACTGGATTGTTTCCTTGTTCATTGTTTCAGTTTAAGCCTCTTTACTGGCGACCGAAATATTCCAAGAAACCAACCCTCAATGAGTGTAGTATCGAGTATCTACCAACTTCGGATTGCACCAAAGCCGGTCATCTCACTACATCCTAAAAGGAAAAGTTGGTCAAGTAAAGGTTCTAGAAGTTCATTAGTGCTTCTTGACATCACCCAGCGACCCCATATTCTCTTTGATTGACTCAAAGGCTACCGGTACCCACAAATATGTCACACTAATATAGTTATTGCTTAGACCATGTCGGTATACCCCGCACAGTTTCCACAACGTATTGCTATTTACCTATAATGTTTCCCAAATCCGGGTGGAGGGTTCAAACCCAAACAAAGAACCATAATTGTAAAGCAAACAAGTCAAACAATTGTAAGAAAATAAAGGTGATCTAATCCCTAAGGTAACCCCACTTTTAAAAATGTTATTCCCCAGCAGAGTTGCCAGTTCTGGCGATGCGGTGGGAGAACTGACTTGAGGTTTTGCGTTTGTGTTCGCAAATGTTGCAGTTAGCAAGAGTCGCCACCGAATTTTCTTTTATCCAAAAGGAAAGGTAAAAAAATCATAGGAAAGACCTTTGAGATGTTTTCTTGAGTTCGGGGGGTAGATTATGAAAAGGGAAGGTGCTAGCACCCTTTTCATCCATGGTTTTCCATGGGCTCTTAGTTACTTGTTTAGATCACTTGCTTTGCTTTGTTTTGTTTGAAATGGTGCTTGGTGTAGTTTTGAAAGTATTTTGAAAAGAGGCCACTCGTTTAGGAAATCTTTGTAATGGTTCTCGTTCGTAAGAATGTATACAAAGATGTTTGTCTTTTGAAAAATGTTTCAATGTTTTGAAAGATATTTTGAAATGTGTGTGTGTTTGTTTTTGAAAATAGCAAGGATTATTTTGAAATGTAACAAGTAACTAGAAGCTATCTACCTACTCAAATGTCTTTCTTGTGCATTTTTATACCTTTGACATTGTTGACTTACCATTGATTTGGTAAACAACCCTATCTTTGGATGTTAACGGGACGGGCGTGGGTCATCGTATGACCATGATAGCAATGTTGCCAAGTATCTTAGCATGTTTGAGGGACCAAGATCATTTTGTTTAGGCAATCTTTGTATAGCGTCATCGAGGGTCTATGATCTTATTTTGTTTTGTTTTACCAAGATACTTCGCGTGCGTAACATGGCCATTTTATTTTAGGCAACCAAGTGGGAGAAACCCTAAGGGTGCTTGTGTGCAAAGTGTGTCATTTTTCATGCTTTTGTCTTGCATTAGGTTTTTTCTATTTGTTTTGTTTTTGTTCTTGTCATGCAAACCCTAGTTTTACTAAACATGGTATATGAAAGCAATAAATTGCGTAAATGTAAACTAAGCTATTACAACAATTATTATGGGAGGGGGATACAAGTTTTGAATGGGGATTTTTGCACAAATATAAACCTAAATATATTATTGCAACCCAATCGAATATTGTGCGCGTTAAATAAATAAACAAGTATTTAAAATGCAATGCAAATGTATTTATGTAAAAAATGTTTTGGTATTGTTTTTTGTATGAGAAAATAAATTAATTTAAACCCTAAAAAGGAAGGAAAAAATAATATTATTATTTTTGCAAAGGGGTGAAACCCTAATTTTTTTTTAATTAAAAGGAAATAATGTCCTATATTTGTTTTGTTTGTTTTTGTACAAGAAAATAATAAATAATATAATAAATAAATATTAAAAATTAAGTATGTGTAAAAATAAATATTTTATGTGCATAAATAATATAATAAAAATGTATAGTATTTTTAAATGTATTTAAAAATTATTTAAGTAAATAAGTTCTATTATCCTAATAAACTATTTTTTTCATGCTAAAAATAATAGTAAAAAATAAAATAAAAATGAAAAAAATAAAGAAATTATTTTTTATGATTTTTATGATTCATAAAAAATAAGTAAAAGTAATAAATATGAAAATATAAAAAGAAATATGAAAAATAAAACAAATAAGCCAGGGGGTGCAGATAACAAATCAGGAGGTGCAAATATCAAAAGCAAAGGCCCAAGGCACCAAAGGCCCAGAACATCATCTCTGTCCTCCAGCCAACTCCCTTGCGCGCGCGTTTTGGTTCAAACTGTAACTTTCACATGCTTGCACAAAAACAAAAACTCATAACACAAAAAATGTGGCATTTAATCTCACGATTCCAACCATATAAAATTTGTAAACTAACTCTCAAAGACCAGAGAGAATTTTGACATCCCCAATTCGTGACCTAGAAATTTCATGAACTTCAAGCTTCAAATTCTCACAACATAGTTAATATAAATGAAAAGTATGCATATGTACAGCTTCACCATGTTATGGACTACATTTTTCTTTCATAATTAGTGGCTTGAGGATGCCTAAATACAGAGATAGAGTTTGAGAAAAATACCTCCTTCAGCTGGATTTGGATAGAGCAATGTAGGGAATTTAATAGAGGCCTGAGGATTGATTAAGCTTTCTTGAACTTCCTCCAAGCTATTCCAATGCTTAGCTTGCTCTGAGGATGGATGAAACTCTTTGCAGAAGTCAAGTTTCAAGCTTCCAAAGTGAAAATGGAAATGGCTGAAACATGGCTTACAGAAATAGGGCAAGGGCTTGGATAGCTTTGGTAGGATGTTTATGAAGTGCTTGAAGTGTTTAATCACAAAACGCACGAGCCAAATATGTGTTGGCTATGGTTTTGCAGAAATCTGTGTATTTGAACAGTTTTGTGGTGTTTCTGAGTTTGAGTGAGTTTCAGATGCAAGCCCATCGTGTTTTTGTGTTGCCCAATGTTTGTATGCTTGTATAGAATGGATACAAAGTCCACTCCTTACTAGTTGCACAAGCTTTTGACCTTTTGTAACCTTTCTTGCTTTTTAAGTAAAGTGACAAGACCAATGCTAACATGCTTGTCCTTTCTTGCTTGTGACCTGAAATGAACTTGTACAATATGCTTGAGACCTGTGGAAATTGTTTGCATCAAAGGGACATGTCCAAGGCTCAAGATGGACAAAGTTGTAAAAACTCACCTTTATGAAAATGGCAATGTGAACTTTATGCCTAAAATGGAATTACAACTTGTGTAAAGTTCCAAAAGCCAAGATAAAGCCTTTAACTTCTGAGCTTGCATTTAATTATGGAGTGAAAAGTGAGTTTAGGACCTGTAAAGCAAGGTACAACCAGCATGGATTGGATTTGCAACTTGATCTCATGTAAAAATGGCTTGAACAAAAGTGATAATATGCCAACTTCCCTTCTTCGATTCTCCCTAACCAAAAATGATCTTGGAGAGTTCTTGGACATTTTGGAAATCTTGCAATGTACTCTATAATCCATCTTTGAAATTCATTTTGAGATACCTCTTGGAACTAGGTGAAAAATGTCCATGAAGTTGGATCCAAAACCTGCCTAAATTAGGGAAAAATTTCACTAAGTTATTTAGTTCATGGACCTATGTTCACAAATTCATAACTTGAGATCCAAAAATATTTTGGGAAAAGTTTATGAATCAAAGTTGTAGATTTCATGGAGGACTAAAACTTTAATTTTGGGAGTTTTCTTTGAATCAAATTGCATCATGGTGAAAAAGTGGTGGAAAGTTGGGAAAAAATAAGAAAATTTTCATACTTAGAAAAATTCTAAGTTATGAAAATTTTCAAATTCAAAACCCTAATTTTCAAAATTGGTTTTCTTGGTGAACAAGTTTTATATTTTGACATATCTTGATGAATTATGACCCTTTGGTACTTGATTTTGACCAAAAAGTCAAAGTTTGACTTTTCAGTGTACAGTTGACTTTTGATCAGTTGACTGCAAAATTCATCTGTCAATTCAATGAACTTGAGATCTTTTGAACCATGTAATTAGGTCAAGATGATTCCATTGTATCCTTGAAATCATTTTTTAACTCAATTGGTCATTGGCCAGGTTAAAAATCAGAAATTGCCCTTTCTCAGTCAAAACCCCAATTTTGACCATTTTGCCCTTTTGATGATTTGATCAAATTTCTTGAGGAGTTGTGATCCAAACTTGATCAAATGGTACATATGAGTCTAAAATGTTGATGTGGACCAAAAATTATGAAGTTTGACTGTAAATTGGCCATGGTTGACTTTTTCCCCAATACAACTAATTTTTAGGTCAACTGCCCAATTGACTGATCAAAAATGTGATTCAAGGCTTGAAACATAACATGAGCAATCTTAGGGGTCCAAGATGATGTATGAAGTTCACATGAAGCATTGATGATCCAAAGATCCTTGTGCAAACTCAAACCCTAATTTTGGGTGATCAGTGCAAGATGAGATGTCTTGAGCTGACCAAACCCTAATCTTGCCTTGAGTCCAAGAAGTCTTGTGAGAAAAATCTTGATAAATGAGAGGGAAAATTTTGGGGTACAACAGCTGCCCCTGTTCAATCTTCCTGAACCTGAAGAGTTCGATTGGCGAGTCTTATCGTTCGTGACTCGAAGGTAAAAGATGATTGGACACTAGAGTGCCCATAAATTTGCACTCGACAAAGTGTAGTTGAGGGAATGGGCTTAAAGATGCCATTTGGAGAGGTGATAGAATCTTGTTGGAGATGGGCTTGTAGATGCCATCCAAGAATGTTTGTTGAATTGTAAGTTGTAGGTCAGAAGAATAAGTATCAGAATGGTGTTCGTGTCTGGAACGTATCTGAACTGTATCTGGAGACTTGAAATTTGAATTAGAAATAGAATAGCATCCGTGTCTGGAGCGTATCTGTACTGTATCAAGAGTGTGAAATCTGAATTTGAATAAGTATCAGAATGGCAACCGTGTCTGGAGCGTATCTGGACTGTATCTTGAAGTTGAGGTCTGAATGAGTAACATAATGACTTCCGTGTCTAGAGTGTATCTGTATTGTATGTTAAAAGCTGAATCTGAATTTGAATAAGTATCAGAATGGAATCCGTGTCTGGAGCGTATCTGAACTGTATCTGGGTGTTGAAGTCTGAATGAGTAATAGAATAGCATCTGTGTCTGGAGCGTATCTAAACTGTATCGGTACTTGAATCTGAATAAGTGACAGAATGGCAACCGTGTCTGGAGCGTATCTGGACTGTATCTTGAAATTGAGGTCTGAATGAGTAACTGAATGACTTCCGTGTCTGGAGTGTATCCGTACAGTATCTTGAAAGGTGAATCTGAATGAGTATCAGAATGGCATCCTTGTCTGGAGCGTATCTGAACTGTATCATGATTGCATATTTGTTAAACGGTAGCTGTTAATCTTATCCTGAAAAGGGTAAAATGTTAGCTGAAACACAAAGTTATGTTGCATGGAATGTATGATGCAATTTATGTACTTTATCAATGTTTATGATATATAGATGTAATGTATGCGCATGTAAGCTGATTTGTTGTATTGCTGAGGAAAATAAATCCTTGACTGCTGCCGGGGAAAATAAATCCTTGACTGCTGCCGGGGAAAATAAATCCTTGACTGTCGAGGATAAAAAATCCTTGGCGACTTCTCTGGGGATATAGGGATCCTTCATGTCTTGAAGTTGGAGTATTGACAAAAAATTTGGTTGCGAGCCCTTCCATATACTGCTTGAGTAGTCTGCTTGGGGAATCCAAAGTATTTGATGACTTCTACTGGGGATTAAACAATGGGAATCCTTGTTCCGCCGGGAAATAAAGAAAACTTCAATGACTTCTGCGGGGATTTAATGAAGAGAATCTTCATTCTGTTGGGAAGCAATGAAAACTCTGTGGGGAAGAAAAACCTATTCCTGTTTGGAAAAAGTTCAGGAGTTTCGGTTGTCTGCCACTCTACTGGGGAGTTATCCTAGGTTGGGGAGAGACAAAAGTTAACTGTTATCCGTTTGATTTTCAGGCTTCAAGACAACTTACTGGGGAATTTAAAGAAACTGGAGGGTTTCTGCTGGGGATTGATAGTTAGAAGTTTTAACTCCGTTGGGGATCTAGATGATGTACTGTAGAGATTGCTTGTAGAATAGCCTAAAGACGTTTTCCTATCCCTTCAGTCCGTCAATAATTGTTCTTTTTCATTCTGTTTATTTGTAAACAGTAATTATGTTCAGATGCATATGTTCATTAATGAATCATTGGACGTTTTTGCAAATAAAACACAAGTGTAAAGAAAAGGCAAATAGTTTTCTGTACTTTGAAAGACATATCTTTGTATTTACTTGAATAAGTATTTTGTATAAAGGAGACAGACATCCTAGTAAGAGGATGGTGTCATAAAAGTAAGAAAAATTTATACAAAGAAAGATGGCTATGTGTGATAATCCCATGGGGTTCCCATTCCTCTATAGCCTCCGTAACTCCGAATATCTTGTCCATCAGTTGCTTCATCCGAATATGATTGAATTGATCAGAAGCTCAGAGTTTGTCAGTGAAGAGATTGTCTTTAAAGTGATCCGACGAGACATAGTCATACGCTTTAATTCCCTAACTTTTACCTGGACCGCCCTTTCGGGTTTTCAGTCCACCGGGAAACCCTGTTTTTGCCCAAGTCGCCCTTTCGGGTTTTTAACTTGCCGGGTGTACAGATTTTTTTTTATCTTATCCCTAATTTTTGCCTGAATCTTTTTGGTTCGTCGGGATGCCCTTGTTTTTCCTAGGTGTGTCAACCTAGCGGGTCTCTTATGTGTAGCATCTTTTGACTATGTCTGCGTTTGCAGGGTGTGGCAGGTCGTCGCCGTCCATGGTGGTTAAGATCATTGCCCCACCAGAAAATATGTTCTTGATTACAAATGGTCCTTCATAGGTAGGAGTCCATTTGCCCCTGGGATCACTTTGTGGCAAGATGATGCGCTTGATCACTAGATCTCCAACCTGATATACTTGGCGTCTGACTTTCTTGTTGAAAGCCTTGATCATCCGTTTTTGATACGTCTGACCATGACAAATGGCAGTAAGTCTCTTCTCGTCAATTAAGTTCAACTGATCAAGTTGGGTCTGAATCCAATCGTCTTCACTCAAACCTGCATCTTTCATGATTCTTAAGGATGGAATCTGAACCTCGATAGGCAAGTCAGCCTCCATGCCATAAACTAAAGAATAGGGTGTTGCCCCAGTTGATGTGCGAGCCGTGGTACGGTACCCGTGGAGAGCAAACGGTAGCATCTCATGCCAGTCCTTGTAGGTGACTGTCATCTTTTGTATAATCTTTTTGATGTTTTTGTTAGCAGCTTCGACTGCACCATTCATCTTTGGACGATTGGGGGATAAATTGTGATGTTGAATCTTGAACTGCTCGCACAAAGTGGTGATCATAGTATTGTTAAGGTTTGTACCTTTATCAGTGATGATCCTTTCCGGGATACCGTACCGGCAAATAAGATTCTGCTTGACGAAGTGGGCAACAACATTCTTAGTAACGGATGCGAAGGAAACTGCTTCGACCCACTTGGTAAAATAGTCAATGGCCACTAGAATGAAGCGGTGTCCATTGGAGGTTGTAGGCTTGATCTCTCCAATCATGTCGATTCCCCACATAGTGAAGGGCCAAGGAGTTGTTAAGACATTTATAGGAACCGGAGGCACGTGCACCTTGTCTGCATAGATTTGACACTTATGACAAGTCTGAGAGTGTTGATAGCAGTCTGCTTCCATGGTAGACCAATAATAGCCTTCCCGTAGGATTTTCTTCGCCATCGTATGCCCGCTAGAGTGAGTGCCAAAGGTACCTTCATGAAATTTAGCCATGATCTTTTCAGCTTCAATCTTGTCTACACAATGGAGCAGAATAGAATCATGATTACACTTGTACAGGATACCATTACTCAGGAAGAACTTAGCTAAGAATCTCCTTAAGAACTTTTTGTCATTGACTGAGGCTCCTTCTGGATATTCTTGAGCCTCGAGATACCTTTTGACTTCATGAAACCATGGTTGGTCCACTACTTCTTCAGTATTAATCTTGTGACAGTGTGCTGGTTCATCCATTCGTTCAATGGTGATCTGGGGAGCCTCGTTATCCCAATTAAGTTTAAACATTGATGACATTGTAGCTAGAGCATCTGCTAGCTGATTTTCTTCTCGCGGGAAGTGCTCGAAGGTAATCTGCTCGAAATGTGGTAGCAATGTCAAAACATGTTCTTTGTAAGGGATGAGGTTTGGATGCTTAGTGTCCCACTCTCCTTTGATCTGACTGATAACCAAAGCTGAGTCCCCAAACACATCTAAAGATTGGATTCCCAAGTCTATGGCGGCCTTGAGACCAAAGATGCATGCTTCGTACTCTACCATGTTGTTCGTATAGTTGAAGCAAAGTCTGGCAGTGAAAGGAGTATGGCAACCTTCTGGGGATATGAGTACAACGCCGATACCGTTACCAAGTGCATTGGGTGCCCCATCAAAGTACAGGGTCCATCGGGATCCTTGTTCAGGTCCATCATATGGCCTGATTTTTTCACAGTAGTCTACTGTCATGATGTCTTCGTCAGGGAAGTCAAACTTCATGGACTGATAATCTTCTACAGCTTGATGAGCAAGATGATCAGCTAGCACATTGCCCTTTATAGCTTTTTGGGTCGTGTACTGTATGTCGTATTCTGTTAGGATCATCTGCCATCTAGCTATCCTCCCAGACAGAGCAGGCTTCTCAAAGATGTACTTTATCGGATCCATCTTAGATATCAGCAAAGTGGTATGAGTCAACATATACTGTCTTAGTCAGCGAGCAGCCCGTACCAAAGTGCAGCAAGTTTTCTCGAGCAGTGAATATCTGGTTTCACAGTCGGTAAACTTTTTTGCTTAGGTAATAAATAGCGTTCTCTTTTCGGCCAGACTCGTCATGCTGCCCCAAGACGCACCCCATTGAATTTTCTAAGACAGTCAGATACATGATTAGCGGTCTTCCTTTGACTGGTGGCATCAAGACAGGAGGTTATAGCAAATACTCCTTGATTTTATCGAAAGCAATCTGACATTCATCGTTCCATCTGACTACCTGATCTTTCTTCAACAGTTTGAAGATTGGTTCACAAGTAGACGTTAGGTGAGAGATGAATCTGGCAATATAGTTTAGGCGTCCCAAAAAACCTCTGACTTCCTTCTCCGTGCGAGGAGCAGGCATTTCTTGTATTGCTTTGACTTTGGCAGGATCAACCTTGATGCCTTTTTTGCTGACAATGAAACCTAAGAGTTTACCGGACCGGAATCCGAATGTACACTTGTTTGGGTTCAATCTTAGCTTGTACTCCTTCAATCTGACAAATAGCTTTTGCAAGTGATCAAGGTGTTCTTCTTCAGTTTGTGATCGGGCTATCATGTCATCTACGTAGACCTCTATCTCATGATGTACCATATCATGAAACAAAGCTACTGTAATACGGTGAGAGAACTGACTTGAGGTTTTGCGTTTGTGTTCGCAAATGTTTCGGTTTAGCAAGAGTCGCCACCGACTTTTTATTTTATCCTAAGGAAAGGTCAAAAAGAACAGGAAAGACCTTTGAGATGTTTTCTTGGATTCGGGGAGTAGATTATGAAAAGGGAAGGTACAAGCACCCTTTTCATCCATGGTTATCCATGGGCTCTTAGTTACTTGTTTAGATCACTTGCTTTGCTTTTCAATTTTTTGAAACAGTGCTTTTCAATTGTTGAAATGGTGCTTTGTGTGTGGTTTTGAAAGATGTTTTTGAAAAGAGGCCATCGTGGTGGCAACCTTTGTAATGATTCTTGTTTGAATGTATACAAATGTGTTTTTGTCTTTTGAAAAGCTTTCAATGTTTGAAAGTTGGATTTTGAAATTGTGTTGTGAAGTGTGTTTGAAAATAGCAACGATGTTTTGCAAGCTTTTGATCAAGTAACTAAAATCTATCTGCCCTATTTTACTCAAAGATCTTTCTTATGTTTTTAACCCTTTTAATAGTGTTGTTTCACCATTGCATTTGGTGAACAACCTTATGTTAGGATGTTAAACGGGACAGGCGCGGGTCATCGTATAGACCATGATAGCGTCATTGAGGGACTATGATCTTTTGTTTGTTTTTGTTTTGCCAAAGTACTTAACATGCATACCATGGCCCATTTTTGAAGGCAACAAGTGGATTGTAACCCTAGGGGTGCAAGTGTGCAGTGTGTTTGTCTTTCATGCGTTTTTGTCTTTGATTAGGTCAAACTATTTGTTAATTTGATTTTGGCATATAAACCCTAACTCTAATCATGGCATAATTGAAAGCGTTAAGTACGAGAATTTAAATTCTAAGCTATTACAACATGATTATGGGGATGGGGGTACAATTTTTGAATAGGGGGTATTTGACAAGAAATATAAACCCTAGATTACTATTACATCCAAATTGAATCTCAATGCAACAATATTTAAATGTACAATTATTTAAATAAACAAAATAAATAAATGTTATGCAAAAAAGAAGTTTTTATTTTGTTTATGTATGTAAAGTATTTTTTTTAATGTGAAAAAGGTGTAAAGAATTAAAATTAAAAAAAGGTTGATCTTATTTAATAAAGGGGTAAACCCTAATTTTCCTTAAGAAAATAATATTATATATTATTTATATACAAAAATATATTAATATATGTACAAAGATGAAATATATTGAAGAAAAGGTATTTTTTAGTATAAATGACAATAAAAATAAAAATGTAATATTTTTATATTTTTATTCTAAGTATTTAATAAAATAAAAGTATATATATATATATATATATATATATATATATATATATATATATATATATATATATATATATATATATATATATATATATATATATATATATATATATATATATATATATATATATATATATATATATATATATATATATATATATATATATATATATATATATATATATATATATATATATATATATATATATATATATATATATATATATATATATATATATATATATATATATATATATATATATATATATATATATATATATATATATATATATATATATATATATATATATATATATATATATATATATATATATATATATATATATATATATATATTAAATATATATATATATATATATATATATATATATATATATATATATATATATATATATATATTAAATATATTAAGTATGTATAGAAGTAAAATAAAATATTTACAAAAATAAAATATATTCAAGAAAATATTTTCAATGTGAATAAAAAAATAAGAAATAAAAATAAAAGTATTATTTACATTATTTTTAAATTTAAACAAATAATAAAAGTATTAAAAATGTTTTTAATGTTTAGAAAGAAAAGAATAAAATGCCAAATAAAATGTAAAAAAAATATGAAAATATTTCTAAGCATTTTTTATATTTGGGGATAAAATAATAAAATCAGAAATGAAATAAAAATGCAAAAATAACAAAATATAAAGACATTGGGCCAGGGGGTGTGAAACTGAAAAGAAGGGTGTCAAAAGTGAGAACAAACAGGCCCGGCCCATTTCCACTTCATCTTCTTCCTTGTGACAAAAATGCGCGCTTGCCCTGTTCAAATGCTACATCATGTATACGTGATCTTTTGCCAAAACTCAAAACACGAAACTTGTATAGCATCAAACCACGATTCTAACCATATAAAAAACTTAATCTAACTCTCAAAGACCAGAGAGAATTTCTCTGGCCCTAAAATCTGACCTAGTTTTTTCAGCATGTTCATGGATGAAATTCTCTTAGCACGTTTAATATAAATGAAAACTGAGCATATGTATGGTTTCGTGGCAATGAGTACTACATCTTTCATTCACAAACCTAAGGCTAAATGTTCCTAAATAGGGATATAGAAGTTTGAGAAATACCTGTTTCAGTCAAGCTCGAGTATGGCAATGTAGCAACTTTTAGTGAGGCCTGAGGTTCTTTTGAGCTTGCTTGATGTTCCCTGAATCTTTCCCAATGCTTAGTTTGTTTTGAAATGGTTTGAATCTCTCTATAGAACTCAACCTGCAAAGCTTCAAAACAGAAATGGTGAACACTGTAAATGAAGTTACAGTTGGCAATGGAGGTTTGGGATAGCTTGAGTGAGTTGAATGGAAGGTATTGGAACTAGTTTGAAGCCAAACGCACGAGTGGTTAGTGTAATGGATGTGAATCTGCAGGGAGTGCCCTGTTTTCAAGAAGAATGTGATTTGGTGTTCAAGAGTGTTTGAGGGATGATTGGCTCGTGTTTCTGGCTCTAAGGGATGTGCAAAAACTTGTTTGGAATGTTGGCAAGAGTTGAATATATCAGATATGCAAGTTGTGTCCTTTTGGCAAGTTGACTTGTTTTGAAAGAAAAGTGTGAAGTGATATGAGGTAGGCCTGTACAGGCTATCCCCAAGCATGCACAAGTTTCTTGTACCTTTGCCTGAGTTTGTGGAACTTGTTTGCTGCAAAGAAAGAGGTCCAAGGCTCAAGAGAAGAAATGTTGACATAAAGTTGCCTTTATGAAAATGGAAGTGCTACCTTTATGCCCAAAATGGATTTATTCCTTGTGCCAAGCTCTAATGATCAGAATAACACCAATGTCCAATGAGTTTGCATTTAATTTTTGAGTGTTGAAGGGTTTAGAGACCTGTAATTAAGTACAAAGCTAGTTTGGACAGATTTTGCAACTTGTATGAACATGTTTGGCCATGGATCAAAGTGAGTTTTTGCCAACTTCAAGCATTCGATTCTCCATAACCACAAATGTGTTCGAGGAGTTTTTGGACAATTTGGAAAGCTTGCAACATGTACTATAATCCATCTTTGAAAAGAAACTTGATACTCCAAGTGGAACTATGTGAAAAATGGCCAAGAAGATGGGTCAAAATCCTGCCTAAACTAGGAAAAATTTCTCTAACTTAAAAGTTTTAGGGACCCTTGTTCCAAAAATTATAACTTGAGATCCAAGATTCCTTTGAGAAAACTTTGTGAATAAAAGTTGTAGACTTTGTGGAGGACTACAACTTTCATGTTGTAAGTTTTGTTTGAATCCATTTGCATCATGGTGAAAATGTGGGGCAAAGTTAGAAAAAATTAAGCAAATTTCATAACTTAGAAAATTTCTAATGAAAATTTTCAATTTCAAACCCTAATTTGCAATTTTGGATTTCTTGATGAACAATTTTCATAATTTGACATATCTTGATGAAAAATGACCCTTGGCACTTGATTTTGACCAAAAAGTCAAAGTTTGACTTTTCAGTGTATAGTCAAATATTGATCAGTTAACTGAAAAATTCATATGTCCAATCAATGCATTTGAGATCTTTTGGACTTGTTGAATAGATCAAGATAATGTCAATGAGTCCTTGAGTCCATGTTTGAGCTTAATTTGCCATTGGTTAGGTCAAACAGTCAAAAATTTCCTTTGTACAGTCAAAACCCTAAAAATGACCATTTTGCCCTTTTGGTGATCTGATCAAATTTCTTGTGGATTTGTGGTCCAAACTTGATCAAATGGTTCATATGAGTTCATAATGTTGATGTGGGTCAAAATTCATGAGGTTTGACTGTAAATTGGTCACAGTTGACTTTTTCCTCAATACAGCTGATTTCTAGGTTAACTGTCCAATTGATTGGGCAAAAATTTGATTCAAGGCTTGAAACTTGGTATGGACAAACTTATGAGTCCAACATGAAGTATGAAAGACAATTTGGGCATTGCAGGTCAAAATATCCCTGTGCAAATTCAAACCCTAATTTAGGTCATCAGTGCAAGGAGGTGTCTTGAGCAGAGCAAACCCTAGCTTGATCTTGAATTGCAAAAGTCTTGTGATGAGGAATGTTGATAAAATGAGAGGGGAAATTTTGGGGTACAACAGTTGCCCCTGTTCAATCTTCTTGAACCTGAAGAGTTAGATTGGCAAGTTTTCCTTTCGTGACTCGAAGGTAAAAGAGGATTGGACACTAGAGTGCCCGTAAATTTGCACTCGTCAAAATATTATTGAGGGAATAGGCTTAAAGATGCCATTTAGAGATGGTAGAAACTTTCTGGAGATGGGCTTAAAGATGGCATCTAAGATTGGTTTGTTGAATCATCAGAAGAATGAACATCAGAATGGTATTCGTATTTGGAACGTATCTGAGTTGTATCTGGAGATTGGGTTTGTATGAGCAAGGGAATGGCGTCTGTGTCTAGAGCGTATCCGAGCTGTAACTGTAGTTGAATTTTGAATGAATATTAGAATGACTGCCGTGTCTGGAGTGTATCTGTATTGTGAATGGGTAACAGAGAAACATCTGTGTATGGAGCAATTGTGTGCTAGGGATAAATTCTGAATGAGTGACAAAATGGCAACCGTGTCTGGGGGCGTATC
This sequence comes from Vicia faba, assembly GCA_948472305.1. NCBI lineage: Eukaryota > Viridiplantae > Streptophyta > Magnoliopsida > Fabales > Fabaceae > Vicia > Vicia faba. The sequence goes on along the minus strand of OX451737.1, from coordinate 1,268,622,351 downwards.
TAGACTGGATCTGAAATTGAGATTTGTATGAGTAGCAGAATGACTTCCGTGTCTGGAGTGTATCTGAAACTGTAACTGGGATCTGAATAAGTGACAGAATGACTTCTGTGGCGACTGCACTGGGGAGAATAACACTTCTGGTGTAAGGGCCAGAATGGCATCCGTGTTTGGAGCGTATCTGAACTTGAAGTTGTTATTTAAATCTGAATGAGGGATAGAATGGTCGCCGTGTCTGGAGCGTATCTAGTCTGTATCGGATTGCTAAAGTCTGAATGAGTAGCAGAATGACCGCCGTGTCTGGGGCGTATCCATACTGAATCTGGCTTAAAATTTTGAATGAGTAATAGAATGACCGCCGTGTCTGGGGTGTATCCATATTGTATCTGAAATCTCTAGATAGTTGTTTAAACAATAGCTTTTTAATCTTATCCTGAAAAGGGTAAAATGTTAGCTAAAACACAAAGTTATGTTGCATGATATGTATGATTCAATGAAATGTGTTCCATCAATGTTTATGATATATGAATGTAATGGATGTGCATGTAAGCTGAGTAGCTGTCTTGCGGAGGAAAATAAATCCTTGATAACTGGAGATAATGAAATCCTTGACTGCTGTCGGGGAAAGTGAATCCTGACCGATGCTGAGGACTCAAAAATCTTTGATTGTTGAAGATGAGAAATCCTTGCTGACTGCTTGGGGATCTAAAGATCTTTGATTGTCGAGAATGAGAAATCCTGGGACCACCGCTGGGGATTGAAAATCCTTGGTGACTTGTGGGGATTTAACAAGAGCTTTGGCAACTTCTACGGGGAATGAGAATCCTTCATGACTTTCCTGGGAAATAAGGAAAACTCCGACGACCTCTACTGGGGAATTAAAACCTGGGAGGCTTTGAATGGAGAAACAGGAACTAGAATCCTTAGTCTGTTGGGGAGTAACTCTGTAGGGAGAGTGTTTACTCGGCCGGGGAAATCAGGAGCTTGGGTTATACGCCAATCCACTGGGGAAGTTGGGAAAAATTGAATGGTTCCTAATGGGGATTGATAGTTGGAAATTTGACTTCGCTGGGGAAGAAGGTTTAGAATATTCTAGCTCCACTGAGGGATATGTATTTCAGGGTTTTCGGGCTCCACCGGGGATCGGGAGTTTGGAGACTTGACTCTGATGGGAACTTTGAAACTTAACTCTGCTGGGGAATAAAGTTTAGAACACAAAGGCTTTGCTGGGGATTTCTTATGGAATAGCCTAAAGACGTCTGCCTACCCTTTCAACCCACCAGTAATTATCCTTTCTCAATTCGTTTTATTTATAAGCAGTGATTATATTCAAATGCATATGCCTATTTAACAAAACATTGGACGTTTTCAAATAAAACATAAGTGTAAAAGGAAAGGAAAGGCAAGCAAATTTTGCACTTTGAAGTATTTTTGTATTAACTTTTGTAAGTATATTTGTACAAAGGAGACAGACATCCTAGTAAGAGAATGTTGTCGTAAATTGAGAAAAATTTTATACAAAAGAAAGATGGCTATGTGCAATAATTCCATGGGGTTCCCATTCTGCTATGGTCTTCACAACTCTGAGTATCTTGTCAATTTGCTGCTTCTTCCACCGATGATTGGATTGATCAGAAGCTTGGAGCTTGTTGGTGAAGAGATTGTCCTTAAAGTGATCCGACGAGACATAGTCATACGCTTTAATTCCCTAATTTTTTCCTGGACCGCCCTTTCGGGTTTTCAGTCCACCGGGAAACCCTTTTTTGCCCAAGTCGCCCTTTCGGGTTTTCAACTTGCCGGATGTACAGGTTTTTTTTTGTTTATCCCTAATTTTTGCCTGAACCGCCCTTTCGGGTTTTCGATTCACCGGGATGCCCATTTTTGCCCAAGTAGCCCTTTCGGGTTTTCAACTTGTCGGGTCGTTTTATGCATAGTATCTTTTGACTATGTCTGTGTTCGCATGGTGCGGCAAGTCGTCGCCGTCCATGGTGGTCAGAATCATTGCCCCACCAGAAAAGATGTTTTTGATTACAAATGGTCCTTCGTAAGTAGGAGTCCACTTGCCCCTGGGATCACTTTGCGGTAAGATGATTCTCTTGATTACAAGATCTCCGACTTGATATACCTGATGCCTGACTTTCTTGTTGAAGGCCTTGATCATCCGTTTTTGATACGTTTGACCATGAAAAACAGCAGTAAGTCGCTTCTCGTCGATCAAGTTAAGTTGATTAAGCCGAGTCTGAATCCAATCGTCTTCACTCAAATTGACATCCTTCATAATCCTTAAGGAAGGAATCTGAACTTCCATAGGTAAAACAGCTTCCATGCCATATACCAAAGAAAAGGGGGTTGCCCCTGTTGAAGTACGTGCCGTGGTACGATACCCGTGCAGAGAAAACGGTAACATCTCATGCCAGTCCTTGTAGGTGACTGTCATTTTTTGAATGATCTTCTTGATATTTTTGTTCGCGGCTTCAACAGCATCGTTCATCTTTGGCCGATAGGGAGATGAATTGTGATGATAAATCTTGAAGTTCTCGCATAGAGAGGTGATCATAGTGTTGTTCAAATTTGTACCGTTGTCCGTGATAATCCTGTCGGGGATACCGTATCAGCATATGAGATTTTGCTTAATGAAGCGGGCAACCACATTCTTTGTAAAGGAGACGAAGGAAGCTGGTTCGACCCATTTGGTGAAGTAATCAATAGCCACCGGGATGAAGCGATGTCCATTGGATATCGTAGGCTTTATCTCTCCAATCATGTTGATGCCCCACATTGCGAATGGCCAAGGAGCTGTTAGAACGTTGAGAGGAACAGGAGGAATATGTACTTTGTCGGTGTAGACTTGACATTTGTGGCAAGTACGGGAATGTTGATGACAGTCAGCTTCCATGGTAGACCAGTAGTAGCCTGCCCTTAGAATCTTCTTAGCCATCGTATGTCAGCTTAAGTGGGTGCCAAATGTGCCACTATGTATTTTGGTCATAATCAAATCTGCTTCAACCTTGTCCGCACAAAAAAGTAGAACACAATCATGGCTGCGCTTATATAAGATGCCATTGCTCAGGAAGAACTTGGCAACAAATCTCCTTAAGAACTTTTTGTCATTTACGGAAGCTCCTTCAGGGTATTCTCGAGTCTGGAGATACCTTTTGATTTCATGAAACCAAGGTTGTTCCACTACTTCTTCGGTATTAATCTCATGACAGTGTGCAGGTTCGTCCATTCGCTCGATGGTGATCTGGGGAGCCTCATTATCCCAATTGAGTTTAAACATGGGAGACATTGTAGCCAGAGCATCTGCTAGCTGATTTTCTTCTCGCGGGAAGTGCTCAAAGGTAATCTGCTCGAAATGAGGCAACAATGTCAGGACATGTTCTTTGTATGGGATAATATTAGGATGTCTAGTGTCCCACTCTCCTTTGATTTGACTGATAACCAAAGCTGAGTCCCCAAATACGACCAAAGATTTGATTCCCAAGTCAATTGCAGCCTTGAGACCAAAGATACAAGCTTCATATTCAGCCATGTTGTTGGTACAGCTGAAGCAAAGTCGGGCAGTGAAGGGTGTATGGCAATCTTCCGGAGAAATAAGTACCGCACTGATACCGTTGCCAAGTGCATTTGAAGCACCATCAAAGTACATGGTCCATCGGGATCCTTGTTCAGGTCCATCATACGGTCTGTTACCTTCAATGTTGTCCAATGTCATGATGTCCTCGTCAGGGAAGTCGAATCTCATAGATTGGTAATCTTTGACGGCTTGATGAGCTAGATGGTCAGCTAGTACACTCCCCTTTATAGCTTTTTGGGTAGTATACTGGATATCATACTCAGTTAGGATCATTTTCCATCTAGTGATTTTTCCAGATAAAGCAGGCTTCTCGAAGATATACTTAATCGGATCCATCTTGGAAATCAGCAAAGTGGTATGAGTTAACATATACTGCCTTAGCCACCGAGCAGCCCATACCAAAGCGCAGCAAGTTTTCTCGAGCAGTGAGTAGCGAGTCTCACAGTCGGTAAACTTTTTGCTAAGGTAATAAATGGCATGCTCTTTTCGGCCAGACTCATCATGTTGGCCCAGTACGCGCCCCATTGAGTTATCCAAAACAGTTAGATACATGATTAACGGCCTTCCTTCGACGGGTGGCATCAAAATAGGAAGTTCTAGTAAATACTCCTTGATCTTATCAAAAGCAACTTGACAATCATTATTCCATTCAATCACCTGATCTTTCTTCAACAGCTTGAAGATTGGCTCACAGGTAGATGTTAGGTGAGAGATGAACCTCGCAATATAGTTTAAGCGTCCCAAGAAACCTCTAACCTTCTTTTCAGTGCGGGGGGCAAGCATCTCTTGTATAGATTTTACTTTAGCAGGATCAACCTCAATGCCTTTGTTGTTGATGATAAATCCCAAAAGTTTACCAGACCTGACTCCAAAAGTGCACTTGCTAGGGTCCAGTCTGAGCTTATACTCCTTCAATCTGACAAACAACTTTTGCAGATGGTCAAGGTGTTCTTCTTCTGTCTGTGAACGTGTTTACCTTGGGTTTTGGTAAACAACCGCTGATCCTCCAAATGGTTACTTATTTGGTTACTCGCAGGATCGATCAGATTGATCCTATGGACATAGGTTGATTTTGAAGTTTGATTAAGGTGGATAAGGCTTTAAATAAAAGGTTTCAAGTAAATTGCATAAAGGAAAGGCTTGGTAAAATAAACAAGGCTTTAAAGTAAAGGTTCGACAGGAAATGTAAAGAGAAAAGCAAGTAAAATTCTGGGAAAGTAAATGACTTTAATTGATAAAATTGGTGTTTCACACATACATTTCTCAACAATTCTTTCTCACACGCTGGGTACTCGAATCTAAATGAGTGACTATGTATTGAATTGTGAACACACGCGAGAAACTACATGTCTACTCCTATTTATACTAAACATTCCAAGTAACCGTCGGGCAGTTACACTGCTTCGAGATCAATCCACTTGGCACGTTCTCCATGCTTGACGCTCCAGATCCTTGCACGTTTGCACGTAGTAACTGCTGGAAACCGTTTTCCCTCCAAAGCTTTGAATTTCAAACTGCTCCACACTGGACCATCGAACACTTTCATCAAGAGACATCTTCGACGAAAACTCCTTCGACGTCGAAGGCAATCAGCCTTCTTCCTTGGAAGAAATCTTCTAAGTATTTTGCCATCTTTCGACGGGCACTTCGACAGACTTAGCCAATCGAAGACATCTTTCAGCTTTTAATGGCTGACATAGATCAAAGCATAGGTGTCGAATTTAGGAGCCAACAAATTGCCCCCCAAGAATGCCTTATTTCGACTCTGAAAGAAAAAGGCATTCTTTGAAAACGCCATTCGACACCTGTTTTTCCACGCTTAGTCACAAGTTAACTTGTGCACTTTTTGTTGCTTTTTACCAACTATTGGCAATCCCAAGAAACCATCATTGATTTGATCCTAGGACGTCACTTTCAGTACGGCGTGCAGTACCAAACGTCATTTCAGAATTTGTCATTATGACAAATCCCAAAAACGAGGACGCACGCTGCGTCCCTCTGTTTCTGCAGAAACGGCCAAAACAACAGGAGGCTGCCACGCGTCCCACTAACTCCTGCAGCATTAAATGACATTTAATGTCCTCGTTATTGGGGATTTTTCCCACTGCTATAAATAGCAGTGAATATCCCATTATGGGACTTTTTACGCCAACTAGCCTTCAAACTTCCTTGTTTTCACATAAGTTTGCTATCTTTGCAGAAAACTCCTCCTCTTTCACTTCATCTTCAAACTCAACAATGGCCTCTGCTTCTACTGCTCCCAGTACTAACGCACCAACTGAACAACATGTTAAACCCAAGGTCTTCGTCACTGCTCCGGTAGTAAACTCTACAGGCAAACGAAGGGTTCCTGAACCTTCTGACATCTCCGTTCGCGATGCCTATTCGCGCCACTTGATGATCCCGGTTGGATACTCCAACCAGATCTTCGCAATGTCTGGCCCCATGAATCCAAGCATCTCTGAAGCTCTGAAGATCAAGAGCTATTTCCCAATCGTCGAGAAACTCAAGCCAGTAGCATGCGCCAAGAAAGACGCAGAAGACAACGAAGACCCTACTCGTGAAAAAATTGACCTCCGCTTCTTCAACAGAGGGGTTAGGGTCTTCAGGTCTTGCCCTAATCTGACCTCCGATTATGTTGCTTGGCTAACAAAGTTGGAGAAGCATCAAACTCCAATCTGGAAGGATATGGGAATCTTCGACCTAGTGATGCTGTCGAAGACAGGCTTAAACTACTCCCCAGAGATGCTGATAGCTTCACTGTTATTCTGGGATTACTCTCACTTCACTTTTCATCTTCCATGTGGGATGTTAACCCCCACACTCTTCGATGTGGCAGCTATTACTGGCCTTCGACCAACCAGAGATTACTTCGACCCGGAGGAGATGTCGGAGGACCAAATTGGCTTCTCTGAGACCAAGCCAACATACACCACTTTCATCAACCATTTTCATGACAGGTCGACGGATACAGTGTCGGATGTCGAACACATAGCGTTTCTAGCCTTATGGCTAACTCGCTTTGTGTTTTGCTCGAAGTCTCTGCAGGTGACCAAAAAGATGGTCACTCTTGCTACCCAACTGCATCACCGCCAAAACATCTGCTTGGCAGAACTGATCCTGGCTAGTCTTTATGACTCGATCAGCAATGGGGCCACTCTTCTGAAACATATCGAGGACAGGGCCAGTTTGCTACTCGCTGGGCCTTTCTGGCTACTTCAACTGTGGCTCAATGCCACTTTCGAATCTTTCTTGCCCAAGAGGATTCAGATAAATGAACAAGCCCCAGCGATAGCTAATAGACGCATCGAAGGAATCAGGCTGGCTCTGCTGACACCTGTGGAAGATGGCCTGGAGTTTCAACAAACCTTCACTAACTTCGTTCTCATGTTCGCTCGAAGGAAGGAATTTGTTTCAACTATGGCTCCATTTGCTCAACGGCGTGTGGGGCCAGCATGGTTCACTAGGCCACATCCAAAGGAGTCGAGTGGTCCCAATGTTGATGAACACACCATACTGTGGGAGGCGTTCCTTACACCGAGGATCATGCCTCTTCGTTTTAAGAGTTCTAAGACTCATTTGAGTCTGCTTGCCTATCAACCAAATCTGGTATCTCGCCAGTTTGGTATTATCCAAACCCTGCCTTCTCCGATTTTTCAAAGAGAGAAGTCAATGTTGTACTTCTGCAACGATTATACAGAAGAAGCTGCCATCAAGCATATCGGAAGATATGCTGGTCGAACAATCCTCTCGCTGTTTGACTACCAGCTTAATTTCCTTTGCTCACCATCCTTCGAGGAGTGGTGGAGAAGCTATTATGCTGAGTACTTCTTCGACGAGAAGGACTTCATGGCAGAGTTGCAGAAATCTTTTGTCCTTGTGTTGGACAAAGTAAAGAAATGTAAGTTCATGCTCTCACATTACTTTTTGTCTTTCTCTTCGACTGCTAGCCTGTTAACTTTTTCATTTGCTTTCAGTTGTTCGAAAACCTGTAGCCAAGAAGGCTACAGAAAGTCAACAAGGAGGAGGCCCTTCAATAAAACCTCCACCGCCGGCGAAGACTACAGCGCCGGCGAAGACCATAAGCAACCAACAGGGGGAAGGCTCTTCGAGGAAGCCTCCTGTATCGGTAACCAGATTTTCTTCATTTTTCTTCTGGCTTTCGATTTTTTATTTTCGATGCAATTATTCAATCGAATTCCTATTGGTTTTCTAGGCCCCTTCGCCCAAGAAACGGGCAGCACTGGTGGTCGAATCAGGAAGTGATGACGAAAGTGATTCTCCTCCTGCCCCCTTAAAGAGGCGAAAGTTAACGAAGGATGCTTCTGTTCCTGCTCCTGCTCCTGAAGGTCGAACCGTCAGAATAAAGGTTGCTGTGAGAAAGCCTAGGCCACCTCCAGTAATCATCGAGGAGCCAACTGAGGAGGAACTGAACGTTCTTCTTAACAAACCTGTCGAGAGTGACAATTCCAGCCCTGGGGCTGAAGTTAATCCACAGGTAATCCCTTAGACCTTTTTTATAACTTAGGCATAAATACCCGTATTCGATTGTGTCTCTTTCAACATCTGACGATTTGTCTTCTTTCCCTTTTCAGGGCACTACTGAAAGTTCTCCACCAAGGACTTCAGAAACTCTGGAATCTGCTGACCTTAGCAGGCCTCAGGAAAAAGACTTGGGCAATGACGAAGCCCACACTAAGAATGAGGCCAATGCTGAAACAGTGGAGAAAACAACAGAGGAACCTATGGTGAAGGAACAACAGCCAGAAACGGTTCAGGTGGTGGATTTGTCAGAAGAGAATCAAGAAGAAAGGGACCAAGGCAATGATGTCGAAGAAAATCAAAATGATGCCGACGAAGAGAACCAAGGTGGTACTGGCGAAGGACACCAAGGTGACGCTAGCGAAGAGCCACAAAATGACGCTGGCGAAGGACCCCAGGGTGATGCTAACGAAGAACCACAAGTCGATGCTGGTACTGCCTCAGTCAGAGTCGAAGAGCAACCAGTCGAGGCACTTAGCACTCAAGAACCTCTAACCCAAGATAATACTATTACAAGGGTTACCTCCTCGAAGCACAGGTCAAAAGAGGACTTGGAACTCTTGAAACAGACTGATCCTGTTAGCTACCTCAATGCAATCATCGAGAGTAAGAGTTCGTCTGACACTAGTCAGGAAATTCCTACCCTGTCGGCGAAGTCTACTGAAACTTCTCCTCTTGATGATGCATTGGCGAAGGTTAAGGCCCAGTTCTTCAAGAGGGACTTAATGAAGACTTTAGAGGGGGACCCCACTGCTCCATCATGCTTAAAAGAGGTCTTGAATGCTGTCGACTTTGAAGCTGTAGCCCCAGAAATCTCAGACTTGATCATGGAGTTACACTCTATGATTGATCAAGTTTCAGCGGATTACAGGCGCCAAAGAGGGTTCAACAGTCAGCTTGAGGTGTTGTATGGCAGAAGCTCATCTGCGTGGACTGCTGTCTCAGATTCGACTTCTCGAATTGCTGAGTTGTCGAAACAAAAAGCGTCTGCACAGGAAAGAGTTGATGCCATTGAGCGAGAGAATGTTTCCTTCCGGGCACAAATCGCAGAAATAGAGGCGAAGATAAACGCCAACACTGTACTCCAGGAGGAAATTCTTTCGACCATCTCAGACACTGAGAGCCAGACTGAGATCAAACAAGGCCTGGAATTCGCTGAGAGGGCCCAAAGCCTCGACGCTCAAATTGCCAAACTAGTGCAGGAAAACTCCTGGTGCAAGAAGAGGTTGGAGCTGCAGCATGCCAAGTATCTTCGACTCAGGAACTCTCTTACCTTTTGATTGATTCTCTTTTGTAACCATACTTTGTAATCGTTATTCGACAACAATTGCCATCTTGGCTGAAATTAATAAAAATTTCCATTTTGGCATTTTTTATGGTTAATTTAGACTTGTTCTTTTATTATTTTATTTTTATCTCTTGAAGTATAGGTTTGTATTTTTTCAAATATTTACCATTTACTCTCAAGAGCCTTTTATCTCCACTTAACTCTTCGACTTCATAGGCTCCACCAGAAAAAGTTTGGATAACTCTGAAAGGTCCTTCCCATTTGGGTGACCATTTCCCCATGCTTCGATCCCTTCGATCCATGGGAAGAATTACCTTCCAAACTAGTTCTTCAGGCAAAAATACCTTAGGTTTTACCTTTTTATTATAAGAGTCTTCTACTCTTTTCTTCTGAAGCCTGAGTAAGTCGAGAGCGCGTAATCTCTCTTCGTCTAAATCCACCAGTTCATCTAACATCATGTTCCAATAAACTTCAGAAGGAATATCATAATGCCTCTGAACCCTTGCAGATTGAAGACAAATTTCTGCTGGCAACACTGCATCATGGCCAAAAGTTAGCCTATATGGTGTTGTACCAGTGGCTTCTTTTGGGGACGTTCGACAAGCCCATAAAATCTAGTCTAACGTCTTATGCCAATTCTTTGGTTTCTTCCCAACATGTTTCTTTATCAAGCCAATCACCACTTTGTTAGCTGCTTCGACTTGACCATTCGCCTGTGCATAATAAGGCGTTGATGTTAGGAGTTTGAAACTTGTTTCCTGAGCAAATTCCTGCATCTTTCGACCAGTGAAAACTGACCCTTGATCAGTTGTTATTGTCTCAGGGATTCCATACCTAAAGATAATGTTCTTTTGAATAAATTCAATGACATTTTCCTGGTCTACATTGACTAAAGGGATAGCTTCGATCCACTTGGTAAAGTAGTCAATGCCTACCAATATGTATTTCTGACTCTTTGATGATGCTGGTCGAATCTCTCCAATAAGATCCAACGCCCATCCTCTAAAGGGCCAAGGCTTCACTATCGAGTGAAGTTCGCTTGCTGGTACATGTTGGATGCCTGTATGAACTTGACACTCTTGGCAACCTTTGGCGAACTCAACACAATCTTTCAGCATAGTGGGCCAATATAGTCCTTGTCGAAACAACAACCATTTCATCTTATGGCCTGCTTGGTGAGCCCCACATGCCCCAGCATGCGTAGTCGAAAGGGCTATGTATGCTTCAGTTTCACTTAAACATTTCAGCAACACCCCTTCAGGCGTCTTCTTGAATAACTCATTTCCCATGAGTACATAACTCAACGCCCTGTATTTGGTTTTTCGTTCTGTCAAAGCTCCTGGATTTTGAAGATAGTCCACAATGGGTCTCCTCCAATCTTGCTCTGACAAATTATCAATGAACGAAATCTCGAAGTTACTGTGATCAGCATATCCTAGTCTCGTCGATTCCAAGTCTGTTGGTGATAGACAAGTTGCTCTTATCTTCTCTCGAACTTCGATTGCGCTTTGTAACTTCGTTTTTGAAATCTTATACCCAGATGCAATTTGTGCCAAGTCATTGGCTATTTGATTTTCGACTCTGGGTATGTGTCGAATATTGACACTTTCAAATTTTTTCAACAAACGATTTGCTATCACAAAGTACATAATGAGATTTTCTCTTATGCATTTATATTCCTTTGTGACTTGCTTAATGACTAACTCTGAGTCTCCCATTATTTCGACTCGAGTTGCCCCCAATTCCAACAATATCTCAAGGCCAGTAATTAGAGCTTCATACTCAGCCTCATTGTTCGAACAAGAACCTTCTATTTGGTACTTGAACGTTGTTGGAATTTTATCTGGAGAAATAATCAAGACTCCTACTCCTGTTCCATTTTTATGGCTGGAACCATCGAAGTAGAATTTCCAAGGTTCTATCTCCACATAATTAATATCCTCGACTTGAATTGAGTGGTCGACTATGAAATCTGCAACCACTTGTCCTTTTACTGCCTTAAGAGGCATAAAGGTCAAGGAGTATTCAGTTAATGCTAATGCCCACTTGCCAATTCGACTATGCAAGATAGGTTTCGACAACATATATTTGAAAACATCAAAATGAGACGAAACATAAACATCAACTGGTTTTATATATTGCTTGAGTTTTGTACAAGAAAAATACAGACATAGACACAATTTTTCAACTTCGCTATATCTAGTTTCTGCATCATTCAAAACTCGACTGAGATAATAAATGGGTCTTTCGACTCCATTCTCATCCTCTTGGGCTAACATACTTCCCAGAGTTTTGTCAGATGCAGCTATGTACAATCTCATACTCCTATTGCTACAAGGAGGCACCAAAATAGGTGGCTTAGTGAGGTACCCTTTGATTTTGTCGAAGGCTTCTTGTTGCTCTTGCCCCCATTCGAACCCCTCTTTATTCAGTCGAAGTAAGGGTGAAAAGGCCTGAGCTTTCCCACTTAGGTTAGATATAAACCTCCTTAAGAAATTTATCTTGCCTAAGAGAGATTGCAATTCCTTCTTATTCGATGGCGCTTTCGCTTCCAGAATTGCCTTCGTCTTGTTCTGATTGATTTCGATTCCTTTTTTGTGGACAACGAAGCCCAAGAAATCTCCAGCTTTCACACAGAACGCACACTTCAAAGGGTTCATCTTCAGACCATGTTCTCTCATTCTTTCGAATGATTGTCGAAGGTGGTCAATATGGTTCTTCCTGGAAACAGATTTTATAACAATATCGTCAATATAAACTTGCATAAAAGTGTTAATAAAATCATGGAAGATAGTATTCATTGCTCGCTGGTACGTTGCCCCAGCGTTTTTTAGGCCAAAAGGCATCACTACCCATTCGTAAGTGCCTAAGGCCCCTGGGCATCGAAAAGCTGTTTTCGACACATCCTCTTCAGCAATGAATATTTGATTATATCCTGAATAACCGTCGAGCATACTCAGGTATTCGTAGCCAGCGGCAGAATCGACTAGCATTTCCGCCACAGGCATAGGATATTCATCTTTAGGGGTGGCAGCATTCAAATCTCTGAAATCTATGCACACCCTTAGCGTACCATTTTTCTTAATCACTGGCACAATATTTGCAATCCATTCGACATACCTTGTAACACGGATGAATTTGCATTTCAGAAGTCTTTCGACCTCCGTTTTGATCTTCGACAATATTTCTGGAGCGAAGCGCCTTGGATTTTGCTTGATAGGCTTCTTCCCAGGTTTGATTGGCAACTGAAGTTCTACCAATCCTCTGTCGAGACCAGGCATTTCGTCATAATCCCATGCAAAACAGTCTTTAAACTCTTTCAGCAATTGGATTACTTCCAACCTAAGTTCTGGATCGATTTTGGCGCTGATGTAAGTTGGCCTTTTCTCTGATCCTTCGCCTAAGTTGATTTCTTCTAAAGGGTCTTGTGCTAACATCTTAATGTTGTTCGCCAAGGGATCCTTTTCGAAGCCCAAAGGCTCATCGTCATAGATGGCGTCGAGCCTCTGTTCCTGCATTTCTTCTGGCATGATATCAGGAGGTTTTGGATCGAAATCCTTTCCTGGGCCAACAGCAGATATTTGTTGATCATTGGCCTGTGTGGCCATGTACTTTACTTCGGCTTCGAGAGCCGTTATCATCTTGGTTTCGGCCACATAAGCCGAAATTCGCTTCAGAGATTGTGACTCAGTCATTATCACTGAATTCACTTCCCCAACCTGTTGGTTGGATATCAGTTAACCCACTGAAGTCTATGTGGGACAAGTCTTCTCTGTCCCATTGGAAACCATGCTCAGGATGCAGGTATAGGGAACAAAAGGTGTTTGGCGCTGGCGCCATGTCGAAGTCAGGTGTTGGACATGGCCCTATGTGAGCCAAGTTTTTGTCGAAATCTGCCACACCCAAGTGATTCACTTCGCCAAGGTAGTAGCTTTGATCTGCCTCTATGTTTTCGACCATCCCATCTGGACGCCATAGAAGCAGCCTTTGATGCATCGATGAAGGCACAGCGCCAACACCATGAATCCACTCACGGCCTAACAAAAGGTTGTAGTTAGGTTTGGCCGATATGACCATGAACATCGTTGGTCGAAGGATCGACCCAACTTTGATATCTAGCTGGATCACTCCCATGGTGGTCCCAATGCCGCCCTCATAGTTCGACAGGACCATATTGTGAGGTTTAATTTCCTCATCTCTTTTGACAATCTTCCTTAGCATAGAGTGAGGGATAATATTGATAGTTGCCCCACAATCGACCAATATTTTATTCACAGTAGTCTCTTCGAGCTTAGCCCTTATGAACAAAGGCTTGAGGTGATTCTTCATCGCCTCTGTGGGTGGCTCGAAGAAGCCATTTTGTTCCTCTGTAGTGCCATTGTCCATGACAAAATAGCACACTGGCCTATGTTTGGCCATTTCTTGTTCCACCTCCCAGTCACTTGCTTCGACTTCTACCTGTCGATTGAATTCCCTGGGCAGCACTGAAACAATATTCACCATTATATCCAAAGTATCGTCGGACTCAGCATCTTCTTCGTCTTCGACTTCGCTCTGGTTAGGCCAAACTAGCCTGTTGGTAACTGGCTCTCTCTCTAGAGGCTTCCTTTGTTTCCTTCGAGGAACATTCGAACTAGTTTCTGCCTTAGGCTCGTTGGCAGCCTCCCTTTCCGCTTTTCGTCTCCTTTGATATCTCCTCCATTGGGATCGAGACATAGGATTTTTACCCTTGTAGTTGCTGGACACTTGAGCGACCTTGGGTGCAGCAACTTGAGGCTCTTTCTTCTGAGTCAAAGAGGAACCTCTTGGCACATCGAAAGAGTGCCATTTCTCCTCACTTGGCCTTTTCCGGCCAGAGGTTTTGTACCAAGTGTCTACTGGCACATTTGTTGGAGGCCTAAAAGTCAATGGCCTCTTGTCTTGATTAGAACCCCTTCTGGGATCATGTCGAAGGTCAGCATTCTCCCTTCTCTTGTTCGCTGCTCTCACGCCTTGTATGTGCTCAGCAGCTTTTTTATCAAAGATAGAACTGCATCTTGGACACAGCATCACCTCTGATTTCTTCTTCTGGCATCTTTGTAAAAAATCTGCCAAGTTTTCGTTTTCCCGAGGGAAAGCTGTTTTATTAGCCTGCTCTTGCCTTATGGCCTCTTCTGATGCTTTTGGGTCAGAAAGTTCAACCATGTTGATATTCATTGTATCTTTAGTAGCAAGAGTTAACTGCTTCATTTGTGTCTCCAGATTCTCCGTCTGGCCTTGAACAGTGGCCAAGTGGGAACTGGGCTCTGATCCAGTTTTTTGTGCTTCAGCAGTCTCCGACTTCGGGCCTTCGACCGCTTTCTGGACAGCTTCAATTGTCTTCCTGGATAAATTTCCAGAAAAACTGCCAAAGATTGGCATGTTGATGTGGTCCTTTGAGACTTCGACCATGGTAATTCCTGACTTCTTCGACTGGATCCTGGTTGCCTCTATCATGTTCACCTCAGAGGGTTCTGCATAGTGGGCTTCAGCCTTCAGTGGATTGGAGTCGACAGCCATGGGGGATTTGTCAGCAAACTTTAATCTCCCTTCCTCAATAGCGTCTTGCACAAGATTCCTGAAAAGAAAACATTGAGAAGTTTTATGGCCCAAAAAATTATGATATTTGCAAAAACCTCTCTTCTTTCTTTGATCAAGAGGAGGCACTTTTACCCCAGGGGGTACTATCATTTGGCCATCTTTAACTAGCAAGTCGAATATTTCATCACATTTTGTGATGTCAAAACTATAAGTCTTTTTTGGGAACCTATCGTTGGTCCTGTCTGGACCAATGGGATTTTTCCCATTTGAGGGGACTAACTGTTTACAAGAGTAAGGTGGCCCTTGTTTTAGTTCTGCTAAATCGACTTCTCCTTCTTCGACAGTTAAAGTATCGTCGAAGGATTCTAGATCTTCTTCATCCATCTCAACGTACGCTATTCTTTCTCTTTTGTGAGTTTTCGTTGCCTTAGCTTTTTCAGCTTTGAGGCGTTCGACCTGTCGAACTCTATCGGCCAGTTGGGCCATGTCTCTAAGGTACTGGGTGTCTAGCTTCTTCCTAATGGAATAATCTAAACCGCCTGCGGCTATTTCGACCAACTCATGTTCTGGCACTTGTGTAAAACACCTCGCCTTGAGCAACCTAAACCTATTCAGATATTCGTCTATAGGTTCAGTGAAACGTCTCTTCACACTGGCCAGTTCTTTCAGGCTTATCTTGGTTTGCCCCATGTAGAATTGTTCATGGAACAATCTTTCCAACTGGGTCCAATGATGGATCGAATTGGGGGGGAGAGTTGTAAACCAAGTAAAAGCGTTCTTGGTTAAAGAACTTGGGAAGTATTTGATCCTTAGATTTTCGTTATTCGAAATGTCTCCTACTTCGATCAAATATCTTGCCACATGCTCGACAGTAGATTCTGTCGTGTCCCCAGAGAACTTAGTAAATTTGGGGACTTTGCATCTAGGAGGTAAGTCCGTTTGTAACACATATTCTGACAATGGAGATGTAAAGTTGGGCCTTCTAAAGCCCATGTTCATCCCATTCTGAGTCATGATCCTTTCGATCACGGTTGCCAGATTGTTTTCCAAACCCATGTTTTGGTATTGGATATGCTGAACCACTTCGTCAGCATTTTGGTTTCTGTTAACTAACCTTACCTCTGGGGCTATTACCCTAGGTTCTTCGACAGGTTGTTCGACAGGCTGTTGAGCCTGGTTAATGGTGGTTTCTTCCTCTACAAATATCCCCTGATTTCCCCTTATTTGCGCCCTTTGGGGCTGTCGAATAGGTGGGGGTACTCCAAAGAAGTCAGCCAAACGCGTCATTTGCGCTGTAACTTGCTGATTCGATTGAGTAGTGTTTTGTATTAGAGGGTTTAGCACTGTACTCAAAGTTTGTGCCAACATTTGCACCATATCATGGTTGCTTTCGTCCATTTGTTGCCTCAAGACTGATGTCGAGGCATTTGTAAGGCCATGGGCTACTTGGGACGTTCCTCCTAAGAGTTGGGTCCTATTTCTATTCGCCATGCCTACTCCAGAGCCTTGGAGTGGCGAAGAGGCACTCACGAAAGGGTCTGAAAAAGTGGACGCAGCATTCGTTAGGCTTGCCACTTCAGAAGTTGGCATGCCATAGAATGGAATAAATCCTGGGGGAACCACAGGCCTTGTGCCTATATTTCCCCTTGGTGGGGGAGTTCCCAAAGGTATTCTGGGGCCTGTTAGCGAAGTTATTGGCCCCGTGGTTGTGACCGACACTGCTGGTGTCGAACCAACGTTCGTCGCTTCACTTACGGTCATACTAACCGTTGCTCCCACACTCGTTTGTGGGATTTCGTTATTGTTTGGCGGATTCGCCATCTCTTCCCTTCTTCTGGCAGTATTGTTATCGTTAGTGTATATTCTACCACTTCTCAATAACATACAACTCGAAAAGATGAGATTATTTTCAACAATCAACACACAGTCCCACCGGGTGTGCCAATTTGTTTACCTTGGGTTTTGGTAAACAACCGCTGATCCTCCAAATGGTTACTTATTTGGTTACTCGCAGGATCGATCAGATTGATCCTATGGACATAGGTTGATTTTGAAGTTTGATTAAGGTGGATAAGGCTTTAAATAAAAGGTTTCAAGTAAATTGCATAAAGGAAAGGCTTGGTAAAATAAACAAGGCTTTAAAGTAAAGGTTCGACAGGAAATGTAAAGAGAAAAGCAAGTAAAATTCTGGGAAAGTAAATGACTTTAATTGATAAAATTGGTGTTTCACACATACATTTCTCAACAATTCTTTCTCACACGCTGGGTACTCGAATCTAAATGAGTGACTATGTATTGAATTGTGAACACACGCGAGAAACTACATGTCTACTCCTATTTATACTAAACATTCCAAGTAACCGTCGGGCAGTTACACTGCTTCGAGATCAATCCACTTGGCACGTTCTCCATGCTTGACGCTCCAGATCCTTGCACGTTTGCACGTAGTAACTGCTGGAAACCGTTTTCCCTCCAAAGCTTTGAATTTCAAACTGCTCCACACTGGACCATCGAACACTTTCATCAAGAGACATCTTCGACGAAAACTCCTTCGACGTCGAAGGCAATCAGCCTTCTTCCTTGGAAGAAATCTTCTAAGTATTTTGCCATCTTTCGACGGGCACTTCGACAGACTTAGCCAATCGAAGACATCTTTCAGCTTTTAATGGCTGACATAGATCAAAGCATAGGTGTCGAATTTAGGAGCCAACAGAACGGGCTATCATGTCGTCTACGTAGACTTCAATCTCATGATGTATCATATCATGAAAAAAAGCTACCATGCGTGTTGATAGGTTGCCCCGAAATTCTTCAGTCCGAATGGCATCACTTTGTAGTAGAAGGTACCCCATTGTGTGACAAAAGTAGTTTTCTCCATATCTTCGGGGGCCATTTTGATCTGGTTGTATCCCGAGAACCCATCCATGAAGGAAAATACCTTGTGTTGAGTTGTGTTGTCAACCAAGATGTCGATGTGTGGTAGGGGAAAATCATCTTTAGGGCTAGCCCTGTTTAGGTCCCTATAGTCCACACACATTCTGACTTTGCCGTCCTTCTTAGGCACGGGCACAATGTTAGCAACCCATTGTGGATAGGAAGTAACAGCCAGAAAGCCAGCATTTAATTGCTTCGTCACCTCAGCTTTGATCTTTTCAGACATGTCGGGCCTCATTCGGCGGACTTTTTGTTTGATTGGTGGACAGTCTTCTCTTGTAGGGAGACGGTGAACCACGATATATGTATCTAACCCCGGCATGTCTTCGTAGGACCAGGCGAAGATTTCGACATATTCATTCAGCAGCTGAACGAAATGCTCTTTGACACTTGGTTCCAGGTTGGCACCCACCTTAACCTTTTTCTTGTCTTCCTCTGTTCCCAAGTTGATGGTCTCTAGCAATTCTTCATGGGGCAGAATAGCCCTCTCTTCTTGTTGCAAAATTTTGGCTAACTCTCCCGGCACTTCACAGTTCTCATCACCTTCGTACTCGGCATGATTGACTAAGTCTTCAGAGTCACCGAAGGCTAAAGAAAAATAGTCACCCGTGGAATCCGGAGTGGATGGGTACCTACATTTTGTGAGTGTGGGTGTGTGTAAGGGATAGCCATCCTTAAATGAAACAAAATGTAAAAGGAAAGAAAATGAACACAACAGTTTTATAGATGAAAACTTCCAATGATTCATTAAACATGGCATATGATAATGAAGAAAATCAAGCCCTTACAAATGGACCTATATGTCCCAGGCAAGGCATAAGGTGAAAATAGTGTACGAATTGTTTAGTTATTACAGACCAAAATAGGAAATTGTTCAAAGATAAATTATTGGTTGATGAAAGTGATGGGAACGAAGTCCTTCGCTTCTCAGTTGCTTAATCCTCCTTCGACGGTTGGAAAGATCCAATCTTCAAAGTTGTCTTATTCATCATCATCTTCTGAGGCATTAATTCCATGGTGAGTGATTTTTACGGGTGGTCCTCCAGCCCTGGAGCGACGCACAGCTTTTTGGCCAGCAGCAATAAAACCTAGTTCAAACTTGTCTGTCTTGTGAGAAAACTCAGGCAGTTGCCCCCACATTGTACTCCTTCCTTCTTTTATTATAGCCTCTGCATCCTTGAGGCATGCCATCCTAGACACAGGCTTGGAAATAACAGGCACATCAATCATTGTCTTCGCAACTGCGACTTCAAGAGGAACCTCTTCAAAATGTTGGAAAGGCGTTTCTATGAACTCGCCATCCAACTCCACATAGCCGAAGGATTTGAGGTGACTTATCATGTACTCTTCCTCCCCATGAACCGTTATAATATTTCCCTGAACTGGATATTTTAGCATTTGGTGCAGAGAGAAAGTGACTGCCCCAGCATTGTGGATCCACGGCCTTCCCAACAAGCAAGAATATGAAGGGCGGATGTCCATCACATAAAAGGTGGAGTTGAAAATTTTTGTGCCCACTTTGATAGGAATGTCCACTTCTCCATGAACCATTCTCTTAGAACCGTCGAAGGCTCTAACAACAATGTTACTGGGTTTCAGGGTCAAACCTTCGCAGTCCAGTCTATCCAACGCCTTCTTCGGTAGTACATTCAAAGATGAACCAGTATCCACCAGGACATGGGCAAGTGTGGTTCCCCTGCATTCTACTGAGACATGCAACGCGTCGTTGTGTTTCCTTTCCTTAGGGGTCAAATCAGCATCGGAAAAACTAAGACCATTATCAGCAGTAAGGCTAGCCACGCACTCTTGAAACTGGTCAGCCGAAGTTTCTTGAGGCACGTGTGCCGTCTTTAAAAATTTGATTAAGGCCTTAGCATGGGCCTCAGAGCAGAGTAGGAGAGCCAACATGGAGATTTTGGAAGGGGTCTGCCCTAGCTGTTCCACGACGTCGTAGTCGCTCTTCTTGATTATCTTTAGGATTTCTTCCATCTCTTTCTGGGTGGTCTCGGGGATAACCATAATATGAGCCTTCATCCTGACAGGCGCTTCTAGTATCCCCTTACCTTTGTTGGAAGTAACATCTGAGGGTCCAGCTTTGGGTACATCAACTTCTTCAATTATCGGGCTTTGCACAGATGGCTTGACAGGCACAGAAACTCTCGAGGGTCCGAAGACTGCTCATGGAGGAGCAATCTCCGAAGAAAATATCCTTCCGCTGCGAGTTATCTTGCTTGTTCCCGCAATATTCCCTATATCGGGGGTTTCATCATCGGAATTCTCTTGGACTGATTCAATCTGTTTGACACCATGGTAGAAGATTTCTCCTCCGTAGTTCCATGGTATCGTCTTGGTAGATTTATACAAGACAGGCCCCGACATGGTGATTTTTAACGGCACAAACTTAGGATCAGGCGTAATCTTGACAGGCCTTTTGCAAGCCTTCGGAAGATTGTCGGAGATGGTTATCAATGCAATGTCATTGGCAGGAGTAACAAAGTTGGCAGGAGTAACAGGAGTGAAGGTATCAACAGGAGTCTTTTGAAAGAGTATCTCTTGGGTATCCATCAGGCGTTGGATGTCTGATTTCAACATTGGGCAGTCAGCTTGCATGTTTAAATAAAAGTAACAGTCTTTTCCACAGCCTGGGAATATCCCGGCTTTCATCAAATTCACTTTAATCATTGGTAACAAAGTCAAAAGGTCAGCAACATTGGTAACATGAAGGTCTTCCATAATGGCATGAACATTATGACCGTGCTTGGGCATTGGGGCAGAAATCACATTCGGCTTTTCGGGCGCATCGAATTCTACCTCCTTGGCGTCAATCAGGTCTTGGATTTTGTTCTTAAGAGCCCAACAGTTGTTGGTATCATGCCCTACACTGTCAGAGTGGTAAGCACATTTTACATTGGAGTGGTAATATGGAGAAGAGGTATTAGGGTTCTTTGGCGCTTCCTTCAAATTGGTAAGATTCAACTTTAGAAAATGAGGGAGTACTTGAGCCGGTGTCATGTTGATTCGGGTAAATTGCCGTTGTGGCCTTTCTACCCTTTGATGATTAGATCTTGGCTGATTGCTGCGAGGTTGATCATTTGAAGAGTTTTGGATCATAACAGCCCCCACAGTTGGTCGGCGCTCGGTTCTTCCTTGGCTTTTCTGAGAATAAACAGCAGAAGCTTCCTTCTTACACTATGCCAAACAAGGGATTAGACAGCACTTTTTTAGGCCTTTAACAGCGCTTAAAAGCGCTGCTAAAACCTCCGCTGCTAAAGGTATAAACATCGCTTTTAATGTGGAACTTTAGACAGCGCTTGGTAAAAGCGTTGTCTATTCCCCCCCTTTAGCAGCGCTTTTCCTTATTATTTTTTAATATTTTTTTCAATCACTTTAGACAGCGCTTTTATGGAAAGCGTTGTCTATTCCCCCCCTTTAGCAGCGCTTTTCCTTATTATTTTTTAATTTTTTTTTCAATCACTTTAGACAGCGCTTTCATGAAAAGCGCTGTCTATCCCCCCCCCCCTTTAGCAGCGCTTTTCCTTATTATTTTTTAATATATCTTTTTTTTTCAATCACTTTAGACAACGCTTTCATGAAAAGCGCTGTCTATTCCCCCCCCCCCCCCCCTTTAGCAGCGCTTTTCCTTATTATTTTTTTAATTTTTTTTTCAATCACTTTAGACAGCGCTTCTCATTAAAAGCGATGTCTATTCCCCCCCCCCCCCCCCCCCCTTTAGCAGCGCTTTTCCTTAATATTTTTTAAATATAATTTTTTTTTCATTTAAACAAAACGCTGCCTATCAAATTTAATCTCACCATTTTTGCACCAGAAATTATAGCTTCATTATAACATTTTAAACAACAACAACATCAATATACCACAATGAAACAATATTATAACAACATCAATATTCATCTCTTAAATCCATTTTGCATAATATACACAACAACAACATTAATATATACCACAATGAAACAATATTATAACAACATCAATATTCATCTCTTCAATCCTTTTTGCACAATATACACAACAACAACATTAGTATATACAACAATGAAACAATATTATAACTACATCAATATTCATCTCTTCAATCCTTTTTGCAGTGGATGCGGAGGCATCTTTCTGAATCTTACCACTTTTAATGCCAGCCTCGATCCTTTCACCGGTCAGAATTAACTCGGTGAATCCTGCAGAGGAACTTCTGATTAAATGATTGAAGAAAGGGCCAGACAGGGTCCCTAAAAACATGTCAACCAACTCTCTATCCGACAATGGTGGCTGCACCCTTCCATCCAGATCACGCCACTTCTGGGCATACTCTTTAAATCCCTCGTTGGAAGCCATACCCATACTCTGTAGTTGAGTAAGAGTAGGCGCTAAATCAGCATTGTATTGGTATTTTCGGTAAAAAGGAGCAGCTAAGTCTTCCCAGTTATGAACCTCGGACCTCTCAAGTTGATAGAACCTGTCCAATTGTGTGCCTGACAAACTGTCTTGGAAAAAATGGACCCAAAGATCCTTATCAGATGAGTGGGGTTGGATCTTTCTGACGTAGGATCTTAGATGCATCTTCGGACACGACAGACCGTCATACTTAGCAAATGTAGGAACTTTGAAATTGGGAGGAATAACGATCCCAGCGACCAACCCTAGTTCTTCGAAATCTAAACCGGGTACCCTTTGCAACTCCATGGCTGCCAACCGATCCTCAAGATTTTTAAATTTAACATCCGCCGGGGGATATTGCTGTTCGGAGTAATCTTCGTCCTCTCCCTCTTCTTCTTCTTCAACTTCGGACTCAGAAGGCATCGCAGTTCCTTTTCCTTTACCATCCCCTTCATCAGATGTCGAGGGGAACTCGAGAACTTCTCTAGCATGGCTTTCAAACCTCCTTCCCATAATGACCACACTAGGCCTTTTCTTTTTTTCTCTTTATCTTTCTCCAACAGTGCTTTAATGTCCTCTTGACTCTTTGCTAAGGTCATGAGGAGTTGCTGGAATTGTGAATTATGTGCTTGCAGATCCTTAACCGTCTGCTCCAAATCCATCTTGCTGAAATAATCAGCAGAGAGATAAGGAAACCTGGTATGAAGACCTGTTTATGCATATGATGAATGATATGTTATTCATGTAATGCATTCAAGGATTCAGAAATTCAAATTTGTTGCAAACAAAAAGAACACACGTTATATTAAGAAGAAATTTGTTAGTACATAAGTGCCCCATGGGCAAAATATTACAAAATTCTTAATGTAAAAAGACATTGCGCATCCTTTTTGGCGCGATGTAGGTGTTGAGAGTTTCCGCCTCATGAAGTTGGCGGGTAAGCTCCTAAACCTTCTTCTCACTGGCATAGAAGCTGGCTTCAAAAGTATTATGTTCTTCTTTGAGTTGGATCCAACTCTTTTTTAATTCTTCCAATGATGTCGGCATGTCATGATGTAGGAGGGTGTATGGAACCTCTCCTTCCATAACAGGCTCTTTGATCATGGGGAGAATGTGAGGGTATGGCATCATAAGATTCTGGGCGCGGGTTTGTACCTACTTGAGATAAGGCTCAAGGGGGATGGAATTCTTGTGCCCCAGTGTCTTACTATCCACTTTGTTGGGCATCCTCCAAGCTCTGATGAACCTTTGTCGAAGTCCTTGCGCATCATTGTTGAAGTCAAAAACAAAGTCAGGAATCAGCATGTCATGAGGGCCATCCCTCCGAGCATATCCAAATTGTCTCAAAGCTAAATAGGGGTTGTAGGTAATGCCTCCCCTAATTCCAAGTAGTGGGACATTATGGAATTCCCCACAACGATCAATGATGATGACATTTTCTCTGGACCGAGAACACCAATGAACATCAGAATGTGTTAGGGTTATCAACCGTTGTGACCACCTTAAACCCTGCTCATTCTTCAAAACTGATTATGGAAGGTGAGAAATAAACCACCTTGCTAGGAGAGGAGTACAGCACATGAGAACACCTCTTTTCCTCATTGCTCGTGTGTAAAATGAGTGTAGGATGTCCCCAAGCAATGTAGGCACAGGATTCCGAGATATGAAAATCTTGACAGCATTCACATTTATAAGTTGATCAGGGTTTGGGAACAAGACCAACCCATAGATGAGAAGTGCTACAATCTCCTCAAAAGCTTGTAGATCTAGAGAATTCCAGCAGCCTTGTGCCTTCTCAAACAGGAACTTTGCCAAGAAACCCTTGACACCACTTCTGGTTTCCCAATGACCTTTGATATCAGATGGTTGCAAGTGTAAGGCTTGAGCAACATCTTCAAGCTTTGGTTCTTTTTCCGTACCATTGTAGGGTAGTTGATGAAGAATAGGAATCCTTAGATGTTGAGAAAATTCCTCCAAAGTATGTACTAGTTGGTAATCAGGGAATGTAAAACAGTGGTGTAGGGGGTCAAAGAACTGGAAGAGGACTTTCACCATGTCTTCTTAAATGTTGGAGTTGACCAAGTTGAGAAGTCTACCATGTCTTTCACTGAAGAGAGAATTCTCTAGAATCTTGGAAGTAAGCTCCTTGAGTTGAGGAGGGATTCTCACAAGGCTGACCTGAATAGTTTTTCTGCGGAGTGATTCCATGACCTACAAAACAAGAACAAAGATGAAGATCCAAACCCTTGAAATGGTTAGTGGATGCAAATAAAGCTTTATGATGTCCATGATGTATACACAAGCACATGTACAAGCAAGTCACACAAGATCCTAGTTTCAGGCTTGCATGAGGTTTCATAGGTAAGTACCCTCTTGAAGTTAGTTGGCTCAACTTG
This sequence comes from Vicia faba, assembly GCA_948472305.1. NCBI lineage: Eukaryota > Viridiplantae > Streptophyta > Magnoliopsida > Fabales > Fabaceae > Vicia > Vicia faba. Next base: position 1,268,597,669 of record OX451737.1, on the reverse strand, counting down.
TCCTATAAATAGTAACCGGGTTCTAAAGAGCTCAATATCACTGGATTATTTTCTGTGTTCATTGTTTTGGTGTATCCACTTAACTGGCGACCAAAATATTCCAAGAAAATAACCCTCAATGAGTGTAGTATCGAGTATCTACCAACTTCGGACTGCACCAAAGCCGATCATCTCACTACCCCTAAAAAAGGCCAAGATGGTCAAGTAAGGTTCTAAGAGTTCATTAGTGCTTCATGACATCACTCAGCGGCCCCGTATTCTCTTTGATTGACTTAAAGGCTACCGGTACTCACAAATATGTCGCACTAATATAGTTATTGCTTCAACCATGTCGGTATACCCCGCACAGTTTCCACAATGTATTGCTATTTACCTATGAATGTTTCCCAAAATTCGGGTGGAGGATTCAGACCCAAACAAGAGAACCAAATGTAAAGCAATCAAAGAAATCAAGATAAGCATGCAAAAGGTGATCTAAATCCTAAGGTTACTCTACTTTTAAAGTTTTCCCCAACAGATTCGCCAGTTCTGTGATACGGTGGGAGAACTGACTTGAGGTTTTGCGTTTGTGTTCGCAAATGTTTCGGTTTAGCAAGAGTTGCCACCGACTTTTTATTTTATCCTAAGGAAAGGTCAAAAAGCACAGGAAAGACCTTTGAGATGTTTTCTTGGGTTCGGGGAGTAGATTATGAAAAGGGAAGGTACAAGCACCCTTTTCATCCATGGTTATCCATGGGCTCTTAGTTACTTGTTTAGATCACTTGCTTTGCTTTTCAATTGTTTGAAACGGTGCTTTTCAATTGTTTGAAATGGTGCTTTGTGTGTGGTTTTGAAAGATGTTTTTGAAAAGAGGCCATCATGGTGGCAACCTTTGTAATGATTCTTGTTTGAACGTATACAAAGGTGTTTTTGTCTTTTGAAAAGTTTTCAATGTTTGAAAGTTGGATTTTGAAATTGTGTTGTGAAGTGTGTTTGAAAATAGCAAGGATGTTTTGCAAGCTTTTGATCAAGTAACTAAAATCTATCTGCCCTATTTTACTCAAATATCTTTCTTATGTTTTTAACCCTTTTAACAGTGTTGTTTCACCATTGCATTTGGTGAACAACCTTATGTTAGGATGTTAAACGGGACAGACGCGGGTCATCGTATAGACCATGATAGCAATTGTGTCAAGTATCTTTGGCAATTTTCTTGAGGGACTTGATCATTTTTGTTTAGGCAACCAAGATAGCGTCATCGAGGGACTATGATCTTTTGTTTGTTTTTGTTTTGCCAAAGTACTTAACATGCATACCATGGCCCATTTTTGAAGGCAACAAGTGGATTGTAACCCTAGGGGTGCAAGTGTGCATTGTGTTTGTCTTTCATGCATTTTTGTCTTTGATTAGGTCAAACTATTTGTTAATTTGATTTTGGCATACAAACCCTAACTCTCTAATCATGGCATAATTGAAAGCGTTAAGTGCGAGAATTTAAATTCTAAGCTATTACAACATGATTATGGGGATGGGGGTACAATTTTTGAATAGGGGGTATTTGACAAGAAATATAAACCCTAGATTACTATAACATCCAAATTGAATCTCAATGCAACAATATTTAAATGTACAATTATTTAAATAAACAAAATAAATAAATGTTATGCAAAAAAGAAGTTTTTATTTTGTTTATGTATGTAAAGTATTTTTTTAATGTGAAAAAGGTGTAAAGAATTAAAATAAAAAAAAGGTTGATCTTATTTAATAAAGGGGTAAACCCTAATTTTCCTTAAGAAAATAACATTATATATTATTTATATACCAAAATATATTAATATGTACAAAGATGAAATATATTGAAGAAAAGGTATTTCTTAGTATAAATGACAATAAAAATAAAAATATATTTTTATATTTTTATTCTAAGTATTTAATAAAATAAAAGTATATATATATATATATATATATATATATATATATATATATATATATATATATATATATATATATATATATATATATATATATATATATATATATATATATATATATATATATATATATATATATATATATATATATATATATATATATATATATATATATATATATATATATATATATATATATTAAATATATTAAGTATGTATAAAATATTTACAAAAATAAAATATATTCAAGAAAATATTTTCAATGTGAATAAAAAAATAAGAAATAAAAGTAAAAGTATTATTTACATTATTTTTAAATTTAAACAAATAATAAAAGTATTAAAATGTTTTTAATGTTTAGAAAGAAAAGAATAAAATGCCAAATAAAATGTAAAAAAAATGTGAAAATATTTTTAAGCATTTTTTATATTTGGGGATAAAATAATAAAATCAGAAATGAAATAAAAATGTAAAAATAACAAAATATAAAGACATTGGGCCAGGGGGTGTGAAACTGAAAAGAAGGGTGTCAAAAGTGAGAACAAACAGGCCCGACCCATTTCCACTTCATCTTCTTCCTTGTGACAAAAACACGCGCTTGCCCTGTTCAAATGCTACATCATGTATACGTGATCTTTTGCCAAAACTCAAAACATGAAACTTGTAGAGCATCAAACCACGATTCTAACCATATAAAAAACTTAATCTAACTCTCAAAGAGAATTTCTCTGGCCCTAAAATCTGACCTAGTTTTTTCAGCATGTTCATGGATGAAATTCTCTTAGCACGTTTAATATAAATGAAAACTGAGCATATGTATGGTTTCGTGGCAATGAGTACTACATCTTTCATTCACAAACCTAAGGCTAAATGTTCCTAAATAGGGAGATAAAAGTTTGAGAAATACTTGTTTCAGTCAAGCTCGAGTATGGCAATGCAGCAACTTTTAGTGAGGCCTGAGGTTCTTTTGATCTTGCTTGATGTTCCCTGAACCTTTCCCAATGCTTAATTTGTTTTGAAATGGTCTGAATCTCTCTATAGAACTCAACCTGCAAAGCTTCAAAACAGAAATGGTGAACACTGAGTTACAGTTGGCAATGTAGGTTTGGGATAGCTTGAGTGAGTTGAATGGAAGGTATTGGAACTAATTTGAAGCCAAACGCACGAGTGGTTAGTGTAATGGATGTGAATCTGCAGGGAGTGCCCTGTTTTGCAAGAAGAATGTGATTTGGTGTTCAAGAGTGTTTGAAGGATGATTGGCTCGTGTTTCTGACTCCAAGGGATGTGCAAAAACTTGTTTGGAATGTTGGCAAGAGTTGAGTATATCAGATATGCAAGTTGTGTCCTTTTGGCAAGTTGACTTGTTTTGAAAGAAAAGTGTGAAGTGGTATGAGGTAGGCCTGTACAGGCTATCCCAAAGCATGCACAAGTTTCTTGTACCTTTTCCTGAGTTTGTGGAACTTGTTTGCTGCAAAGAAAGAGGTCCAAGTCTCAAGAGAAGCAATGTTGACATAAAGTTGCCTTTATGAAAATGGAAGTGCTACCTTTATGCCCAAAATGGATTTATTCCTTGTGATAAGCTCTAATGATCAGAATAACACCAATGTCCAATGAGTTTGAATTTAGTTTTTGAGTGTTGAAGGGTTTAGATACCTGTAATTAAGTACAAAGCTAGTTTGGACAGATTTTGCAACTTGTATGAACATGTATTGGCCATGGATCAAAGTGAGTTTTTGCCAACTTCAAGCATTCGATTATCCCTAACCACAAATGTTTTTGCGGAGTTTTTGGACAATTTGGAAAGCTTACAAGATGTACTATAATCCATATTTGAAATGAAACTTGAGAATCCAAGTGGAACTATGTGAAAAATGGCCAAGAAAATGGGTCAAAATCCTGCCTAAACTAGGGCAAAATTTCTCTAAGTTAAAAGTTTTAGGGACCCTTGTTCCAAAAATCATAACTTGAGATCCAAGCTTCCTTTGAGAAAACTTTGTGAATCAAAGTTGTATATTTTATGGAGGACTACAACTTTCATGTTGTAAGTTTTGTTTGAATCCATTAGCATCATGGTGAAAATGTGGGGCGAAGTTAGGAAAAATTAAGCAAATTTCATAACTTAGAAAATTTCGAAGTTATGAAATTTTTCAATTTCAAACCCTAATTTGCAATTTTGGATTTCTTGATGAACAAGTTTCATAATTTGACATATCTTGATGAAAAATGACCCTTGGCACTTGATTTTGACCAAAAAGTCAATGTTTGACTTTTCAGTGTATAGTCAAATATTGATCAGTTGACTGAAAAATTCATTTGTCCAATCAATGCATTTGAGATCTTTTGGACTTGTTGAATAGATCAAGATAATGTCAATGAGTCCTTGAGTCCATGTTTGAGCTTAATTTGCCATTGGTTAGGTCAAACAGTCAAAAATTGTCTTTGTACAGTCAAAACCCTAAAAATGACCATTTTGCCCTTTTGGTGATCTGATCAAATTTCTTATGGATTTGTGGTCCAAACTTGATCAAATGGTTCATATGAGTTCATAATGTTTATGTGGGTCAAAATTCATGAGGTTTAACTGTAAATTGGTCACAGTTGACTTTTTCCCCAATACAACTAATTTCTAGGTTAACTGTCTAATTGACTGGGCAAAAATTTGATTCAAGTCTTGAAACTTGGTATGGACAAACTTATGAGTCCAACATGAAGTATGAAAGTAAATTTGGGCATTGTAGGTCAAAATATCCCTGTGAAAATTCAAACCCTAATTTAGGTCAACAGTGCAAGGAGGTGTCTTGAGCAGAGCAAACCCTAGCTTGATCTTGAATTCCAAAAGTCTTGTGATGAGGAATGTTGATAAAATGAGAGGGCAAATTTTGGGGTACAACAGCTACCATGGCGTGTTGATAGGTTGCCCTGGCATTCTTCAGTCCGAATGGCATCACTTTGTAGCAGAACCTACCCCACTGTGTGACAAATGTAGTTTTCTCCATGTCTTCAGGTGCCATTTTGATCTGGTTATAGCCTGAGAATCCGTCCATGAAAAAAAATACTTTGTGTTGGGTTGTATTGTCGACCAGGATGTCGATGTGCGGAAGTGGAAAATCATCTTTAGGGTTGGCCCTGTTTAAATCTCTATAATCCACGCACATCCTCACTTTGCCGTCCTTTTTAGGCACGGGAACAATGTTGGCCACCCATTGAGGATAGGAAGTAACAGCCAAAAATACAGAATTGAACTGTTTCATAACTTCTGCTTTGATCTTCTCTGACATGTCAGGTCTCATGCGGCGGACTTTCTATTTCACTGGTGGACAGTCTTCTCTTGTGGATAGACGGTGTACCACAATGTCTGTATCGAGTCCCGACATGTCTTTGTATGACCAGGCAAAGATCTCAACATAATCATGCAACAGCTGAATTAGGCGCTCCTTGACACTCGGCTCTAGATTGGCACCTATTTTGATTTCCTTTTTATTCTCCTCAGTACCCAAGTTGATTGTATCCAACAGCTCCCCATGAGGCTGAATTGCTCTTTCCTCTTGTTGTAATAGTCTGGCCAATTCCCCTGGCACCTCACAATCTTCCTCACCTTCGTACTCGGCTTGGTAGATCAGATCTTCAGAGTCACTGAAGGCTATAGCAGTATCGTTACCCATGGGATCCGGAATGGAAGGGTACCTGCATTTATGAGTGTGGGTGTGTGTAAGGGTATAGCCATCTTAAAACAATAGAATGTAAAAGAAAGTAAATGAGCATAAAAGGTTTATATGTGAAAAAGCGTCCATGATTCATTGAATGACATATGTAGATGAAATAAAAACCCTTACAACTGGACCATTGTGTCTCGGGTAAGACACAAGGTTTTTAAAGTGCGAATTGTTTGTGAATTATTACAAGTCCAACAGAAATGTAAAAGATAAATTATTGCGAGATGAAAGTTATCGGGACAAAGTCTTTGGCTTCCCAGTTGAAAAGTCCTCCGCTAACAGTAGGAAATATCCAATCTTCCAGGCTTCCCTCCTCTTCATTGTCTTCTACCGCATTGACGCTCCGGTTGCTAATCTTTACAGGTGGCCCCCCAGCACGGGCAGACGCACAGCCTTCTGACCAGTCGAAGTAAACCCCAAGCCAAACTTGTCTGATTTGTAGGGAATGTCTAGAAGCTGCCCCCAGATTGTGCATCCCCCTTCTTCCACTATTGCTCTTGCATCCTTTAGAGATGACATCCGAAGCTGAGGTCTTGTGATCTTAGGAATCGAGGATACCGCCTTGGTCGCCTCTATTTCTTCAGAGACTTCTTCAAAATGTTGGAAAGGGGTCTCTATGAATTTGCCATCCAACTCTACATATCGGAAAGAAATCAGATGACTAATCATATACTTCTCCTCCCCATGGACAATTATGATCTTCCCTTGGACGGGGTACTTCAGCATCTGATGCAAGGTGGAGGTGACAGCACCGGCATTATGGATCCAAGGGCGTCCCAACAGACAGGAATAAGAAGGACGGATGTCCATCACATAGAAGGTTGAGTTGAAGACCTGCGTTCCCACTTTGATTGGGATGTCCACCTCCCCATGGAACATCCTCTTCGAACCATCAAAATCTCTCACCACTATATTACTGAGTTTTAAAGTCACCCCCTCGCATTCCAATCTATCAAGGGCTTTTTTCGGCAAGACGTTCAAAGATGATCCATTATCAACCAAGACATCAGCTAGGGTTGGAGGCTGAGGCCATGGGTTATGTTCGCGAATTGCTGCATGGAGACTTAGGCGACAGGCTAGATTTTAATTTTCGAACATCGCAGCATGGAGTCTTAGGAAATGATCTATGTTGAACATAGGGACACGCAATGCTGCATGGAGTCTTAGGAAATGGGTTAGGTTCGCGAATCACTGCGTGGAGTCTTAGGCGATGAGCTATATTTGGATTTCGAAAACTGCTACGTGGAGTCTTAGGCAATGATCTAAGTTTTGTGCATTACGGTTTGGGGTCTTAGGTAATGGGTAAAGATAGGGAAACACATTGTTGCCTGGAGTCTTAGGCAATGGGCTATGTTACACTGCTGCCTGTAGTCTTGGGAAATGAACTAAGTTTCGCACATTACTGCCTAGGGTCTTAGGTAATGGATAAGATGAGGGGAATACACTGTTGCCTGGAGTCTTAGGAAATATACCGAACTTCGTACATTACTGCATGGAGACTTAGGTAATGAACTATTTTGTAGAGGGAAAACATCACTGCGTGGAGTCTTAGGTGATGGGCTAAACACGTCATGGCGTGGAGTCTTAGGTGGAGGATCCTATTTGGCTTTCGAACATTGCGGTGTGGAGTCTTAGGCAATGTACTGGGTTTTGCACATTACTGCATGAAGGCTTAGGTAATGTATTGGGTTTTGCACATTACTGCATGGAGACTTAGGTAATGCTACGTTGTAAGGAACACATCACGGCATGGAGTCTTAGGTAATGGGTTAAATCACTGCGTGGAGTCTTAGGTGATGGGTTGGATTGTAGGAGAAGTATGCTTTGCTGATTGACCCTTAGGTAGCCGAATCGAGGGTGAGATTGTTTGTTTACTGTATGACATATTGATGACATCTGATATTGATATAGAACCCTGAGTGTATGTCTAATATTGATATGGAACCCTAAGTGTATGTGTATTGAATGTCTGCATATGCAAAATGTGTGTATGCTTTAGAATGTTATGAAAACTGATTCTGACATTCTCTCCTTTAAACCATTGGTTTTGAATTACCAATTCCCTGGCGTTGTATGTTGCATTGTCGTAGTATATTTGAATTTATTTGAACGTGATGAAGAGTGTTAGCAAGTTTTTTGATTTTTTTGTGTTGCAGGTGCAGGCGTAGGTGTAGAAGTGTGTATTGGCATATGTGTAGACTTTTATGTTGTAAGTGCAGGCATGGGCATAGACGTATGTGTTGGACGCAGACTTTTATGTTGTGAGCATAGACGTGGGCGTAGACATGTGTATAGACGTAGACGTGAATTTTCTTTTGATGCTTTTCTAACCGAAATGCTTTTTCAATGTTTTATCAAATGCTTTTATTTGTTGATTCCCCCGAAATGATTTTGAAACAATATTCATAAGAAATAAGCATAGTATTTTGTAAACAAGTCTATAAAAAGAAAAACACAATTTGAAAGATGAAAAGAAAGAAAATATTTAATTAATATGCCTCTGAATAGGCGAATGTACAGGATGCAATTCCTTGAAAGAGGTAATTAAGAAAGTTTCAAAACTGTAAATGGCAATAAAAATGATAATTGTTACTGCTGTTTGTCCGATGTCCTTTTAATGGCTCCTGTCTCCTTTGATTCTGAGTTATATGATTTAGATCCATCTCTCCCTTCGTGGTGTTAGTCGTAGTTCTTAGATCGCAGTATTTTTTTTCTTTATTTGAATGATCCCTAATTTTTTTGCCTGGATTGCCCTTTCGAGTTTTCAACCCACCGGTATAGTTTTTTTTGTATGTCCCTAGTTTTTGTATGGGTCGCTCTTTAGGGTTTTCGATCCCCTGGGATGCTCTTTTTTGCCTAATTCGCCTGTTTAGGGTTCGAGCCTAGCGAGCTTTTTATACATAGTATTTTTTACTGTGTCTGAGTTTTCCAGATGTGGCAGTTCTTCCCCATCCATTGTTGTGAGGATAAGACCACCATCGAAGAATGTTGTTTTTACTACATATGGACCTTCGTAGTTAAGTGTCCATTTACCACGTGAATCGAGGCGAGGTAGCATAATCTTCTTGAGTACTAGACCATGTTCTAATTCCTCTTGTGCAGTACACCGTTACTCAAAAATAATTTCGAGGCTAACTTCCGTAGCGTTCGCTTGTCAATGATAGAGGCATTTTCTGGACATTCTTGCTTTTCCAGGTACTTCTTGATGTCGTAAAACCAAGGCTTGTCATCCGGCCCTTCTTCAATAGCAAGGAAGTGTACATGATCTTCAAAGTGTCTGATTATGATGCGTGATTCGTGGTTTAACCGTTACTTTGAACATAGCTGATAGAGTCGCCAGAGCATCCGCCATTTGATTCTCTTCTCATGGGATGTGACCGAAAGTGATCTCTGTGAATTCCGCAGTCAACTTTAAAACATGATCCTAATATGGAATCAGTTTTGGATGCTTAGTATCCCATTCTCCATTGACTTGGTATATGACTTATGCGGAGTCCCCAAATACTTTGAGGTGCTTTATTCCCAGATCAATGGCGGCTTCCAGTCCTAGTATACAGGCTTTATACTCGGCGATATTGTTGGTACAGTCAAAATAAAACCTTGAATGTATCTTGGTGAATGCATCTTGAAATCTCTATATGGACTTTATATACTTGAATGAAATTTGATTGGACAACCATCTTGAATCACTTTGAGTTTTGGATGATGAATTATGAGTGGTGTTTGATTAATAATGAACTTGAATGGTGATACTATAACTTGCCATTTCTTGCCGATGATCTTCAAGTTCTCAAATCACCATTCCACTTGAACTTTGCTTAACTAAAGCGATGTAAGGTAACATCTATTTTCCTTCAAATGAATTTGCACTTTCAATTCCTTACTATCAATAGGATTAAGAATCAACATTTGGCTTAAGAATGATTTTGGTCCAAAACCTTTTGGAAATAATCCAACTCAATTAATGCAGAACTCCATGTCCAAACTCCTCTTTTTGAATGAAGTCCTTCAAAACAAAACTTAGCATCCTAAGTAAAATGATATCAACCTCAATGAACAAAACTCGCTTAACTCTCAACCCCAAGTGATATCAAGTATGTCGTCTAACTAAACAAACTTGTAGAGAAGTAAAACCTCACAAAAAAAACTCCATGGCCATCACATTAATGAGGAAATAAACCCTAATTCACATTATACTTGCAAACTTGTATAAGAAACATCTTAATCCATAATTCACAAGAATTCCACGTTTATCTTAAATCGATCCTTAATGTAACTCAAGCGTTCATGACAAGTCGAACTCAGCTGACTTCAAATGGCATGCTTGGTCAATGAACCATAATCTCAATTGAATCCATAAATTTTAGTCATCTTGCATTTGAAACAACCATCTTTCATTTGATAAAATGAGCTAAATAAGCTCCTGACCCTATCTTGAATCAACTGTTAACAAAGTCATGAACTTAATAAGCCCTTGAATCAATATTAACTCTGAGCATGATTAGAAGTTTCAACGAATCCAAGTCACTAGTCATACCTCTCAATATCCCAAGTTAACTTGCAATTGAAGTAACAGGTATTTGATGAGAACCAAAAACTATGTCATTCAAAACAAGTCCACAATGTTGAAGAAGGAGAAGCTCAAGATAACCACAAGATCGAGCCCTAATCCAATGATCCCCAGTTGAAGCATAACAGAAGAAAACTCTAATTCGTAAGCATTGAAGAAAGATTGCAACCTAATGCTGAGGAGAGAGAATACCCTTGTAGTTTGATGGTAAAGAAATCCAGGAAATAAAATCCTAGTTCGAGCAAATGATTGATGGGGAAGTCAACCGAAACAAGCTTATGCAAAGATGAGAGCCTTAAAGCCATTCAACAAACCTAATTCCTCGAAATCCATGATCCCAAGTCAAACTATTGACTAACGATGTGTGATGCGTCAGATGACCTAATGAAGGTTATGTACCTCAATCTCAATTAAATCCACAGATTCTAGTCACCTTGCATTTGAAGCGACCAACCTCTATTCAGAGAGAGAAACCCTAATGCCAAAGCTCTTCGATCTTATAACCATGAGACCAATGCTATGTGCGAAATGTACAAAGCATGATGAGGGATCTTAGGGGAAAAAATTGGGGTACAACACCTTTTAGGCGTTACAATTTAAAATTCTAAAAACTAAAAAAAATCAAATTTCCCATGGATGCTTCCTCTTTGAGCCGAGATAGACATTAAGTTTTATTTCCTCGTGAAGCTGCTTTGTGAGCTCTAAAACCTTCCTCTCTTGGGCATAGAACTGGTCTCTATAAGTATCCCACTCTTTCTTCAACTGAATCCAAGAACTTTGTAGTTCTTCAAGATCAGTGGGCATATCAGGATGGAGAACCGTGTAAAGAATACCCCCTTCAGTAATGGGTTCCATAATCACTGGTAAAACGGTCATGTAGGGCATCATAAGTTTCTGAGCACGAGCTCGTACCCATTGGAGATAAGGTTCCATAGGAATGGAATTCTTCGGCCCCAAAGTCTTGGCGACAGGTCTGTTTACCATGCCCCAAGCTCGTATGAACCTCTGGCGATACCCTTGAATATCATCCTCATAGTTAAATACCATGCCCTGGATAAGTAACTCATGAGGACCATCCCTTCGAGCGTAACCAAATTGTCGCAGAGCCAAACAAGGATTGTAAGTTATGCCTCCCCTAATGCCAAGTAGTGGGACATTAGGGAACTATCCTCAGCGGTCAATAATAGCACTATCTCCCATAGCTCGGGAATACCAGAGAATATTCATGTGAGCAAGTGACATTATCCTTTGCGACCAACCCAAACCTTCTTCATTCTTCAGTATGGACTTAGGGAGGTGAGAAATAAACCCCCTCGACAGCAATGGCATGCAACACATAAGAACCCCTCTTCTCTTCATGGTACGGGTATGGAGAGCGCGCAAGATATCTCCGATCAAGGTAGGCACAAGGTTGATAGAGAGGAAGATCTTGATAGCATTCACATCTATGAGTAAGTCTGGGTTAGGGAACAATACAAATCCATAGATTAGAAGGGCCAAGACCTCCTTAAAATTCTAAAAGTCCAAATCATCCCAAAACAGTTGGGCTTTATCTATTAAGAACTTGGTTAGAAAACCCTTGACTTCGCTTCTTGTTTCCCAATTAGATACCACGTCGGCCCATTTCAGATGCACAACTGAGGCAATTATTTCTGGCTTAGGAACCTCTTCTAAACCTGTGAAAGGCACCTGTTCAAGAATGGGTAGATTCAATAATTGAGAGAACTTTTCCATGGTAGGCACCAACTGATAGTCTGGAAAGGTGAAGCAGTGGTGCTTGGGATTAAAGAACTGAAAGAATACACCCATCATCTTTTCATCAAAGCTTCAAGTAACCAGGTTGAGAAGTCGACCATGTCTCCTAGTGAACTCAGAAGTTTCAGGAACCCTTGATACTAGTTCATTGAGTTGGAGAGGTATTCTCACAAAGATGATTCAGATAGTGTTTCTACGAGCGGGAGCCATAATCTGCAAAACAGAACAAAGATAAATTCCCTTGGTCCATGAAATAATTAGTGAAATGAGAATGGATGATATGTTATGATGCATGATGTTATGTTCAAACAGGGTACAACACACACAAGCAAAGCACACAATAGACCTTAGGTTCAAAGGCCTGCATGAGGTTAAAGGTAAGTACCCTCTTGAAGTTTAGTTGGTTTCAAACCTGTCTTAGAAAAGTAATCGGGTTCTAAAGATTCTCAATATCACTGATCATCCTTTATCGGGCATTGTTTCAGCTCAGGCAATCTTTTCTTGCGGCTGAAATATCCCGAAAGTCTGACCTCAATGAGTGTAGCATTGAGTATCAACCAATCCTCAGCTTTATACCGAGGCCGACTATCTCACTACTTTCTAATGGCTAAGTTTGTTCAACTAAGGTTTTAAGGCCCGTTAGTGCTTCACGACACCACACGACGACCCTGTATTCTCCTTGTTTCCACACGAAGGATACCGGTACCAACCAAAGTGTCACACCAACACAGCCATCGCTTAAACCATATCGGTCTATGCCGTAGAGTCTCCACGATCTATTGTTGTTTACCTAAAGAGTTTCCCCCGATACGAGTGTAGGATCTTCAATTATACCCAAGCAAAACCCTTAAAGATAAAGCAGGAAAAGCAAACAAGACATCAATTAAAATGACCTAGATCCTAAGGTAAACCCCACTTTTATAAATCCCCAGTAGAGTCGTCAGCTCTGTGATACGGTGGCAGAACCGACTGTTATAATGGTTTGTGTTTTGTATTCACAAATGTTGCGGTAAGCAAGAGTCGCCACTGACTTTTATTTTATCCAACAAAGGAAAAGGAAAAAGAATGGAAAAACCTTTTTTCGAGATATTTCTGAGTACGGAAGGTAGATTATAGAAAGGGAAGGTGTTAGCACCCTTTCTGTCTGTGGTTTTCCACGGACTCTTAGGTGCTTTCTCATTTTGAAATTGCTTGTGTGTGTTTAGAAAATTTTTTGTTTAACTTCGTGATAACCCTTGTATCTGTCCTCAAGAGTGTGACGAAGTTGTTTTTGAAAACTATTTTGGAAGTGTTTGTGAAAAAGAGTTTTTATTGTGAGCAAGTACTTAAGATTTCTACCTACTCGGAAAAAAAGTCAGTTCGTTTTCGTTTCCTTTAGACAGTGATATCCTACTATTAAGGAGTAGGTAGCTCCATCGTTGGATTTATAAAGGGACGTTTGAAGGGACGAAATGGTCTCTGAAGGCAACAAGTAAAGATACCTTAGCATTTCGAAGGGACTGTCGTCATAAGATCAATTCGTAGGCAACTCGAGGGACAAATAGGGACTATGATCTTTATGACGATTTTGAATCGCGGGTCATTGCTAAGGTATCCCTACGTTCGAGGGACACGACCATTATTTCTGAGGCAACCAAGTGGGGCAAACCCTAGGAGTGAGCATGTGCAAGTGTGTTTTTTTAGTTAATTATCTTTGCACAGTTAGGGTTTTCTACTGTATTAATTTGATTTATCTTTTGCATACAATACTAATATCCATACATCTAGCAGTTTAATAGTTGCAGAAATTAGAAACGAGAAATTAAAACCCTAGCTATTACAAGGCTTTGGGGAGGGGATTACATAATCAAAACCGGGGGAAAATAATAAATGCGAAATAGTAAATCTAATTAACTATTACAAACTTGGAACAGTTACAATAATTAATAAAAATAATGAAAGTAAAGACATAAATGGGCCTACAAATACATGGGTATTTCTGATTTAGAAAGCCCCACTCTCCTGAATTAAAGTACACCCGCCTAGTTGTCTTAGATTTAAGAATGAGCCATCAGATATTGCTGAACCATCCTTAACTAAACATTTCTTCTATTTTAAATCTTGAAAAACATGATCGTCGAGGTAGGGTAAATTTGGGGTACGACAGTTGCCCCTATTCAATTATCTTCCAATCGAATAGCGTGAGAATACACGAGTCTTGTACATTCTGGTTGGGAGTTTATTAAATACTTGGAATACCCCCAAAATTTTTCTGACCTACATAAGGTTATGCTGATATAGCATACCCTTACGAGTCTTGAGGAAATAGGTGAAGCTGATGATATATCGCTTACCAGGGTTTGATGACGAGGCAGATAGTCGTGAGCTTAAGAGATCAATCTTGTATGTCTTGGTTTGCTTTAGCTAATTCATCCATTTGGGGGATGGATAAGACAACACTTGATGATGCGTGGCTACTTGGAGGCTGAGGCCATGGGTTATGTTCGTGAATCGCTGCGTGGAGACTTAGGCGACAGGCTAGATTTTAATTTTCGAGCATCGCAGCATGGAGTCTTAGGAAATGATCTATGTTGAACATAGGGACACGCAATGTTGCATGGAGTCTTAGGCAATGGGTTAGGTTCGTGAATCGCTGCGTGGAGTCTTAGGTGATGAGCTATATTTGGATTCCAAAAACTGCTACGTGGAGTCTTAGGCAATGATCTAAGTTTTGCGCATTACGGCCTGGGGTCTTAGGTAATGGGTAAAGATAGGGAAACACATTGTTGCCTGGAGTCTTAGGAAATGTGCTATGTTACACTGCTGCCTGTAGTCTTAGGCAATGAACTAAGTTTCGCACATTACTACCTAGGGTCTTAGGTAATGGATAAGATGAGGGGAATACACTGTTGCCTGGAGTCTTAGGAAATGTACCGAACTTCGTACATTACTGCATGGAGACTTAGGTAATGAACTATTTTATAGAGGGAAAACATCATTGCGTGGAGTCTTAGGTGATGGGCTAAACACGTCATGGCGTGGAGTCTTAGGTGGAGGATCCTATTTGGCTTTCGAACATTGCGGCGTGGAGTCTTAGGCAATGTAATGGGTTTTGCACATTACTGCATGAAGGCTTAGGTAATGTATTGGGTTTTGCACATTACTGCATTGAGACTTAGGTAATGCTACGTTGTAAGGAACACATCACGGCATGGAGTCTTAGGTGATGGGTTGAATCACTACGTGGAGTCTTATGTGATGGGTTGGATTGTAGGAGAAGTGTGCTTTGCTGATTGACCCTTAGGTAGCTGAATCAAGGGTGAGATTGTTTGTTTACTGTATGACATATTGATGACGTTTGATATTGATATAGAACCCTGAGTGTATGTCTAATATTGATATGGAACCCTAAGTGTATGTGTGTTGAATGTCTGATATTGATATGGAATCCTAAGCGTATGTGTGTTGAATGTTTGTATATTGATATGGAACCCTGAATGTATGTGTATTGAATGTCTGCATATGCAAAATGTGTGTATGCTTTAGAATGTTATGAAAACTGATTCTGACATTCTCTCCTTTAAACCATTGGTTTTGAATTACCAATTCCCTAGCGTTGTATGTTGCATTATCGTAGTATCTTTGAATTGATTTGAACGTGATGAAGAGTGTTAGCAAGTTTTTTGATTGTTTTGTGTTGCAAGTGTAGGCGTAGGTGTAGAAGTGTGTTTTGGCATATGTGTAGACTTTTATGCTGTAAGTGTAGGCGTGGGCGTAGACGTATGTGTTGGACGCAGACTTTTATGTTGTGAGCATAGACGTGGGCGTAGACATGTGTATAGACGTAGACGTGAATTTTCTTTTGATGCTTTTCTAACCGAAATGCTTTTTCAATGTTTTATCAAATGCTTTTATTTGTTGATTCCCCCGAAATGATTTCGAAACAATATTCATAAGAAATAAGCATAGTATTTTGTAAACAAGTCTATAAAAAGAAAAACACAATTTGAAAGATGAAAAGAAAGCAAATATTTAATTAATATGCCTCTGAATAGGCGAATGTACAGGATGCAATTCCTTGAAAGAGGTAATTACATAAAGTTTCAAAACTGTAAATGGCAATAAAAATGATAATTGTTACTGCTGTTTGTCCGATGTCCTTTTAATGGCTCCTGTCGCCTTTGATTCTGAGTTGTATGATTTAGATCCATCTCTCCCTTCGTGGTGTGTAGTCGTAGTTCTTAGATTGCAGTCTTTTTTTTTTCTTTATTTGAATGATCCCTAATTTTTTGCCTGGATTGCCCTTTCGAGTTTTCAACCCACCGGTATAGTTTTTTTTGTATGTCCCTAGTTTTTGTATGGATCGCTCTTTAGGGTTTTCGATCCACTGGGACGCTCTTTTTTGCCTAATTCGCTCGTTTAGGGTTCGAGCCTAGCGATATTTTTATACATAGTATTTTTTGACTGTGTTTGAGTTTTCCAAATGTGGTAGTTCTTCCCCATCCATTGTTGTGAGGATAAGACCACCATCAAAGAATGTTGTTTTTACTACATATGGACCTTCGTAGTTAAGTGTCCAGTTACCACGTGAATCGAGGCGAGGTAGCATAATCTTCTTGAGTACTAGGCCATGTTCTAATTCCTCTTGTGCAGTACACCATTACTCAAAATAATTTCGAGGCTAACTTCCGTAGCGTTCGCTTGTCAATGATAGAGGCATTTTCTGGACATTCTTGCTTTTCTAGGTACTTCTTGATGTCGTAAAACCAAGGGTTGTCATCCGGACCTTCTTCAATAGCAAGGTAGTGTACAGGCTCTTCAAAGTGTCTGATTATGATGCGTGATTCGTGGTTTGACCATCACTTTGAACATAGCTGGTAGAGTCGCCAGAGCATCCGCCATTTGATTCTCTTCTCATGGGATGTGATTGAAAGTGATCTCTGTGAATTCCGCAGTCAACTTTAAAACATGATCCTAATATGGAATCAATTTTGGATGCTTAGTATCCCATTCTCGATTGACTTGGTATATGACTTATGCGGAGTCCCCAAATACTTCGGGGGTGCTTTATTCCCATATCAATGGCGGCTTCCAGTCCTAGTATACAGGCTTTGTACTCGGCGATATTGTTGGTACAGTTAAAACACAACCTTGCAGTATAGGGCTTGTGATAATTCTTTGGAGAAGTCAAAACTGCCTCTATACCATGCCCTGGTGCATTTGAAGCTCCGTCGAACATGAGTATCCAACGTGCCCCTGGCTCTGGTCCTTTGCCAGGTCCTGGTATTTCATAGTCATCTATAACCATGACATCTTTATCTTGAAAGTCGAACTTCATAAGTTGATATTCTGACAGCAGTTGGTGAGCTAGATAATAGCTTGGTCGGCCTTTCTTTGACGCTCTGCTAGAACATTTCCCCTGGCTTTATTTCTTTCAGATCCTCTCTTGTGCCCAGATTAATGGTCTTGACAGCCTCTTGATACAGTTGTATGTTGTCAGCCTTTCGCTCTATTTCCCTTGCCATTTCTTCAGAGGGTTCAAGATCTTCATCACCTTCCTCTTCAGCTTGGTTGATGGGAGCATCAAAATTATATCGGGTCGCAGCAGTAACATTATCGGTGGTTTTGGGCATGGATTTGCATATTTATCATGTTTTGGTGCAAATTTTAGTATGTGAGTTTCGAAAATGCATATGCAAAGAAAGTATTGCCATTTTTGAATTTGAGAGATAAATGCAAGAGAAAGACAAAGATCTTAATTGAAAATAAAATATAACTTTTATTAATTGCAAATATTGTCTGAAACAAAACGGGGGGACCCTTACAAGCAACCCCTATGCCTCGGACTTGACATAGGTTCTTTTTAAAACAAAAGAAAATTACTTAGGAAAGAAAAAGATCTCAGAAATATCTACGGTTGTGCAGCTTTTGAGTTCTTCTTCTGAGGCGCATTCTCGGATGAAGTCAGTTACCCTTTTGGTGTTGACTTTGTTGGATATCATCGCCACGTGTCTGCCATGCTCTATTCCCTTGTTGATAAAGGTCTCTTGGATTGGAGGAAACCGTGCTTTACTCTTCAGAGTAGCTTTCGATAGTTCATAACCCAAACCGAAGCGATTCTTCTTCTCAGGAATTTATGGGAGCTTTCCCCAACCTTTCGAAGCACCACCTTCCATTGTTGTTTGCAAATCTCTCCACGAGGTTACCTTAGGCTAGTTATTTTTCTCCACTGGTAAAGTCACCATTGAAGCAATTTCCAGGGCTTGAAATGGGGTTGCTATGCAGTCTTTGTTGACACTGATATATCTGTATGATTCGATATGACTTACGAAGATGTCCTCTTCACCGTCGATTATGATCAATTTCCCTTCCACTAAAAACTTCAACTTTTGATGTAAGGTTGAAGTAACCGCCCCTGCTGTGTGAATCCAAGGTCTCCCCAGTAAACAAGTGTGCACTGGTTCTATATCCATGACTTAGAAAGTGATATTGAAGATATGAGGCCCAATTTTTACTGGAAGGTCCACCTCTCCTAATACCGTGTTTTGAGAACCGTCAAATGCTTTCACTATTGTAGAGCTTGGCCCCATCACAATGTCCTTTATTGTTAACTTCATCAGACTTGATTTTGGTAACACGTTGAGGGCAGAACCTGTATCAGTGAGTACTCTGGATAGGCTGGTAGTTCCTATTTGCATAAATATATGGAGTGCTTTGTTGTGAGCTCAGCCTTGTGGTGGCAGTTTATTGTTACTAAAACCTAGGTATGATCCGAATGTCGGGTTTTCTACAACATTGTCGAATTGATTCACAGAAATCTCTTCCGCAACGTGAGCTGAACTCAGTACCTTCATTAAAGAGTCTTGGTGCGCTTCAGAGTTGATGAGTAGTGAGAGTATGGATATTTTTGCTAGAGTTTGGTGAAGCTGATCCACCACCCTGTAGTCACTTCTTTTAATTATTTTCAGAAACTCCTCTGCCTCTTGATCAGTAAAGTTTTTGCTTGGAGGTTCTTTCTCTTGTCTTGCTTCTACCACTGCTTTTCCTTTGTCCTTTATTGCGGTTTCGTCTTTCTTCTTTGGTGTTCCGGATCTAAAGACTCGACCACTACAGGTCATAACCCTTGTCCCTGCTATATTTGAAATTGCAAGTCCTTGGCTTGGCGATGGCTCATTTTCTTGTTTCACTCCATTAATGTACACAACTGAGTTGTAACTCCACGAAACTGCTTTGTTACTTTTATAAGGGATAGGTGACGGTCCCTTAATTATCATCGTGGCCTTTAGAACTTCTGATATCTGTAAAGTCTTCTTTGGTGTTATTGTTGGGGTTTCTGCTGATTCTTCCCACGGGATCACCAGAGTCTTCTTGTTAAGATTTGGGCCTTGGCAAGGGATTACCAATGGCTTCTTTCCTTCAATTGCAGCTATATATTTTTCTTCAGGGTATGGTCTGAAATGGACTATCCCCTGGTTCACTAGCTTTTGCATATTTCTTTCAAAGGCTTCATTATGTTCCAACAGGAACCCACATTCCCACAGATATTCCTTCAACAATTTTATAGGGGCCTTTGCCCGCTTGACTGCCCCGAAGTCAGTGACTACTTCAATTGCATTTATTGTCGGCCCACCATGTGAAGGCATATGGTTTAATTTGATGGTAGGCTTCTCAAAAGTGATGTCTTGAGATTCTAACAAATCTTGAACCTTGTGCTTGAATTCCCAACATTGTTCTATGGTGTTCCCGGGAGAGTTTGCATGGTATTCACATCTGGCGTCGGCGTTGTACTTTCGCAGGAGTTGCCCGACTAGAGGATCTAGAGGCTTGAGTTCCACCAAGGATGCCTTGACCAGGTGCTTTAATAACTGGATAGGTGGCATATGGAGTGGATCAAAATTTCTTTGCGGTCTTCCGAATCTACCTTGTTGCTATCCTTGTGGGATCATTAATGGTTGTTGTGCCCTTGGTTGTGAGGCTACAATATTAATTTCTCCCTCTTTTCTTTTGGGGAAACTTGAAGCATTCCTTCTTGAATTGTAGGGGGTATTTGATGGTCCCTCTATTATTTTCCCACTCTTTATTCAAGTCTCGATTCTTTCTCCAATAGTCACTAGATTTGTGAATCCAGAAGAGACACTTCCAACCATCTTCTCATAATATAGCCCTTGCAAGGTTCCCATGAACATATCGACTAGCTTATTTTCCAACAGCGGTGGCTGCACACGGGATGCCATCTCCCTCCATCTCTGAGCATACTCTTTAAAGGACTCTTCTTTCTTCTGAGACAAATTATGGAGTTGCATACGAGTAGGCGCCATATCCAGGTTATATTTGTATTTCTTTAAGAAAGCATTAGCAAGATCTTCCCATGTTCGAATATGTACTCGCTATAATTGCATATACCAGTCTAACGATGCCCCGCTTAAACTGTCTTGAAAACAGTGAACCATCAGCTTTTGATCGTGGGCATGGGCATGCATCTTCCTGTAATACATGCGCAAATAATTTCTTCGACAAATGAGCCCCTTGTACTTTCCAAAGTCAGGCACTTTGAACTTCGACGGAATTATCATATCAGGAACTAGGCCCATTTCCAGAGAATCTACTTCGAAAGCATCAAAACCTTCCACCACTTTTAGTGTTTCTTCCAAATCCTTATATTGATTCATCATCAATGGGTTATCAACATCATGAGTACCCGTCGTCTTCAAGGGTGCCTGATAGACATCCTCTAGGTTGTGGTCTCCATATTGCAGGTCTAAGTAGTTGTCTGCATTATTGTTTGAAATTTGTAGGGTATGTGATTCCCCTGCTTTTGATGGAGGTGGGACAAACCCTTTAGTTTCAGCTTCTCTAGTCTCTTGTTGGGCCATGATAGACTTTTGGAGTCCTGTCTCTGGCTCTTTTCTTAGTTGGTGACCACTTGATGCACCAATCATTTGAGCTACCTCTTTGAAAGCTACCCTGGGAATTTGATCTTGTCTGTCGATGATGTTCTTCAAGGCTAGGAGAACTTGACTCAGATCTCCTTTCATTGAACTCACATTACCCTTTACCTAGTCGAGATCTTCCTTGAATGCAGCCTGATTCTCTTTGATTTTCTCCATTTCTTTTTGTTGGTAGGCCCTTTTTTGATATGGGGGTCAAGGAGGTGGTGATCTTCTTCTGCCAATGGTTCAACTGGAGAGATTTTAAAAAATATGAGCTTTGGTATGATATGCTGGTGTTTGCAAATGCATGCATGCGAATGAATATGTATGAACATGAAATGGTTTCTTGTTTTAAATATCTTATTCACTTGGGTATACATCTATCTTTTGCTTCTTTTATCATTTTTTATTATTTGGTAAATATCGTAAAAATAGATACGCAAACGAGATATGGAAACAAAATGCCTTTCTTAAAGGTAACATAATCCATATATTGAAAAATATTACAACTTGAAATCAAAACTTGTTTGCATAAACATAAACAAAAAGGAAATAATCTTCTAGGTGCGCTTGCGGATGTCTTCTCTGAAACTCTCAACCATTGCTCGGCAAAGCTTGAGAATGTCTTCAACGTCCTTAGGAAGAGGAGCCATTACACTTTCTGCGTCTCTCAAACTTCTAGGGATATCCTCAATGAGATTGTTGTCTAGAAAGGCGAGTCTCTCATGCCTGTCTTTGTAATACTGATACTCTTGATAAAGATGCAGGATTATCTTATGGTTATCTCTCCCAGCTTGGGAGATCATTGTATACTGCTTTTCCCAATACATCTTTTCAGCCCTCAACTCCGTATAAAGCCTTTGTTGGATAAGGAAATCTTTTTGGAGACCTTCTAGCTCTAGGCACATATGCTCATATTCTTCAGTTCTTTGAGCCAGGAGTCTTTCTGCCTCTACCCTCTCAAGGCATGCTTTGACCTCTGAGTCTTGGCTGTCTTCAAGTTCAATGGTGAGGTACTTTACTTGCCCTTCTTGACCTAAGGAAGCTTTCGCCAAACTTTGGATCTGGGCTCTTAAATTTTCCTCTAGCACCTTCTTCTCATGTATTTCCTTTTCATACCACCTAGTTAACCTCCCAATTTCAGTAGCAACATCTTCTAACCTTTGGTTGTGGGAATATTGATTGAAGGTCACACTTAAAATTCCTTCAGTTGTACGCTTCCATTTGAGACTCTCCTTTTCCAATGCCTTTTGATCTCTCTCAATTTGTTGGTCCTTTGACTCAATTATGAGCTACATCTGCTTCTTTTCTTTGGTCAGATTGAGAAGGTTGAGTTCTAATTCTTCTTTTTCCTTCTGAGCTTGCTTTAGGGCACTCTTCAGATTGTTAATCTCTTACAAGGATATAGGCGTGACCTCTGACTTATACTCTGGATCTATATCAAATGGCAGCTTGATAATTTTTACCCTATCTCGGACCCATCTAGTGTAGGGTTCTCTTGTTATGGCATTCTTTCTTTTGGCTTTCCTCTTATTAACCTTATTCCAAGCACGAATAACCTTGTTGAGTAACCCTTGGTCCTTTATACCCATGTCATGGATGATCAATGGTTAGAGTTGTTCATCTGAAGGTCTGTCTTCCAGAGGATAACCTAACTGTCATAGCGCCAAAGTGGGGTTGTAATTAATACAGCCTAGAGATCTGAACAACGAGATATTAGGAAATTCCCCACAGCTAATAGTGATGTCCCCAATATCCAGCTTTCTTGCATACCATAATACTGAGTTTGCAGTGAGATACCTTAATTTCTGAGGCCACTCGCGTTTGGTCAAGTTCGGAATCATATAGTCTTCTTTGTACAAGTGAGTCATGAACCAGGTATACAAAAGTGGAATGCAACAATTTAAAGTGCCTTTTCTCTTTTCGTACATTGTATGCAAGGTGTAATAAATGTCAGCAAGCAGAGCAGGAGTTGGATCCGTATTAAAGACTTTCGCACCCCAAAATATGCTAAGGGCCGCAGGGCCAATATAGTCCACAGTTCGAGGGAATAAAATTACACCAAACACAAGCAATCCTAAACAATCGACACAAAGCTCCCATTCTTTATAATTAGCAAATTAAAGCGCCTTGGCTTCTGGGTATAACCTTTTGATCCCTTATATTGGACCTTCTCTTTGGTAATTTTGAACTAACTCAGAATAAGGGATCCCTAAGCCCTTTGCCAATACTTTAACTTCAATAGTTTGTCTGATACCTACATAGGCTTTCTCTTTAGAAAAGTTCAAAATTCTATCAAATTCCTCCAGAGTCGGCACTAGTTGGAAGTCTTGGAAAGTGAAACATATCTGTGGAGGATCGTAAAACTGAACGAGGGTAGAAACAACATCCATTTGAACCTCTACTATGGTCAAGTCAAGGGTATCCCCATAGCGGCGAGCGTACATCTTCAGAGCTCTTTCGGATAATTTCCCTTTTTATAGCTTTGATTTCAGAAATGTCATGCTTGGGGGCATTGACGCAGACAAGTTGTTTCCCTCTGGTATTCATTTTCAAAGACAGTCACCAGAATCTTGATTTTATTACTTTTTAATTTTTTACCCTGTGAATAAGATAAATAAAAGAAACAGATGATGAATATATGAAATGTATGAATGCATGAATGAAAGGTTGAGTGGTGGGGTTTTGTGATAGGTACTCTTATAAGGTAGGTTTCTTAATTTTGACCTACGGTTAATCTACCCTCCCAAAAGGTGGCTTCCTTAAGGGTGTCATGAATAACACCAGAGGGAAAAGGCACAAGGGCCTCCCTTAGGTGGAGCCTCTTTATGAACTGAGACTTTTGTCTCAAGGTCGTGAAAGGTCTCGTTATGAGATTTTGGTTAAGGTCGTTACAAAAATTCATGGGTGGCATTCCAAAGTCCTGCTCGTCAAGAGGATATCTCTCGATAAGTATTCCTTTTTCGGAATTCCACCGACTCTAAGCGAAGTCTCCACATAAACTCGCAGGGATGATGTATCCCCTAAGCTAATAGACGAACCTTCTTGCTAAGGGTTATTTGAGAATATTTTTTGAAATAAAATCCCGCCATGCAGAAAATATATAAATGATAAAAAAAATAGACAAGAAATAAATAAATGCAATAAATAAAGCAAATAAATAAATAAAAACCCAAAATAAAACCTAAAACCTAAAACCTAAGGTTGAGAGGTCCCCAGCAGAGTCGTCAGCTGTTGCGACTGGTTTTTTAAATGAGAGTCGCCACTACTAGTTTTTATCCTAAGGAAGGGCATCTAATAGGAAACCCTAATTCGCAAGACAAAGATTCTAAGTTTCGGACCTCATTAGATGAAAGGAAGGTGTTAGGCACCTTTTATCTACCTTATTCTTAAGGATATTAGGTTTTATTTAGGTTTAGTTTCGGGTTAAACAGGGTTTTAAATTTTAATAGGGGAACTCGCCACGATTTTTTATCGTACGCCTACGTACCCTCTTATGAGGAATCAGAGTCTCAATTCGTAGTTCGTATGGGTTTGTATTTTTTAGGGGGTTGCAAATGTATTTTGAATTGCCTCACATTTTGACCGATTGTAGAGATTGCGGAGATTTGGACTAAATGTGCGATTAGTCAAAATAGATTTGGAACCCTATTGCAAAAGAATGTTGTTTAGCTTAGGTAATTGTGAAAAATAGTTTGAGATTTGTTATATGTTTTTATCATATTAATTGCAAAAATATCTTGATTAATGCATGATTAAAAATATTTAAATGCAATATATAGGAAAATTAATATATGTACATGAGTTTTTAAATAAGATAATTATTTTAAATATGATGATATAAATAATATTTATACATGCTATTAAATAATAATATGGTAATAATAAAAATTAACATTAACAATAATAATAATTATTATAAAAATAATAAATGATAATATATAAAAAAAAATAGAAAAAATATATGAATTATAAAAATAAAATAAAAATTAATTAACCAGGGGGTGCAGTTTTAGTTAGTAAGTAAAAGTAAGGGGTGTTAAAAACAGACTGGGCTTGGCCAGAACGGAAATTCTAAAGAGGGAGGTGTATTTTGTTTGATAGTTTAGTGAGACTAGCAGGAGGGGGGTACGTTTCACAATTTGGCTAGGCTCATAAGCAAATTGAAAAGAGGTCCGGATAATCGTGTGAGGTGAAGGTGTATCATGCTTATGGTGAGACTTGGCCTACGGCCGTCTGATGCATATTGTGCGGATGATATTGAAGGAGTACACTAATTATGGTATACGCGCGCGTAGAGAATTGAAACAGAATATAACATTTGTTTTTATTTTTTACATTTCCATTTACAGCAAATCTCCTATTTCTTTCTCGCGTACCTACACCAACCCTTCACCCTTTTCTCTTCCCAACCTAATCTAATGTTTTCGCGGCGACTCAAGAATCATCCCCTTTTCCACCGTAGCTCTACCTACAAAACTCCAATTAATGATAAAACAACAAAATTTACCTTACCCCCTTTGCGATTCCGATTTCTGATTTCGAGCGTGCCGGATTCTAACCCTTTCTTCTTCAATTCGCAGGTTAAAGTGGAGCTTGATAATGGTGATGACTAGAGTAACGGCGGCAGACGATGGAGCGATGACAACGATCTCAGCAATTAGGGTTTCAGATGTTGAAACCTTATTTTCTCTTTCTCTCTTCATCTTCACCGGCAACATCGGTATCTCCTTCTTTGTGTTCTTCAAGTCCTTTATTTTCTTCCTTTATTCTTCGAATCCCCGTCTCCGTATCTCAGTTTTTTCCCCCAATTTCTTCCCTCCTTTCTGTACTTTTTTTGTTTAGTACTTATAGGCTTTCATATTAGGGTTTTGGATTGCTGTTACTGTTTAATCTTCCCTTAGATTAGGGATTATGGAACCAATTAGGGATTTGATTCACTTCTGTAATTGATTTCGATTTGTTGAAATATATGATTTCCTGTTAATATAGATTTGATTTAGTTTATGTTTTAGTTTTGTAATTCCGGGCTTGGACTGGATTTAGATTTGATCTTGTTTTCTGTATAATTTTTGGACTGGATTTATTAATAAGATTTGATTCGTAATATTGTTGTAGAAAAAAGATTTAGTTTTGGTTATAATCTTTGTAGTATTTGTTTATTAAGAAAAACATGCATAAACTGTGGGTAAATTGGCACAGTAGTTGTTAGATGATATTTGGGCCAGTGCCTTACTCTTTCAGCCCAACAACATTATATCTTTTTGTTACATCAAAACATTTTTTAATACAGCCAGGCCCAATTGGCCTTTTTTCGTAGCCCAACATTAGTTTTTTTAAGTAAACTTTTAATAAATAAATACAAATCTCTTAAATAATAAAACAGAAATATACTAGAAATAATCTTTTACAAACCAATATTTAGATTTTTGAAAAGATCTTTTAATTAATCATAAAATATTTATTGAAATAAAAAATTAATATTTTTTAAAACCAAAATAGTTTTTTTTCAAAATAACCAAATGGGCTAGCTTAAGGTTTCTAATGGGCATGTAATTTTATAATTGTACCCCCCCTTCTTTGCTATTCCTAAAATAAAAATGGGCCAACATGAAATGGGCTCGTATTTTGCAAATTCAACTTCTCCTTGTTATGTAAAAAATAGAAATGGAAATGGGCCAAACGAAATGGGCCTTTGATTTGAAGTTTTCACCTCCTCTTTTACTAATGATAATAAACTTAAAGTGGACTTTGTAATAATTAAGAACTTAATAATTATTTGAAATAATGTTCTATTTTTGAATCGCATGGGCCATTGGCCAACATGCTTCGTAAATGGGCCTACAGATACATGGGTCTTTCTGATTTAGAAAGCCTCACTCTCCTCAATTAAAGTATAACCCCTGGTTGTCTTGTATTTAAGAATGAGCCATCAGATATTGCTGAAACATTCTTAAATAAATATTTCTTCTATTTTAAATCTTGAAAGTATGATCGTCGAGGTAGGGTAAATTTGGGGTACGACAATGATATCCACCTGTCACCATACGTGGGGTCCGACCTGCGAGGATTTAACAATTCGACCTCCAAGCCATGGGGCTACGTTGAGCTCTTTGTCACATTTAGGGAAGAAACTTCATCCCGAAAGGTCAAAGTGAATTCTCTAGTGATTGATTGCTCGTGTCTCTACAACTGCATCCTGGGGAGACCAACACTCACCGAGCTGACCGTCGTACCCTCTACGGTGCATTTAAAAATGAAGTTCTACACCAAGAGCGCCCGTGTCGCCACCATTTATGGAAACATTTCAGCTGTCAGGAGATGTTTCAACGCGACTTCCAAAGGTAAAAACATGGTCAACACTGGGGCACAACCTACTAAATGGGTAACCACCTCGACAATAGAGGTTATCTCTACGGATAACACTACTCGAGTCAAAGGACAACAAGCTCCACCAAAGGTCGACTCCAATGCGCTAGACACCCGCTTTGTAAAAGATGAAGTCGAAACCCTCAATGGCGAATAGGATCCTCTCCATCCCGTCCCAGATGAAGACTTCAAGTTCACCCCCTCGGTAAAGACCTGAACAATGGCGTGAAGATTGGTACCAGACTCTCCGACCTAGCAAGGAAGAAACTCAAAGCTTGCTTGAGGGAGAATGTTAACCTATTCGCGTGAAGCACCGCAGAGATGCCCAGACTCGACCCTGAGGTCGTCTGTCACCAACTTGTCGTGGATCCAGCCGCTAGGGAAGTAATACAACATAGGAATTCTCCTGAAAAAGAGGAGGCTACTGAAAAAGTTGTAAAAGACCTCCTATAGGAAAATTTTATTTCTGAGGCCCGGTATTCAACTTGGCTCTCAAACGTCGTATTTGTTAAGAAAAATAATGGAAAATAGAATATATGTGTTAAATATACTAATCTCAATCGAGCATGTCCCAAATATGCTTTTCCTTTACCCATCGACATGCTAGTCGAAAACTCGGTCGACTACAAAATTTTGTCATTTATGGACGCCTACTCAGGCTATAATCAAATTCTCATGGATATGAGGGACAAACATTACACCACCGTCATGACCGTGTCGGGAAATTACTACTACAATGTAATTCTCTTCGGCCTAAAAAACGCAGGAGCAACATACTAGTGGATGATGAACAAAGTCTTCCGCAGAGAGATCATGGACATGCTCGAGGTATACATGGACGACATGATCGTCAAATCTCGAGAGAAAACCGACCATGCTGCCCACCTCAAAAGAGTTTTCACTCAAGCAAGGCAATGCAAAATGAGATTTAACCCGGAGAAATGCACATTCGAGGTTAAGGTGGGAAAATTCCTCGGTTTCTATATGACCAAACTGGGAATTGAGGCCAACCCTGATAAATGTCGAGCATAATCCAAGCTCCCCACACCAAGCTCGGAAAAATCCATACAAGTCCTGAACGACATGCTCACCTCGCTTTCTTATTTCGTGGCGAAGTTCACGCATCACACACTCCCGTTTTTCAAACTCTTGCATAAAAAGGCGGCTTTCAAGTGGACCAAGGAGTGCGAGCAATCCCTCCTCCACCTCAAACGAAGCCTTTCACAACCACCCATGTTATCATGGCCAGAGAGCGGGGAAACTTTGTTCCTTTATTTGGCTGTCTCCACTGAGGGCGTAAACGTGACCCTCATTCGCGAGACACCAGACGAGCAGAAACCGATGTACTTTACTAGCAAAGCGTTACAAGGCCCTGAGGTCAGATATCAATAAATTGAAAAAGTTTCCTTAGCCATCATCAACACGGCAAGGATACTCAGATATTATTTCTTGGCCCATAGAGTCATCATACGAACAGACCAACCCCTGAGACAGCTCCTAGGTCGACCAGACATGTCCATTGAATGTTGAAATGGTCCCTAGAGCTTTCGGAGTTCGACATTCAGTAAAAGAGTAGGAAAACCCTTAAAGCCCAAGCATTGGCAGATTTTTTTGCGGAGATGACCACCCACGAACCCCCTGCAGGTGGGAAACACAAGTGGAACATCTTTGTGGATGGAGCTTCTAACTTGAAGGGAAACGGAACAGGAACCCTCCTCAAAAACAAAGAGGGTGTCGTGATCGAACATTTGCTCGCCCTATCATTTCCCACGTCGAAAAACAAGGCCGAATACGAGGCCCTTCTCGCAGGATTAAGGCTGGCCGAAGACCTACGTGCCCAAGAAGTACAAGTATTCACGGACTCTAAACTCGTCGCATCTCAAGTTCAAGGAGAATATCAAGCCAAGAATGATAACCTCATCAAATACCTGAACCTAGTCAAAGAAAGGATGAAGAAGTTCGATCGGGTGGAAATCAAACATGTACCCCACGAACAGAACATGTGGGCCAACATACTTTCAAAATTCGCAAGCACAAAGAAAAAAGGTGGGAATAAATTCGTTATCCAAAAACCCCTTTTCTCGTCAGAGTATTGAAAAGCCCATTGCGATGCCCGAGGTGAATTCCATCGGGGACGGTTCGTGTTGCATGACCCCGGTATTTAATTATCTCACAAAGCGAGAATTACCCTCTGACCAAAAAGAGGCCAATGCAACAAAACGACGAGCCTGCTCTTATGTAGTAGTCGAGCATAAACTCTATCGGCAGGGATTCTCCATCCCACTTCTGAAATGCATTGAGGAGTCCAATATCCCCATGATATTACGAGAAATACACGAGCGAATTAACGCCCAACACTTGGGCGGAAGATCTCTGGAACAAAAGGCGTTGCAAGCAGGCTACTACTTGCCCACCATGCAGCAAGACGCGAAGGAGCACGTCAAAAAATGTGATAAATGTCAAAGACACGCAGACATGCACCTCGCACCCCCACACGAACTCAAAACACTGTCATCCCCATGGTGTTTTCCTGGTGGGGGATGTATATCCTCAGACCATTCGTACAAGGATCATATCAAAATAAATTCCTGGTCGTGGCCATTGACTATTTCATGAAGTGGATAGAGGCTGAAGCCCTGGCCAGAATCACATCACACAACATCCTTTGTTTCTACAAACGAAATATACTTGCCCGATTCGTCATACCACAAGCACTCGTCACCAACAACAGGACGCAGTTGACTAACCAAAGCTTCCAAGAGTTTGTTGCCAAGCTCAACACCAAACAACACTTCACGTCTGTCGAACATCTTCAACACAACAGGCAAGTTGAGGTCGTGAATAGAGTCATCTCACAAGGAATCAAGCACAGGTTAGGAGAATCTAAAAAAGGGTGGGTCGAAGAGCTACACAACGTCCTGTGGGCTTACCGGATGACACCACACTCGACATCCAGGAAAACTGAAGTCCCTTTAGAAGTTTGTTCCAAGAACTGTAGTAGAAATGCAAACACTACCGTTATATACAGATGACGAGATTGTTGTTGCTGTGAAACAAATCTTCCATTGACTATATAACGGTAGTGTTTGCATTTCTACTACAGTGCCTGGAACAAACTTCTTAAGGGCCAACAAGTAATTTGGAAGTTCATTGTATGACTTTTCCCAATTACCATACACTTGTTCGATTGCTTTATTTCTAGCAATCCATGCCTTCTTGTAAGATGGAGTGTATTCGAAAAAAGAAACAATTTCGTTAATACATACACTCACCTTGATAGAGGGATCCTTATCAACAAGAGGCATTAATCGTTTACTCATCAGTCGAGAGCTTAGTTGTCGATGATCCTGATTAAAGATGGTCGTTGAACAATTATGTGGGGGCTCCATGATTCCTATCTCCCGTAGGTCGCTCGTTTTCCTATAGGATGCCACTAGACGAAAGTTGCAACCACTACGCTTACAACAAACTTTATATCTCTTCGTGTCAGAACATGTAACCCTGAAATCAACGACATGTTTCATATGATACTTGGATATCGCAAACACACGGTCAGATTTGTTTTTGAACTGGTTCTCAACAGCTATGTCATCCTCCAGCGGAAGACGAGGATTGTGGGGCCATTCAAATGATGATTCGTCTCCAGTTTTTCCCATAGTGGTCATGTGGGCAGGTGGATAATAAACATTCTCAACTGGAATGTGTTTTTCAGTTTTGTTGATTGCACCCGCCTCGTCACGACCATCGTCTTCGAATAAGGTAGTGAACAAATCATCAGCTTGTGACTCAGTCTCTTCTTCTTCGTCATCTTCGACAACAACTTTGTTGGGAATTATAGAGATGGGCTCAGCCTCAGTGGGATTGGTCACTTGTGAGATTTGAGATTGTTGGCAAAGTTGAAATTTTATGTATAAATCTATCGCATGTAACCCAGATAATTCATGATTGTAAAACATCGTTTCCACATCATCATCATCTCGGATTTTAAATGGAACATATTTCACTTGGTTCACACCAAAATTAATAGCATTTCGATATATAATTTGTGAGACAGCTCCAGATTGCATCCTTGTTTGTATCCTCTCTCTCAAATATTCGAACTTCGTATTTCTACTTAATTTGAACCGACATATATCGATATTTTTGAATATAATGCCCATATCATCAGAGACAAGGATCTCTCCATTGTAATGAGCATCCACTACATATTGAGGTGTTTGAGACATGATGATTTCTTTGTGAACAAATATTTTGAAATGAGTTGAATTGATGAAAAATTGTAGGAACAAGAGCTGCATTTAAATGATACATATTTTGTCTTTTGTAAACATATAATAATATTTATTCGTAGGAAAATTGACTGGTCAATGGTCAAACTGACAAAAGCAACACATCCGCCCATTGCAGATGCGGAAGCATTTATGTGTGTAAAGGCTCCGCCCAATGAGAAGGCGGAAGCATTTATGTGGGTATGGGCTCCGCCCAATGCACCTGCGTCGTTGGCAGGTCAAATAACACTCTTCTGCCCATTGTTTACGCGGATGGAAGACTAAAAAGCAACGCATCCGCCCAAAGCATCAGCGGCGTGTCAGAAAAAGACAATGGTTCCGCCCATTGAGGGTGCAGATTCTGTAAAGTTGTGCATGCAACACAGTCTACGTACAAAGCATGCATGGCAAATTTATTTCTCCCAACCATTTACTTGTTTCCATTATATATTTTGCATAAAACCATTCATTTTTTCTCTATAAATACTATTCATTTTTTCATAATTTACATCAAACTCAATCTTTATCCGCTCTTTCTCATCATAATTCTACACCAAACTCAATTTTCCATAATGTCTCTATTAACTTATGGAGAGGATCATCGAGGAACATTGTCAAACATACTTCAATATGTAAGTATTGAATATATTTACTTATAAAGTTTTTTTAAATTTTTAGAATATACTTCTGACATTAACCATCTTCTAATATTAACTATTTTCTTTTTTAGAAAGAGAAAAAGTTTAGGCCTCGTACACACTCGTATGTGCCCGTAGACAAAATGATCTGTGAATATCTGATGCAAGCGGGTTTTGGGCACGTTATCGATATAACGTCATATGGTGTTGATAGAAAATTTATTCTCGCTTTATGTGAAAGATGGCGGCCAGAAACACACACATTCCATCTTCCTACCGGTGAATCCATAATCACCCTTGAAGATGTCCATATGTTGATGGGTTTACGTGTAAACGGTGTGGCAGTGAATGGGAGAACAAATGTCGACTACTCCATAACTCAAGAACTCTTGGGTGAAGAATTGCCCAAAAGAGCTAGAAAGAGTCAATTCATCAAAATTACTTGGCTCTGGGACAAATATGATGCATTTGACTTGAACAAAGATTCCACCATCGAACAAATTCATAAGAAAACTAGAATTTATATTTTATTGCTTTTCGCTAGTTTATTATTTCCTGACACTAATGGTAACACAATACATCTTATGTATTTACCATTATTAGCTTACTTTAATAAAATAGGTAGATACAGCTGGAGATCTGCAGTTTTATCGCATCTATACAGAAACCTCTGTAGATGCGCTAGAAAAGATGTTCATAATTTTGCTGGTTGTTCAACACTACTACAAGCTTGGGGATGGTCCAGGATGCCAAATCTAGCGCCTAGGAATCGTAATCCTTTTCACTTTCCATACGCAACCAAGTAAGTTGAAACGACTCCTTTGTCTTAAACTTATTTACTATGTGAACAATATTTAAGTATTATTTATTTTTAGATGGTCTGTCTATGGAATGGATTACGAAAAGACTCATCATCACTGTGCACCTGGCTATTGAACTTTCATCGATCATTTCGAAGAAGCTGATGTAATATTCTTAACCATAGATTACTAATAATTACTATTATTTTATATAGTTCGTTAAACTAATAAATGATTTTTTAACAGTTTACATGGAGGCCCTATCTAGGACTTGATGATACTTATCCGACTGATAGTCACGTGTGGAGTGCAAAAACATTTATCATTTGTTTTACTACAGTTGAATGCATCATTCTGATCGGATAAAACTCCAATTTAACATTATGCAAGGCATACCGGATGCTCCATAGTGCATGGAGGAGTATCATAAAAGTGTGGTGAATGACCAATGGGCATATAGCAATTGGAAAGATTATTACAAACAGGAGTGTCATTAATGACATAACCGCGAAGATAAAGTCTTACAAGGAGATGTCATGTCAGAAGAATGTAAACCGAGTAAGGAATACATGGAGTGGTATAAGTCTGTTACAAATTTGTATTTGTCACCAAACAACTTCTTATTTGACCCTACGTCCAACACACCAGACCATCATCAAGCACTTACACCCAACAACCATTCATGAGCAACTAAGAACCTTTCTTCCCAACACAACCATCTTTTACCCAACAACCTTTCTTCCCAACACAAACACCTTTTACCCCAAGCCAACAATACCATCAACAAAACCCTTCATCTAACCCCACCCAATGTGGCACCCAACAACAATATCCTTCATCTAACCCCACCCAATGGGGCACCCAACAACAATACTCACATCTTACCCAATCAACATCGACCAGTCTACCACAAACATCATTAACACTACAAACCCCACATGATCCCAACTATCAGACACCCCAACAACAAATGCCTATTTCTCGGCCACAACAATTTACCTCCCAAGATTGTTATCAACCCTTAATAAATAGCCCAATGTCTTCTAATCTCATACCAAATTGGAATTGGGAGGGAACCAGATTAAGTTATGGCAGTGCAGCCGAGACAAACTATATCAATGAGGATATGATTGAGGAATTTTTAATGGGCAGGTGTGATGCGGGACCTTCAACTCAACCACAAAATGAAGAAGGAAATCGCAGAGCACGTCAACGTACAAGACGAACACCTGCTTGTGAAACTCACTAACGATTGACACGACCCGGTCAAAATCGACAGTAGATGTATCTTCTCTATTGAATCTTTGTTTAATTATAATGGAATTATATAATTTAAAAATGAAAAAAAATTAATTCAAGTAAATTAGTGAAATTTTTATTTAATTATATATATTTTGTTTAATTATAGTGTATTTTGTTTAATTATAATATATTTTATTTAATTATAGCAACTTAATTTTTTTTTAAAAATACAGTAATACTCTTTCGCCCATCCAATAGACGGATCTTCTCAATTTTTAAAGCTTACGCCCAGTGCTTCAGCGGATTGAAAAAAATTCTCACTGCTCCGCCCATTCAATTGGCGGATGTGTTGTGGCAAAAAAAAAATTTATTTGAAAAGAGAGTAGATTGGAATTATTGAGTGAAGAGGATAGTATATTGAAATTTAATGTGTAAAAAAAGTGTAAGGCAGAAAAAAAATTCGCCATTGTTTTGTCTATAAATGGCACAACAGTATGAGTGACCATTGAAGTGATGTAGGAATTTTCATAAAAAAGGGTATTTTCAAAAGGCTTGGAAATATCATTATTGAGTCCACAATAATAGAAGAAAATTCCATTGATGAAAAGTCTGCTACCGTAAAGAAAAAGCTGTCGATTTCAGAGAAACAACAAATGACATGCAAGTAAAGTGGCTAATGAGAACATTTAGCCAACTACGAAATTACTAGTACATTGAGAAAAAAATGAAATTTACAAATAAATAAAAAGTACTAATAAATGTTTCACATACAATTTTTTCATATTAATTTGTGCTTGTTATGTTTGCTTTTTTGTTTTCTTTTCATAGGGATGTAAATCAAGTATTTTCAAATATTATTCCAATTTACACAAACGTACCAGCCAGGCTAGTTCCAGTGTTCTCTTTGGAGTATTTGGCAGTTAACTTCCTTCATACTCCAATTCAAATACTCTCAAATATATATAACGAAAATGGTTATGGTTAGCAGGTTAGAAAGGTGGCGGTCAGGCCACGCTGTATCAGGGTTCGAGTTTGTTAGTGTACGTAGCAAAATATGTTATTTTGACCTCAAGATTGATTTGAAAATAAAAATTACAGTTCATAAATAAAATAACTGTTACATTATTCAATAACAAAAGGATTTGCAAATTGAACATGATCATTGACACATTTCACCGAATTGATTTGCAAATTGAACATGATCGTTGAAACATTACTCTATGAAGTGCTTATTTGAATAAATAGATCAACTCTTAATGCTGGGTATCTCATACCAACCCACAAATGAATTGTATTTTGAATGGATAAACCTACTGTATACAAAAGTTTTACCGAATTGAAATTACTCATAAAGTGAAGTAAAACATCTCTGGTTTCCTAATAGACTGCGTGATTGGTATCACATATTTGCAACCGAAGTCTTGTAAAAGTTACACTCTAGAGTTTTTGCAAAATAACAATGACTCACTGTGATTGTGTCAGACTCACCGTGAATTCAAACATGCACAAAGTCTAATGTAGAACCACTCACATTGCACTTTCATCCCATGACATTATGCTTGCTAATGCTTTCTATTAGAAGGCTTCGAGCGAACTTTCAGGTGTGCATTCCATTGCAATAGCATCCATACTATTGATGTTCCTATTAGTAACATGAGATTAGGTTAGATATTAAAATGTGTTGGATCAATGAGTAAAATTGATAAAAATCATGTTAGGAGGTAAAAGCTCCTATTCCCAGCTTCAAATTGGCGCTAAGTCTACAAGTTCTACAAGGCCTGGCCTACAAACAAACTGGGCATACTACTACACAAGAATAACTTTCATCATACCTGCAAATATGCCGACAGTAGTGAGATTCGAAATTGCCATTGTTTGATAAATTAGGTATTCGGTCAAGAAATGACCAAACGCATAGACAAATGACAATAAAGTAGCAAGGTAAATAGGTTTATTATCAAGGTTGAATGCACAAATATAGCAGAGGGTGCAGGTCAACAGTGTCCACGTTCCAAATGTGCGTCCATGAACTTCAGTCACTGCAACAATTATAAACTAACTCTAATCAGTTCCCATAATTCTGCAGTGCATATTAGAATAATGTTTGAAATTATACTCTAGCTTGAAAGCTCATAATAGATATGCCAAAACAACTTTGCAAAACCATTGTGAATTTGTTACTGTGTTCTTGCAATATCGTTGAATTTTTTTAAAGGAAAAAATAGTATTCTCATCACAGAATGATGATATGAGGTAAAATCATTGCCATATGTCTCAAGTTTTGGTGTGGCCGAAAAGGACAATGGTAATTCTTGATTTTATTCTATTATCAACAGTTTAGTCGATTTTGACGTGGCTTGATTTTACACTATTATCCATAGGATTACTTGTAACAAAAACCCAAACATGGATTCCTAGCAGTTAGGAAAAACATAGTCAGCATGTCAGGAGCTATAAATGAACTTGCAGTAATGGTGTTGTAAGTAATATGGATAACGCCAACCATTGTTTATAATTTAAAAAAAAATTGATCAAGACCTAATAATGTAAACATTTATCCAGAAGATTAGCTGAGTCAAACAAGGAGCAGATTCATTGATTCTCCTAATAATC
The DNA here is from genome assembly GCA_948472305.1 of Vicia faba. Taxonomy (NCBI): domain Eukaryota; kingdom Viridiplantae; phylum Streptophyta; class Magnoliopsida; order Fabales; family Fabaceae; genus Vicia; species Vicia faba. The sequence continues at coordinate 1,268,560,882 of OX451737.1, read as the reverse complement.
TAAAAGTTGTTAAATTAAAAATAAAATAGCAGACAATTGAAGTCAAACCTAAAAACTAGTATAAAGATTCATCGATTGGCATCTAGAAGATTACACAATATAGAAATAGTAGTAGTAATTTAGAGTGCATTGGGATCTATGAGATCTCATATTCTCATACATTGGATTTAGTAACGTGTATCAATTGTGTCGCTCATTGCAATAACTCTAGATGCTGAAACAAGAAGCAACAGTATCTACCATAACAATTTGAAGTAAAAAGAGAGAGAGAAGTTAGATGCATACTGGTAGTAGTAGAGAAGACGGCGAGTCGAAGTGCCCAAATGTCGAAGAAACCGAACCACACGGAGGCTAATCTCAGCGTCCCAACCACAATCAACCACCATCCTAACGCCTTCATTTTTTTTCCTGCTCACTCTTTTCCCCAAATGTATTGCGCTCTTGTGTTGTGGGGGTTTACTTCTTAAATTAAACAAAATTGCCAAATTATAGATTTCCATCATTAATATCTTTGGATCGCTGGAGTATAATAGAAATTGAGAATAAAGATAATTAGTTTTACGCTCTCATTCGTGATTTAGTGGAATACATATTGTGATTAGTTAATAATATAAAAATATTTTTTATATTGTTAGTGCATACTCTTTTTTTTTTTCTCATATAAGTTATATAATACAATGGAATGAAATAAAATAGAATAGAGCAAAATGAAAATATAGATTTATTTTATTGTTTAGATATTTTATTAAAAATATGTCATTTTATTATATGCACTCCTAATCAATGGAACAAAAAACAAATGATTGAATGAAATGAGATGGAATAGATTTTATTTTACAAGGGAACTTGAAAAGATCAAAAAATTGAGGTTTTGAATTGTAATGATGGACTTGGATTTTTGGTACGATGAGAGGTGGATTAACCTACAACATTAGCACTGCAACACTTAAGTTAGTATGAGACTAAGATGACTAAATGAAGTTTGAATTTGAATTATACCTGAAAATGATGCGCTTCATCCTTATATAGTAGAGAGGTTATAATACCTTGCTGATCTTTAGGCATGAAATGTGTGAATTTGTTAGATGGACCCAAGTTATAGATTTCATGCCCTCTAATCCAAGATAGGTTACTTGTTCTATGAGTGATATTATGGATCACAATATTCTCTGAATCTGGCCATTGGGCCTTTTGACCACCTCATAACAGTTTATCTCCAAGTCCTTGACCTTGCTCTATCTATTAAACGCTTTGTTGTGTTTGTCTTTCTTGTCGGTCGTAGCCCGACTTAAGTAGGAAGTCAAGGAAAACTAGAGTACTTAGTATTTTTCTGAGGCAATACGAACTGTTGATAGTGGTTATCATCTTTCTTTCAGTGAGACATTTGTGATCTTTGTGGAATCAGTTATATAGTTTCTTAGGGTGTTACCTTTGTTCTTCTTGTTATCTACATTTTTTTCAACATATTATTTTCTTAACTAATGGAAGTGGTGTCCACCATGCGTTAAAAATCAAAAGAATGGGCATCTTCCTCCTAGACAGATCTCGCAATTTCAACAATTGTTTCTATCTTTTCCCGCGAAGGTAGTTTCAAAAGGTTTTTTCTCAATGTGGGTCCTTCTTACGATTGGGCGCATTAATCCCTGATGAAGATAAACAGATTTCTAGTGAGTATGGCGAGTGCGTTATTCCTTTCTATGAGTGCGCTTTTTCAATTCTACGTCTTTGCATGGCCATTAAGAGTTTCGAAATAAAGGTTTTGAATCATCTAATGATTGTCCCCCGCAGTTGAACATGGTGCTTTAGGGGCTATATCAAAATCTTTTAGCACTAGTGTGACTATCAGAGAGGAAATCCATCGTTATTTCAAAGCGTATTCTGATTGTGTGAAGCATTTTAAAGACCCATTCTTTTTGGTTAATCCACTCAACGAGAAAGCTCATGAGCAGACATGTGCCATAGGAACTAGAACGGAAAACCAATATACGTGTTTGTTTTATAAGTATTGAAACCAAGGCCACTTTTCGATGAGGAATAGATCATACGTCTACAAGGAAAGTGACATGTCCCAAGAGGAATTTTACCTGAAGAAACACTTAATCACGTTCTTCAAAGAGTTGGTTTAATTCAAGGGAATTATCCCTCGGGATGAAGCCTTAAAGACACTGTGATACGGTGGGAGAACTGACTTGGGGTTTAGCGTTTGTGTTCGCAAATGTTTCGGTTTAGCAAGAGTCGCCACCGACTTTTTATTTTATCCTAAGGAAAGGTTAAAAAGCACAGGAAAGACCTTTGAGATGTTTTCTTGGGTTCTGGGAGTAGATTATGAAAAGGGAAGGTGCAAGCACCCTTTTCATCCATGGTTATCCATGGGCTCTTAGTTACTTGTTTAGATCACTTGCTTTGCTTTTCAATTGTTTGAAATGGTGCTCTTCAATTGTTTGAAATGGTGCTTTGTGTGTGGTTTTGAAAGATGTTTTGAAAAGAGACCATCGTTGTGGCAACCTTTGTAATGATTCTTGTTTGAATGTATACAAAGATGTTTTTGTCTTTTTGAAAAGTTTTCAATGTTTGAAAGTTGGATTTTGAAATTGTGTTGTGAAGTGTGTTTGAAAATAGCAAGGATGTTTTGCAAGCTTTTGATCAAGTAACTAAGAGCTATCTACCCTATTTTACTCAAAGATCTTTCTTATGTTTTTAACCCTTTTAACAGTGTTGTTTTACCATTGTATTTGGTGAACAACCTTGTGTTAGAATGTTAAACGGGACAGGCGCGGGTCATCGTATAGACCATGATAGCAATTGTGTCAAGTATCTTTGGCAATTTTCTTGAGGGACTTGATCATTTTGTTTAGGCAACTCAGATAGCGTCATCGAGGGACTATGATCTTTTGTTTTATTTTTATTTTGCCAAAGTACTCAACATGCATACCATGGCCCATTTTTGAAGGCAACAAGTGGATTGTAACCCTATGGGTGCAAGTGTGCATTGTGTTTGTTTTTTCATGCACTTTTGTCTTTGATTAGGTCAAACTATTTGTTAATTTGATTTTGGCATACAAACCCTAATTCTCTAATCATGGCATAATTGAAAGCGTAAAAGTGCGAGAATTTAAATTCTAGGCTATTACAACATGATTATGGGGATGGGGGTACAATCCTTGAATGGGGGAGGGTATTTGACAAGAAATATAAACCCTAGTTACTATTACATCCAAATTGAATTTCAAATGCAACAATATTTAAATGTACAATATTTAAATAAACAAAATAAATAAATATTGAATAAAATGTATTATGCAAAAAGAAATTTTTATTTGTTCATGTATGTAAAGTATTTTCAATGTAAAAAAAGTATAAAGAAATAAAATAAAAAGATTAATTTTATTCATTTTAGGGTAAACCCTAATTTCTTTTAAGAAAATAAATATTATATATTATTTATATACAAAAATATATTAATATGTAAAAAATTGAAATATACTTAAAAAAAGTATTTTTTAGTATAAATAATAATAAAAATAAAAATGTAATATATGTATATATATATATATATATATATATATATATATAATATATATAATGTATATATATATATATATATATATATATATATATATATATATATATATATATATATATATATATATATATATATACTTAATATATATATATATGTATTAAATATATTAAGTATGTATAAAATAAAATAAAATATTTACAAAAATAAAATATATTCAAGAAAATATTTTCAGTGTGAATAAAAATAAAAAATAAAAATAAAAGTATTATTTACATTATTTTTAAATTTAAACAAATAATATAAAAGTATTAAAAATGTTTTAATGTTAGAAAGAATAGAATAAAATGCCAAATAAATGTAAAAAAATGTGAAAATATTTTTAAGCATTTTTTATATTTGGGAATAAATAAATAAAATCAGAAATGAAATTAAAATACAAAAATAACAAAATATAAAGAAAATGGGTCAGGGGGTGCAAAAAGAAAAAAATGGGTGTCAAAAGTGAGAACAAACAGGCCCAGCCCATTTCCACTTCATCTTCTTCCTTGTGACTGAAACACGCGCGCCCTGTATTCAAACTGCTAACTCTTGTATTTGTGATCTTTTGCCAAAACTCAAAACGTGAAACTTGTAGAACATTAAACCACGATTCTAACCATATAAAAAACTTAATCTAACTCTCAAAGACCAGAGAGAATTTCTCTGGCCCTAAAATATGACCTAGTTTTTTCAGCATGTTCATGGATGAAATTCTCTTAGCACGCTTAATATAAATGAAAACTGAGCATATGTACAGCTTCATGGCATTGAATACTATATTTTTCATTCACAAACCTAAGGCTAAATGTTCCTAAATAGAGAGATAGAAGTTTGAGAAATACCTGTTTCAGTCAAGCTCGAGTATGGAAATGCAACAACTTTCAGTGAGGCCTGAGGTTCTTTTGAGCTTGCTTGATGTTCCTTTGACCTTTCCCAATGCTTGACTTGCTTTGTAATGGTCTGAAACTTCTTGTAGAACTCAACCTGCAAACTCAGAATTTGAAAATGGTGAAGTGTGTAAATGGAGTTACAATGACTTGGTAATGGTTGGGATAGCTTAGGTATATTGTATGGAGTGTATTGGAACTGGTTTGGGACAAAACGTATGAGGCAATGTGAAGATGGCTTGAGTTCTGCAGGGCTTGCCCTGTTTTGGCAGAAAATGAGGTTTTTGGTGTACAAGGGTGTTTGAGAGGTGGTGAGCTCGTGTTTCTGGCTTAGTGTAATGTGAAAAACTTGTTTTGAATGTTGGCAAGAGTTGAATATATCAGATATGCAAGTTGTCTTGTATTTTACAAGTTTCTTGGTTTTGAAGTAAGAAATGAGAGTTGACAATGCTATGGTTGTACTGGCTTGTACTCTAGCTACTCAAAGTGGTTGAACTTTGCCTGACATTAGGGAGCCTTGTTTGCAGCAAAAGGCTTGGTGTATGGCTCAAGAAATAGAATTTGACATAAAGCATGCTTTATGTAAATGGTATTGCTCACTTTTTGCCAAAAATGGATTAAACTCTTGTGTAATCCTCTAATGATCAGAACAAAGCTTCAAACCATTGGATTTGCATTAAATTAAGGAGTGTGAATTGGTTTAGAGGCCTGCAAACAAGTACAAAGCATGCTGGTTTGAAAATGCAACTTGTATGAACATGTATTTGCCATGGATACAAAGTGAGTTTTTGCCAACTTCAAGCATTCGATTCTCCCTAACCACAAATATGTTTGAGGAGTTCTTGGACAATTTGGAAAGATTGCAACATGCTTTATAATCCATCTTTGAAATTCAACTTGAGACTCCAAGTGGAACTATGTGAAAAATGACCAAGAAGATGGGTCAAAATCCTGCCTAAACTAGGGCAAAATTTCTCTAAGTTAAAAGTTTTAGGGACCCTTGTTCCAAAAATCATAACTTGAGATCCAAGCTTCTTTTTAGAAAACTTTGTGAATCAAATTTGTATACTTTGTGGAGGACTACAACTTTCATGTTGTAAGTTTTGTTTGAATCCATTTTCATCATGGTGAAAATGTGGGACAAAGTTAGGAAAAATTAAGAAAATTTCATAACTTAGAAAAATTCTAAGTTATGAAGATTTTAAAATTTCAAACCCTAATTTGCAATTTTGGGTTTCTTGATGAACAAATTTCATAATTTGACACATCTTGATGAAAAATGACCCTTGGCACTTGATTTTGACCAAAAAGTCAAAGTTTGACTTTTCAGTATACAGTTAAATTTTGATCAGTTGACTGAAAAATTCATCTGTCAATCCAATGCATTTGAGATCTTTTGAACTTGTTAAATAGGTCAAGATGATGCCATTAAGTCCTTGAGTCCATGGTTGAACTTAATTTGCCATTGGCTAGGTCAAATAGTCAAAAATTGCCTTTGCACAGTCAAAACCCTAAAAATGACCATTTTGCCCTTTTGGTGATCTGATCAAATTTCTTATGGAATTGTGGTCCAAACTTGATTAAATGGTTCATATGAGTTCATAATGTTGACGTGGGTCAAAATTCATGTGGTTTAACTATAAATTGGCCATAGTTGACTTTTTCCCCAATACAGTTGATTTTTAGGTCAACTGTCCAATTGATTGGGCAAAAATTTGATTCAAGGCTTGAAACTTGGTATGGACAAACTTATGAGTCCCACATGAAGTATGAAAGTCACTTTGGGCATTGAAGGTCAATAAAATCCTTTTGCAAACTCAAACCCTAATTTAGGTCAACAGTGCAAGGAGGTGTCTTGAGCAGAGCAAACCCTAGCCTGGTCTTGAGTTCCAAGAGCCTTGTGATGAGAAATGTTGATAAAATGAGAGGGAAAATTTTGGGGTACAACAGACACGCTTGAAAAAGCTCATTGAAACCCACTTATTGATGGACGCCAACACCAAGGAGGAGAGGAAGGTTATCTTTGGTGAGATCTCAGTACCTCTATTTCCAGGTATCATTTATTTTTACCTACAATTATTGATATTTTGATAATTATCACATACATATTCAATAAAGTGTGAGAACATACTTCATCGAATGAAAAGAGGAATTTGAACAGTGTTGGTGATTGTTGGCCCTTTAAACGCTCCATCGTCGGTCAAGACTATTTCCTCGATTTGGATGATAAGGAGGCTAGTCTGATCTTCCCAGTCAAAATTTACGTTGTCTAAAATGATGGGCATCCTGCTTGACTTTGAATTAGTTTCTCCTTCCATGTCTAGGATGTAAGAATTTGCAGGAAAAATCAAATCATTAACTTGAACATGTACATATTCCACTACTTCGATGAGGCGAGCATTACTTTTTATGGATCTCAAGGAAATTTCACTCACATTAGCAGTTTTTAGATTCACTATTGTTTGGGTCGATAGTTGGTTCGATCCTTGAGCATGTGTGGCATTTATCGAAGTGGACAGTTTTTCAATTTATGTCTCTAAATTCTAAATACTAGAATTATTTTATTGTTGAAATTGAAGATTTTGTAAGGTTAATTGTTTGACAATGTCCTCTAATGAAGGTTTGGAAGGTGCAGAGGTAGTCACAGCTTGTGGAGTGTTGTATGGAGATGGTGGTGGTGGTAGTGGTAAAATTAAATGTTGTTCTTGTTAGGATGGATTTATGTATTAAAGGTTTGGGTGGTTTTTCCAGCTGGGATGGTACTTGTTAATGGACAGATCAGGAATATTGTACCTGTACTGGTTGTTTCTCTGAGGATTATAAATTTTGATGCGTATGCTTGAGGCAAATCAGTAATTACACCCTCTTTCAAGGTAGGACATGAATTTGTTGAGTGTTCAAAAAAAGTGCAAATGCCACATTAACTTTCTGTTTAAGCCTTACTTTATGCTAATTGTTTAGCAAGTGAGGTCAGCTCATCAAGTCAGGTTTCTAGATCTTTGTTGGAAGAAGCTTGAATTTCATGCACTCTTTTTGTTAGAACCACAAAATTGGTTTGATTTGTGAATGGTTTGGAATTAAGTGACATGTTCTTAATTAAGGATTTTACTACAACTATCTTTCTATCCATAGGTAGCAACTTTTCATAGAAATATTATATTAGTAACTTCTAAGAGATCTGGTGATAAGGACAACTCGACACTAATTGCTTGAATCTCTCCCAATATTCAGCCAAGGATTCCATGTCTACCTATATAATGCCACATATTTCCTTTCTTATTGGTGCAACTCTTGAGGCAAAAAAGTATTTCTCTAGCAACAATTTTTTTAGATCGTTCCAGCCTGCAACATTGTTTGGTTCAAGGTAGTACAATTAATCTTTCATAGCTCCTTGAAGTGAGAAAGGGAATTATCTTAGCTTTATATGGTCCTATATAATTCCTTGGGGCCTCAAAGGTGTAGAGCATACAACCTAGAATTTTGTCAAATGCTTATGAGGATCCTCACCTACGATACTACTAAGTGTATTAAACCAGATTTCAATTCAAATGGTACATCAACTTCATGATATTCAACATATAATACATTATAATTAACATATTATGCAGCAAGTTCCCTTAAGGTTCTCTATTCATCCATGTTGTGATTATCAACTTCATAATCAAAATCAAACAAATTATATGAGAAGACAGAATCAGAATCACTATCACTAATACTAGTTTGATTATGTCTACAACGCAAGTGAAAAGTTCTATCTATTTCATGATCAAATGAGAACAAGTCAGAACAACTAGGCCTAGTCCTTCATCATGAGACAATAATTATGAAAATTCCAACAATGCCACTAGTGAAAAAAATAATTATAAAATAGAAAAATTATTAAAATAAAATTTAAAAATATGAAAATATAAAAAATAAAAATAAAATAAAAAAATAAAGAATCTACAAAAAAATTGGATTTTTTTTAAGATTCAAAAGTAGAAAACAAATCAAATAAAATAGATAAATAAGGAATTTAGGGTTTTTAGGTAAGTGTCTCACATTTTGTCCCTAATATTGGTCTAATCTCAGACAATAAATAAGCAACACAAATAAAATCAAATAAAATTTAAGGTTAACTTTAAAAACAATAAAATTAATGCGAGAAGATCTAGAATTATCGTAACACGAAGTAAAAAAGGTGTATTAAAAAAATACATTAATCACCTTCCATTTTTGACATGGCAAGCTTGACAGAAGGCCTGCTCTGAAGTTTTGTTCACGAGAAACATGTTCTATCTCAAAGAAGTAGAAGCGAGATGATAGACTATGTACCTTTTGCAAAACCCTTATGAGTTGAGGCTCCTTAGCTTGGTACTGCTGTTCACCGTGTTTTCTGATAAACAATTGCTGATCTTCCAAAAAGGGTAACTTTTTGGTTACTCGTAGGATCGATCAGTTTGATCCTAGGACATATGCTAATTTGTGATGTTGTTTGGGTACAAACGTTAATGTGGGTGAAGAACACGCGTTCGACTGGGAAAGGGATGAGTTTGAGTGCAGAAAGCAAATAGAACAAAGGGGTCGAGGAGAGTTTAGGTACAGGAATCTGGGTAAAAGTGCAGATAAAATACAAACAAGATAAAAGGGCAAGAAATGTAAAGAGAGAAATAAAAGACTTTGATTGTAAAATGTGGTATTTCAAACGTACATTTTCAGTATTCTTTCTCACACAACGGGTACTTGAATAGTATTAAAAAATTTGTACGATCAGTTGAACACACGGAAATCTACATAAACTTCCTATATTTATACTAAAACTAGGTAACCGTTGAGGAGTTACCTTGCTCTAGGATGAAGACAAGTGTCTTCTGCATGTGCTTCGACCCCTATTTTCACGCCACATTGTTAGAACATAGTTTGATTCTACAACTCTGAATTAGAGTTTTGATGATAACAAAATACAAGAATAAATAAATTCAAAGATTTATATATAAGACATATATGCTACTTAAAATTATGTTGTGTATTTACAGAAGTTCTGATGGAATCAGCATCAGAAGATTCGTATCAACATCAGAAGCATTAGAAGATAAGTAATACGTAAGCATCAGAAGATCAATAACATATGCTACACGCTGAAGCTACCAGATCATACGCTGAAGCTTGATGACCAGAATCTGCGCATCATCATAAAACACTGACTCTGATCAAGACCATTACCAAGTCATCAGCACTCAGAAGCGTCAGCATAAGTTAAAGCAAAGAACACTCTGATTATCATAAAGAAGACTCTGAAGCGTTACTAAGCATTCAAGACAGATTAATTGCCAACAGCTTTATTCAAAGACAAGATCTTCTCAAAAAGAAAAGAACGTTATTATCATTGAAAGTGATTTATGGACAACAACGTATCTTTGCCTTGGCTATATAAACAAGTCAGTGTGAGAAAAGAAAAGGCTAATAATCTACACGCACACACTCATACAATTGCTAAGCTTTCCAACCACGCTCATTCAAACGCTCTAGCAAATCCAGTTTCATTCTAAGCTTAAATTTGTGTATTATCACAGTTGTGGTATACTGTTTTATTAGAAAACATGAAACACATTACTGTTCAATTATTTGTAAAGAGATTTCCTTGAGATAAACTGGATTGTGGCTACACTCAAGAAGGCTTTAACATTTGTTAAAGTAGTTGTTGTATTCCTTTGAATATAGTGGATTAAGACCTCGTTGGAGAGAGGCGAAATCACCTTGACGGGTGGACTGGAGTAGTTTGAGATCAAACGAACCAGGATAAAAATACAGTGTTGTATGCTCTTTTGATTTAAGTTTTACAATTCAACCCCCCTTCTTGTGTTTTTCACATCTTCAATTGGCATCAGAGCGCCTGGTTCTGAGCTTATAACACTTAACTGTGCCAGTACAAGATCCATCGTCAGAAAAACACAATGGCAGGACTAAATCAAAACATCAGCAATGACAACAATGAAGAAAGAGACAGATTCAGTGGCAAACCTCCAGTGTTTGATGGAGAGAACTTTGACTACTGGAAAGACAGAATTGAGAGTTTCTTTCTGGCCCATGATGCTGATCTGTGGGACATGGTGACTGATGGATACACGCACCTAGTGGATGGAAATGGTCAGAAGATTGACAGGAAAACAATGTCTGATCAGCAAAAGCGTGATTTCAGAAATCATCACAAGGCCAGAACAATTCTTCTCAGCGACATCTCTTATTCAGAATATGAAAAGATATCAAACAGAGACACTGCAAAGAATATATTTGACTCTCTGAGAATGACGCATGAAGGCAACATTCAAGTCAAAGAAACCAAAGCCCTTGCACTCATTCAGAAGTATGAGGCATTCAAGATGGAAGAGAGTGAATCAATAGAGACTATGTTTTCAAGATTTCAAATTCTTGTTGTTGGTCTAAAAGTTCTTGAAAAAGGGTATTCCATTGTTGATCATGTTAAGAAGATCATCATAAGCTTGCCAAAACAGTGGAGGCCAATGGTCACAGCGCTTAAGCTAGCCAAGGATCTCAACAAAATCTCTCTGGAGGAACTTGTCAGCTCCCTCAGAAGTCACGAGATAGAGCTAGAAGCAGATGAACCTCAAAACCAAGGTAAGCCATTAGCTTTAAAATCTAACAGAAAATCTGACTCCAAAGTTTTGCAGGCTGTAGAAGAAACCTCTGATGGGTCCTCATCAGAAGAAGATGAACTGTCTCTCCTCTCCAGAAGGGTGAACCAATTATAGAAGCAGAGGCAAAGGAAGTTCAGGAATCCCAGAAGATCAGAGAATCAAAATGAATCTTTCTCCAGATACAGAAGGTCAGAATCCTCCTCTAGACACAGAAGATCTGAAGGTTCTTCAGGAAACAGAAAGCCAAACAACAAAGACATCATCTGCTATGAATGTAACGAGCAAGGGCACTACAAAAGTGATTGCCCAAAGCTTCAGAAGGAAAAGCCCAAAAATAAGTTTGGCAAGGAAAAGAAGAAAAGTCTCATGGCTACATGGGATGATTCTGACACATCTGAAGCTGACTCAGAATCAGATGATAAAAGAGCAAAGATAGCTCTCATGGCAAACATAACAGAAGACAGTGAAGCTTCTGAGTCAGACTCTGAATCAGATACTCCCTGACTTTGCTATAAACTTTACTAAGGGTGAAATAGCTGAAAGCCTTAATGAAATTCTGGAAAGATATCAGCAGATCAGAGTAAAATTCAGAAACCTGAAAAGGAATCTTTCTTCTGACTCTGATAAGACTGAGAGTCTCAAATTGGAGAATTCTGAGTTAAAAGATCAAATTTCAAAATTAGAAAATCTATTGCAAAACTCTCAGAAGGAAACAATCCCTGAAACTCCCAGCAATGCTGATGAGATCATCAAGGAGTATGATCACAGCTTTCAGAAGTTTCTAGCTAAAAACATAGATAGAAGCAAAATGGCTTCAATGATCTATGGAGTTAGCAGAAATGGCAGAAAAGGGATAGGATATCAAGGTAAGGTACCTACACCAAAGAATGCCATGGATTTAGTTATAAAACGCACTTCACTTGATTCACACTTTGTATATGGGCACACACATGACATAAAATATACTAGTAGTGATTACTCTGTCAAACCAAAATTCAACCAGAGTTTTGGTAAAACTAACAAATCAGGACCCAAGAAAATATGGGTACCTAAGGATAAAATAATACATGTGGCAGATATCTTTAGCAGCAAAGAAAAAACACCAGTCATGGTACCTGGACTCTGGCTGCTTACGACACATGACGGGAAGAAGGCATATGTTCCAAAGCCTGGAACTTAAGCCTGGAGGCCACGTAGGTTTTGGAGGCAATCAGAGAGGAAAGATCATTGGCTCTGGAACTGTAGGTAATGGAAATATTCCCTCTATAAGTAATGTTTTATTAGTAGATGGATTAATGCATAACCTGTTATCCATAAGTCAATTAAGTGATAACGGTTATGATATAATCTTCAATCAAAATTCATGCAAAGCTGTTAGTCAGAAAGATGGGACTATCATATTTAATGGAAAGAGGAGAAACAACATTTATAAAATAAAACTTTCTGAACTAAAAAGTCAGAATGTAAAGTGTCTTCTGTCTGTTAACAACGAGCAATGGATCTGGCACAGAAGATTGGGACATGTTAGTATGAGAAGAATATCTCAGATTAACAAACTCAATCTGGTCAGAGGACTTCCTAACCTGAAGTTTAATTCAGATGCTTTGTGTGAAGCATGTCAGAAAGGCAAGTTTGCAAAACCAGCTTTCAAATCCAAAAACGTTGTTTCCACCTCTAAGCCATTAGAACTTCTGCACATTGACTTATTTGGACCAGTTAAAACTGCTTCAGTCAGTGGCAAGAAGTATGGGTTAGTAATCGTAAATGACTATAGCAGATGGACATGGGTAAAGTTCTTAAGACACAAGGACGAGTCACACTCTGTGTTTGTCACCTTCTGCAACCAAGTTCAGAATGAAAAGGATCTTAGAATCGTCAAAGTCAGAAGTGATCATGGTGGAGAGTTTGAAAACAAAGATTTTGAGTCATTCTTTAATGACAAAGGCATTCTGCATGATTTCTCTTGTCCTAGAACTCCCCAGCAAAATGGAGTTGTAGAACGAAAGAACAGAACATTGCAAGAAATGGCCAGAACCATGATCAATGAGACTAACGTTGCTAAGATCTTCTGGGCAGAGGCAATAAACACAGCGTGTTACATTCAGAATAGAATCTCCATAAGACCTATTCTGGAAAAGACTCCATATGAATTGTGGAAGAACAGAAAGCCCAACATTTCTTATTTTCACCCATTTGGATGTACATGTTTTATTTTGAATACAAAAAATTATTTGAACAAGTTTGACTCTAAAGCACAAAAGTGTATTATGTTAGGATACTCTGAACGCTCAAGAGGGTACAGAGTATACAATACAGAAACACAGATTATGAAAGAGTCAATCAGTGTTCGTTTTGATGATAAGCTTGACTCTCAAAAGTCAAAGCAGAATGAATTACATGCAGGTATGGAAGTTGAATTCACAGGTACTGAAGACAAGTCATCAGAATCTCTTAACAGAGACACTCCCTCAACATCAGAAAGAGGCACTGTAAGCAATCCAGCACCTTTTGTTGATCAACTCCAGAAAAGACCATCCAGAAGCAGCATGGATCACCCAGAAGAAACAATCTTAGGAAGAAAGGAAGATCCAATCAGGACAAGAGCTAGCTTCAGAAACTCTGAAGAATCTCTCATGGGACTTGTTTCTCTAATTGAACCAACAACCATTGATGAAGCACTTCTGGATAATGATTGGATTCTAGCAATGCAAGAGGAGCTAAATCAATTCACAAGAAATGACGTATGGGATCTAGTTCCTAAACCAAAAGGATTCAACATCATTGGAACAAAATGGGTGTTCAGAAACAAACTGAACGAACAAGGTGAAGTCATCAGAAACAAAGCACGATTAGTAGCACAGGGTTATAGTCAGCAAGAGGGGATAGACTATACAGAAACCTTTTCTCCAGTCGCCAGGTTAGAATCTATCAGACTCTTAATTTTATTTGTTGTTAATAAATGCATCACTCTGTATCAGATGGATGTTAAGAGTGCATTCTTAAATGGCTATATAGAAGAAGAGGTATATGTGCACCAACCCCCTGGTTTTGAAAGTTCCAAAAATCTAGAATATGTTTTCAAACTAAAGAAGTCACTGTATGGTCTGAAACAAGCTCCAGAGCTTGGTATGAAAGACTAAGTAACTTCTTGTTAGAAAAGGAATTCACCAGAGGGAAAGTGGACACAACCTTATTCTGTAAGACAGTTAAGAATGACATTTTAAAATGTCAGATTTATGTTGATGACATCATATTTAGATCTACTAAACCTTCTCTGGGAAGAAAATTTGCTAAGTGTATGCAGGCAGAATTTGAGATTAGCCTAATGGGGGAACTGAAATTCTTTCTGGGCATCCAGATTAATCAAACCCCAGAAGGAACTTACATTCATCAGAGCAAATATGTCAGAGAACTTCTGAAGAAATTTGATGTCTCAGAATGTAAGCCATCAAAGATTCCAATGCATCCCACGTGCATTCTGGAAAGAGAAGAGGTAAGTAAAAAGGTAGAACAGAAGGTCTACAGAGGTATGACTGGTTCTCTTCTTTATCTGACGGCTTCAAGGCCTGACATTTTATTCAGTGTTTGCATTTGTGCAAGATTCCAATCAGATCCTAGAGAATCTCACTTAACAGCAGTTAAGCGAATTTTCAAGTATCTGAAAGGTACTACTAATCTGGGTTTGTTTTATAGAAAATCAAGTGATTACAGCTTAGTAGGATACTGTGATGATGATTTTGATGGAGACAGAGTAGAACGAAAAAGCACTTCTGGAAGCTGCTAGTTTCTGGGAGAAAATCTGATCTCTTGGTCCAGCAAAACACAATCCACAATTGCTCTATCAACAACAAAAGCTGAGTACATAGCAGCAGCTGGATGCAGCACACAAATGCTCTGGATGAAAAGTCAACTTGAGGACTTTCAGATATTTGAGAGTAACATTCCTATCTTCTGTGACAATACTTCTGCTATTTGTCTCAGCAAAAATCCAATTTTACATTCTAGGGCTAAGCATATAGAAATAAAACATCATTTTATTAGGGACTATATTCAGAAAGGGATTTTAAATTTTAAATTTATTAACACAGACCATCAATGGGCTGATATTTTTACAAAACCTCTTTCTGAAGATAGGTTCAACTTTATTCTAAAACATATCACATGAAGCTCTGCCCAGAATAATATTGTTTTGATTCCATATATTAACCTTCAGAACTTTGTTTATTTTTCTGTGAACTACTGATCAATCTTCCTTCAGATCTTTAGAAGTACAGATTGTATCAGAATTTATCCATGAAGATCTGAGCGCTTCATTTCAAGGATAGAAATGTTCTGTTCACTCAAGCAAACAAGTGTCATCCAGTCATCAGCTATTTTCTGAGGCTGAACACGCGTTCACGTTTCTGAAAAGGCAAAAGTGCTGATTGGATGCATTGAGACACATGTCATGGGTAATCGTTCCAAATATCTTTCTGAATCCCCTAAAATCAGCTATCATTAAATGCTAATAATCATTATTAATTTCTCTCTCTTGACGTTTATGTTTTCAAAATTGTTTAGAAATCTATTTAAACACACTTCACACCATTTACACTCTTTTACCTTCACTTTCATTTTCTCTCAAACTTACTGATTTCAACGTTCTTACTTTCTCAAAAACCCTTTCAATCTTTTTCACAAAAACCTTCGTGTGAACATGGCCTCTTCCAGCATTCCTACTTCAGGTTCCCAGAAAACTGTTTCATCTGAACAATATGAAGAACCCCACAGAACGCTTCTAACACCAATCAAAAACCTAGAGGTTCTGTCAGAATTTATCGTGGATTTCAACAGTCTTCAGGAGAATGGGTTTGATCTATCTGAAAAGGTTAAAGCTCAAGGATGGGAAAAGTATTTTGACAGACTGGTGGGTCCAACATTTCCTATTCTGGTAAAGGAATTTTGGATTCACGCTTCTTCTTCAAATCATCAAGTTACGTCTTACATCATGGGGAAGAAGATTGTTATTACTGAAGACCTGATCGCAAGACTCATAGGGTACAGTGGTGGTGGTGTTCGTTGCATTGACATGGCAGAAAGGTGCGCTGATGCTACCCTAATTGCAAGGGAAATCTTCACTCTGGGGCTTCCCTCCAGCAAGATAAGGGATTTGAAAGACAAACACAGAATTTGGGCCAAGATCATTCTGGGGTGCTTCAATCACAGGAAGCCTACCAGCTCTCCTGATTAAATTAATATTGATCAGCAATTTCTGATCTATTTCATCTCTCAGAAGGTCAAGATAAATCTGGCTCATCTGCTGTTCAATTGCTGTATCAACATCCATCCCAATTCCAACTCCATCTGAAAACCCCACACCTCAAACCTTCGATGATTTTAACCTTGACTTTGACCCCTCTGAATCATTAACTCTAAGAAGATCTCGCTCCCAACCTCAAAATCCAAACACTGTTGAAACCCAACAAGAACTTGAAAAAGTTCTTTCTGATATAGACCAACATACTTCTGCTCCCACTCCAGAAAATCCAAATCCTGAAACCATCACAGAACCACAACCAGAAATTCCCATCTCACCACAACCAGAAATTCCACTCTCTCCAGAACCAGAAATCCGACTACCTTCATCTCCTCAACCAGAAATTAATCCACCCTCTCCTCAACCTGAACAATCTCCATAACCTGAGATTCAAACCTCTGAGGCTCAACCCTCTGAATCCACTGAACCAGTACCTCTGGCCATTCATTTTCCCCTTGGTACCATTGTGAACATTCCTCAACTTCCCTCTTCACCAGAATTAACTCCACCAAATTCCCCATCAAGTCCAATCATAATTCCTGACTCTCCCACTCCCTCACCAAAAGACAATTCAGATGACCACAGCAAGACTGTCATTGATTTAACAGTCCTTGAACGCCTTGCTGCAATAACCAACAAAACTACTATCCCAAAACCAAAACATCCAGATGTTGGTTCCAGCATATTGAACTTTGAAACAGAAGTACATAAGTGGATCACTTCTCTGAAACAAGCAAGTCTGGAACTGGTTGATCCTGCTGCTTCTGACTACCTTTGGACAAAGTTCAGAAGATGGGTATGCTCTTAAACCTTTAAGCTGCAAGAACAGAGCTATGGACAAGCTCAACAGAACTTCAGCAATCTGCTGGAAGAAATTGAAGGTCCAGTTCTGAGAAAGCTACTTAAGGAAGAAGTTCTCCATCTGGACATTGCCCCTTGGTCTGAACATCGTCCAACTTCCAAAGATCAACCAGAGTCAGAAGAAAAGATGATTCCTGCTGAAGAACATGGTCAAGAAGAAGATATTGCTGAAAGCTCTGAGAAGCATCCTGTTTCTGAAGATCCTCAAGCTTCCTCCCTTGACAGGCAGACTCTTGAAGACTTGAAAAGATCTGATATGCTGATGAATGAAAGAATGGATAAACAGGACAGCAAAATTGATGCAATAGCCAGCATGTTAACTCAGGAACAGGAAACCAACACCCAAATCAAGAGCATGTTGGAGGCTTTGTTCACACGACTCCCTCCTCCTTCTTAGAAATTTCCTTGTTTATATAACTTGCTTATCTGTAATATTTTTACAATGTTCTGAACTTATCATTGCTTCTGTCTTTTAATATAAATGCATTTTTAGCTCTGATTATTTTAGCTCTGATTATTAGTGCTTTTTGATAACTGACAAAAAGGGGGAGAAAGAATGATATTTTTCAATAACGGATTACTGAGACATAAGTCTCAAACATACTGACATTCTGATCTATTTGAATTTCTTTCTTCTGAAAAGCTTGAACAGGTACAAAATTCTGACGAAAGATACTGTAAAGTACAAGTAAAGTTCTGATGCTCAAAGACTCATGGAATTTAAGGGAAGTAATCAACTCATGGGGGGTTTTCTCCTCTTAACTCTTATACCTTTTATTCTTTATTTTTAATTGAAAAAATCTGGTTTTTGTCATCATCAAAAAGGGGGAGATTGTTAGAACATAGTTTGATTCTACAACCCCCAATTAGAGTTTTGATGATAACAAAATACAAGAATAAATAAATTCAAATATTTATATATAAGACATATATGCTACTTAAAATTATGTTGTGTATTTACAGAAGTTCTGATGGAATCAACATCAGAAGATCAGTATCAACATCAGAAGCATCAGAAGATAAGTAATACGTAAGCATCAGAAGATCAATAACATATGCTACACGCTGAAGCTACCAGATCATGCGCTGAAGCTTGATGACCAGAATCTGCGCATCATCATAAAACACTCTGACTCTGATCAAGACCATTACCAAGTCATCAGCACTCAGAAGCGTCAGCATAAGTTAAAGCAAAGAACACTCTGATTATCATAAAGAAGACTCTGAAGCGTTACTAAGCATTCAAGACAGATTAATTGCCAACGGCTTTATTCAAAGACAAGATCTTCTCAAAAAGGAAAGAACGTTATTATCATTGAAAGTGATTTATGGAGAACAACGTATCTTTGCCTTGGCTATATAAACAAGTCAGTGTGAGAAAATAAAAGGCTAATAATCTACACGCACGCACTCATACAATTGCTAAGCTTTCCAACCACGCTCATTCAAACGCTCTAGCAAATCCAGTTTCATTCTAAGCTTAAATTTGTGTATTATCACAGTTGTGGTATATTGTTTTATTAGAAAACATCAAACACATTACTATTCAATTATTTGTAAAGAGATTTCCTTGAGATAAATCGGATTGTGGTTACACTCAAGAAGGCTTTAACAGTTGTTAAAGTAGTTGTTGTATTCCTTTGAATATAGTGTTAGAACAAAGTTTGAATCTACTATCCTACATTTAAGTTTTGATGATAACAAAGTGAAAAGATATATTATTTATGATATTCATATATGAACAATCTGCTGCCTAAAATTAGTATGTTCTGATTTGCAGATACTCTGATTGATATAAGCAAGATCACATCTATTCAGCATCAGAATTTGGTTTCAGACACCAGCATCAGAAGTTGCCATATCAGAATGACAGAATCAGATGATCAACTTGCGTACATGTTGAAGCCTGATGAACAAGACTGCACTCAACACTCTGATAAAGAAACACAACAGTTCATCAGCAGCGAAGCAGAGTCAGAATGAGCCAAGCCAGAACTTGCATTAAGTAAGCAATGGTACTGTGCATTGAAAGCAAATTAATTCCAACGGCCTCATTCCAGACAAGATCTGCTCAATAAGGAAAGTTTTTTATTAGCATTGAATCAAGAATATTGCATCCAACGTTCATCATCTCAGTGCTATATAAACAAGACTTTGAAGATTGAAATGGCTAATGCTCTCAAAATCTCTACACGCACAAAAGCTAATCAAAATCTTCTTTCTCTCAGTTTTGCTAAACCACACACTCTGATATTCTATCATTGTTTAGCAATCTAGTTTCTAAGCTTCAATTTGTGTATACATCACAGTTGTGATACAGTTTTGTAGAAAACATTCACACACTTAGTTTTATCTCTTTGTAAGAAAGTGTTACCTTGACAAACCGGGTTGTGGTTTGGATCAAGAAGGCTTTAGCAGTTGTTAAAGCAGTCTGTAATATTCAGTTGAATATAGTGGATTAAGACCTCGTTGGAGAGAGGCGAAATCACCTTGACGGGTGGACTGGAGTAGTTTGAGATCAAACGAACCAGGATAAAAATATCTTGTTCATTACATTAGATTTCAGTTTTTCAATTCAACCCCCCCTTCTTGTGTTTTTCACCACTTCAATTGGCATCAGAGCACCTGGTTCTGAGCTAAAACACTTAACCGTGTCAGTACAAGATCCAACGTCAGAAAAACACAATGGCAGGAAACAATTCTCACATCAGCAATGACAACAATGAGGACAGAGACAGATTCAGTGGCAAACCTCCAGTCTTTGATGGAGAAAACTTTGATTACTGGAAAGACAGAATTGAAAGCTTCTTTCTGGCACATGATGCTGATCTGTAGGATATGGTGACAGATGGATACACGCACCCTGTGAATGCAAGCGGTCAGAAGATTGATAGAAAAACAATGTCTGATCAACAAAAGCGTGACTTCAAGAATCACCACAAAGCCAGAACCATCCTCCTCAGCGCCATCTCCTATACTGAGTATGAAAAGATCTCCAACAGAGACACAACAAAGAATATTTTTGACTCACTCAGAATGACGCATGAGGGCAACGTTCAGGTCAAAGAAACAAAAGCTCTGGCGCTCATTCAGAAGTATGAGGCGTTCAAAATGGAAGAATCTGAATCCATTGAAACCATGTTCTCTAGATTCCAGATTCTGGTAGCTGGTCTCAAAGTTCTGGACAAAGGATACTCTACTGCTGACCATGTCAAGAAAATCATCAGAAGTTTACCCAAGCAGTGGAGAGCTATGGTTACAGCTCTGAAGCTAGCTAAAGATCTCAACAAAATCACTCTGGAGGAACTTATCAGCTCCCTCAGAAGTCATGAGATAGAGCTAGAAGCTGATGAGCCTCAGAAGCAAGGTAAGCCTTTAGCATTAAAATCTAACAAAAAATTTGAGTCTAAAGTTTTGCAGGCAGTTGAAGAAACATCTGATGGATCCTCATCAGAAGAAGACGAACTCTCCCTCCTCTCCAGAAGAGTAAATCAACTGTGGAAGCAAAGACAAAGGAAGTTCAGAAATCCCAGAAGATCTGATCAGAACGAGTCTTCTTCCAGATACAGAAGGACAGATTCTTCCTCTGGATACAGAAGATCTGAAGGCTCCTCCAGTAGCAAAAAGCCAAACACCAAAGACATCATCTGCTATGAGTGCAATGAGCAAGGACACTATAAGAGTGACTGCCCAAAGCTTCAGAGGGAAAAGCCCAAAAAGAAGTTTGGAAGAGAGAAGAAGAAGAGTCTCATGGCTACATGGGATGACTCTGACTCGTCTGAAGCTGACTCAGAATCAGATGATGAGAGGGCAAACATAGCTCTCATGGCTAACATCTCAAAAGATAGTGAAGCTTCTGAATCAGACTCAGAATCAGACACTGAAGAGGTATTTCCTAATTTTGCTGTTAACTTTACAAAGGCTGAACTTGCTGAAAGCCTTAATGAGATTCTGGAACGTTATCAGCAAATTAGAGCTAAATTCAGAGACCTGAAAAGGAATCTTGAATCTGACTCTAATAAGACTGAGAGTCTCAAATTGGAAAATTCTGAGCTGAGAAATAAGATTTCAATATTAGAAAACACTTTACAAAACTCTCAGAAGGAACCAATTTCTGAAACTCCCAGCAACGCTGATGAGATTATCAAGGAGTATGATCACAGTTTCCAGAAGTTCCTAGCTAAAAGCATAGATAGAAGCAGAATGGCTTCAATGATCTATGGAGTTAGCAGGAACGACAGGAAAGGAATAGGATACCAAGGTAAGGTTCCTACACCAAAGAATGTCATGGACTTAACCATTAAACACACTCCTCTGAATTCACATTTTGTATATGGTCACACACATGATATCAAATACACTAGCAGTAAGCACTCTGTGACACCAAAATTCAACCAGAGTTTTGGTAAAACTAACAAATCAGGACCCAAGAAAATCTGGGTACCTAAGGATAAAATAATACATGTTGCAGATATCTTTAGCAGCAAGTCAGAAACACCAGTCATGGTACCTGGACTCTGGCTGCTCACGACACATGACGGGAAGAAGGCATATGTTCCAAAGCCTGGAACTTAAGCCTGGAGGCCACGTTGGCTTTGGAGGCAATCAGAGGGGAAAGATAATTGGCTCTGGAACTGTAGGTAATGGAAATCTTCCCTCTATTAATAATGTTCTGCTAGTAGATGGATTGATGCATAATCTGTTATCCATAAGTCAATTAAGTGATAACGGTTATGATATAATCTTTAATCAAAAATCATGTAAAGCTGTTAGTCAGAAAGATGGGACTATCCTGTTTAATGGTAAGAGGAAAAACAACATTTACAAAATCAAACTTTCTGAACTAAAGAGTCAGAATGTAAAATGTCTTCTGTCTGTTAACAACGAGCAGTGGATCTGGCAGAGAAGATTGGGGCATGTTAGTATGAGAAGAATATCTCAGATTAACAAACTCAATCTGTCAGAGGACTTCCCAATTTGAAGTTTAATTCAGATGCTCTGTGTGAAGCATGTCAGAAAGGCAAATTTGCAAAACCTTCTTTTAAATCCAAAAATGTTGTTTCTACCTCTAAGCCATTAGAACTTCTGCACATTGACTTATTTGGACCAGTTAAAACTGCATCAGTCAGTGGTAAGAAGTATGGGTTAGTAATCGTAGATGATTATAGCATATGGACATGGGTAAAGTTCTTAAGACACAAGGACGAGTCACACTCTGTGTTTGTTACCTTCTGTAACCAAGTTAAGAATGAAAAGGATCTTAGAATCGTTAAAGTCAGAAGTGATCATGGTGGAGAATTTGAAAATAAAGATTTTGAGTCATTCTTTAATGACAGAGGCATTCTGCATGATTTCTCTTGTCCTAGAACTCCCCAACAAAATGGAGTTGTAGAACGAAAGAACAGAACATTGCAAGAAATGGCCAGAACCATGATCAATGAGACAAACGTTGCTAAGACCTTCTGGGCAGAGGCAATAAACACAGCGTGCTACATTCAGAATAGAATCTCAATAAGACCTATTCTGGAAAAGACTCCATATGAATTGTGGAAGAACAGAAAGCCCAACATTTCATATTTTCATCCATTTGGATGTACTTGCTTTATATTAAATACAAAGAATTATTTGAACAAGTTTGACTCTAAAGCACAGAAGTGTATTATGTTAGGATACTCTGAACGCTCAAGAGGGTACAGAGTATACAATACAGAAACACAGATTGTGGAAGAATCAATCAGTGTTCGTTTTGATGACAAGCTTGACTCTGAAAAGTCAAAGCAGAATGAAGTTTTTGCAGGTATAGAAATTGAATTTGCAGGTTCTGAAGACAAGTCATCAGAAGCTCTCAACACAGACATTCCTTCAACGTCTGAAAGGAGCACTGCTAGCAATCCTACAACAGCTGCTGATCAACCTCAGAAGAGATTACCCAGAAGCAGCTTGGATCACCCAAAAGAGACTATCCTAGGAAGAAAGGAAGATCCAATCAGGACAAGAGCAAGCTTCAGAAACTCTGAAGAAACACTTATGGGACTTGTGTCTCTGATTGAACCTTCTTCTATTGATGAAGCACTTCTGGATAATGACTGGATTCTGGAAATGCAAGAAGAGCTGAATCAATTCACCAGAAACGACGTATGGGATCTCGTTCCCAGACCAAAAGGATTCAACGTCATTGGAACAAGATGGGTGTTCAGAAACAAGCTAAATGAACAAGGTGAAGTCATCAGAAACAAGGCACGACTGGTTGCACAAGGTTATAGTCAGCAAGAGGGGATAGACTATACAGAAACCTTTGCCCCAGTCGCCAGGTTAGAATCTATCAGACTTTTAATTTCATTTGCTGTTAATAGAGGCATCACTCTGTATCAGATGGATGTCAAAAGTGCATTCTTAAATGGTTATATAGAAGAAGAAGTTTATGTACACCAACCCCCAGGTTTTGAAAATACAAAACATCCAGAACATGTTTTCAAACTAAAGAAGTCACTGTATGGTCTGAAACAAGCTCCCAGAGCTTGGTATGAAAGGCTAAGTAACTTTCTGTTAGAAAATGAATTCACCAGAGGGAAAGTGGACACTACTTTATTCTGTAAATCAGTTAAGGATGACATCTTAGTCTGTCAAATTTATGTTGATGATATTATTTTTGGTTCTACTAATCCTTCTCTTGGAAGAAAATTTGCTAAGTGTATGCAGGCAGAATTTGAGATGAGCCTCATGGGGGAACTGAAATTCTTTCTAGGAATTCAGATCAATCAAACTCCAGAGGGAACTTACATTCATCAGAGCAAATACACCAGAGATCTTCTGAAGAAATTTGACCTCTCAGAATGTAAGCCATCAAAGATTCCAATGCATCCCACGTGCATTCTGGAAAGAGAAGAGGTAAGCAAAAATGTAGAACAGAAAGTCTACAGAGGTATGATTGGTTCTCTCCTCTATCTGACTGCTTCAAGACCTGACATATTATTCAGTGTTTGTATCTGTGCTAGATTCCAATCAGATCCTAGAGAATCTCACTTAACAGTTGTTAAGCGAATTTTCAAGTATCTGAAAGGTACTACTAATCTGGGTTTGTTTTATAGAAAATCCAGTGATTACAGCTTAGTAGGCTACTGCGATGCTGATTTTGCTGGAGACATAGTGGAACGTAAAAGTACTTCTGGAAGCTGCCAGTTTATGGGAGAAAATCTGATCTCTTGGTCCAGCAAAAGGCAATCAACAATTGCACTATCAACAGCAGAAGCTGAGTATATAGCAGCAGCAGGATGTAGCACACAAATGCTCTGGATGAAAAGTCAGCTTGAAGACTTCCAGATTTTTGAGAGTAACATTCCTATACTTTGTGATAATACTTCTGCTATTTGCTTAAGTAAGAATCCCATTTTACATTCTAGAGCTAAGCATATAGAAATAAAACATCACTTCATTAGGGACTATATTCAGAAAGGTATTTTGAACTTAAAATTTATAGATACAGACCATCAATGGGCTGATATCTTTACTAAACCCCTTTCAGAAGATAGGTTTAATTTCATTCTGAAACATCTCAGCATGAAAGTGTGTCCAGAGTGAAAATGTTTTAATTCCATATATTTACCTTCAGAATGTAATTGTTTTACTGTGAACTTTTGATCAATCTTCTTTCAGAAAGATAGAACATGCAGATTGTATCAGATGCAAGTCTAAAGATCTGAGAGTCTAAGCTCAAAGACAGACATGCTGATCACTACATCAAACAAGTGTCATCCAATCATCAGCATATCTCTGAAGCAGAACGCGTGCACGCTTCTGAGAAGGCAAAGCGCTGATTGGGTGCATTGAGACACATGTCTGGTAACCGTTTTTAAGTATCTTTCTCAAATCCCCCAAAATCAGCAAGCATTTAATGAAAAGTAATCATGCTTTTAAAATGCAATCATGATTTTTCTCTCTCTTAAAAACGTTTATCTTTTCAAAATAATTTTGAAACTCTATTTAAGCACATTAATCTCTCATTCTCATTCTTTACGTTTTCTCACTAATACTCAAGCATTTTCTGCATATTTCTGTGTTCATCTCTTGCAACCTATTTTCCTCAGTATATTCTCAAAAACCTTTTAGTGTGAACATGGCAACCTCCAGCAGTGCTTTTGCAGGTCCTCAGAAGAAAGCATCATCTGAGCAATATCAAGTGCCATTCAGAACTCTCCTCACTCCTGTGAAGAATCTTGAAGTGCTTTCTGAATTAATCATTGATTTTGGAAGCTTGAAGGAGAACGGTTTTGACCTAACTGAAGAAGTTAGGGCACAGAAGTGGGAAAGGTATTTTGACAGGTTGGTTGGACCAACATTCCCAATGCTAGTCAAGGAATTCTGGATTCATGCCAAGGCTTCAACACATCTAGTCACCTCCTTTGTTATGGGGAAGAAGATTGTGATCACTGAGGATCACATTGCAAGGCTAATAGGTTACAGTGGCGGTGGCGTCCGTTGTGTGGACATGGCTGAAAGATGTGCTGATGTGGGTGTGATAGCTGCAAGGATTTTCACTCATGGGGTGCCCAACAGCAAGATTAAAGATCTGAAGGATCATTACAGAGTTTGGGCTAAGATAATTCTGGGGTGCTTCAACCACAGGAAACCAACCAGTTCTCCTGATTACATAAATGTGGATCAGCAGTTTCTGATCTACTTTATTGATCAGAAGGTAAAGATCAATCTGGCTCATTTTCTGTTCAACCACCTCAGAACAAGTGTGAAGGAAACCAGGGAAGAAGAAAGAACCAAGAGGGATTGGATACCCTTTGGAAGGCTGATATCAGATATTCTGACAGAGAATAGGCTGATAGAGCATCTGATAGAAGCTCAAGAGCTAAGCACTATTGAACCAACAGTTGGGAAACCTCTGAATGCAAAGAACTTGAAGAAGATGAAGCTGATAGAGAATATTCAGAAGGAACCCAGAGCTACTCCTATTGCTGATATCTCCAGCAGAAGAGTGCCTCTGAGTGACTTTCTGTTATTTTCTGAAATAGAATCCAAACCAGAGGTAGTTCTCAGATACCTGGATGCGTGCAAGGCAGATGGTTCAGATCCAAATCTGATTATCAAAGCTCTGCATCAACCTCAGCAAGAAGTGACTCTGAAGAAGACGAAGAAGAGGAAGGCACCATCAGAAGGATCATCCCAGCAGACACCAAGGAAAAGAGGTAATTCATCTGCTGCTTCTATTTTAAATTCTTCTACTATTCCAGCATCTATTCCTCCTCAAACCTCTCATAGAATCTCAATCCCCATCCCTACCATAGATGAAACTGTACCAGAAGAGGACCCTTCTGAGGCACTAAAACTCAGAAGACCCAGAACCAAACATCCCAAACAACCAACAATCTCAACAACATCAGCAATTGATCAAGTGTTGTCTGACATTGATCAACACACCTCTGATCAACCAATCTCTGAACCACAAACTGTTCCTCCTCCACAACCAGAACAACAGCAATCTGCTGAAGAACCAGAACAACAACAACAACAACCACTCTCACCAATTCCAGAAGAACCCATTATCCCTGAACAATCAGAAATTCCAACAACTTCTCCTCAACCAGCAATTCCGTCTCCCTCTCCCCAACCAGAAATTAATCCACCATCAACTCAACCAGAGTTTCATCACTCTGAAACTCCTTCTCCTCAACCATCTGAACCTCATTCACCTCAACCATCACCTTTGGCAATCCAGCTGCCAGGTGGAACAACTATCACCTTAGCACAATTTCCATCCTCATCAGAATCTACACCACCAAATACTCCCAAAACCCCACCCAGTCCAATCATAATCTCTGACTCTGATACTCCATCTCCAAAACAAACAGCAGCCCAGAAAACCTCTGAAAACCCCAGCAGGACTTTCATAGACTTAACCAGTCTTGACCGTCTTGCTGATCTGAAACACAAAATTGCCATCCCAAAACCAAAACAACCAGATGTTGGCTCTGGTATTATGAATTTTGAAACAGGTGTGCTGCAATGGATTGCTTCTTTGAAGCAAGTCTGTCCTGGAATGATTGACCCAGCTGCTTCTGATCAGCTCTGGTCACAATTCAGACTTTGGGTACGTGCTGAAGCCCTCAAGTTGCAGGATATCAACTATGAGCAGGCACAACAAAATTTCAGCAAGCTTCTGAATGAAGTTGGAAGTCAGCTTCTGAAAGAAGACGTGCTCCCTCTGGATAGTGAACCTTGGTCTGAGAAACAGCAAGCTGCAAAGGTGCAATCAGAAGAAGACAAGACCATTCAGCTGAAGAAAGTCAAGCAGAAGATGTTGCTGAAAGCTCTCAGAAGCTTCCTGCTTCTGATGCTTCTCAAGCTGCCTTGGACAGGCAGACTCTGGAAGAACTAAGGCTGAATGACATGCGTCTGCAGCAGCGGATGGAGGAAAGCGACCAGAAGATGAAAGAGAGAATGGATGTGCAGGATAGCAAGATTGACACTGTTGTCAGCATGGTGCACAAGCAGAATGAGACTGCTGAAAAGATCCAAGCCATGCTGGAGAACCTGTTCACACGCTTGCCTCCTTAACCTTAGTCTTTTTTTCATTCATGTCCTTTTTCATGTTTTCCTTGATTTTCTGATGTACTGTTTGAATATGTTTTGTACTATTTTCATGTTTTGATTCTGAACTCTCTTAATATGATTAGTTTTTCTGATCTTAATTGTTTTAGCACATCACCTACACTTTTTGATTGCTGACAAAAAGGGGGAGAACAAGAATGATATTTTAATCAATAACGACTAACTAGACAGAAATTCTCAAACATTCTAACTTTATTACTTGAAAATGTTTTTTCTGTTTTGCTTAAAGTCTACAGGTACAAGGAAGCTCCTGGACAATCTGAAGACTAGAAGCTCTGAAGCTCTGATCACTATGAAGTTCTGATCCGCTCTGATACTCTGATCCAAAGCAAAGCTCTGACAAGAAAAGCTCTGAAGCTCTGCTCTGACATAAAGCTTCTGATAAGTCAAAGACTCTGATACTCTGATGTTCAAAGAAAGGAAAAAAGATCTGATCCTGAAGAACACGTGTAATCAAAGGGAAGTAACAAACTCAGGGGGAGTATCTCTCAACTCTGATATCTCTCTACTCCTTATCCTTTTACTTCTTACTCTGATGCATATCTCAGATACCTTTTCACGTTATTTTCATTTAAAAATATCTAGTTTTTGTCATCATCAAAAAGGGGGAGATTGTTAGAACAAAGTTTGAATCTACTACCCTACATTTAAGTTTTGATGATAACAAAGTGAAAAGATATATTATTTATGATATTCATATATGAACTATCTGCTGCCTAAAATTAGTATGTTCTGATTTGCAGATACTCTGATTGATATAAGCAAGATCACATCTATTCAGCATCAGAATTTGGTTTCAGACACCAGCATCAGAAGTTGCCATATCAGAATGACAGAATCAGATGATCAACTTGCGTACATGATGAAGCCTGATGAACAAGACTGCGCTCAACACTCTGATAAAGAAACACAACAGTTCATCAGCAGCGAAGCAGAGTCAGAATGAGCCAAGCCAGAACTTGCATTAAGTAAGCAACGGTACTGTGCATTGAAAGCAAATTAATTCCAACGGCCTCATTCCAGACAAGATCTGCTCAATAAGGAAATTTTGTTATTAGCATTGAATCAAGAATATTGCATCCAACGTTCATCATCTCAGTGCTATATAAACAAGACTTTGAAGATTGAAATGGCTAATGCTCTCAAAATCTCTACACGCACAAAAGCTAATCAAAATCTTCTTTCTCTCAGTTTTGCTAAACCACACACTCTGATATTCTATCATTGTTTAGCAATCTAGTTTCTAAGCTTCAATTTGTGTATACATCACAGTTGTGATACAGTTTTGTAGAAAACATTCACACACTTAGTTTTATCTCTTTGTAAGAAAGTGTTACCTTGACAAACCGGGTTGTGGTTTGGATCAAGAAGGCTTTAGCAGTTGTTAAAGCAGTCTGTAATATTCAGTTGAATATAGTGGATTAAGACCTCGTTGGAGAGAGGCGAAATCACCTTGACGGGTGAACTGGAGTAGTTTGAGATCAAACGAACCAGGATAAAAATATCTTGTTCATTGCATTAGATTTCAGTTTTTCAATTCAACCCCCCCTTCTTGTGTTTTTCACCAATTCATACAGTGGATTAAGACCTTGTTGGAGAGAGGAGAAATCACCTTGACGGGTGGACTGGAGTAGTTTGAGATCAAACGAACCAGGATAAAAATATAGTGTTGTTTGCTCTTTTGATTTAAGTTTTACAATTCAACCCCCCTTCTTGTGTTTTTCACATCTTCACACATTGCTTTCCTCAACTGCCAAGCAAACTGCTTTTCCCTCCTTCCTTCAGATTCAAAATCTTCTGGGGTAGATACAAAGTTCTCTTCTGGTCGAAGACCTTGGAGTTTCTTCAGTCGAAGGGATTGAGGACCTTCTGGTCGAAGACTCAATTTAACTTAGAATTTCTCTAAGTACTTTTCTGCTTAGTCGAAGCCTTTCCAACTTAGACTTGTTCAATCTATTTTTGGCCCATAAGGCCAACTTGTTATAGGTGTCGAATTTAGGAGCTAACAAATTGCCCCCCCCCCCCCCCCCAAGAATATCAGATTCGACGCAATGAGATATGATTATTCTTTGAGATTCCCATTTGACACCTGTCTTTCTCTTTGACCACAGAAATCGCTTGTGTGCTTTTCGCCTTCTACCAACCCCTACCGGTATTCAGAGTCATCATTACCTTTTTCTTAACACGTCACTATCAATCAGCCGTTACCACGCTGCCATGATGGACATTATCTCTATGACCTAGGAAAGTATGGAAAACGTTTTCATTTCTCGTACGATGACTTCTTTAACGTTCACCACGTGCCCCACTAACTCTGCAACATTAAATCATCTTGGAATAAACACTATTTCCTGAACACTATAAATAGACGAATCCTCTTTGGGGAATTCTTTTACAACTCCTAGTATTCTTCACTCTCTTACAAAGAAAAAACCTTATCAACTTCATCTTATTCGCTCTTTCACTACTACTTTCAGTCATGGCTTTCCTTTCCAATGCACCCAACAACCCAAAAACTAAGAACGTTTCTGATCTCCAAAGACAACCAAAGGTTTTCTCCACTAACCCTGTACCTGTTTCGACTGGAGAACGAAGGGTCGTATCTGAACCCATGGCCAAAGAGTGGCGTGATGCTTATGATTCCCAATTGCTTATCCCTGTTAGGTATTCTAGGAATATGTATGCTATGTCTGGCCCATTGTCTAAGTGTTTCGAGAATCTAAAACAAAATAACAACTTCTTCCCAACTCACCCTAGGCTCAGGCCTATAGGTTGTGCGAAGAAACTCAGGGATGATCCTGAAGATGCAACTCCCGCCAACCAGCAACATTCTCAGACGAAGGAAGATATCAACCTTCAGTTCATGAACAAGGGCAATATGATCTTTCAATCTTGCCCTAGTCTTACTTCAGAATACTCAAAACGGATGAGCAAAATGGAAAAAGTACAATCCCAAATCTGGAAAGTTATGGGGATCTATAACTTGATCATGATGTCGAAGACTGGGTTAGCTTATTTCCCTCTCATACTGGTGACTTCATTGTATTTCTGGGACATCACACATTTTACCTTCCATTTTCCTTGTGGAATGGTAACTCCAACCCTCTTCTATATAGCCGCCATCACTGGTCTTCAACCAACGGGTGACTACTTCGACCCTGAGGATCTGTCTGAAGATTCTATCGGGTTTTCGGCCATGAAGCCCATGTATACCATCTTTATTAATCATTTCCACGACAAATTGAGTACCACTGTCTCTAAAGTGGAACACATAGCTTTTCTGGCTTTGTGGTTATCTCATTTTGTTTTTTGCACCAAGTCACTTCAAGTGACTAAGAAAATGCTTACTCTTGCAACACAGCTTCACCATGGTTATCGTCTCTGTCTGGCTGAGTTGATTCTAGCCAACCTGTATGAGTCCATCAGCAATGGTATGACTCAACTTAAAGTTATTAGAGACAAGGCGAGTTTACTCCTTTCTGGCCCCTTTTGGCTTCTGCAACTTTGGCTAAATTCCACTTTTGAATCTTTTCTTCCGCAGAAGAATAAGATTAACGAGAGGGCTCCAGAGGTCCTGAATAGAAGGGTAGAAGGGACTAGACTAGTCCTGTTAACTCCAACTGACAAAGGTCAACAATTCCAAAAGGCGTTTACCAGCTTTGTAATGATGTTTGCAAAGCGGAAGGAATTTGTTTCAACCATGGCTCCCTTTGCTAGTGGAAAGGTTGGCCCTGGATGGTTCATTCGACCATATCCCTCGTCTGACGAAGATGACCATGTGGATGAATATGTAGCTATCTGGGAGTCGTTTCTTCGACCAAGAATCATGCCTATGAGATTTAAGAGTTAGAAGAATCAACTTAGCTTAATTTCTTATCAACCGAACCTTGTCTCTCGACAATTTGGTATTATCCAGACGCTCCTTTCACCAATCTACTCTCGAGAAAAGCTTATGCTGTTTTATAATGCAGACTACTCAGAGGATGCTGCTACCAGGCATATTGGTAGGTACATTGGTCGAACCGTACTAACTCTGTTCGACTTTAATCTCAATTTCCTGTGTTCGCCTCTTTTTGAGGACTGGTGGAAGCAGTATTATAATGAAGAATTTTTCGACGAAAAAGACTTTGCTGCTCACCTTCAAGAGGAGTTTTTTCTAGTCTCTGACAAGATAAAAAGAGTAATCTTCTTTCTCAAAGCAAATGTCTCTATCGTCTTCAATCTAATCACTCGGCACCTAATTTATCTTTGTTCATTTTCTAGCGGTCAAGAGGACCGTCGCCAAGAAAGTCACTGAAAGTGCAAAAGGAGGAGACCCTTCTATGAAACCTTCACCCAAGGTAAACACTTTCTGCTGTTATATCTTTCTTTCTGACATATTTCTTTTGACGCTAATGCTTTCGACTCCTTTCTTTCTGGGCATTTGAAATCAATCCACAGAAAAGGAAAGTTCAAGAAATTGGAATTTCCAGTGATGAAGAGGAGGACTCTCCTCCTGTCCCCTTAAAAAGGCCAAAGTTAAAGAAAGCAGCCCCTGTTCTTGAGCCTCTTCCAAAAACCAAGGTTAAGGTTAAAGTCATTGGGTCGAGACCTCCTCCTGTCGTCATCAGAGAACCAACAGAGCAGGAAATAGCTACTAGGCTAAACAATCTTAGTGAGAGAAACAACTCAAGTCCTGGCGTTTAAATTCCACCTAAGGTAATTACTTCGACCCTTCATGATTATTTACTGACTTCGACTTACTTTTCCTTTTTCAATAGTTTTGATAACCATCTTGTAATCTCCAGGACACTGTTGGTACTTCAAAGCAGAACCTCGTAGAAGAATATGTCACCTTGATAAACAGTGAGGGTGATCCTACTTACAGGCCAAAAGGATCTTTTATGAGTTCTGCTAGCAAAGTGAACCAAACTTCTGGGCACAAAGCCATTGGGAAGCCCAATGAAGAAGTTCCTAATGAAGAGCATGTGAATCCTGGGAGTTCGCAAGCTAATGATGATGAACAGAAGGATGGAGAAGAGGAGGTTGTTGACGATGTGGTCGAAATGGAGAAGTAAAACACACCAACGGGAGGAAATCGGACTGAAGATATTTCGGCGACTGATGAGAGGGATGACCTCACAGGGGGAGCAGAAAACTCTATGCGTGTTAAAGATGTCCCTGTGCATATGCCTGTCGAAGCCAATGTGACTCGTATTGTAAACGAGAGGGTTACTTCGACAGAGTCTCATACCAAGGAAGATTTGGCATTGCTGAAACGGAAAAATCCTCTTGGCTATCTAACTACCATCCTTGAGGGTAGAGAAAGTTCTTCTGATCAGAGTGCTTCGACTGCGTCTGGAAAATCCACTTCAACGTCTCCTCTTGAAGAAGCACTTCAAAAGGTTAAAGTACAGTTTTTCAAAAGAGATTTAGTGCTGACCTTAGAGGGGGAACATACAGCTCCTTCCTTTTTGAAGACTACTTTAAGAGTTGTAGACCTTCTTGATGCTTCGCTTGACATTGCCAGCGCTATCTTGGATCTGATTTCCATCATCGATCAGGTTTCAGCTGACTACAATCGTCGAAGGACTCTTACTCATGAAATTTAGGAGGCCAATGGCCATGTAGCTGCTGCCTGGGGTGCTGCTGCTGAATCAGCTTCAAAGCTGAAGGAACTGTCGAAGGCGCAAGAAGCTAGGAAGAAAGAAGTAGAAGAACTTGATTAAAATACAGCCAGTATGAAGGCTCAGATCAGAGAGTTAGAAGCCAAGATTACTGCCAACAATAAACGAAAGGAAGAACTTCTCGCTGTCAGCATTGATTTAGAGAGTCGAGAGGAACTCAACAAGGGATTAGCATATGTTGAACGAGCCCAAGCATTGGATGTCAAGATAGAGACTCTTCATCATTCGAAAGCCCTGTGCGATTTGCAGAAGATAAAATACCTCCAAATGAAGGCCAACCTCCCGTTTTGACTTCGACTTTATTTTTTCGTTGTATGCTTATATATTTTGTAATGACCTTCAGCCATTTTGGCTTTATAATATATTTTCCATCTTGGCTTTTTAACTTGATTAAGATCAAGTATTGGTTACTCTAACCTCTTGAAGTGCAGGTCTATACTTTTTCAAGTATTTACCATTCACTCTCAAGAGCCTTTGGTCTTCATTTAATTCTTCGACCTCATATGCGCCACCAGATAACGCTTGGATGATCTTAAAAGGTCCTTCCCATTTAGGAGACCATTTTCCCATATTTCTATCTTTTCGATCCATTGGGAGGATTACTTTCCATACCAGGTCTTCAGGCATGAATGCCTTGGGTTTTACTCTTTTATTGTAAGATCTTTCCGCTCTCCTCTTTTGTGACCTTAAGAGATCCAAAGCTCTCAATATTTCTTCGTCCAAATCAATCAATTTGTCTAACATCATATTCCAATAAACTTCAGAAGGGACATCTTGATATTTCTGAATTCTTGTTGAATGTAGACAAATTTCTACTGGCAATACTGTGTCATGGCCGTAAGTTAATCGAAAAGGCGTTGTTCTGGTAGCTTCCTTAGGAGACGTTCGACAAGCCCATAAAATTTGATCTAAAGTCTTGTGCCAATTTTTTGGCTTCTTTCCTACATGCTTCTTTATTAAGCTGATTATTACCTTGTTTACCGCTTCGACTTGACCATTTGCTTATGCGTAATAAGGTGTAGACGTTAATAATTTCAACCCTATTTATGCAGCGAACTGTTGCATTTTTCGACCAATAAAGACTGACCCTTGATCAGTTGTTATTGTCTCAGGGATTCCAAAACCTATATATAATGTGCTTTTGAATGAATTCAATGACATTTTCCTGGTCTACATTGACTAAGGGAATTGCTTCAATCCACTTAGTAAAATAATCAATGCCCACCAATATATAATTCTGGATTTTAGATGACGCTGGGAGAATATCTCCAATAAGATCCAAGGACCATCAAATAAAAGGCCAAGGTTTCACAATTGAGTGAAGTTCGCTTGCAGGTACGTGTTGGATACTTGTATGTACTTGACACTCCTGACATCCTTTTGCAAAATCAACACAATCTTTCAACATAGTGGGCCAATATAGTCCTTGTCAAAACAATATCCATTTCATTTTATGACCCACTTGGTGTGCTCCACATGCCCCAACATGTGTAGTTGAAAGGGCTATGTGTGCCTCTGTTTCATTTAGGCATTTTAATAGCACCCCTTCAGGCATCTTTTTAAATAACTCGTTTCCCATTAGGGTATAACTCAGCACCCTGTAATTTATCTTTCGTTCTGTTGAAGCTACAGGATTTTGCAAATAATCCACTATAGGCTTTCTCCAATCTTGTTCTGTTAGATTATCTATGAATGAAATTTCGAAGTTTTTGTGATCAGCGTACCCCAACTTTGTTATTTTCAAATTTATTGGAGACAACTTGGTCGATATCACTATTCCTATAACTTCGATTACCTGTTGTAATTTCTCTTTCGAAATTTTTTACCCGAATACAATATGTGCTAAGACATTAGCTACTTGATTCTCCAGTCTTGGTATACATCGGATGTTGATCTTTTCAAAGTTTTTCAACAAACAATTGACTATTACAAAATACATGATAAGATTTTCTCTTATGCATTTATATTCTTTTGTAACTTATTTTATAACTAACTCTGAGTCTCCCATTATTTTGACTCGAGTTGCCCCAAATTCCAACAATATTTCAAGGCCTGCGATTAGAGCTTCGTATTCAGCCTCATTATTTGAACAAGAACCTTCGATCTTGTACTTGAATGTTGTTGGAATTTTGTTTGGAGAAATAATTAGAACCCCTACCCCAGTTCCGTCTTTGTGACTAGAACCGTCGAAGTATAACTTCCAAGGTTCGATCTCCAAGTAGTTGATTGATTCCTTATTTATTGAGTGGTTAACTATAAAATCTGCTACCACTTGGCCTTTCACATCCTTAAGAGGCGTAAAAGTTAATGAATACTCAGTTAATGCAAGTGCCCATTTGCCAATTTGACTGTGCAAGATGGGTTTCGACAACATATATTT
Organism: Vicia faba; assembly: GCA_948472305.1. Taxonomy (NCBI): domain Eukaryota; kingdom Viridiplantae; phylum Streptophyta; class Magnoliopsida; order Fabales; family Fabaceae; genus Vicia; species Vicia faba. Next base: position 1,268,524,978 of record OX451737.1, on the reverse strand, counting down.
GAAAACATCAAAATGAGACGAAACAAAAACATCAACTAGTTTAATATATTGCTAGAGCTTTGTACATGAGAAGTAAAGACATAAACATAGTTTTTCAACTTTGCTATATCTAGTTTCTGCATTGTTTAAAACTCTACTGAGGTAATAAATAGGTCTTTCAACACCACTCTCATCCTCTTGAGCTAACATGCTTCCTAAAGTTTTATCGGATGCAACTATGTACAATATCATACTTCTATTTCTACAAGGAGGTACCATGATGGGTGGCTTGGCGTGGTATTATTTGATCTTGTTGAAATCCTCTTGTTGTTCTTGCCCCCACTCGAAGCCTCCTTTGTTGAGTCAAAGTAGTGGTGAGAAGGATTGCGTTTTCCCACTTAAGTTGGAAATAAATCTCCTCAGGAAATTTATCTTACCAAGTAGAGATTGCAACTCCTTCTTGTTAGTTGGCGCTTTCGCTTCCAAAATGGCTTTGGTCTTGTTCTGGTTTACTTCAATTCCCTTCTTATGGACCACAAAGCCTAAGAAATCCCCTGCTTTTACACCGAAAGCATATTTTAGAGGATTCATTTTCAGACCATAGCTGTGATACGGTGGGAGAACTTACTTGAGGTTTTGCGTTTGTGTTCGCAAATGTTTCGGTTTAGCAAGAGTCGCCACCGACTTTTTATTTTATCTAAAGGAAAGGTCAAAAAGCACAGGAAAGACCTTTGAGATGTTTTCTTGGGTTCTGGGGGTAGATTATGAAAAGGGAAGGTGCTAGCACCCTTTTCATCCATGGTTTTCCATGGGCTCTTAGTTACTTGTTTAGATCACTTGCGTTGCTTTTCCAATTGTTTGAAATGGTGCTTTGTGTGGTTTTGAAAGTATTTTGAAAAGAGGCCGTTGTTTTGGCAATCTTTGTAATGATTCTTGTTTGAAGAATGTATACAAAGATGTCTGTTTTTAAAATGTTTCAATGTTTTAAAGTTTGTTGGGAAATTGTTTTGAAATTGTGTGTGTGTTTTTTTGAAATTAGCAAGGATGTTTTTTGCAAGAGATCAAGTAATTAGGAGTTGTCTACCCTTACTCAAAAGTCTTTCCTACACATTTTTAACCCTTTTGACATTGTTGTTTTACCATTGTATTTGGTAAACAACCTTGTCTTTGGATGTTAAACGGGACAGGCGTGGGTCATCGTATGACCATGATAACAATATTGCCAAGTATCTTAGCAAGTTTTTGAGGGACTAGATCATTTTTGTGTAGGCAACCAAGATAGCGTCATCGAGGGACTATGATCTTTTTGTTTTGATTTGTTTTGCCAAGATACCTAGCATGCATACCATATCCATTTTAAGGCAACAAAGTGGATGATATCCTAGGGGTGCTTGTGTGCATTGTGTTGTCATTTTTCATGCATATTTGTCTTGTGTTTAGTCAAGCTATTTGTTTGATTTTGGTCTTTTGCATACAAACCCTAGTTTTACTATCATGCATAATGAAAGCAATAAATGAGTAAAATTAAATCTAAGACTATTACAACAATATTATGGGGAGGGGGATACAAGTTTGAATAGGGGGGTATTGCACAAAATAAAGCCCTAAAACTATTACAACCATATTGAATTTATTTGTACAAATAAATAAATGAGCAAATATTTAAATATGCAAATAAATGTAAATATGCAAAAAGTGTTTTTGTACTTATTTTTTGTATGTAAAATAAATTTATTTATATCCTAAAAATAAGAAAAACAAAAGTGATTATTTTTGAAAAGGTGAAAACCCTAATTTTTGTTTTAAGAAAATATATATATATTCTATTATTATTTATGTACAAGATGATAAATAAAAATATATACAAAGATGTTAAAACATAAAATATGTGAGAAAAATATTATTTCAAATGTACAAATAATAAAAATAAAAATATATAATATTTTTATATTATTTACAAATTTTATTCAAGAAAATAAAGTATATACTATTTAATAAACTATTTTTATGCCAATAAAATAATAAAAATAATAAAATAAAATGTGGAAAATTAAGAAAATGTTTTTGGTGATTTTTAATATTTAGAAAAAATAAATAAAGTCAGAAAATATAAAAGAAATGAGAAAATACACAAAATAAAGAAAATGGGCCAAGGGGGTGCAAAAAGCAAAAGGAGGGGGCAAACAGAAACAGGCCCAAGCGCCAGGCCCAAGTTGCACTTCGTCCCTGTCCTCTGAACACGCGCGCGCGCCTCTACAATGCAAATCCTGTTCTCTCTATTGCTTGCATGAAATCAAAAACTCACAACATGAAACTTATAGCTCATCATCACGCGATTCTAATGATATAAAAAACTTGATCTAACTCTAAGAAACCAGGGAGAATTTCAGTGCCCCTAATTTATGACCTAGTTTTTTCAGCAGCTTCAACATCTAAATTCTCCTAGCTCAGTTAATGTAAATAAGAACTATGCATATGTACAGTTCAAGGACGTTAAGGACTACATTTTTGCTTCACAAACCTAAGCCTAAGGATGTCTAAATAAGGAGATAGAAAGTTGGAAATTACCTTGTTCAGTCAAGTTCGAATATGGCAATGTAGGAGTTGTGAGTGAAGCCTGAAGGTCTTTGGAGCTTGCTTGATGTTCCTTTGACCTTTCCCAATGCTTAGCTTGCCTTGAGATGGCTTGAATCTCCTTGTAGAACTCAACCTGCAAAGCTTCAAAATGAAAATGGTGAAGTGTGAAAATGGAGTTACACTTGCTTGATAAGGGCTTGGATAGTTCAGATGGGATGTATGGAATGTGTCTGAAGTGGTTCAAGACAAAACGCACGAGGCAATATGGATTTGGCCAAGGTTCTGCAGTGGTTGCCCTGTTTGGGCATAAAATGGGGGTTTTTTGTGCTTAAGGGTGTTTGAGATTCTATGAGCTCGTGTTTTAGGCTTGGTATAATGTCCTGAGGTTATTTGAAATGAGACTTAGACTTGGTTTTATCAGATACAAGAGTTGTGGACTTTTTGCATAATTGCTTGTTTTTGAAGAAAAGGTGGGAAGTGACAACGCCACAGCCTGTATAGGCTAGCTCAAGGCCTGAGGAGAGTTGGTAAACCTTTTTTGATGTTTATGGATCTTGTTTTCACAAAGAGATTAGGTTCAATGCTCAAGATAAACAAAATTGCATAAAGTGTGCTTTATCAAAGTAGCAATGTAGCCTTTTTGCCATTTTTGGATTAAACCTTTGTACAAAGCTTCCAAGACAAAAACAATGCCATTAACCATTGTATTTGCATTAAATTTATGATTGTAGAAAGGATTATAACCTTTAAACCAAGTACAAGCATGATTCAAACTGATTTGCAAGTTGTAACATGGTGCAAAATGCCTTGGCCAAAAGTGATGATTTTCCATTTTCAATCCTTCGATTCTTCCTAACCACAAATGATCTTGGAGAGTTCTTGGAAATTTTGGAAAGCTTGTAACATTCTCTACAATCCATATTTGAAATGAATTTTGAGATTCCAATTGGAACTATGTGAAAAGTTTCCATGAAGATAGGTCAAAATCCAGCCTAAACTAGGGCAAAATTTCACTAAGTTAAAAGTTTCATGGACCCTTATTCACAAAATCATAACTTGAGATCCAAGCATCTTTTGGGAAAAATTTGTGAATCAAAGTTGTAGATTTTGTGGAGGATTACAGCTTTCATGTTGGAAGTTTTCTTTGAATACAATTGCATCATGGTGAAAAAGTTGGGCAAAGTTGGAAAAAAATAAGAAATTTTAATAACTTAGAAAATTTCTAAGTTTATGAAAATTTTCCATTTTAAACCCTAATTTCCAAAATTAGGTTTCTTGGTGAACAAGTTACATGTTTTGACACATCTTGATGAAAAATGACCCTTGGCACTTGATTTTGACCAAAAAGTCAAAGTTTGACTTTTCAGTGTACAGTTGATTTTTGATCAATTGACTGGAAAATTCATCTGTCAATCCAATGCATTTGAGATCTTTTGAACCTTGTGATTAGGTCAAGATGATGCCATTGATTCCTTGAAACCATGCTTGAACCCAATTTGCCATTGGCTAGGTCAAAAAATCAGAAATTGCCCTTCTGTAGTCAAAACCCTAAAAATGACCATTTTGCCCTTTTGATGATCTTATCAAATTTCTTGAGGAGTTATGGTCCAAACTTGATCAAATGGTTCATATGTGTCTATAATGTTGATGTGGATCAAAAATTATGAGGTTTGACTGTAAATTGGCTATGGTTGACTTTTTCCCCAATACAGTTGATTTTTAGGTCAACTGTCCAATTGACTGGGCAAAAATTTGATTCAAGGCTTGAAACTTGGTATGAGAAATCTTATAGGTCCAACATGAAGTATGAAAGTCACATGGGGTATTGTAAGTCCAAAAATCCTTGTGCAAACTCAAACCCTAATTTTAGATCAACAGTGCAAGGAGATGTCTTGAGCTGAGCAAACCCTGATCTGGTCTTGAGTCAAAAGAATCTTGTGAGGAAAATCTTGATAAAATGAGAGGGAAAATTTTGGGGTACAACAGCTTCCCCTGTTCAATCTTCTTGAACCTGAAGAGTTAGATTTGCGAGTTTTTCGTTCGTGACTCGAAGGTAAAAGATGATTGGACACTAGAGTGCCCGTAAATTTGCACTCGTCAAAATATAGTTGAGGGAATGGGCTTAAAGATGACATTTGGAGATGTGACATAATCTTTTCGGAGATGGGCTTAAAGATGCCATCCAAGAATGTTTGTTGAAAATCAGGAGAATGAACATCATAATGGTATCCGTATCTGGAACATATCTGAGTTGTATCTAGAGATTGGATATGTATGAGCAATGGAATGGCGTCCGTGTCTGGAGCGTATCTGAGCTGTAATTGTATTTGATTCTCGAGTGAATATAAGAATGACTTCCGTGTCTGGAGTGTATCTGTATTGTATCTGAATCTGAAATCCGAATAAGCGACAAAATGGCGTCCGTGTCTGGAGCACCTCTGAGCTGGGAAAAAGACAGAATAAGTGATAGAATGGCAACCGTGTATGAAGCGTATCTGGACTGTATCTGAAGTTGAGATCTTGTATGAGTAGCAGAATGATTTCCGTGTCTGGAGTGTATCCGTACTGTAACTGGGATCTGAATAAGTGACAGAATGACTTCCGTGTCTTGAGTGTATCTGAACTTGAAATTGATAGTTGAATCTGAATGAGAAATAGAATGGCTTCCGTGTCTGGAGCGTATCTAATCTGTATCTGATTGTTGTAGTCTGAATGAGTGACAGAATAGCATCTGTGTCTGGAGTGTATCTGGACTGTATCTTGACTTGAAATTCTGAATGAGTAACAGAATGACTTCTGTGTCTAGAGTGTATTCGCACTGTATCTGAAATCTTTGAATATTTGTTAAAGATAGCTTTTAATCTTATCCTAAAAAGGGTAAAATGTTAGCTGATACACAAAGTTATGTTGCATGAAATGTATGATGCAATAAAATGTGTTTTATCAATGTTTATGATATATGAATGTAATGGATGCGCATGTAAGCTGATTAGCTGTCTTGCTGAGGAAAATAAATCCTTGATGGCTGGGGATAATGAAATCCTTGACTGCTGCCAGGGAAAATAAATCCTTGACTGCTGTTGGAGATTCAAAATCTTTGATTGCTGAGGATGAGAAATCCTTGCTGACTTCTTGGGGATTTAAAGATCCTTGACAACTTCTGTGGGGATGTGAGAATCCTTCACGACTTTCCTGGGGATATAGGGATCCTTCAAGTCTTAAAGTTGGAGTATTGACAAAATCTATTGTGAGAGTAATGCCAAACGTTGTTTGAGAAACTTGCTTGGGGAATCCCGAGAACCTTGAAGACTTCTAATGGGGGTTAAACAATGGGAATCCTTACTCGCCTAGGGAATATGGAAAACTCTGGAGATCTCTACCGGGGGTCAAACAAAGGAAAACCTTGATCTGCTGGAGAATAAGGAAGGCTCTGATGGCTTCTGCGGGGAACTGAGAATGAGAATCTTCATTCTGCTAGGGGAATTAAGAATGAGAATCTTCATTCTGTTGAGGAATTTGACTCTTTGGGGACTTCATGCTGGGGAGCCAAGAATTAGAATCTTCGATCTGCAGGGGATTAAAAATTCTGACAAATTCATGCTGGGGAGTAAAGAAGGCTCTGGCAACTTTACTGAGGAATCAAGAATGAGAATCTTCATTCTGTTGGGGGATGAAAAACTCTGTGGGGAGTAGTTATACTGCTGAGGAGTAGCTATCCTACTGGAGAGTAAGTTCAGGATTTTGGGGGAAAAGCTTATTCCTGTTTGGAAAAAGTTCAGGAGTTTGGGTTGTATGCCAATCTACTGGGGAATTATCCTAGGTTGGGGATAAAGCAAAAGTTAATTGTTATCTGGTTGACTTCCAGGCTTTAAGACAACTTGTTGGGGAATTAGATGGTTTCTGCCGGGGATTGATAGTTTTGACTTGACTGGGGAAGAAGGTTGCATCTTCACTGAGGGTTTGTAGTTCGAAGTTTTTACTCCGTTGTGGATTGGGAGTTTTAAGTTTTAACTCTTGATGGGGATTTTGAAATTTATCTCCGCTGGGGGTATGTATTTCAAGGTTTTAGCTCCGCTAGGGATCTAGATGATGTACTGCAGGGGATTTCTCCTGGAATAGCCTAAAGACGTTTTCCTATACTTTTAACCTGTCAGTAATTATTCTTTCCCATTTCGTTTATTTGTAAACAGTGATTATATTCAAATGAATATGCTCATTAATAAATCATTGGACGTTTTCAAATAAAACACAAGTGTAAAAAGAAGAAAATGCAAATAGTTTTCTGCACTTTGAAGTATCTTTGTATTAACTTTGTGTAAGTATTTTGTACAAAGGAGACTGACATCCTAGTAAGAGAATGTTGTCATAAAAATGAGAAAAATTTATACAAAGAAAGATGGCTATGTGTGAAAATTCCATGGGGTTCCCATTCTTCTATAGCCTTCGTAACTCTGAATATCTCGTCCATTCATTGCTTCGTCTGAAGATAATTGAGTTAATAAGAAACCTGAAGCTTGTCTGTGAAGAGATTATCCTTAAGGTGATCTGACGAGACATAGTCATACGCTTTAATTCCCTAACTTTTTCCTGGACCGCCCTTACGGGTTTGCGATCCACCGGGAAACCCTTTTTTGCCCAAGTCGCCCTTTCGTGTTTTCAACTTGCCGGGTGTACAGATTTTTTGTTATATCCCTAAATTTTTCCTGAACCGCCCTTTTGGGTTTTCGATTCACCAGGATGCCTTTTGTTTTGCCTAGGTGTGTCAACCTAGCGGGTCGTTTATGCGTAGTATCTTTTGACTATGTCTGCGTTCGCAGGGTGAGGCAGGTCGTCACCGTCCATGGTGGTTAATATCATTGCTCCACCAGAAAAGATGTTCTTGATTACAAATGGTTCTTCGTAGGTAGGAGTCCATTTTCCCCTGGGATCACTTTGCGGTAAGATGATCCGCTTGATTACAAGATCCCCAACTTGATACACTTGTCGTCTAACTTTCTTGTTGAAAGCCTTGATCATTCGCTTTTGATACGCCTGACCATGGCAAATAGCAGTAAGTCGCTTTTCGTCAATCAAGTTAAGTTGATCAAGCCGGGTCTGAATCCAATCGTCTTCACTCAAACCAGCATCCTTCATGATTCTCAAGGAGGGAATCTGAACCTCGATAGGTAAAACAACCTCCATGCCATATACCAAAGAAAAGGGAGTTTACCCAGTTGATGTACGCGCCGTGGTACGGTACCCGTGGAGAGCAAACGATAACATCTCATGCCAGTCCTTGTAGGTGATTGTCATCTTTTGAATGATCTTCTTGATATTTTTGTTCGTAGCTTCGACAACACCGTTCATCTTTGGCCGATAGGGAGATGAATTGTGATGTTGAATCTGGAACTGCTCGCACAAGGCGGTGATCATAGTGTTGTTCAGGTTTGTACCATTGTCAGTGATGATCCTTTCGGGGATGTCGTACCAACAAATGAGGTTCTGCTTGATGAAGCGGGTAACAACATTCTTTGTAACGGATGCGAAGGAAGCTGCTTCGACCCATTTGGTAAAGTAATCAATGGCCACCAGGATGAAGCGGTGTCCATTGGATGTTGTAGGCTTGATCTCTCCAATCATGTTGATTCCCCACATAGTGAATGACCAAGGAGCTGTTAAGACATTGAGAGGAACTGGAGGTATATGTACCTTGTCCGCATAGATTTGACATTTGTGACAAGTACGGGAGTGTTGATGGCAGTCAGCTTCCATGGTAGACCAGTAATAGCCTGCCCGTAGAATCTTCTTAGCCATCGTATGCCCGCTAGAGTGAGTGCCAAAGGTACCATTGTGCAGTTCAGCCATGATCTGTTCAGCTTCAATCTTGTCCACACAATGAAGTAGAATGCAATCATGATTGCGCTTGTATAGGATACCATTTCTCAGGAAGAACTTAGCTGAGAATATCCTCAAGAACTTTTTATCATTGACTGAAGCTCCTTCAGGGTATTCTTGCGCCTCGAGATACCTTTTGACTTCATGAAACCAAGGTCAATCCACTATTTCTTCAGTATTAATCTCATGACAATGTGCAGGTTCGTTCATCCGCTCAATGGTGATTTGGGGAGCCTCTTCATCCCAGTTAAGTTTAAACATGGATGACATTGTAGCTAGAGCATCTGCTAGCTGATTTTCTTCTCGCGGGAAGTGCTCGAAGGTAATCTGCTCGAAATGTGGTATCAATGTCAAGACATGTTCTTTGTAAGGGATGAGTTTGGGATGTTTAGTGTCCCACTCTCCTTTGATCTGACTGATGACCAAAGCTGAGTCCCCAAATACAATCAAAGATTTGATCCCCAAGTCTATAGCAGCCTTGAGTCCAAAGATGCAAGCTTCATACTCTGCCATGTTGTTGGTGCAGTTGAAGCAAAGTCTGGCGGTGAAAGGTGTATAGCAACCTTCTGGTGAGATGAGCACATCACCAATACTGTTACCAAGTGCGTTGGAGGCACCATCAAAGTAAAGGGTCCATTGAGATCCTTGTTCAGGTCCGTCATACGGCCCGTTATCTTCAATGTTGTCCAAGGTCATAATGTCTTCGTCAGGGAAGTCAAACTTCATGGATTGGTAATCTTCGACATCCTGATGAGCCAGATGGTCAGCTAGCACACTCCCCTTTATAGCTTTTTGGGTCGTGTACTGGATATCGTATTCTGTCAGGATCATCTGCCATCTAGCTATCCTTCCAGACAAATCAGGCTTCACGAAGATGTACTTGATCGGATCCATCTTAGATATCAGCAAAGTGGTATGAGTCAACATATACTGCCTTAGCCGGCGAGCAACCCATACCAAAGTGCAGCAAGTTTTCTCGAGCAGTGAGTAGCGGGTCTCACAGTCGGTAAACTTTTTGCTAAGGTAATAAATGGCATGCTCTTTTCGGCCAGACTCGTCATGTTGGCCCAGTATGCACCCCATTGAATTATCCAAAACAGTCAGATACATGATTAGCGGTCTTCCTTCGACGGGAGGCATCAAGATAGGAGGCTCTAGCAAATACTCCTTGATTTTATCGAAAGTAATTTGACAGCCATCATTCCATTTAACCACCTGATCTTTCTTCAACAGCTTGAAGATTGGTTCACATGTAGATGTTAGGTGAGAAATGAACCTTGCAATGTAGTTTAGGCGTCCCAAGAAACCTATGACCTCCTTCTCAGTGCGAGGGGCAGGCATTTCTTGTATAGCTTTGACTTTGGCAGGGTCAACCTCAATGCCTTTGTTGCTGACAATGAAACCCAAGAGTTTACCAGACCTGACTCCAAAAGTGCACTTGTTAGGGTTCAGTCTGAGCTTGTACTCCTTCAACCTGACAAACAGCTTTTGCAAATGGTCAAGGTGTTCTTCTTCTGTCTGTGAACGGGATATCATGTCATCTACGTAGACCTCTATCTCATGATGTATCATATCATGAAACAAAGCTACCATGGTGCATTGATGGGTTGCCCCGGCATTCTTCAGTCTGAATGACATCACTTTATAGCAGAACGTACCCCACTGCGTAACAAAAGTAGTTTTCTCCATGTCTTCAGGTGCCATTTTGATCTGGTTGTAACCTGAAAATCCATCCATGAAAGAAAATACCTTGTGTTGAGCTGTATTGTCAACCAAGATGTCGATGTGCGGTAGTGGAAAGTCATCTTTAGGGCTAGCCCTGTTTAAGTCTCTGTAATCCATGCACATTCTCACTTTGCTGTCCTTCTTAGGCACGGGCACAATGTTAGCAACCCATTGTGGATAGGAAGTAACAACGAGAAATCCAGCATTGAACTGCTTCATAACTTCTGCTTTGATCTTTTCTGACATGTCGGGCCTCATTCGGTGGACTTTTTGTTTGACTGGTGGACAATCTTCTCTTGTGGGGAGACGGTGAACCACAATATCTGTATCAAGTCCTGACATGTCTTCATAAGACCAGGTGAAGATATCAACATATTCATTCAACAAATGAACTAAGCGCTCCTTGACACTTGGTTCTAGGTTGGCACCCACTCTGACTTCTTTTCTATCTTCCTCAGTACCCAAGTTGATTGTCTCTAACAACTCCTCATGAGGTAGAATTTCTCTTTCTTCCTGTTGTAGCAGCCTAGCCAATTCTCCTGGCACTTCACAGTCTTCATCACCTTCGTATTCGGCATGGTAGACCAGATCTTCAGAGTCACTGAAGGCCATAACAAAATTCTTACCCATGGAATCCAGAATGGAAGGGTACCTGCATTTGTGAGTGTGGGTGTGGGTAAGGGATAGCCACCTTTAAACAAATAAAATGTAAAAAGAAAGACAATGAACACAAAAGTTTATATGTGAAAATGTCCATGATTCATTAAAATGGCATATGAAGATGAAAAATCAAACCCTTACAAATGGACCTATGTGCCTCGAGTAAGGCACAAGGTGAAAAGTGTACGAATTATTTGAGAATCATTACAAACCAACAGAAATGTTTGAAAGATAAATTACTGATTTATGAAAGTAATCGGAATAAAGTCCTTTGCTTTCCAATTACACAGTCCTCCTTCAACAGTAGGGAAAATCCAGTCTTCCATGTTGCTCTCCTCTTCACCATCCTCCAAAGCATTGACTTCATGAGGGGTGATCTTCACTGGTGGCCCTCCGGCACGGGAGCGGCGCACAACCTTCTGACTAGCCGAAGTAAACCCTAGGCCGAACTTGTCTGATTTGAAAGGAAAGTCTGGTAGCTGTCCCCAGATTGTGCTTTCTCCTTCTTCAATCACAACCTTTGCATCTTTGAGGGATGACATCCGAGACACAGGTTTGGTAATCATGGGTACAGAAGACACTGTCTTGGTCGCTGCTACTTCAGGAGAAACCTTTTCAAAGTGTTGGAAAGGGGTCTATATGAATTCACCATCCAATTCTACATAGCAAAAAGAATTTAGATGGCTTATCATGTATTCCTCTTCGCCATGAACAGTTATAATTTTCCCCTGGACAGGGTACTTGAGCATTTGATGCAGAGAGGAAGTGACGGCTCCAAAATTGTGAATCCAGGGTCTTCCCGATAAGCAAGAATAGGAAGGACGGATGTCCATCACATAGAATATGGAGTTGAAGGTTTCAGTTCCTACTTTAATCGGGATGTCCACCTCCTCGTGGACCATCCTTTTAGAACCATCAAAGGCTCTGACAATGATGTTGCTGGGCTTCAGGGTTAGGCCTTCACAGTCCAGTCTATCCAAGGCTTTCTTGGGCAAGACATTTAAAGACGACCCAGTGTATACCAGACCGTGTGCTAGAGTAGTCCCTCTGCATTCCACCGAGACATGCAAAGCGTCATTATGCTTTCTCCCTTTAGATGTTAAATCGGCATCGGAGAATCCTAGACCATTGTCAGCTGTTAAGCTAGCTACACATTCCTGGAACTAATCTGCGGAGGTTTTCTGTGGCACGTGGGCCATCTTCAAAAATCTGATCAGTGCTTTAGCATGGGCCTCTGAATAAAGCAGTAGGGCCAACATAGAGATCTTTGATGGGGTTTTCCCCAGTTGTTCCACAACATCATAATCGCTTTTCTTGATTATTTTCAAAATCTCTTCCATTTCTTTTTGATAGGTCTCAGGGATGACCAATGGCTGAGCCCTCGTCCTGACGGGTGCTTCTTGGATCCCTTTCCCTCTATCATCAGCAGCAACAGAGGGGACAACCACAGGAGTTACAATTTCTTCAATAATTGGAGTTCTTGCAAATATGTTGACCGACACAGGGGTAACCTTAGGAGCATTTGAGGGTCCGAAGATTTCCTTTGGAGGGGCAATCTCCGGAGAGAAAATTCTTCCACTGCGGGTGATTTTGCTCGTTCCGGCAATGTTTCCAATGTCGGAAGTCTCTTCATCAAAACTCTCTTCATTTGATTCAATTTGTTTAACACCGTGGTAATAGATTTCTCCACCATAGTTCCATGGTATTGATTGGTTGGACTGGTATGGGACGGGCCCATGCATGGTTATCTTCAAAGGTGCAATCTTCGGAGCGGATGTAATCTTAACATGTCTTTTGGAGACCTTGGAAAGATTGGCAAATATGGTTATTATAGAAACATCATTGACAGGAGTCGGTGTAACAAGAGTCTTTTCAAAGAGGATTTCTTGGTTATCCATTAGGCGTTGGATGCCTAACTTCAATAATGGACAGTCGGTTGGTAAGGATGAACAAAAATAGCAATCTTCTTCACAACCTGGGAAAATCCCAGCCTTCAGCAAATTCAACTTGATTATTGGTAGCGGAGTCATCAAATCATCAATAGTAGCAACAAATAGATCCTCTTCAACAACATGGGCATTATGGCCATGCCTTGGCATTGGAGCAGAGATCACATTCGGCTTTTCAGGGGCGTCGAATTCCACTTCTTTAGCATCTATCAAATCCTAAATCTTATTCTTGAGGGCCCAACAATTGTTGGTGTCGTGCCCTATACTCCCTGAATGATAAGCACACTTGGCGTTCGAATGGTAGTACAGAGAAGTTGTATTCGGATTCTTCGGGGCCTCTTTCAGACTGGCAAGGTTTAACTTCAAGAGATGGGGTAGAACCTGAGCAGGAGTCATGTTTATCTGGGTGAATTGTCGTACAGGCCTTTCCACCCTTGCTTGGTTGGTTCTGGGTTGATTATTTCTGGGCTGATCAGCTGCAGACTTCTGAATCATTACAGCCTCCACCGCTGGCCGGCGCTCAACTCTTCCTTGACCTCTTTGGGAGTAGATAGCTGAGACTTCTTTCTTTGTTGGAAAAGGCTTTTTGATGACAGCGGAAGCAGATGTATCTTTCTGAATTTTCACGCTCTTGATTTCGGCTTCAACTCTCTCACCAGTCAGAATTAACTCGGTGAACCCCGTAGAAGAGCTTCCTATCAGGTGATTGAAGAAAGGACCTGACAGCGTCCCCAAGAACATATCAACTAGCTCACTCTCAGATAGCGGTGGTTGTACTCGTCCTGCCAAGCCTCTCCATTTCTGGGCATACTCTTTGAAACCTTCGTTTGAGACCATTCCCATACTCTGTAATTGAGTACGAGTTGGTGCTAAGTCCGCATTATATTGATACTGCTTGTAGAAGGCAGCAGCCAAATCCTCCCAATTATGCACATCAGACCTCTCTAGCTAGTAGAACCAATCCAATTGCATCCCCGACAAACTGTCTTGGAAGAAGTGTACCCACAGGTCTTTGTCAGAAGAATGTGGTTGAATTTTCCTGACATAAGACCGTAGGTGCATCTTTGGGCAAGATACCCCATCGTACTTAGCAAACAGAGGTACCTTAAACTTCGGAGGGATAACAATTCTAGAAACCAACCCTAACTCCTCAAAATCCAGCCCAAGAACTCTTTGTATTTCCATGGTTGCCAGACATTCTTCCAAGTTCTTGTACTTGTCATCTACAGGAAGATACTGTTATTCTGAGTAATCCCCGTCTTCCTCTTCTTCAGCTTCAGATTCAGATGGAACTGCAGCTCCTTTACCCCCCTCTTTAGATGTTGATGGGAAATCTAGGACCCTTCTGGCTTGACCTTCAAATCTTCTGCCCAAGGTATCCACACCAACCCTCTTCTTCTTCTTCTTCTTCTTCTTCTTCTTCTCCTTTTCCTTCTCTAGCAGAGTTTTGAGCTCCTCCTGCCCCTTGGTCAAGGTCAGAAGTAGCTGTTGGAATTGTGAATTCCGAGCTTGTAAGTCTTTGACCATTTGTTCAATATCCATCTTGCTGAAATAAATAGCAGAGAGATGAGGAAACTTGGTGTGAAGACCTGTTTATGCATATGATGAATGATATATATTCATGTAATGCATTCAAGGATTCAGAAAATTCAAATTTGTTTAAACAAAAAGGAACAAATGTCATATTAATAAGATAGAATTTGTTAGTACATCAATGCCCCATGGGCAAAATAATACAAAATTCAAATGTAAAAAGACGTTGCGCATCCTCTTTGGTGCAATGTAGGTGTTGAGAATCTGCTCTTCGTGAAGTTGACGAGTAAGTTCTAAAACCTTCTTCTCACTGGCATAGAATTGGGCTTCAAAAGTATAGCGTTCTCCCTTGAGCTGTATCCAACTCCTTTGCAAATCTTCGAGTGATATCGGTATGTCAGGATGTAGGAGGGTGTATGGAACCTCTCCTTCCTTAAGAGGCTCTTTGATCACAGGGAGAATGTAGGGGTAAGGCATCATAAGACTTTGGGCGCGGGTTCGTACCCACTAGAGGTAAGGCTCAAGGGGGATGGAATTCTTGTGTCCCAAGGTCTTACTGTCCACCTTGTTGGGCATCCTCCAAGCTCGGATAAACCTTTGTCGAAGTCCTTGAGCGTCGTTGTTGAAGTCAAAAACCAAGTCTGGAATCAGCATGTCATGTGGGCCATCCCTTCGGGCATACCCAAAATGTCTCAGAGCCAAGCAGGGGTTATAGGTAATGCCTCCCCTAATGCCAAGTAGAGGGACATTAGGGAATTCCCCACAACGGTCGATGATGATAACATTTTCTCTAGATCGAGAACACCAATGAACATCTGAATGTATAAGAGTCATCAGCCGTTGTGACCACCTCAAGCCTTGGTCATTCTTCAAGACTGATTGGGGAAGATGAGAAATAAACCATCTTCCCAGTAGAGGAGTGCAGCACATGAGAAAACCTCTTTTCCTCATTTTTCGAGTGTGAAAAGAGTGTAGGATATCTCCAAGCAATGTAGGTACCAGATTGTGAGCCATGAAGATTTTGACAGCATTGACATCTATAAGCTGGTCAGGGTTTGGGAACAATACCAACCCATAGATGAGAAGAGCTACAATCTCCTCAAAAGCTTGCAGGTCTAGAGAATCCCAGCATTCTTGAGCTTTCTCAAACAGGAACTTTGCCAAGAAACCCTTGATACAACTTCTAGTTTCCCAATGGCCTATGGCATCAGATGGTTGCAAGTGTAGGGCTTGAGCAACATCTTCAGGTTTTGGATCTCTTTCCGTACCGTTGAAAGGTAGTTAATGGAGAATAGGAATCCTCAAGAGTTGAGAAAATTCCTCCAAAGTAGGCACTAGCTGGTAATCAGGAAATGTGAAGCAGTGGTGTAGGGGGTCAAAGAACTGGAAGAGAACTTTCACCATGTCTTCCTCTGTGTTGGAGTTGACTAAGTTGAGAAGTCGACCATGTCTCTCAGTGAATGGAGAATACTCTGGAATCTTGGAAGCAAGCTCCTTGAGTTATGGAGGAATTCTCACAAGATTTACCTGAATAGTTTTCCTGCGAAGTGATTCCATAACCTACAAAACAGGGACAAAGATGAAGATCCAAAATCCTTGAAATGGTTAGTGGATGCATATGATGCTTCATGATGTTCATGATGTTATGCACAAGTATATGTACAAGCAAATCACACAAGTTCCTAGTTTAGGGTTGCATGGGGTTTCATAGGTAAGTACCCTCTTGAAGTTTAGTTGGCTCAACATGTCCTATAAATAGTAACCGGGTTCTAAGGAGCTCAATATCACTGGATTATTTTCTGTGTTCATTGTTTCAGTTTAGCCACTTTACTGGCGACCGAAATATTCCAAGAAAACAACCCTTAATGAGTGTAGTATCGAGTATCTACCAACTTCGGACTGCACCAAAGCCGGTCATCTCACTACATCCTAAAAGGCCAAGATGGTCAAGTAAAGGTTCTAAAAGTCCATTAGTTCTTCATGACATCACTCAGCGGCCCCGTATTCTCTTTGATTGACTCAAAGGCTACCGGTACCCACAAATATGTCGCACTAATATAGCTATTGTTTAGACTATGTCGGTATACCCCGCACAGTTTCCACAATGTATTGATATTTACCTATGAATGTTTCCCAAATCCGGGTAGAGGATTCAAACCCAAACAATAGAACCAAAGTGTAAAGCAATCAAAGAAAACAAGGTAAGCATGTAAAGGTGATCTAAACCCTAAGGTAACCCCACTTTTAAATTTTTCCCCAGCAGAGTCGCCAGTTCTGTGATACGGTGGGAGAACTGACTTGAGGTTTTGCGTTTGTGTATGCAAATGTTTCGGTTTAGCAAGAGTCGCCACCGAATTTTAATTTTATCCAAAGGAAAGGTCAAAAAGCACAAGAAAGACCTTTGAGATGTTTTCTTGGGTTCGGGGGGTAGATTATGAAAAGGGAAGGTGCTAGCACCCTTTTCATCCATGGTTTTCCATGGGCTCTTAGTTACTTGTTTAAATCACTTGCTTTGCTTTTCCAATTGTTTGAAATGGCGCTTTGTATGGTTTTGAAAGTATTTTGAAAAGAGGCCATCGTTTTGGCAATCTTTGTAATAATTCTTGTTTGAAGAATGTATACAAAGATGTTTGTCTTTAAAATGTTTCAATGTTTGAAAGTTTGTTGGGAAATTATTTTGAAATTGTGTGTGTGTTTTTTTGAAATTAGCAAGGATGCTTTTTGCAAGAGATCAAGTAATTAGGAGTTGTCTACCCTTACTCAAAAGTCTTTCCTACACATTTTTAACCCTTTTGTCATTGATGTTTTACCATTGTATTTGGAAAATAACCTTGTCTTTGGATGTTAAACGAGACAGGCGTGGGTCATCGTATGACCATGATAACAATATTGCCAAGTATCTTAGCAAGTTTTTGAGGGACTAGATCATTTTTGTTTAGGCAACCAAGATAGCGTCATCGAGGGACTATGATCTTTTTGTTTTGATTTGTTTTGCCAAGATACCTAGCATGCATACCATGGCCATTTTAAGGCAACAAAGTGGATGAAACCCTAGGGGTGCTTGTGTGCATTGTGTTGTCATTTTTCATGCATATTTGTCTTGTGTTTAGTCAAGCTATTTGTTTGATTTTGGTCTTTTGCATACAAACCCTAGTTTTACTATAATGCATAATGAAAGCAATAAATGCGTAAAAGTAAATCTAAGACTATTACAACAATATTATTGCACAAAATAAAGCCCTAAAACTATTACAACCATATTGAATTTATTTGTACAAATAAATAAATGAGCAAATATTTAAATATGCAAATAAATGTAAATATGCAAAAAGTGTTTTTGTACTTATTTTATGTATGTAAAATAAATTTATTTATATCCTAAAAATAAGAAAAATAAAAGTGATTATTTTTTAAAAGGTGAAAACCCTAATTTTTGTTTTAAGAAAATATATATATTCTATTATTATTTATGTGCAAGATAATAAATAAAAATATATACAAAGATGTTAAAACATAAAATATGTGAGAAAAATATTATTTTAAATGTACAAACAATAAAAATAAAAATATATAATATTTTTATATTATTTACAAATTTTATTCAAGAAAATAAAATATATACTATTTAATAAACTATTTTTATGCCAAGAAAATAATAAAAATAATAAAATAAAATGTGGAAAATTAAGAAAATATTTTTGGTGATTTTTAATATTTAAAAAAAATAAATAAAGTCAGAAAATATAAAAGAAATGAGAAAATACACAAAATAAAGAAAATGGGCCAAGGGGGTGCAAAAAGCAAAAGGAGGGTGCAAACAGAAACAGGCCCAAGTTGCACTTCGTCCCTATCCTCTAAACACGCGTGCGCCTCTGCAATGCAAATCATGTTCTCTCTATTGCTTACATGAAATCAAAAACTCACAACATGAAACTTATAGCTCATCAACACACGATTCTAATGATATAAAAAACTTGATCTAACTCTAAGAAACTAGGGAGAATTTCAGTGCCCCTAATTTATGACCTAGTTTTTTTAGCAACTTCAACATCTAAATTCTCCTAGCTCAGTTAATATAAATAAGAACTATGCATATGTACAATTCAAGGACATTAAGGACTACATTTTTGCTTCGCAAACCTAAGCCTAAGGATGTCTAAATAAGGAGATAGAAAGTTGGAAATTACCTTGTTCAGTCAAGTTCGAATATGGCAATGTAGGAGTTGTGAGTGAAGCCTGAAGGTCTTTGGAGCTTGCTTGATGTTCCTTTGACCTTTCCCAATGCTTAGCTTGCCTTGAGATGGCTTGAATCTCCTTGTAGAACTCAACCTGCAAAGCTTCAAAATGAAAATGGTGAAGTGTGAAAATGGAGTTACAGTTGCTTGAGAAGGGCTTGGATAGTTCAGATGGGATGTATGGAATGTGTCTGAAGTGGTTCAAGATAAAACGCACGAGGCAATATGGATTTGGCCAAGGTTCTGTAGTGGTTGCCCTGTTTGGGTAGAAAATGGGGTTTTTTGTGCTTAAGGGTGTTTGAGATGCTATGAGCTCGTGTTTTAGGCTTGGTATAATGTCCTGAGGTTGTTTGAAATGATACTTAGACTTGGTTTTATCAGATACAAGAGTTGTGGACTTTTTGCACAATTGCTTGTTTTTGAAGAAAAGGGGGGAAGTGACAATGCCACAACCTGTACAGGCTAGATCAAGGCCTGAGGAGAGTTGGTAAACCTTTTCTGATGTTTATGGATCTTGTTTGCAAAAAGAGATTAGGTTCAATGCTCAAGATAAACAAAATTGCATAAAGTGTGCTTTATCAAGTAGCAATGTAGCCTTTTTGCCATTTTTGGATTAAACCTTTGTACAAAGCTTCCAAGACAAACAAAATGCCATTAACCATTGTATTTGCATTCAATTTATGAGTGTATAAAGGATTAGAACCTGTAAACCAAGTACAAGCATGATTCAAACTGATTTGCAAGTTGTAACATGGTGCAAAATGCCTTGGACAAAAGTGATGATTTGCTATTTTCAATCCTTCGATTCTCCCTAACCACAAATGATCTTGGAGAGTTATTTGACATTTTGGAAAGCTTGTAACATGCTCTACAATCCATATTTGAAATGAATTTTTATATTCCAATTGGAACTATGTGAAAAGTTGCCATGAATATAGGTCAAAATCCAGCCTAAACTAGGGTAAAATTTCACTAAGTTAAAAGTTTCATGGACCCTTATTCACAAAATAATAACTTGAGATCCAAGCATCTTTTGGGAAAACTTTGTGAATAAAAGTTGTATATTTTGTGGAGGAATACAACTTTCATGTTGGAAGTTTTCTTTGAATCCAATTGCATCATGGTGAAAAAGTTGGGCAAAGTTGGGAAAAAATAAGAAATTTTCATAACTTGGAAATTTTCTAAGTTTATGAAGATTTTCCATTTTAAACCCTAATTTCCAAAATTAGGTTTATTGGTGAAAAAGTTACATGTTTTGACACATATTGATGAAAAATGACCCTTGGCACTTGATTTTGACCAAAAAGTCAAAGTTTGACTTTTTAGTGTACAGTTGATTTTTGATCAATTGACTGGAAAATTCATTTGTCAATCCAATGCATTTGAGATCTTTTGAACCTTGTGATTAGGTCAAGATGATGCCATTGAGTCCTTGAAACCATGCTTGAACCCAATTTGCCATTGGCTAGGTCAAAAAAATTAGAAATTGCCCTTCTGTAGTCAAAACCCTAAAAATGACCATTTTAACCTTTTGATGATCTGATCAAATTTCTTAAGGAGTTGTGGTCCAAACTTGATCAAATGGTTCATATGAGTCTATAATGTTGATGTGGATAAAAGATTATGAGGTTTGATTGTAAATTGGCTATGGTTGACTTTTTCCCCAATACAGCTGATTTTTTGGTCAACTGTCCAATTGACTGGGCAAAAATTTGATTCAAGGCCTGAAACTTGGTATGAGAAATCTTATAGGTCCAACATGAAGTATGAAAGTCACATGGGGTATTGGAAGTCCAAAAATCCTTGTGCAAACTCAAACACTAATTTCAGGTCAACACTGCAAGGAGATGTCTTGAGCTGAGCAAACCCTAATCTGGTCTTGAGTCAAAAGAATCTTGTGAGGAAAATCTTGATAAAATGAGAGGGAAATTTTGGGGTACAACAATAGCATCTCATCCTTTTGAAGGATTGTCGAAGATGGTCTATATGAGTCTTCCCTGAAAGAGTTTTAACAACAACATCATCAATATAAATCTGCATAAAAGTGTCGATAAAATCATGGAAGATTGAATTCATTGCTCTTTGATATGTTGCCCGTGCATTTTTTAGGCTATAAGGCATCACTACCCATTCGTAAGTGCCTAAAGCTCCAGGGCATCGAAAGGCTGTTTTTGACACATCCTCTTCAGCAATGAAAATTTGATTATACCCTGAGTATCCATCAAGCATACTCATGTATTCGAAGCCAGCGACAGAATCAACATGTATTTCCACCACAGGCATTGGATATTCATCTTTGGACGTTGCAGCGTTTAAATCTTTAAAATCGATGCACACCCTTAAGGTACCATTTTTCTTTATAATAGGTACTATATTTGCAATCCATTCGACATACCTGGTTGTCCGGATGAACTTGCATCTCAACAGTCTTTCGACTTCCTCTTGATCTTCGACAAGACCTATGGTGTAAAATGCCTTAGAGTTTGCTTGACAGGCTATTTCCCAGGTCTTATTGGTAGTTGAAGCTCTACCACTTCCTTGTCAAGACAAGGCATTTCATCATAATCCCATGCGAAGCAATCTTTGAATTCCTCCAACAATTGGATTATTTTGATCTTGAGCTCTGGATCTATCTTCGTGCTAATGTATGTTGGCCTTTTCGCCAATCCTTCGCCCAAATCTATTTCTTCTAAAGGATCTCGCGCTAGCATTTTAACATTGTTTACTAACGGATCCTTTTCAAAACCTAGAGGCTCATCATCATAAATAGCATCTAGCCTCTGGTTTTACACTTCCTCCTCCTTTGCGCCAGGTGGTTCTGGATCGAAGTCTTTCCCAGGACCCTCTGGAAGAAATACTCGTTCATTGGCTTCAATAGCTATGTATTTGACTTCAGCCTCTAAGGCCGCTATCATTATACTTTCGGCTACATATGCCGAAATATTTTGTAAGGCTTGTGATTTAGTCATCATCACCAAATTCACTTCCCCAGCCAGTTGGCCGTATGTCATCAACTCCTCCATAGTCAATGTTTGATAAGTCTTCTATATCCCACTGGAAACCATGGTCGGAATGCAGGTAGAGGGAGCAGAAGGCATTTGGTGCTGGTGCCAAATCGAACTCCAGAGGATTGCATGGCCCTATATGAGCCAAGTTTCCGTGGAAGCTATTTTTTCCAACATTTTTTGCTTCACCTAAGTAATCACTTTGGTCAGCTTCTATATTCTCTACAATGCCATCAGGACGCCAAATCGTGACCCGTTGATGCATCGAAGATGGCACTACACCTATGCCATGTATCCACTCTCTACCCAAGAGTAGATTGTAGTCGGGCTTCGCTGAGATGACCATGAACATAGTTGGTTGAAGGATCGATCCCACCTTGAAGTCTAATTGTATCACCCCCATAGTGGTTCCAATACATCCTTCATAGTTCGACAGAACCATGTTGTGGGGTTTGATATCCTCATCTCTTTTGCCCAATTTCCTTAGCATAGATTGGGGAATTATGTTGATTGTAGCTCCACAATCAACCAGAATTTTGTTGATTGTTATTTCCCCTATCTTTGCTCTAATGAACAAGGGTTTTAGGTGATTTTTCATCGCCTCCGTAGGTGGCTCGAAGAATGAATTTTGCTCCTCGACGCAACCATTGTTCATTACATAATAGCACATTGGCCTATGTTTAGCCATTTCTAGTTCGACTTCCCAGTCGGTCTCTTCGACTTCGACTTGACGGTCGTATTCTATGGGTAGCACGAATACTACATTTACCATAATGTCTAGATTAGCATCAGATTCAGAGTTACCTTCGTCATCTAATTCATCTCAATCTGGCCACTCTAACCTTCAGGCAATTGGTTTCCTTTCTAAAGGCTTTCGTTGTCTGCCTTTGTCCATTTTTTGTGGCACGTTGGTGCTTGACTCCGGTTGAGGCTTTTCTGTATCCTCCCTTTCGGCTTTTTTCCGTCTTTGGAATCTCCTCCACTAGGAGAGAGACATGGGTTTCTTCCCCTTATAGTTGCTTGATACATGAGCCACTTTGTTTGTAGTCGTAGTTTGGGATTCTTTCCTATATGCCAAGGATGACCCTCTTGGAACATCAAATGATCGCCATTTCTCTTCACTTGGCCTTTTCCTATTTGTTGTCTTTAGCCAAGTATCCACAAGGACATTAGTTGGAGGCCTGAAAGTTGATGTCCTCTTCACCTGGTTCATTGGTCCTCTTCTGGGATCGTATCTAACTTCAGGAACCATGTGGGGTTGGGCATTGGTGGCCCTTTTCTCTTTCATTACCCTTATGCCCTGTATGTGTTTTACAGCCTTTTTGTCGAATATGGAGCTGCATCTTGGACATAACATAACTTCAAACTTTTTCTTCTGGCATCATTGTAGAAAGTCATCCAGATCCTTATCTTCTTTTGGAAATGAAATTTTATTCACTTATTCTTGTCTAATGGCTTCCTGTGAAGCCTTTGCCTCAGATACTTCGACCATGTTGACTTGCACGTTGATCTTGGCAGCGAGATTCATTTTTTGCATTTTAGCCTCAAGGTTCTCCATCGAACCTTTGACAGCAGCCACATACGAACTTACATTAGTCCTTTTTCTGGAGTATTCAACAACTCCTTTGTTTAGGCCTTCAGTAGCCTTTTTGTTTAGGCCTTCAGTAGCCTTTTTTTTAGGCCTTCAGTGGCCTTTCTAACCGCCTTTGCAGTCTTTCTGGAGATGTTTCCAGTAAAACTACCAAAGACTGGCATATTGACAAAGTCTTCAGAAGTTTCGACCATATTAATGCCTGATGGTTCAGCATAGTGGGCATCATCTCTCAGTGGGTTTGCATCAATTTTCATTTAGGGTTTGTCAGCAAATTTGAGTCTGCCTTCTTTGATTGCTCCTTGAACGAGATCCCTGAAAAGAAAACATGGTGAAGTTTTATGGCTCAAAAAATTATGATACTTACAAAAACCTCTTTTCTTTCTTTGTTCTAAAGGAGGCATTTTTTCCCCTAGGGGCACTATCATTTGGACATCTTTCACTAATAATTCGAATATCTCATCACATTTTGTGATGTCGAAACTATACGTTTTCTTTGAGAATCTATCGCTGTTCTTTTCAGACTCAGTAGGGTTCTTCCTGTCTGAGGGCAGTAACAATCTACAAGAGTATGGAGGCCCATGTTTTAACTCTACTAAATCTATTTCTCTCTCTTCGACGGCTATAGGATTACTAGATGTCTCTGGATCATCATAATCCATTTCGATATAGGCTACCTTTTCTCGTCAATGAGTCTTAGTTGCTTTAGCTTTTTCAATTTTAAGACGTTCTACATATCGAACTCTATCGGACAATTGGGCCATGTCCTTCAGATATTGGGTATCTAGTTTCTTCCTAATAGAATAGTCTAGGCCCCCTGCAGCCATTTCGACTAATTCATGCTCAGGCACTTGTGTAAAGCATTTGGCTTTGAGCAGTAGAAACCTATTTAGATATTCGTCTATTGGCTCGGTGAATCTTCTTTTCACGCTTTCCAGTTCTTTCAGACTTATTTTGGTTTGCCCCTTGTAAAATTTTTCATGGAACAATCTCTCCAATTGATTCCAATTATGGATCGAATTGGCTGGGAGGGTGGTAAACCAAGTAAAAGCGTTTTTTGTTAAAGAACTTGGGAAATATTTAATCCTAAGGCTCTCATTATTTGATATTTCCCCAGCTTCTATCAAATATCTCGCTATATGTTCGACAGTTAACTCCGTCGTATCCCCTGAAAACTTAGTGAACTTTGGAACCTTCCACCTAGGGGTAAATATGTTTGTAAGATATATTCTGACAGTGGGGATGTAAAGTTTGGCCTGCGAAAGCCAACATTCATTCCATTTTGTATCATGATCCTTTCGATCATGGCTGTTAGATTATTTCCTGTGCCATAATTATGGTGTCGAACTTGTTGTATCAGTTCGTCAGCATTTTGATTCCTATTTACCATCATTACACCTTGATCACCATCTCTAAGGATCTGTGGGGGAAGTCTGGGTATTTCAACCCTAGGTTATTCGACCCTTTGGTTAATAGTTACGTCTTCTTCTAATACTACACCTTGATCCTCTCTCATAGGAGCTCTATGGGGTTGTCGAATAGGTTGTGGAACCCCAAAAAATTAAGTCATGCGCACCATTTGCGCTGTCATTTGTTGGTTTAACTGAGTGGTATTTTGTTTTAGAGGGTTCAATATTGTACTTAGAGTTTGGGCCAACATTTGCATCATGTCATGGTTGCTTTCATCCATCTGTTGCCTTAAAATTATCGTGGAAGCGTTTGTGAGGCTTGGCATTGCATGGGATGTCCCTCCTAACAGTTGGTTCCTACCCATACCAGTTCTAGATCCCTGTAATGGCGAATACGCACTTACCAAAGGTTCTGAAAATGTAGACGCGACATTCATAAGGCTAGCCATTTCAGTAGTTGGCATGCCATAAGGCTGGTCTCGACCCATCCAGGCTATCGAAAACCTTGGGGGAGCGTGTGGTCAAAATCCTGGATTCACCCTTGGTGGGGGTGTTCCTGTTGGACCTATGGGACCTGCACATGAAAGTATTAGTCCCGTTTGGGTTGCTGTCAATGTTGGTATCGAACCAACAATTGACGAGACTATTTCACTAACGGTTGGTATTACCGTTGTTCCCGTAGTAATTGGTGGAGGTATCTCTCCATTATTTGGCTGATTAGCCATATTGCTTTCACTATTTCTCTTTCTAGTGGTACACTCGTTGGTGGTTATTTTACCATTTCTTAATAGCATGCAAAACTTTGTAAAATAAAGAAAGTCATGCGAAGCATTTATATTAAGATTAATAAGCAAAAACGGAAGACAAAATAAATAAAACAACACTAATTAGCAAGGTCCCACCAGGTGTTCCAATTTATTCACCGTGTTTTCTGGTAAACAACCGTTGATCTTCTAAAAAGGGTAACTTTTTGGTCACTCGTAGGATCGATCAGTTTGATCCTAGGACATATGCTAATTTGTGATGTTGTTTGGGTACAAACGTTAATGTGGGTGAAGAACGCACGTTCGATTGGGAAAGGGATGAGTTTCAGTGCAGAAAGTAAATAGAAAAAAGGGGTCGAGGAGAGTTTAGGTACATGAATCTGGGTAAAAGTGCAGATAAAGTACAAACAAGATAAAAGGGCAAGAAATGTAAAGAGAGAAATAAAAGACTTTGATTGTAAAATGTGGTGTTTCAAACGTACATTTTTCAGTATTCTTTCTCACACAGCGGGTATTTAAATAGTATTGAATAATTTGTACGATCAGTTTAACACACGGAAATCTACATAAACTTCCTATATTTATACTAAAACTAGGTAACCTTCGAGGAGTTGCCTTGCTCTAGGATGAAGACAAGTGTCTTCTGCATGTTCTTCGACCCCTATTTTCACGCCATGTTGCTTTCCTCAACTGCCAAGCGAACTGCTTTTCCCTCCTTTCTTCAGATTCAAAATCTTCTGGGGCAGATAAGAAGTTCTCTTCTGATCGAAGACCTTGGAGTTTCTTCAATCGAAGGGATTGAGGACCTTCTG
Source organism: Vicia faba (assembly GCA_948472305.1). Lineage (NCBI taxonomy): Eukaryota > Viridiplantae > Streptophyta > Magnoliopsida > Fabales > Fabaceae > Vicia > Vicia faba. Next base: position 1,268,498,865 of record OX451737.1, on the reverse strand, counting down.
GTCGAAGACTCAATTTAACTTAGAATTTATCTAAGTATTTTTCTGCTTAGTCGAAGACTTTCCAACTTAGACTTGTTCAATCTATTTTTGGCCCATAAGGCCAACTTGTTATAGGTGTCGAATTTAGAAGCTAACAACTGCCTAGAGACTTGGTTAGCGATCAATGGGGAACCATTTTTCGCCTTCAACCTGAAGCCTCCCGTTTCTAAGGCAAGGATCATTCCAATGATGTGAGCCTCGTACTCCTACTAGTAGACTTTTAAGGCTTACTCGATAAGTATGTCGTCGGGCCCTTCTATGACTATTCCAGCACCGCTCCCTTTTATGTTGGAGGCGCTATTTACAGATTATTAAACTTGAGACTTCACATAAAAGAGAGGGATGAATTATGCGGTTTTAGAAAAACATGGTTTTGAAAAATTTTGGGCAATAAAATCATAGTTTAAAAACATTTTGAAAAACATAGCATCGGAAAATAAAATGCATAAAATAAATTGCAGAAATTAAAGAGTTAACAAAATAACACCAAGATTTATACAGGTTCAGTCAAAAACGACTAGTCTTGTCCCTAAGAATTGATCTTGAGAGTTTCTAATAAAAGTTGAGAGCTTTTAGTAGGAAAGACTCACGAACCCTCTTATACAAGAAAAAAAGATGATTGATCTTCAACCAAATAACAAGCTGATAGATATGGGTGTTTGCTTTTTTTTCTTCAGAATAAACTCAGGAGTGAAGTGGCCGATCTTCCTTCCCAACAATGGATTAAAGTGGTTAGTCTTCTTTCCACAAACTCGAACCTTAGAGCGGCTAGTCTTCAAGATCCTAAACATTGGAGCTCAAACACCTTAGTTTTACACGAGATAACCAATAACCTGTGAGATTTTAATATCAGGTTGATCTCAAACCTATGAAGTTTTTCATATCGGACTGAGCTTCAACATATCTTTCTTTTAACACAAGGATGCCCAAAAACCTAGGAGATTTTAACATGGGCTAATCTCCAAGATAAACTAGGACTAAATCATATATTCCAAAATCAAAGCCTTTAACGGGTTTAGCTTCTAACCCAAATAAATCCCTAAATGGGCAGTACTCAACCAAGGTGTATACAAAATATTCCCTTAGTGAATTTACAATTTTACCTTTTTCTAGAATTACAAATATATCCTCGCTCGCAAAAGGACTTTTCTTACAAAAGCACTTACGCTAAAACATTAGTGAGAGAAAGTAAAAAAACAAGTTTATAAAGAGACAGTGAGAGATGAAAGTGTCAAAACATGATTTGGGATAATTTGGAATGAAAAATGGAACCTCTATTTATAGGCTTGAGGTTGGCTCAAAAAGGAATTTTAATTTAATGCATTTTAAGGGAATCTAATCTATTACAACATATTCCTGATCAATTAGATAGTTAAAATAATCGTTTGTAAGTTCTCAAAAAGGAAGGTTAAAATATCTAGTCGTTGCACAAAACCAAGGCACCTTCAAAATAGATTGGGCCTTAAGTTTGTGCATTTCTAACCAATTATAAAATGTTTTAACCGATTAGAAAAGTTAAAAATTCACATATAGCTATTTCGACAGCTCCCAATTCATCTAACACAACTTCCTTTGGGTAATGTTTCCTAAGGTTTCTCGTAGATCAATTTTTTCTCTTGTAAGGCAGTCATACTGCTTACATTTTTCTTTTGAACCTCTAAGCTTAGTTATCTCTATTTTTTTATTTCCTTAAGATATCTTAGAGATTCCTTAAGAGTTACGACACACTCTCTTAGTCTGAAATTCTCTTTCTCTAATTGATTATTTAATATATATATATATATATATATATATATATATATATATATATATATATATATATATATATATATATATATATATATATATATATATATATATATATATATATATATATATATAGAGTTAAGAGTAAGAAGGTTTGATACCGGGAGTAGTATCTTCCTCGTAGGATATGCCTTTAGCAGATTTTATCTTTTTTGTTGGAAGAAGATTCATTCATATTTCTCCTCAAGGTTGATGTCTCTCCTCCTCTTCTTCATTAGAATATTGAAGAAAATTCTATGTCTTCTTTTTTATTCCTTGAATAAGAGGATCCTTAATTTGATGTTAATCTTCCAAAGATTGTTTAACTACTGAGTATGTTCTTTCGAAGGATTGTATAAGAGTTATATGATAGGAGTATGATGAGCATGATAATTCTTAAGTTTGGATCCATTCATCTTTGAGTAGTTAAACTAGCTCGTTCATCTTCTCTATAATTTCCTTCCTTCTTGATTTCTCCTTAAATTCATGAAGGCTCTCATCTATGGATTTAAGATTTGGATTAAATTTCCAATTCTTAATTCTTAGATATTTGTTAGTAATACAGTTTCCAACAAAATTTCCTATATTTCTAAATTTAGAAAAATATCTATGACTGGTATCTACATCTTCTTTTCCTCATGTGTTCATCTTCTCTTGTTCGATATTTAGAGAATCTCCATATATCTTTTCAAGAGCATCCCACATTTCCTTGGCGGTTTTACAATGGTGAACTTCATAAAGTTTATTGTAATCGAGAGACATTATTATACAATTCTTTATTTAAAGATCTATATCTATCTTTATATTTTCCTCTTCGGTCCAAAGGAAATAGGGTTTTTCATCTACTTCTTCATTTACTTGATGAGTAGGTAAATCAGACCATTAACTATAGTTTTCCACAAATTATGATTTATACTTTAAAGAAAAAATTTAAATCTAGATTGCCAAATATTAAATTCGATATAGTTAAAAAGTTGTTTTGTATTTAAAAAATATCTTGTCTCGGAAGTCATCTTCCTCCTGAGACAATTAGTCATTAAACTAGAGTTAGTGAATGGAGTTGTTAGATTTGGGGTGATTTTATTGGTAAAGAAGTGAGCTTTAGAGGTGATGTCTATGGAGGATTTAGGTTTTGAGAGGTGGAGAGAGAGAGAGAGAGAGAGAGAGAGAGAGAGAGAGAGAGAGAGAGAGAAGGTTAAGATGTAGAGAGAATCAAAAGGAAATTTGATTAATGAGTGTGGTGGGTGATGAAAAGTGTTATAACAAGAGGTGGGATCCACCAAGATGAAAAATAAAAATTCCAAATTCAAGCTCGCACGCCCAACACAAGTCGTGTTGGCCCATACAGTCTCCCGTGTTAGGAGACTGTACATTTGTTTTCAAAAATAAAAATACACCATGCTTTAGGAGAGGCAACACGTGCCATGTTACAAGACACGGGCACCCGATTTGCAAGACTGACTTCCCATGATTCAACAATTTTTTCTTGACACTGTGCTTTAAGAGAAGCAACACGGGCCGTGTTACAGGACATGGGCGCCCGTGTTATAAAGCTGACTTTCCTTCAAAAAAATATTTCTTTTTCACTTTCTTTCTCGTTTTTCCCCTCACCATTTCCTTTACTGATGCTAGTATGAATCTGTAATACATTCATGCGCTTCCTCTTTCTAGTGAGGTTATTGTGCATACCTGAACAAAAACCTAAGACACGCAACAAAAACAAGGAACAAAGTGAGAATAAAAATGTGTGGGTTGCCTCCCACGAAGCCCTTTGTTTAACGTCACATGTCTCGACGGTCGTCTATCTCATTAAGTAAGACGAACATCATTTATCAAGCAACTTTCTTGGCCTTGATATTATGGTTTTAAGTGCTTCCCATTCACCTTAAAAATGTCCCCGTTATTTGGATTTTTAAGTTTTATTGCCTCATGGGGAAACACTTTGTGAACCATAAATGGTCCAGACCATCTGGACTTCAGCTTTCCAGGAAACAACTTCAACCTGGAATTAAACAATAGGACCAACTGTCCTTTCCAAAATTCGTTCCTTAGGATATTTCGATCATGCCGTTTTTTGTATGTCCTTTGTAAATTTTGGCATTCTCGTAAGCTTTATTCCTAAATTCTTCTAACTCATGGAGTTGAAGAATTTGAGACTCACCATCTTTTGTAAGGTCATAATTAAGGAATTTGGAGGCCCCAAAAGCCTTGTGTTCTAGTTTAAGCGGTAAATGACACGCTTTCCAATAAACCAACTTATAAAGGGACATACCTATTGAAGTTTTGAATGTTGTTTTATACGCCCACAGTGCATCTTCCAGCTTCACTGACCAGTCTTTTCGATATGCACTGTGTTGTAACCAGTTTTTAAATTGAGAGTCGCCACCCTTAATTTTTATCTTTAGGAAGGGAATATAAAGGATAACCATAATTTGGTCAAAGATTCTAAGTTGTTGGATTCGTTCTTAGACGAATGGAAGGTGTTAGGCACCCCCATCTACTTTGTTCACAAGGATACTAGGGTTTAGAATTACGGCTTACAAAATAGGGTTTTAATTTTTTTAGTTAGAGGAGCTCACCACAATTTTAGTCGTATGTCTACGTATCCTCTTATGAGGAATCAAAGTCTCAATTTGTAGTCCGTAGTTGGTTGGTGTTTTTTATGGATTACGAAGATATTTTAAATTCTCCTTGAACCAAGCCTGGGTGTGTGAATGGCGGAATTGTTAGACGAAGTTCGTAGTCGATTTAAAGTATCTTCATAATCCTTTTTGAAAATTATCTTGGATTTAATTAAATTATTAAAAAAAAATTGGTGTTGGTTAGGTATTTTTAAATATATTAAAGAATATTAGAAAAAATAAGTTTTATGCATGATAAAAAGAATTTTAATGCAATTTAAAATTAATTAAAAATGAGTTAGTAACAAAATTGGATTTTATAATAATAATTTTAGAATTTATATAAATATATTAAATAAAAAAAAGTTAATTATAATATAAATAATACAAAATAAAATGTAAAGAAAATAAAATTTCAATTAAAAAGTTAGGGGGTGTATTTTTGTGTTTGGTTAGTAAAATCATGCGGTGTACAAACCAGGACCCTGAATCCAGATATTGAATTTAGTCCCAAACGCAAGAGGGGGTGCATAATTGAACAAAGTAGCAAAACTGAGGGGTACGTGAAGGAACGGGCCCAAGTTCAAACATTGAACTTGGCCCAGTAGCGCTAGGGGGCGAGGATTGTGTTGGGTGAAGTAAACAGAGGTTGTAAATATCATGGGCTTAGACCCAGAACATTGTTGGATATGTTAGGTATAGTGTGGAAGAGATCACTGAGTTGTGGTGGACATGCGTTTTAGAGACGTTTGATGTTGATCCAAGGGTTGTGATGGGAAGCGCACGGTAAGAGGAAACACACTAGATTGAGAGGCGTTATATAAGAAAAACCCTAGGTTGAAGGCCCATTTTTCTCTCTTCCCTTCCTCTTTGTACAATAAAACACAAACACATTGTATTTTTATAGAGAGAAGTTATCGCTTCCGTTGGCGGTCACCACCATGAGTCACCACAAACCACCCTTTCTGCCCAGTTTTCCGATTGACATTCAACCGAAAACTTCAAATATTCATATCCCACCATTGTATTCAAACCCAGAGCCCTAGAACCATAAGAATCCTAACCCTGATCTTCAAACAACCCCGAGAACCCTAACCCTCTATCCAACCGATAAGTGCAAAACCTTAGAACCCTAAGTCCATGTGGATGAACCCTAACCCTAAGATTGAAGAACCCTAAATCTTCGAAAGAACCCTAACACTAGTAAAACCCCAAACCCCATAACAATATAACACCAAAGCAGAGGTTATGCAAAGAACAACAAATATGAGTCCCTAAGCTAAGTGATTTCGGCTTACCTCCCCTGCAGTGTTCCTTGCAATTTAATTTTCATCTTCGCCTCTTTCTGATTCCTTCTTTTGTTCTTTGCTTGCAGGTAACAACATCACGGTGAATGCTTCTTGGATAGATCTTAGGATTTCAGAAATTGAAACCCTAGATCTCAAGTAAGAGGAAACTTCCAAGGCTTCAACCGCTTCTTCGTCTTCCCCCAGTTTTGAGTCTGCTTATACAAATTTCTTCCCCCTCTCTTTAGAAATCTTAGGTCTATATACCTTAGGTTTTAGATTCAATTAGTAAATTAATCTGTAGTTATCGTTACTTGTTAGTGATTGATTCAATTAGAATCATTTTTAAATTTGATTTTATCTCTTTATATTTTAGTTTAGGATTTTGTAACCTGTCAATGTATTAGAATGTGTATCCTATGCAAATCCCAAAATAAAAACGTTTTTTAAATCTAATATTTAATTTTGTTTGTAATTAAGAATTTGAATTGTTATGAATATTTGATATGCTTAATCTTTGTTTGATTTGCACAATGTTTGTTTTTGGGCCCGTGGGTCTGATTTCTGGGTTTGAAGGGGAAACAAGGCGTCGTTTTCATTAGGGTTTTAACTCTTTGGGTTGACTCGGTCAACATCTCCAAATAATAACATGCTTAATAATAATAGTATAATGCCAAAAATTATCACAATAATAATAATAATAATAAAATTGGTAATGATTTTTTTTAATAATACTATTAATAATATTTATATAACAATATTATCTTAATCAGATATTGATTAAAATAATATCAATATAATTGATAAAGGAAATGTGGGCTTCTCTAAGAAAATTCTAATGGGCCATTAGATGTTAATGGACCATAAAGAACAAACAGCCATGGACTCTTAGGAACATACCCCCTCCTATTATTTAAAATCGGGCCGAAAAATCTCTTAATGGGCCAAATCAAACCAAATGGGCCTTTCTGATTTAGAAAACCCACAACCCTTACTCAAAACACACACCCTTTTTTATTATTTGAACCCTAATGTATCTAGAAGTGATTTTTTTAAAATAATAACTAGTGTAATATAAATTAATTTTACCCAAAGAAATATAATAACACTAATATTAAAAAAATAATGAATGAATTATTAATATAGTAGGGCAATTTTAGGGTATGACAGTTGCCCCTGTTTAATTACCCTTTGATTGAGGGTGCGAGAATATGCAAGTCTCGCACATTCGAATTAGAGGTTTATTAAATAATGGAAGACCCCAAAGTTTGACCGAAGGTTGGCTAGATAAGGATATGATGTACAACATTCCCAAAAGTTTGAAAAAAAAGGCAAAGATGATGATGTATCACCATACTAGAGTTTGAATAAAAGAGCTTTGAGTTGACTTAGATATGACGATGCAGATAACTCATCAATATCTAGAGGAGATTGTAGATTTTTTGCATAGTTACCATAACCTATGAGGTAAATAACACAAGTTTGATAGTTGACTTACTAACGCTTCGAGATTAATGTAGTAAGTTTATAGTGCAAATTTTGTCTTATTCATTACAACTTAGGGGATAAAGAAAACAAAGTTGATAATACAGTGTCGTATAGTGACTTACACAATGAATTATATTGCAGATTTTGTTATGTTTACTACAACCTAGAGAGTAAACAATACGAGGACGATCTTGTGTACTTACCACGACATAGAGGATAAATGACACAGGGATAAGCTTATGTATTCATCCCGAACTAGAGGGTGCATAACATAACCTAGGGGATAGATATTTGAAAAAGTTTTGTGTGTTTATCACGATCTAGAGGATAAACGACATAAAGATAAACTTATGTATTCATTACGACCTAGAGAATGAATAGCATAAACCTGATAATTCACACACCTACCACAACCTAGGGGATGGATGATTGAAAAGTTTTATGTGTTTATCACGACCTAGGGGATAAACGACACATAGGTAGTCTTACGTATTTATTAAGACCTAGAGGATAAATAATGTAATGCTTCAAATTTGCATACCTACCACGACCTAGAGAGTAGATAATTGAAGAGTGTTTTGGTAATCGAATCTTAGATAACTAGACTAGAGATAAGATCGGGGTTTACCGGTTGTGTCTGTTCTCAACCAAGGTATTAATTTGTTTTGTGGACCAAATAGTCCAAAGATGAGCCCCAAAAAAGTTCATAGTTTTAGCCAAAGATGTGTTCAGATAATGCTATGCGTAATGCCCTAAGCTGATATGGAACCCAAAATGTATATGCACCGAGTATCTTGTATATGCCCCAAATGTAATGTTTGTGTATACCCCAAATGTAATGTTTGTATATGACCCAAATGTAATGTTTGTATATGCCTCAAATGCTGGTTGTGAAAAAAAATGGTGTTCTCTCCTTTTAAATCATTAGTTTTGTGTTATCCACTCTCCAATGTTATATGATGCATCATCGAAATAATTTTTAATTGATTTAAACAAGATGAATGGTGTCATCAGGATTTTGATATTCATGTCGCAGGCGCAGGCGTGGGCGTAGTTGTGGATGTAGGCGTGGATATGGCTATGACCGCAGGCGTGGATTTTCTTTTGATGTTTTTCTAACCAAAATGCTTTTTGATGTTTTATTGAATGCTTCTATTTGTTTGTCAAATCCCCACAATGATTTCAGCGTAATATTCACAAGAAATAATTGTAGTATTTGCAAACAAGCCCGAAAAAGGAAAAACACAATTGAAAGATTGAAAAAGTAAATGTTCATTAATAAATATGCCTCTGAATAGGCGAGAGTACATGATGCAATTCCTTAAAATAGGTAATTATAGAAAGTTTAACAAAAATTGAAAATGGAAATGGAAATGATAATTGTTACTGTTGTTTCTCCAATGTCCTTTTGATAGCTCCAATCTCCTTTGCTTATGAGTCGAATGATTTAGATCAATACCTCTTTGTGATACAGTGGGAGAAATGACTTTTGGTTTTGCATTTTATCATAAATGTTGCGGATAGCAAGAGTCACCACCGACTTATTTTATTCAATAAAGGAAAGGGTGAAAATAACAGAAAAAACCTTTTGAGAATTTTCTGAGTCGGGGGCTAGGTTATGAAAAGGGAAGGTGTTAGCACCCTTTTCATCCGTTGTTATCCACGGGCTCTTAATCATTATCTCATTTTTGAAAATGCTTTGTGAATGTGTAAATTTGAAAATACTTTGAAAAATGCCTAAGTTCGACAAACTTTATAATGATTCTCATATCATTGAGAACGCATACAAAGTGTTATTTTTTTTGAAAATATTTCAGAAAAGTGTCGTTGTGTGAAAAATGTTTTGAAATGTTCGTGAGTAAGCGATTAAGAACTATCTACCTACTCAAAAGTCTTTGTTCTTTTCCTCCTCATTTAGATAGTGTTATCCTACCATTAGTTAGTAGGAAGCCCTATCATTGGATGTTAGGGACAGGCGTGGGTCATCGTACAGTCATAAAAGGAAACTTGTACGGCGCTTTAGCAATTTTCGTAAGGGACTAAGATCGTTTACCGAAGGCGACATTAAAGAGTCATCGAGGGACTACGATCTTTTAACTAAGGGTCCTTGCTAAAGTGTCCCACGTTCGAGGAACATGACTATTTTCTGAAGGCAACAAGTGAGGTTATCCTAGAGGTGCATGTGTGAAAAGTGATTTGTTTTCAGTTAATTTATCTTAATCAGGATTATCTAGCGATTGGTTTTAAATCTTGCCATACACGCCTAATTACTATATAGTAATAAGGAAAGCAGTAAATTGAGGAAATTAAATGTCCTACGCTATTACAATGCTTCAGGAATGGGGGTACAAACAGTAAAAACGGGGGAAAAGTAAAAGCCTAATTAAACTATTATAAATCATAAGTAGTTACAATAATCAAAAAATGCGAAAATAGTAAACTACGCGAATATAAAGGGAAAAGGAAATTGTTTTGTGATTTTATCAAGTAAGGAAATTAAATCAAATAAAAGCTATAAACGAAGATTCAAGAATTAAAATTCTAAATAATATTTTTAGTATTTTTGTTTGTGAGAAATTTGAAAAGAAAATAAAAAAATCTATTTTATTAAAGAAAAGAAAATAATTGATTAAAAAAAATTAAAATATACTAATATATATCTTTTGGTATTTTTATATAAAGAAAATTGAAATAATTAATAAAACAAATAAACTAAATTGAAAAATTACAAGAGTAAAACTAAAGTAAATGGGCCAAAACTTAAGCAAACAGGGGGGTGTGGACAAGATTTCGGATGGGCTAGAAGGCCCAACTAACTATTTCAAAATTGGGCTGGAGGGTGAAAAGTTCGAAATAGGATAGAGAATAAGTAATCTCGGATTGGGCTGGCAGCTTAAGCCCAATAGCAATAACACAGAATAGAAAATAAATAAAAAAGTTGGGCGGGAGGGAATCGGGTCGGGTTGGTCTTGGGGTAAGGCCCAATGTAAATCTGTTGTAAACAAAAAAACCCTAAAAAAGAACAAAAGGGTGGTCGTTCCAGTCCCTTACTATTTCGCGCTAACTTCCATGTTATTATCACTATGAACGAAACAAACACAACAACACAACTTCCAATTTCAACTCTCTCTTAGCTTCAACCGAAAATAACAAAACCTCGATCCCTCATATCGCTTCTCACTCTTTTTTCTTGTTCATGGCTTCTCATGTTTCTCTCTCGATTTATGCAAAAAACAATACAACAACAATCACAATAATCTGAAAACATGGCAAAAAGACAATCGTTACTAACGGAGATGGGAGTTTCCCTGGAAATGCTCAGGTATAGTACTTCGAACTCTCTTATTATTCTTCACTTCTTTCACCTCTGATCTTCTTCTTCTAGCTTCTGCGAGTTCGAGATATTAACTTGTGTTGTTGTATGTGTATGCGCGAGATATATTGATGAATTTGTTTGATTTATGTGATGTGTCTCTGTGTTATAATTGTGTGGGTTTGCGGTTGTTGAGTGGTGTTAAGGCTGCAGTAATGGGATTTATCTGAAGCGGAGGAGGAAGTAGCTTCATGACGATGATGCTTGGAGATGATGTGTTGGAAAACAGAAGACGTGTAGTAGTAGAAGAAGAAGGGTGTTAGGCGTAGCTGTTGTGAGATGTGGTGAAGGAGAAATGATTGGGAAGGGAGTACACAGATATTATTAATGGGTTAACGGCAGAAGAAGAGGTCTATTGGAGCAGGGGAAGTGTGGTTCAGCTGAGGGGTTAGTGAAGGAATGGATTTTCTTCTTCAGTATCTTTTGATCTACCCTCCCCTCTTTCTATCATGTATTGTCCTGATTTATAGCAGGTGTGAGGGTTCTTTGAGAGGGAAATTTTTGTGATTTTGAATGTAAAATTGATTTAATGTTAAACTGTTTTGTTACTTTTTGGTGCAGGTTTCTGAATTGCTGAATTTGTGTAATTCTTGGCTGCTTTGGTGCAGGTTTTAGACTGGTTTTTGGACAGTTTAGCAGTGGACAACAGGAGGTTTTATGGACTATTTTGCTACTTTTTATTGCAGCTTTTGTTTTGACTATTTTGATACAATTTCTGGCGGTTTTATGCAGACTTTGAACAGTAGTAGTAGACTGGACATCAATAGTTTTGGCTTTGTTTTGGACTGTTTTGTTTGGTCTTTGGACAACAGGTTGAACAAAATCTTGGTAGAGTTATTTTTTCGGCAGGGGCAACAAGGCTTCGTCGTAACAGATTTTTCCTTTTGAAGCAACCTTTGGCTTAACTACAACTTTAGCTTTAGGCTTAGTTACTTTACCTTGGACTTTGGTTTCACAACTACTTTTGGCTTAACAACAGTTTTAGGCTTTAGGAATTAGGTATTCTCATGTGATTCTCTTGCATTGTTGGATTTAGCCATGTAAAAAAACTCATGTAATCTTCTTGCAATCAATCTATAAATTCAATGTACAAGACCAAATTTTCCCAAAAGTGCTTTTCTTCTTTGTAATGATATTGATGAAATAATGATGTAGTATGGAATTGATTCATGGAACTTGAATTCTTGACGTGCTTGAAGATAGATGAAAAACCATCAACTTTGATGAAATAATGATATAATGATATTGATGAACTTTTGTAACATCTAGTAAGTTTGATACTTCTGTACCATTTTCATTGTTTGTTTCTAATATTATTGATGTAATCTCATCCCATCCAACCCCAATCATACAAACCCTTGATCCAAATCCTATTACATATCTCAATGCCATCATTCCATTATTCCATCATAATCAATCCACACTTCTACATCCTCTTTAACCTCATCTCAATCACTTTCACAAACTTCTCATTTTTCAAAATTTGATACCAAACTTCACTTTGCCTTCTTTAACAAAGAGACCACTCTCCATGACTCACCCATCATTCATTCTGATTCGATTTCTCCCTCTATTCTCGAAATGTATGAAAGGACAATCTCTGATAATCACTGAGCTATTGGAATTTCCTCAACTGAACCTTTCACTTGTTCCGAACTTTTCAATATGACTGAACAACCTTTACCAAAAAATCCTCATGAACAAACTTCAGAACCAAACCATCCTGAATCCAACCTAGCCTTGGTTTTTTATGAAAAACATTCTCCTAAAACCTTGGATGAATGCATTGAAATTTTTAGAACTAAGGATATGAAAAGAGTTTTGAAATTGAGGGCACAGGAAAGTACAAGTACTGAGCCTCCGGACATGGATGGTTCTTTGAAGAAGTTTCAGAAGTGGATGTCTTCTGAAGTTGAAAGAATGAATTATTTTGCTGAAGCATCCAAAGTTTGAGATATTCGGATGGTAACTAAAATAAAAGAAACAAGAGAAAGAGTCTGACTTTTTAAACTACTTGCTGCAAAACAAAGAGAAGTAGAAGCTAAAGCGCTAAAAGAAGCAGAGGAAGCCAAGCTTAAGGCTCAAGAGGCAGAAGAAGCCAGAAAAGCTGAAGAAGCCAGATTGGTAGAAGAAGCTACTAAGGCTAAATAAGATTCCCTGGTTGCTTCATCTTTTGATCCTGCCGTTGTGCGTCTGAAAAATGAAATTGGTGAAATTAGAGAAGAACAATAGGTGTTCAGATAAAGCATCATTGAGCAAAAGTTTGTCAATGAAAAGGTTCAGAACATGCTACAGTTGATTCTGCAAAAGATTTTTGCTCTTGAACCTTAGGCTCTAGGATTTTTTTCTTTCCTTTTGCTTCTAAATTATAAAAATATGCTTGTGTTCTTCTGATTATGTGACTATTTTAAAAATTATTTCTGTTGGATTTTTATGTTTTCACGAATAGTTATCTTTTTAATGGTGTCAAAAAGGAGGAGAAGTATAATAATTTTGGTGAATTGTAAAAGAAATTATATAAAATATGCATTTACCACTAACACTTGTTTGATTGTTGATGATTAATCGAGGAACTCTGAACAAGTTCACTAGGCATTCTAAGACAGGTCAAAATGAAAGAAATATGTTTAATCTCTTAAAGTCTGATTGTTCATATAATTTAAGATGTATACTATGTGAACATATATTCAAATATCAGATAAACCCAATACTGTTCAGAAGTTGAGAACTTTCTAAAAGTTAAAGTCATCTTGATCTTTGTATCATAATGTTTAGAAGATGTAAACTATCTAAGAAATAAAATTCATAACATAAAAATCAAAAACAGATGCACATGCCACCCAAAAGAACTGAGCAAATCAGAAGTTGAAGAATGTCTGAAATATCAAGATCCCAATTATTGGCATCCAGAGTCAAGACTCTAAAGATCTCAATATCTAATCTATAGGAACTAGGGGAGTTCTACTCAAATGGTTCAAAGTCAGGATATTCAATCTTCATCAAGTTACTGACTCAGGGGGGGTATCATAAAAAGGATAAGTATTCCTTACCTTTCTATTTTCACTTTTTCTGATTATAAGAACAAATTTGTGTCATCAAAATATATAGTTTTGTCATCATCAAAAAGGGGAAGATTGTAAGAACAAGATTTGGTTATGCAATATTATCTCTGAGTTTTGATAATAACAAATGAGTATGTTTGTATGAACAATTTTGATACTTTAATGTTTGTTATTATTAAGTACTTAACAAATAGGTTTTGCTTCTGATGAATGATGTGGCTAAGACATTAGAAGAGAACTAGTTTCGTTTCTATGCTACACAAGTTCTATTGAACAGTAGCAAAATATTTAGAAGGCTCTGAAGTGTTATCTCCGATATTAAGACACATATTTTAAAGAAATTAGTAAGAAGATCTGAAGACTCAAAGTTCTTAAAAGGAATCTTAAAGAACCAAGTTCTAAAGATTCTAAAGACGTGGTTCTTAAGACTCTTAAGACTTGAAGCTCTTTTGATCCAAGGTTCACTACAACAGGTTCTCACGACCAAGTGTTGAAGACTCTAAAGACACAGTTTTGAAGACTCTAAAGACTTGAAGTTTTGAAGACCTTATATTATATTCTCGCTTCTAAACTCATGCTTGCATAAGCCTGTGAAGTGCATAAGGAAATAATATAAAGTTAACATGGTACAATAGTACACAGTACGAAAAATCCTTATTCCAATACCTCTCAACTAGCTTGAATTATGGAAGAGAAATGACATACCAGTACTATTTGTAACGACTCTTTTTCAAATAACCAATGGCTCTATTTTGCTTGGCTATATAAGAAAAGAATTGTATGTTTAAAATGTTATTGGTGTTCAATATTAAAATGGAAGGTGTCACTATTGAAACACAACCAAAAATGGAAGGTGTCAATATTAGTGTGTATTAGGAATCTTCTTATGTATGCTTAAATTTTGTTTACATCCAGCTTGTGTAGAAGCATTTTATTGTAAATAAATATAAATCAAACATTTGTTTAATGATACCTTGAGAGGCTGAATGAATGTTTGTGCTCAAGAAGATAGTGATTGATGGTCATTATGAAATCCTGGTAGTGGACTCTATTGGGTCAATGGTAGTCATTTCTCAAAGGGGACTGAGTGAAGGTCAGTCTTGTGAGATCACTGATGGATATCATTGGAACGAAATACTAGTAGGATATTCTGAGGGATCAAATTCTATTGGGTCAATGAATGTTATATCCAATTTAAATCCCTGAACGCGTCATTGGATGTAGTCACAGGCAGTTTCCCATGCGATTGTAATCAGATTGGTTATAATGGATTAAATCGTTGAGTTCAAGGCGAAATCACCTTGGCGGGATGGACTGGACTAGCTTGGGGGTTTCTCAAGTGAAGATGTTCTTTACTTTTTCTTATGCTTAATAGTTTATGATTTCATAACTTAATTAGAAGCATTGCTTAGAAGCAATATCCAGAAGCTCTGTTTAACAAACAATGCTTAGAAGCGAAAGGTTTTCAAGAAAGGAAAACCCAATTCAAACCTCCCTTTCTTGTGTTTTCTTCACACCTTCAGTTTTTAATGTGTTACATGTATTTGTTGTGTTTTTGTATGATGTTTTTGTTGACAAATATTCTCAAAACAAGAACAAAATATTGCTAACTCATAAGAAAAAGGCTTCTTGTGACTTAACAAAGTTTTGTTCTTTAAATTCTTATACAGGTTAATAGAAGATGAAGTTTAATTTATTATATACTATGCATTTTGTTTGTTTCACTAATATTTTAATGAAAATGCAATCATTTAAATTGATATAGAAACTTATAATCTAAAAATTAAGATGTATTTGAAAATCAACCAATATAAATTAATTTTTAGATTATATAGTTCTTTATCAATTTTAATGGTTGTATTTCTTTAATGAGGTATATGATAAAATAAGCAATATACACCGGTATATAATAAACTATAGGTACGTTCCACAACGGTTTTCTATTTTAACCGTGATCTAATGTAATTTATTTACTACTGCTGGATTTCAAACCCAGTACCGTATATATCACAACGGTTGACAAGCATAATCATTGTGATATCACGCGTGCTTTTCCAGTATATTACAACAGTCCTAGGACTATGGTTGTTAGTAACGAATTTACAACAATACTCTACATAATAATGCTTGGTCCTGTGTGATTATATGTATTTACCAACCGTTGTTAAATGGGTTTTTTGTAGTAGTGTCTTCTTTGTTAGGGCAACATCCATCTTCTCCGATCCTTTCAACGCTTCTAACAAACACTGCTGAACCAAAATAGCTTGCATCTCGAAGCGCCATGAACCAAAATCATTCACTCCAGTGAATTACTCAATCTCATACTTCATTGACAACATCTTGATCCATGCTCATCACACATGTTTTTTGTGACAATCGTCATTTCCAATGAGGAAAATCAAATAGAAAGAGAGAGTTTCTTGAACAAACATAAGAAATTGTTCTATTCATATGAGAGAGATGAGAGAAAAGAAGAGAGAGATACATAGTTGATTAAACCGTTTTCTATTCACTTTTTTAATTAGGGCTAAGTAATTATAAGTGAAAAACAACAAACATATCCCAACAACCTGAGAGAGTAACATATTTATAGACTATTAAATATGTATGTTATGTATGATGGTAACACACATACATATATGACATACATAACTACTACATAATAAAATATTACAAAATAAATTATCACCTGATACGAAATAAAATACAAGTGCATATCATTCAGCTCTTGCCAATTGATTCCTTCATTGAATTTGCTTAGTCTTTTCTCAAATCTTGTTAACAAACTTGAATAATTGGATATATATTTCATTTTAAGGGTGTTAAACTCTAATTTATTATTATTATATGTAATTAGTTAGTTAAAAAACTTTTTTCTCATATGCAGTTACACTACACACACACGTGTGTGTATATATATATATATATATATATATATATATATATATATATATATATATATATATATATATATATATATATATATATATATATATATATATATATATATATATATATATATATATATATATATATATATATATATATATCACTATGCCAAACAAGCACATAGACAACGCTTTTTTTTCCATAGACAGCGCTTATAAGCGCTGTCTATTCCTGCGCTGCTGTAACCTTAGGCAACACTTTTAGTCTATGTGAAAACGCTGCTTAATGTAGACATTAGACAGTGCTTTATTGAATAAGCGCTTTCTGAAGACCCATATAGGTAGCTCTTTTAACAATGTAAGCTCTTTCTATAGTGTGTTTATAACAGCGCTTTCACTTTAGACAGCGCTTCCTCAAGCGTTGTCTAAAGTGAAAGCGCTATTATAGGCACACTATAGAAAAAGCGTTATCTATTGTATTATTATTTTGTTTTATATTTTAGTTAAGCGTTGTCTAATATCCTCTTTTAGGCAGCACTTGTTATTTCATAGGCAGCACTTTTTGGTTTAAAGCGCTGTCTAATATTAACGGATTTTTTAATATATTCAGCTTATATTTTAAGCGCCCTGTACACATAATCACTTAACATTTAAGCGTTGTCTTTCAAATTTGCACCATAATTTATAAATTTGAGCTTCAATCCAATAAATATGCACCAAACATACATATTTATATATACAACCTTAACCTAACAATTTATATATACATAAATACAACTTAAAGTGTTCAATATTGTTGTCTTCTAGAGCTGCTATATTCTACTATCTTCTTCTCTACAAACAACAACAATGAAGAATCCTAAATGAATCTATATATCTTCTACACATATGCACCTACATGAAACAAAACAACAAAGGCATATATATTAGAATCAAGCTATATATATAACACTTAAAAATCAATGTAACAAAAACAAATCAAGATTCATACAAATAAAATTCCCTGATTCATACCATGCATACAAACAAAATTCACCGATTTCGTCCATACAAATAAACAAAATTTCGTTATAATCCACCATTAAAATTCTCTAATTCATACATACAAACAAAATTCCCCGATTCATGCCATGCATACAAACAAAATTCCCCGATTTCATCCATACAAACAAACAAAATTCCGTTATAATCCACCATTAAAAATTCTCCGATTCATATATACAAACAAAATTCCCCGATTCATATCATGCATACAAACAAAATTCCCTGATTTCGTCCATACAAACAAACAAAATTCCGTTATAATCCACCATTAAAAATTCCTCGATTCATACATACAAACAAAATTCCCCGATTCCGTTATAACCTACCATTAAAAATTCCCCGATACACTTTCAAATACAAACAAAATTTTCATCTCAATAACAACAACATTGCAACAATTTACTACACTATGACAACATAGTATCTCATTAACTCAAACTTATATATACTCAAAATTATGATCAATGAAAGTGTCATAATACCTTATAAAATTCTCATCTCAATAATGAATTGACACCAATCCTCCTTAATTTCGTCCAAATGATCTTTCGAATAAGTAGAACACTTGTATTCATCAAAGTACTACATAATATAACATAATATGATTTAGTTAAAACAAGTTAATTAGATGAAATGTGTTAAATATATTAGAATAAATCATAAGTTAGAAACTCATACCATGGATGGAATCTCTATTTGATTCAAAAGAATAATTTCTTTCATAAACCTCAACATGAAATAACCGCAATCTATACTATTATACTGACGAGGACAATACACATGGAAAAATATACAAATATATATCATCTCATAATTTAACTTGTTTTATCAAGTAGCATCACTGATATAATCAAAATTATGAAAATATACCTGCACTATAATCCATGTAATGTTGTTTTCCTTACTCTTTGGTACTTGAATATTTCTTTGTGATCTAAAAATTTGTATAACCCTAAAAAAATATATACGAAGATTTAGAACAATCTCACATAAAAAAATAAATAGGTATACAAATGAATTTTTAGAACAATCTAAATTACGTATCAACCATCTCCTTCATGTATGGGTATTTTTTCCAATCGCCTTCTAACGAATCCAAATAATATACAACTTCTCTTATTGGATTGATCGCAACCAACAACCAGTGTCCACTGTAAGATTAACAAAATTTAGATTGAAACTTTCTACAAAACTTCAAAACACGAAAAATTATAATAGATGAAGTTTGAATAAAAATGTTACCCATTTCCAGTATTAAATGAAAAAAAAACAATTTTTCCGTATCTATGTTGGCCATAAATGTACGGACAAAATACTCTTTTACGTCATCCGGTCGTTGTTGGATTAATAGTGCGTTGATATTGCTTGGAGATAAGAAGGAGAATCTTTGGTCCAATTGATGCAGGTGCATCAAGTTGGCATACATGAAACTTAAATAAATACATCATTAACATTAAGACCATTCAATGAAATTAGTAGATAAATTGTTCAATAAAAACGAAATAAAGTTGATCGAATAATACCTTATGTATGTATTGACAACATCGAGGCCTAATTCTTCATGTTTAAGAATTTGATCCACATCCTCTCTACTTATTGTTTCATAATAGGAAAAACCAAAAATACCTTCCTCCATAGGTATATTACGAGCACATCCGTCAGCCAAATCTGAAATTCCCATTAATGTCTGAAGGCACGACCTATACCGAGAAGTAGGCTTTTTTCTATTCGCAAACTCTGCCACGTCCTTTTTTGTGCGGACATGTTACTCATAGGGACTTTTTGCATGTCTTTAACATGAATCTAAAGATAAAATGCATATAATAAGTTAGGTGAAGTATAAGATCGTGAACTAACCTTTTCTATGCAAAATATATATTAATTTACCTCCTTTTTGGATGCAACTGACTCGGTCTGCGGCTTAATCCCCTTATCTTTTGATTTGGATTTCGTGGGAGTCTAACGTTACCATGAAAAAAATGTATGCTAAATGGTCGTAATAGTTTTCATAATAGTTTTCAATGCTGCAAATGTTAATATACCTCATAATCTATGAAAATGAGGCTTGACAGCCATGCAACATAAGATCCTATTGCCTCTCTGACCAATGTTGCATCTGAAATATCGTCAGGCAACGGTAATGGCGCATCCCTCTCTATTGCAATTTCAATTTATACTTTCAAAAATCTAGCAGGGAGCAGTTTATGGTGAAGTAATTCTCCCAAGGTGTTATGCATTTTTCCCTTGCCGACCATGTGATAAGTCGATGACGATAAATATAGCTGACAAGGTGAAATTCCCTAAACCAGTAATAAATATGAAATTGTTAATGTTTATATATGTCAATTAAAACAATTGTGCTAATTCATAATAATATATGTTACCTCAGAAATTTTCTGTTGGAAATCACAATTGATACTATCTTTGTCACTAGTATCCTTGAACCCTGACCCTTTCCTTTTTGACATGTATTTTTCTTTGTCCTTTTCCAACTCATGAACTTTAGCTTTTAATTTTTCTAACTCTTCCATCACTTCTTTATTGCTATGACCTTTATTCTTTTGATGACTACCCAAAGATGTTGGAGTCACCCCGAATCCCTTACCCCTCACACGACTGGTATACTCGGGAACATTTAATGCTCGACTAAGTATGCTCCTGCAATCCTGGTCTTCAGCTTGAGTTTGAGATAGACTCTCCTGAAATTCATATGCATAGCAAAATAAATTAGTGGTGATTAAACTCATAAATTCCGTATTTTAATAAACATTTGATTTAATTATAGGAATATTGATATACTTACACATTTCTCATAAATTTGAAGCACATCTTCCTTAATAACTCCATCCTTACCCATCAGGGCAGCCTTCCACAGAACATGTTCCAGAAGAGATGTTTCTTGACTTTTCTCCTCTTCTAACTACACATTAAGAGAAATAATAAATCAATAATATCACTTGATGAACAAGTATATCATATCATTTATATATACATACCAATCTTTGTTGCAAGTGTGCATATCCCATACACCCTTTTTTGTATGGATACGGGGGACTTGATACTCGTTGGCGATTCACGCCACTCACATCCTGAAAATATGAGGTTCTTCTTTTTTCTTTGAAGGTTTCCCATTCTTCAGGCGAAATCAAGTCTGCATACGCCTTTGGAAGTTTTGCATCGATAAAATTGTTATCGACATCCCTAAGAAACTTGTTTGTCAAAAAAGATCGAAACCCTCTTAGTCTTTTTCCGGCCAATTGAAGATAATATGATTTTCGATCATCATCAATGTTAAAGACCTCTACAAAAAACATACATAGAGTGCGTTAGTAATTTATATACATAAGCGTCAACAAAAACGAAAAAAATCACACAACACACCTGTATTTCAGTCCATATTTTTTCTTTAACGGGTTTCAGCTCACGCCTTCTCCAATTATCACAAGTGATTGGAACTTCTCTCCTCACAACAAAACCAATGTAACTTGTCAACATTGAACCGTTAGGCTCAATTAGCTATTTGTCTTCATTCCAATGCACGTCAAATTTGATACCTTTATCTCTTGCACGAATTATTGACTACATAATTGTTATTCCTCGTCTAATCTCACTCTCCACATCACGAGCTGATTCATTTCCATCAATATTAGAAGCAGGATGATCTTTTTCCTAATTAGAAGCCATTCACCTGTAATATTAAACAAAAACATAAACACCATATAAAATTCAAGTAGCATTGAATGAATATCCAAAAAGTAAAAACATAAACACAATATATAAAACCATAAACACAATATAAAAACAAAAACACAATTTTATTGAATGACATAACATTTCACTATTACCTTTTCCACTAACATCTCTTTCGTTTCTTGGTTGGAATATGAATTACTTGGCTCTTAACAACTTAGACGGATGGATTGATCCAAATTCCCTCATTATGATCATTTCTAATATATGATTCATCCACTATTACCTTTTCCATCAACATCACTTTGATTTACATTGTTATCATCAATCACTTTGTTAGATAAAAGGACTATAGACCATTTGGAACTTGTAGGATCAGTGACGTAAAACACCTGTTTAGCTTGAGAGGCTAGAATAAAAGGCTCATCTTTGTACCCCACCCTATTAAGATCCACTTGTAAAAATCCCGACTTATCCATCCGTATACCGCTATTATGTACCCACTTGAAACCAAAGACAGGCATCTGAACATTCTCATAATCAAACACCCAAATGTGCTCGATGACCTCAAAATATGACAGATTTGCATATTTTTGGTTTAAGTCATTCATACTTGAAATGTGCATTGCTTCAGCTAAAACAGTGACACCACTATTTTGCATAGTACTTTTATCATCTTGTTCTTTGGTATAAAATGTGTATCCATTAATTGTGTATGCGCTATAAGAAAACACGAGCAAACTCGGACCATATGCTAAACATCTCAACCTTTCGGTTATTGAAGCGGGATCTAAATCAAACTTTGAATAAATATGATCTTTGAACCATTGTATAAAACTTTGACTATGCTCTCGTACTATCCAATTTTCATTTCTACTCAGATTTAAACCTCGGAGTAGATCCTTGTGCATTTCAACATACGGCTCAACCTCATTGTCATTATGCAGAACATATAAATGCACTTGATCCCGTTCAACCCTTGATGTTGTCACAATTTTATTTATGATTAAATTTTTTCCTTCCTTCCTTTTGATAATATGAGATTTGGGCAGTCCTATGGATTGAACATTGGTCAAATATTCAGTACAAAACTCAACCGCTTCTTCAACAACGTATCGTTCAACCATACAACCCTCTGGCCAACTTTGATTTTTCACGTACCCTTTTAATATTTTCATATAACGCTCAACAGGGTACATCCATCTCATATAAGTTGGTCCACAAAATTGTGCCTCTTTCACAAGATGAACAACAAGATGTACCATAATATCAAAAAATGAGGGAGGAAAATATATTTCAAGCTCACACAAAGTAATAATTATTTATTTTTGCAATATTGGTAAGATCTCAGGATCGATCACCTTACTACAAATTGACCTGAAGAAAAAACACAATTTAGTTATGGCGCTTCTTACTTTTTATGGGAAAATAGAAACGTATACCTATTGGTAGAAAATACTCCATTATAACATGGCAAACACGTGTCTTTAAACTCTTTAACTTGAGGTCTTTCATAGACACAAGTCTTCTAATATCTGAAGAGTAACCTTCTGGAACTTTTACTTCACTTAGAAACTTACACAATAATTTTTCTCCTTTCTAGATAAAGTATAAGCAACAGGCGGCATATATGTTCGTGTTCCTTTATTTATGGGTCCTAATCCAGTTCTTATTCCCATTTGTATCAAGTTCTTTCTTTCTTTAACATCCTTAGACTTTTCTTGTATATTGAGTAACGTACCAATAACACTTTCAAATACATTTTTTTTAATATGCATAACATTAAGAAAATGTCTCACATACAATGACTTCTAATACAAAAATTCAAAAAAAATTGGCCTCTTCTTCCACCCACCTTTGACAAGTGTATGTGCAAAAGACTTGCCAAACTGGGTACTCATATCTTTCACCTTTTCAAAAACTTGGTCACCTATCAACATAGGTGGAGCTCTATCATGTTATGGATTTCCATTGAATGCCTTTCTCCACCCACGGTAGTGATGATTAGAATTTAAGAATCTACGATGGCCGAGAAATACATTATTTTGACAAAATTCCAATCGCTTCCAATTTGTGTGTTCTTCACAAATAGGACACGCTTTTTGACCTTTAATGTTATACCCTGATAGATTCACATATGCCGAAAAATCATTAATTATGCCAAACAACATCGCCCTCAAATTGAAACTTTATTTCCTATATCCATCATAAACCTCCACACCGTTCTCCCATAAAATCTTTAAATCTTCGATTAACGGTTTCAAGTAAACGTCTATGTCATTCCCGGGTTGTTTAGGTCTAGAAATTAACATAGATAACATCATGTACTTGCGCTTCATACATATCCATGGAGGTAGGTTATAAATTATAATAATCACAGGCCATGTGGTATGTGAGATAATTTGAAGATCATGCGGGTTCATTCCATCAGTAGATAATGCCAAGCGAAGGTTTCTTGCTTCTCCTCCAAAATCAGGATAATCATTATCAATTTTCGACCATTGTGGTGAATCTTCCGGATGTCGAAACTTTCCATCAATAATTCTTTCATCTACATGCCAAGTCAAGTGTCTTGCATCGGTTTCACTATGAAACATGCGTCTAAATCTCAAAATTATAGGAAAATACCATAAGACTTTTGCTGGAGACAATATTTTCTTATATCGAGATAAACCGCATTTAGGGCACTCATTTAACGATGCATATTCGTTTCGAAACAAAATGCAATCATTTGGACAAGCATGTATCTTATAATAGCTCATGCCAATAGAGCACAACATTTTTTTGGCCTCAAAGGTTTGATTAGGAAGAACATTATCCTCCGGAAGCATATCTCTCATAATGGCTAATAACGCTGAAAATTTTATCCGACCATCCACTGCCTGCCTTTAAGTTGTACAACTTTAATACTGCAGACAGTCTTGTGAATTTAGTGCAACCTTTATACAATGGTTCATCTGCATCGCATACCGGCCGCTCAAACATTTTGGGACAATCCTGAAGATCTTCTTCAAGTGCTTCTGTAATCTCTTCGATTCGATCACAATCGTATGTATCTGTGCTATTGTCTTCTGAAGCATATGTCGTATTATCCCCCGGTTCAACATTCGCGTAACTTTTATCACCATGGAATATCCAAAATGTGTAACTTCGATCAATTCCACGCCTCAATAAATGCGATTGCAACCCAATTGCGTCAACCTGACCCACAAAACAATAACTTAAGAAAGGACATTTCATTCGATTAGCATCTTCAGCGTGTTCAACAGTAAACTTAACGAATTCCAATACCCCATTCTCGTACTCTTTGGACAATCGATTGACAGACATCCATTTTTTATCCATGGTCTTACTATTAAGTAAGCTAAACAAAAACAATACTTAAAAAAAAGGACAGAGGCTAAAAAGCTTAATACCAATTAGGCATATTCATCGAAAATAAAAATACTATAATTATTCAAGCAACTATAGAAAATTAAAAGAACAACTAATACCTGTAGAGAAGTCATCAACTTCTGAAATCACACAGTGTAATATTCTTGAAAACGCTCAGAAACTCCATTCTTCACAAGTAACTTATATAAATGATCAATTAATTTCATTATAATAAAAAAATCTATAGAATAAGAATTACATTAGAATATTTATACAACATTAAATAATAACTAATATTCTTTTTAACATATATTTTACTGTTTAAATTTTTTTTTAAATATGAATATTTGATTTTAAAATATGAAGGTAAAATATTAATAAAAAAATTTTGTTTAATAAAGATCTATTTTAATATTCTACATTGAAAATATAAATCAATCAAACAATTCATGTGACTCTATATTAATCAAATGACTCATAAAGTGTAACTTTCATTTTTTTCTCTTCAAATTATATTCTAACTTCAAATATAGATCTTCAAACTTTAATCCAACAATCATAATTTGTTTAACTATCTTAATTTATGTGTTAGTATGACTCTTACATTAGAGAATCCAAGTTTTCATAATTCTATTGACCCATAAATACTTTATGTAACATGTCTCTTTTCTCTAGAATTTTTATCACTATATAAATTATTTCTTTTTCAATTTCTAATCACCAATTTTAATAAAATATTTCATCCTTGTGTCTCGTCCGTGACTCTTGTCTAAAAATTAACTTTTCACAATAATAACCGCAATGGTAACATATACACATTTCAATTACAATGCTTTTTTTCTCTCATTCAATACATACAATATTCATTGTGACATTTACACAAACACCTTACATGCAAAACTCATTGTGACATTTTCACAAACACCTTACATGCAAAAACCACATGCCACACAAAACACACCATAATGCAACATTATCAACACTAAATCAACACTAAAACAATACTATCAACACTATCAACTAAACCAAATACAACATTATATATCAACATTATAGAAAAAAACAAATATATCAAAAATCATACATAGAGGAGAAGAGAACTTTGGTTGTGAATGGAAGAAAGGATGAAACGGTCTTGGATGAAAGAAGGATAAGAACCTTAAAGAAAGGATGCAACGATTTTGTCAAGAATCAAATGAAAAATCGCGTTAAAGTGGGTTTTGTTCGTAACTGTACTGTGTTGTGAAAATGGGTTTTGCAAAATAATAATGTTACTGTGTTTTATGATGGGCGCGTGTTTTATTTTTTTTATAACATGACTTTAGGCAGCGCCTGTAGTAGAAAGCACTTCTTAATCCCCCCCCCCCCCCCCCTTTAGGTAGCGCTTTAAGAAAGCACTGCTTAATCCCCCCCTTTAGGCAACGCTTTAGCAAAGCGCTTTATAGCCCATCCTTTAGGCAGCGCTTCTTGATAAATCGGAAATGTATCAAATATTTGGATCAATTTACATGAATTTTATCCGTATTTTAATTAATTAAATTACTCTTTATTCGTATTATGCTGGTATTTTCTATATTTTCAGGAATTCGATGTTTGCAAGACATGTGCAAAGAAAGTCAAGAAAAGTCGAGCTAATCGTATTTAAAATCCGCACAAAGAAAGAGAAATTATGCAATTGAGGGGTGTGTGACAGAATTGGGTGCATTACAAGTAAAAAGCCTTGGAAGAATAAAGAAGAAAGAAGCGCTGGGCCCAATCCACCCAAGGCCCAAAGGAGTGTAACGACCGTTACACATTACCTAGCCCAGGTGTAACGACCGTTACACCTTGCCACGCTAGCCCTTTCCCAAAAGCAGGAGTGTGATGACCGTTACACTAAGTCCTTCAATCCGTAGCGGCCGCTATGGAGGAAAATCCAGAGGAGAAAATATCTCAACTCCCTGCGTGTCTCCAAGTTTATAAATAGGACCTCAAATCCCCATTTATGGGGGACGCTTTTCTTTTCTCTGCTTTTAGAGTTACTCTGCTGAATATTTTCTGCATTATTTCTTTTCGTTTATTTTACCAATATATGGGAGACACCTAAAGTCATCCAAATATTCTGCCATAGTATATTCAGGTTTAATTTAAGTATTTCATTTATTTATGCCAAGATTGTCTGAAATGTCTAGTTTATTTAAATTGTTTGATGGTAGTTATTTATGTTGCGCTGTTATTGAATTGTATAACATGTTAGGCTAAATTTATTTATCGGTATGTAAGGTCATATAGTGAACGGGGTTTAGCAACGCCAATTGACTAGTTCCTTTTAAAAAAAGAATAATTTTCTGGTTTCAATTACTAGTTCTAAATATTAATTGTTTTGTTACGAGAGTAAAATACAGATAGAAGTTAGGATCATTAAAACGAGAGTTTGAGATAATAACTGGACAGTGGTAATTGTGCATCAACTTAAAATACAGCGAGAGCGCTTTTAAGTTGATTAGGTTTTGTTTGTTTCCAAAAACTATTTTTAAACTCTAATTGAAACAGCGAGAGCACTCACTTAGATTTGATCGTAGGATCTAAATCAATAAACATGAGAGTGTGAGAAGAGGGTTTTCAAACAAATACTTCCTACTAAAAACAGTTTTGTTAATCCGAGTTAGGTCAATGAGTTACTAAATCCCCGAAGTCCGACCATTACATACTGTGATACGGTGGGAGAACTGACTTGGGTTTTGCGTTTGTTTTCGCAAATGTTTCGGTTAAGCAAGAGTCGCCACCGACTTTTTATTTTATCCTAAGGAAAGGTCAAAAAGCACAGGAAAGACCTTTGAGATGTTTTCTTGGGTTCGGGGAGTAGATTATAGAAAGGGAAGGTATTAGCACCCTTTCTATCCATGGTTATCCATGAGCTCTTAGTTACTTGCTTAGATCACTTGCTTTTGCTTTTTAATTGTTTGAAATGGTGCTTTGTGTGTGTGGTTTTGAAAATGTTTTGAAAAAAGATGCCTTGTATAGGCAACCTTTGTAACAATTCTTGTTTGAATGTTTTACAAAGGTGTTTGTCTTTTTGAAAAGATGTTTCAATGTTTTTGAAAGTTGTTTTGAAATTGTGTTGTGAAATGTGTTTTTGAAAAGTAGCAAGGATGTTTTTTACAAGTTTGATCAAGTAACTAAGAGTTGTCTATCCTATTTTACTCAAAGATATTTCTTATGTTTTTAACCCTTTTAACAGTGTTGTTTCACCATTGTATTTGGTGAACAACCTTGTGTTAGGATGTTAACGGGACAGGCGTGGGTCATCGTATAGACCATGAAAGCAATTGTGTAAAGTATTTTGGCAATTTTCTTGAGGGACTTGATCATTTTGTTTGGGAAACTCCGATAGCGTCATCGAGGGACTATGATCATTTTGTTTGTTTTTTTGTTTTGCCAAAGTACTCAACATGCAACCATGGCCCATTTTTGAAGGCAACACGTGGATGAAACCCTAGGGGTGTAAGTGTGCATTTGTGTTTGTTTTTCATGCATGTTTATTCTTTGGATTAGGTCAAGCTATTTGTTGATTGATTTTGCATACAAACCCTACGACTAAGCATGGCATAATTGAAAGCTTTTAAACGTGCGAGAATTTAAAGTCCTAGATTATTACAACATGATTATGGGGATGGGGATACAAATTTGAATTGGGCATATTTGGCAAGAAATAAAATCTAAGTTATTACAACCATATCGAATGTACAAGTCCATATTTAATATTTAAATAAATACAATTAAATAAATATCAAATAAATATATATTATGAAAAAAAAAGATTGTTTAGGTATGTGAAAAAGGTTTTTTATGTTTGAAGTATAAACAAAATAAAAAAGGGTTAAATTTAATTGTTTTTTTGGTCATTTTAGGACAAAACCCTAATTTTTGAATAAATAGTACTATTTATTAATTATATACAATATATATATTAATTTATACAAAAAATAAAAAGTATATTGTAAAAGAAAAGTATTTTTGGTGTCAAATTTTAATAAAAAAAATAAAAAGTATTATTTCTATATTTTTGCCCTAATTATTTAACAAAATATGTATATGTATATATTAAATTTATTAAACCTATTAAATGTACAAAGTATAAAATATTAATTATTTACAAAAAAATGTAAATTCAAGAAAATGTTTTTAAAATGTAAATAAAAATAATAACTGAAAAATAAATATATTTTTTATACTATTTTTTAGGGTTTTAATAAAAAGGATTTATATTATTTACATACATATGTTTAATAAAGTAAATAAATATCAAATAAATATGAAAAAAATGTGGAAAATTATTTTTGTTATTTTTTATGTTTAAGCAAAAAATATAAAGTCAGAATAAAAAGGAAAATCATAAAAATGACAAATATTTAATCAAATGGGCCAGGGGGGTGCAAACTAAAAAAAAAGGTGCAAAAAGCAAAACTGACTCAGGCCCAGCCCAAGCCATCACCTTCTTCAACCTCCAGCACCTGTTTTGAAAACGCGCGCGCTTCCTTGTTCAACATGCCAACTTCTGATTCTTTGATCCTTTGACAAATCTTAAAACATGAAACTTGTAGAGAATTTAAACACGAATCCAACCATATAAAGCATTAAATCTAACTCTCAAAGACCAGAGAGAATTTCTCTGGCCCTAAAATCTGACCTAACTTTTTTCACATGTTCATGGCTGAAATTCTCATAGCACACTTAACATAAATAAAAACTGATCACATGTATGGCTTCAGGGCTATGAGTATGACATATTTCATTCACAAACCTAAAGCTAAATGTTCCTAAATAGAGAGATAGGAAGTGGACAAAAACCTATTTCAGCTTGAATCGAGTAGAGCAATGCAGCAACCTTCAATGGAGTTTGAGCTTCTGTTGAGCTTGCCTGAGGTCCAAGGAAGCTTCTCCAATGCCTGGCTTGCTTTGAAACACCTTGTATCGTGCTGTAGAAGTTCACCTGCAAAGCTTGAAAATGAAAATGGCAAACTGGATTAGAGGTGTTACAGCTGGAGTTTTAGGTTTGAAATAGTTTAGGTGGATGGTATGGAAGGTGTTTGAACAGGTTTTAGCAAAAATGCACGAGCAATTTGAGTTGTGGACTTCAATCTGCAGGGAGTGCCCTGTTTTTGCAGCAAAACAATGATTTGGTGTATTAGGAGGTATGAGGGATGGAAGGGTCGTGCCTTAGGTCTGTTTTGATGTGTGGACCTTGTTCACAAAGTTTGCTTTGGCTTATGTTAACAGGAATGAGACTTGGTTGTGTTTTGCAATATTTCTTGTTTTTGAAGCAAAGAGTGTTCAAGTTGTCAATGCAGGCATGTACCCTCTATATTGTATGCTTCATATCTTGCCCTTGATACTTGCAATTTGGATTTGATTTGGCTTCAGAGATATGGCCCCCTTATGCTCAAAGATCATGTTTTGACATAAAGTGTAACTTTACCAAAATGGCATTATACCTTTTTCTAATTAAGGGTTAGTTTTATGTGTAATGCCCAAATGGATGAAATAACACCTTAACACAATGGTTAGGCATTAAATTATGGAGTGTAATCTAGGTTTTGATGCCTGCAAGCTAGCATTACATAAACTGATTTGAAAATGCAAGTTGCTATGAACATGCCTTGGCCATGAACAAAAGTGAGTTTTTGCCAACTTTGTGAATTCGATTCTCTCTAACCACAAGGGTGTTTGAGGAGTTCTTGGACAATTTGGAAAGCTTAAAACATGTACTATAATCCATCTTTGTAATGAAACTTTAAACTCCAAGTGGAACTATGTGAAAAATGGCCAAGAAGATGGGTCAAAATCCTGCCTAGATTAGGGCAAATTTCTTCGAAGTTAAAAGTTTTTGGTACCCTTGTTCCAAAAATCCTAACTTGAGATGCAAGCTTCCTTTGAGAAAACTTTGTGAATAAAAGTTGTAGACTTTGCAATGGACTACAACTTTCATGTTGCAAGTTTTGTTTGAATCCATTTGCATCTTGATGAAAAAATGGGACAAAGTTAGGAAAAAATAAGAAAATTTCATAACTTAGAAAATTTCTAAGTTATGAAATTTTTCCATCTTAAACCCTAATTTGCATTTTTGGGTTTCTTGATGAACAAGTTTCATAAATTGACATGTCTTGATTAAAAATAACTCTTGGCATTTGATTTTGACCAAAAAGTCAAAGTTTGATTATTCAGTGTACAGTCACATTTTGATCAGTTGACTGAAAAATTCATTTGTCAATCCTATGTAATTGAGATCTTCTGAACTTGTTGAATGGGTCAAGACAATGTCATTGAGTCCTTGAGTTAATGTGTGAGCTTGATTTGCCAATGGTTAGGTCAAACAGTCAAAAATTTCCTTTGTGCAGTCAAAACCCTAAAAATGACCATTTTGCCCTTTTGATGATCTGATCAAATTTCTTGTGGAATTGTGATCCAAACTTGATCAAATGATTCATATGAGTTCATAATGTTGATGTGGGTCAAATTTTATGAGGTTTGGCTGTCAATTGGCTACAATTGACTTTTTCCCCAATACAGTTGATTTCTAGGTCAATTGTCCAATTGACTGGGCAAAAATTTGAATCAAGGCTTGAAACTTGGTAAGGAAAAACTTGTGAGTCCAACATGAAGTATGAAAGTCACTTTGGGCATTTTAGGTTAAAACATCCCTGTGCAAACTCAAACCCTAATTTAGGTCAACAGTGCAAGGAGGGGTCTTGAGCAGAACAAACCCTAGCTTGATCTTGAGTTTCAAGAGTCTTGTGATGAGAAAGTGTTGATAAAATGAGAGGGCAAATTTTGGGGTACAACAGTTTCCCATGTTCAATCTTCTTGAACCTGAAGAGTTAGATTGGCAAGTTTGCCTTTCGCGTCTCGAAGGTAAAAGGAGATTGGACATTAGAGCGCCCGTAAATTTGCACTCGTCAAAACATAGGTGCGGGAATGGGCTTAAAGATGCCATTTGGAGATGGTGGAATCTTGCTGGAGATGGGCTTAGAGATTCCATCTGGAGATATGACAGAATCTTGTTGGGGATGGGCTTAAAGATGCCATCTAGAGATTGTTTGTTGAACTGTATGTCGTTGGTGAGTGAGTGAGTATCAGAAAGGTATCCATGTTTGGAACATCTCTGGACTGGGGGTCTGAATAAG
Organism: Vicia faba; assembly: GCA_948472305.1. NCBI lineage: Eukaryota > Viridiplantae > Streptophyta > Magnoliopsida > Fabales > Fabaceae > Vicia > Vicia faba. Next base: position 1,268,467,051 of record OX451737.1, on the reverse strand, counting down.
CAATAGATTGACATCCATGTTTGGAGAATCCGTAAACTATTTTCATAAGTTGAAATTGAATAAGCGATAGATTAACATCCGTGTTTGGAGAATCCGTAAACTGTTTTCAAAAGTTGAGTCTGAACAAGCGATAGATTAACATCCGTACTTGGAGAATCCGTAAACTGTTTTCATAAGTCTTGAATCTGAACAAGTGATAGGTTAACATCCGTATCTGGAGAACCCGTAAACTGTTTTCAGAGGTCTTGAATCTGAACAAGCGATAGATTAACATCCGTATCTGGAGACCCCGTAAACTGTTTTCAGAGGTCTTGAATCTGAACAAGCGATAGATTAACATCCGTGTTTGGAGAATCTGTAAACTATTTTCATAGGTCTTGAATCTGAACAAGCGATAGATTAACATCCGTATCTGGAGAACCCGTAAACTGTTTTCAGAGGTCTTGAATCTGAACAAGCGATAGGTTAACATCCGTATCTGGAGAACCTGTAAACTGTTTTCAGAGGTCTTGAATCTGAACAAGCGATAGGTTAACATCCGTATCTGGAGAACCCGTGAACTGTTTTCAGAAGTCTTGAAGTTGAATAAGCAATAAATCAGCATCCATGTTGGGAAGCGTCCGTAAACTGTTTTCAAAAGTTGAAGTTGAAGCTTATTAATCTTATCCTGAAAAGGGTAAAATATTAGCTGAAACACAAAGTTATGTTGCATGAAATGTATGATGCAATATATATGTTATATCAATGTTTATGATATATGAATGTAGTAAATGCGCCTGTAAGCTGATGAGTTGTCTTGCTGAGGATAGATGAATCCTGGATAGTCGGAGATAATAGAATCTTGACTGCTGCCGGGGAAAGTGAATCCTTGACTGCTGCAGGGGATTGCAAGAATCTTTGATTGCTGAAGATGAGAAATCCTTGTTGACTGCTGACTGCTTGGGGAACAAGGAAAGCTTTGAAAATCTCTACTGGGAAGTTTAAAACCTGGGAGACTTATGCTGGAAAAATGGGACTGAGAATCTTCAATCTGTCGGGAAGTATCTTTGTGGGGAGAATGTTCACTATTCTGGTTCCAATGGGGATAGGATATTTAGGGTTTTTTTTTTTGGGCTCCACTGGGGATCTTTAAACTTGACTCAGAGGGGAATTAAGTCCTGGAATGCACTTTAGCCGGGGAATACAGCTTTAGAAAGCTTTTGCTCTGCTGAAGATCCTGAAGTTTAACTTTGTTGGGGAAATATATTCCGAATTTTAACTCTGTTGAGGATCTTGAAGTTTTAGTTCCGCTGGGGATTTCTTCTGAAAGGGTATCAAGATATCTACCTATACCTTCAACCTATCATCAATCATCTTTTTTCAATTTTTATTTGTAAGCAATGATTATGTTCAAATGCATATGCCTATTTAATAAAACATTTGACGTTTTTTCAAATAAAACATAAGTGTAAAAAAGAAAAGGAAGGCAAAGCAAATTTCTGCACTTGGAAGTGTATTTGTATTAACTTTTTATGAGTATCTTTGTACAAAGGAGACAAACATCCTAGTAAGAGAATTTTGTCGTAAAAATTGAAAAAATTTATACAAAAGAAGGATGGCTATGTGTAATAATTCCATGGGATTCCCATTCTGCTATAGCATTCACAACTCTGAATGTCTTGTTCATTCACTGCTTCGTCCGCCGGTGATTGGATTGATCAGAAGCTTGGAGCTTGTTGGTGAAGAGATCGTTCTTAAAGTGATCCAACGAGACATAGTCATACGCTTGAATTCCCTAACTTTTGCCTGAATCGCCCTTTCGGGTTTTCGATCCACCAGGAAACCCTTTTTTGCCCAAGCCGCCCTTTCGGGTTTTCAACTTGCCGGGTGTACAGATTTTTTTTGTTTTATCCCTTATTTTTTCCTGAACCGCCCTTTCGGGTTTTCGGTTCACCGAGATGCCCACTTTTGCCCAAGTTGCCCTTTCGGGTTTTCAACTTGTCGGGTCCTTTTATGCGTAGTATCTTTTTACTATGTCTGCGTTCGCAGGGTGTGGCAAATCATCGCCGTCCATGGTGGTCAAAATCATTGCCCCACCAGAAAAGATGCTCTTGATCACAAATGGTCCTTCGTAAGTAGGAGTCCACTTTCCCCTGGGATCACTTTGCGGTAAGATGATCTGCTTGATTACAAGATCTCCGATTTGATATATCTGACGCCTTACTTTCTTGTTGAAAGCCTTGATCATCCGTTTTTGGTAAGTCTGACCATGGCAAACAGCAGTAAGTCGTTTCTCATCGATAAAATTAAGTTGATCAAGTCGGGTCTGAATCCAATCGTCTTCACTCAAACCAGCGTCTCTCATAATCCTTAAGGAAGGAATCTGAACCTCCATGGGTAGAACAACTTCCATTCCATACACAAAAGAAAATGGGGTTGCCCCTGTTGAAGTACGTGTCGTGGTACGATATCCATGCAGAGCAAACGGTAACATCTCATGCCAGTCCTTGTAGGTAACTGTCATTTTCTGAATGATCTTCTTGATGTTTTTGTTCGCGGCTTCAACAGCACCGTTCATCTTCGGCCGATAGGGAGATGAATTGTGATGATAAATCTTGAACTGTTCGCATAGAGCGGTGATCATAGTATTGTTCAGATTTGTACCATTGTCTGTGATGATCCTGTCGGGGACACCATACCGGCATATGAGGTTCTGCTTGATGAAGCGGGCAACCACATTCTTCGTAACAGAGGCAAAGGAAGCTGTTTTAACCCACTTGGTAAAATAATCAATAGCGACCAAGATGAAGCGATGTCCATTGGATGTCGTGGGCTTGATCTCTCCAATCATGTCAATGCCCCACATTGCAAATGGTCAAGGAGCTGTCAGAATGTTGAGAGGAACAGGAGGGATATGTACCTTGTCGGTGTAGATTTGGCATTTATGGCAAGTACAGGAATGTTGATAGCAATCAGCTTCCATAGTAGACCAGTAATAGCCTTCCCTTAGAATCTTCTTAGCCATCGTATGCCCGCTCAAGTGGGTGCCGAATGTGCCACTGTGTATCTCAGTCATGATCAACTCTGCTTCAGCTTTGTCCACACAACGAAGTAAAACACAATCATGGCTACGCTTATAAAGGATGCCATTGCTTGGGAAGAACTTGGCAGCAAATCTCCTTAAGAATTTTTTGTCATTGACGGAAGCTCCTTCGGGATATTCTCTAGTCTGGAGATACCTTTTGATTTCATGAAACCAGGGTTGTTCCACTACTTCTTCGGTATTAATCTCATGACAGTGTGCAGGTTCGCTCATTCGCTCGACGGTAATTTGGGGAGCCTTGTTATCCCAGTTGAGTTTAAACATGGAAGATATTGTAGCCAGAGCATCTGCTAGCTGATTCTCTTCTCGCGGAAAATGCTCGAAAGTAATCTGCTCGAAATGATTCAGCAATGTCAAGACATGTTCTTTGTATGGGATAAGATTAGGATGTTTGGTGTCCCACTCTCCTTTGACTTGACTGATAACCAAAGCCGAGTCCCCAAATACGATCAAAGATTTGATCCCCAAGTCTATAGCAGCCTTGAGACCAAAGATGCAAGCTTCATATTCGACCATGTTGTTGGTACAGCTGAAACAAAGTCGGGCAGTGAAAGGTGTATGGCAACCTTCCAGAGAAATAAGTAATGCACCGATACTGTTGCCGAGTGCATTTGAAGCACCATCAAAGTACAGGGTCCATCAGGATCCATTTTCAGGTCCGTCATACGGTCCGTTACCTTCGACGTTGTCTAATGTCATGATGTCCTCGTCCGGGAAGTCGAATCTCATCGACTGATAATCTTCGACGGATTGATGAGCTAGATGGTCAGCTAGTACACTCTCTTTTATAGCTTTTTGGGTAGTATACTGGATGTCATACTCAGTCAGGATCATCTGCCATCTAGCGATTCTTCCAGATAAAGCAGGCTTCTCAAAGATATATTTGATCGGGTCCATCTTGGAAATCAGCAAAGTGGTATGAGTCAACATATACTGCCTTAGTCGGCGAGCAGCCCATACCAAAGCGCAACAAGTTTTCTCGAGCAATGAGTAGCGAGTCTCACAGTCGGTAAACTTTTTGCTAAGATAATAAATGGCATGCTCTTTTCGACCAGACTCGTCATGTTGGCCCAATACGCACCCCATTGAGTTGTCCAAAACAGTCAGATACATGATCAACAGCCTTCCTTTGACGGGGGGCATCAGGATAGGAGGTTCTAGTAAATACTCCTTGATCTTATCAAAAGCAATTTGACAATCATCGTTCCATTCAACTACCTGATCCTTCTTCAATAGTTTGAAAATTGGCTCACAGGTAGACGTCAGATGAGAGATGAACCTGGCGATATAGTTCAAGCGTCCCAAGAACCCTCTAACCTCCTTTTTAGTACGGGGAGCAGGCATTTCTTGTATAGCCTTTACTTTTGCTGGATCTACCTCAATACCCTTGTTGCTGACAATGAATCCCAGAAGTTTACCAGACCTAACTCCAAAAGTGCACTTGCTTGGATTCAGTCTGAGTTTGTACTCCTTCAACCTAGCAAACAGCTTCTGCAAATGTTCAAGGTGCTCTTCTTCTGTTTGTGATCGAGCTATCATATCGTCTACATAAACTTCAATCTCATGATGTATCATATCATGAAACAAAGCTACCATGGCGCGTTGATAAGTTGCCCTTACGTTCTTCAGTCCGAACGACATCACCTTATAGCAGAAGGTACCCCATTGTGTAACAAAGGTAGTTTTCTCCATGTCCTCGGGGGCCATTTTAATCTGGTTGTAGCCCGAGAATCCGTCCATGAAGGAAAATACCTTGTGTTGAGCCGTGTTGTCAACCAAGATGTCGATATGCGGCAGCGGAAATTTATCTTTAGGGCTAGCCCTGTTCAAATCTCGATAGTCCACACACATTATGACCTTGCCGTCTTTTTTGGGTACGGGCACGATGTTAGCAACCCATTGTGGATAGGTTGTAACAGCCAGAAAGCCGGTGTTGAATTGCTTCATTACTTCAGCCTTAATCTTCTCAGACATGTCGGGCCTCATTCGGCGAACCTTTTGCTTGATCGGTGGACAATCTTCTCTTGTGGGGAGACGGTGAACCACGATATTTGTGTCTAACCATGGCATGTCTTCATAAGACCAGGCGAAGATTTCAACGTTTTCATTCAATAATTGTATTAAGTGTTCCTTGACACTTGGTTCCAGGTTGGCACCCACTTTTACTTCCTTCCTATCTTCCTCTGTCCCTAAGTTGATGTTTTCTAACAACTCTTCATGAGGCAAGATGGCTCTCTCTTCTTGCTGTAGAAGTCTGGCTAACTCTCCCGGCACTTCACAATCTTCGTCAGCTTCGTACTCAGCGTGATTGACCAAATCTTCAGAGTTATTGAAGGCTAAAACAGAATAGTCACCCATGGAATCCGGAGTGGATGGGTACCTGCATTTGTGAGTGTGGGTGTGTGTAAGGGATAGCCATCCTTAAACAACCAAAAATGCAAAAGGAAAGAAAATGAACACAACAGTTTATAAATGAAAAACGTCCAATGATTCATTAAAACATGGCATATGATTATGAAGGAAATCAAACCCTTACAAATAGACCTACATGCCCCGGGAAAGGCATGAGGTGAAAATAGTGTGCGAATTGTTTTAATTATTACAGACCATAAAAATGGGAAATTGTTCAAAGATAAAAATTACTGATTGATAAAGGTGATAGGGACAAAATCCTTTGCCTCCCAATTGCTCAAACCCCCTTCGATCGTTGGAAAGATCCAATCTTCAAAGTGGCTCTCCTCATCTTCATCTTCTATAGCATTGATTCCACGGAGAGAAATCTTGATGGGCGTTTTTTCAATTTTGGAGCGACGCATAACCTTTTGTCCCGCCGTAGTAAACCCTAAACCAAACTTGTCCGTCTTATGGGGAAAGTCAGGCAACTGTCCCCATATTGTGCTCTTCCCCTCCTTAATCACAGCCTCCGCATCTTTGAGAGATGCCATCCTAGCCATCTGCTTGGGAATGATAGGTACCTCCACTACTGCCTTCGCAACCGCAACCTCGGGAGAAACTTCCTCGAAATGCTGAAAAGGTGTTTCGATGAACTCGCCATCTAACTACACATATCAAAAGGAGTTGAGATGACTAATCATGTACTCCTCTTCGCCATGCACGGTTATGATTTTACCCTTAACAGGATACTTCAGCATTTGGTGCAAAGAGGACGTAACCGCCCAGGCATAATGGATCCATGGTCTCCCCAGCAAGCATGAGTATGACGGACGGATGTCCATCACGTAGAAGGTGGAGTTAAACACTTAGGTGCCTACCTTGATGGGAATATCAACCTCCCCATGAACCATTCTTTTGGAACCATCGAAAGCTCTAACGATAATGTTGCTAGGCTTGAGGGTCAAACCTTCACAATCCAGACGGTCTAAGGCCTTCTTTGGCAGCACATTCAGGGAAGAACCAGTGTCGACCAAGACATGGGAGAGTGTGGTCCCTCGGCACTCAACTGAAACATGTAATGCATCATTGTGCTTCCTTCCCTTGGGAGTTAAGTCCGCATCGAAAAAGCCCAGGCCATTGTCAGCAGTAAGACTGGCCACACAATTTTGAAATTGGTCAGCTGAGGTCTCTTGGGGGACATGTGTTGTTTTCAAAAATTTAATCAGAGCCTTAGCGTGGGCCTCTGAATAGAGCAGGAGAGCTAACATTGAGATTTTAGAGGGGGTTTGCCCCAGTTGTTCTACCACGTCGTAGTCACTTTTGCGGATTATCTTTAGGATCCCATCCATCTTCTTCTGAGTGGTTTCAGGGATAACCACAGCATGAGCCTTCGTCCTGACAGGCTCTTTCATAATCCCCTTACCTTTGTCGGTGTTATCAGCGGATGGTCTTTCTTCAGGAGCGTTTAATTCTTCAATCACTGGGCCTTGCACAGAGGGTCCAACAGATGCAGAAGCTTTTAAGGGTCCGAAGACTTCTCGGGGAGGAGAAATCTCTGGAGAAAAGATCCGGCCACTGCGGGTGATCTTGCTAGTACCCGCGATGTTTCCTACATCAAGGTCTTCTTCGGAAATTTCTTGGACTGTTTCGATTTGCTTGATGCCGTGGTAGAAGATCTCTCCCCCATAGTTCCACGGTATCTTTTTGCTTGACTGGTACGGGATAGGTCCCGGCATGGTGATCTTGAGAGGTACACACTCGGAGTTGGGTGTAATCCTGACAGGCCTTTTGCAAGCCTTGGGAGGATTGTCGGAAATGGTAATGATGGCAATATCATGGGTTAAAGTATCACAAGTATCAGGAGCAATTGGATTGAAAGTGTTAACAGGGGTTTTCTGAAAAAATATTTCTTGAGTATCCATCAGGCGTTGGACACCCGACTTCAACATTGGACAGTCATCTTGAATATTCACACAAAAATAGAAATCTTCATCACAACTAGGAAAGATCCCGGCTCTCAACAAATTTTCTTTTATCACTAACAATGGAGTCAACAGATCGGCAACGTCGGTAACATGGAGATCTTCCAAAACAGCATGCACATTGTGACCGTGCTTGGGCATTGGCGCGGATATAACATTGGGATTTTCAGGAGCGTCAAAATCGACCTCTTTGGCGTCAATTAAATCCTGAATTTTGTTCTTGAGTGCCCAACAATTATTGGTATCGTGCCCAATGCTGTCAGAATGGTAGGCACACTTTCCGTTGGGATGATAATGTGGGGAAGTGGTATTTACATTCTTTGGCGCTTCTTTAATATAGGTAAGTTTCAACTTCAGGAGACGTGGAAGGATTTGAGCAGGTGTCATATTTACTGGAGTAAACTGCCGTGGTGGCCTTTGCTGATAAGTTCTGGGCTGATCATTCCTCGATTGGTTGTTTCTAGGCTGGTCTGATGTGGACTTCTGTATTAATACGGCCCCCACTATTGGCCGACGTTCCCCTCTTTCCCGATTTTTCTGAGTGTATACGGCAGATGCTTCTTTCTTGGCTGGGAAAGGTTTTCTAGCAGTGGTGGATGCGGAAGCACCCTTTTCAATTTTTCCACTTTTGATACCGGCTTCCACCCTCTCGCCAGTCAAAATCAACTCAGTAAATCCTACTGAAGAGCTTCCGATTAGATGGTTGAAGAAAGGGCCAGATAGGGTCCCCAAAAACATGTCAACTAATTCCCTATCTGATAGCGGTGGCTGCACCCTTCTAGCCAGGTCGCGCCACTTCTGGGTGTACTCCTTGAACCCTTCATTTGAAGCTATTCCCATACTCTGTAGCTGAGTACGGGTTGGCGCCAAATCAGTGTTGTACTGATACTGACGATAGAAAGCGGCTGCCAAGTCTTCCCAATTATGTACCTATGACCTCTCGAGCTGATAAAACCAATCTAACTGAGTACCAGACAAGCTGTCCTGGAAAAAATGTACCCAGAGATCTTTGTCGGATGAATGTGGCTGGATCTTCCTAACATACGACCTCAAGTGCATCTTAGGGCAAGATAGACCGTCGTATTTGGCGAATGTTGGGACCTTGAATTTTGGAGGGATGACAATCCCAGCCACAAGCCCCAGCTCCTCAAAATCTAATCCGGGCACCCTCTGCAACTCCATAGCTGCCAATCTGTCTTCAAGGTTCTTATACTTGTCATCCGCTGGTGGATACTGTTGTTCTGAATAGTCTTCGTCCACTTCCTCTTCCTCCTCTTCTACCTCAGATTCGGAAGGTATAGTAACTCCTTTCCCTTTTCCAACCCCCTCATCGGATGTTGACGGAAACTCAAGAGCCCTTCTAGCATCACCCTCAAATCTTCTTCCGAAAGTAGCCACCCCCGGTCTATTTTTCTTTTTCTTCTCTTTACTCTTCCCTAGCAGAACTTTGAGATCCTCCTGACCCTTTGCCAAGGTCATGAGGAGTTGTTGAAATTGTGAATTTTGTTCCTGTAGGTCCTTCACTGTTTGCTCCAAATCCATCTTGCTGAAATAAACAGCAGAAAGATAAGGAAACCTGGCTTGAATACCTGTTTTTGCATATGATGAATGATATGTTTATTCATGTAATGCATTCAAGGATTTAGAAATTCAAAGTTGTTGCAGACAAAAAGAACACACGTCATATTAATAAGAAGAAATTTTGTTAGTACATAAATTCCCCCTGGGCCAAATATTACAAAACTTCTTAAGGTAAAAAGACGTTGCGCATCCTTTTTGGTGCAATGTAAGTGTTGAGAGTCTCTTCCTCGTGAAGTCGGCGGGTGAGCTCTAAAACCTTCTTCTCACTGGCATAGAAGTTGGCTTCAAAAGTATCCCGTTCTTCCTTGAGTTGGATCCAACTCTTTTGCATCTCCTCCCATGATGTTGGCATGCTAGGATATAGGATGGTGTATGGAACCTCTCCTTCCTTAACAGGCTCTTTAATCAAGGGGAGAACGTGAAGATATGGCATCATAAGATTCTGAGAGCGAGTTCGTACCCACTTGAGGTAAGGCTCAAGGGGGATGGAATTCTTGTGCCCCAGTGTCTTACTATCCACCTTGTTAGGCATCCTCCAAGCTCTGATGAACCTTTGGCGAAGTCCTTACGCATTGTTGTCGAAGTCAAAAACTAGGTCAGGAATTAGCATGTCATGAGGGCCATCCCTCTGAGCATATCCAAATTGTCTCAAAGCTAGACAATGGTTGTAGGTAATGCCTCCTCTAATGCCAAGTAATGGGACATTAGGGAATTCGCCACAACGATCAATAATGATGACATTTTCTCTGGACCGAGAACACCAATGTACATCAGAATGTGTGAGGGTCATCAATCGTTGTGACCACCTCAAACCCTGCTCGTTCTTCAAAACTGATTGTGGAAGGTGAGAAATAAACCACCTTGCTAGGAGAGGAGTACAGCACATGAGAACACCTATTTTCCTCATTGTTCGTGTGTAAACTGAGTGTAGGATGTCCCCAAGCAATGTAGGTATGGGATTCCTGGATATGAAAATCTTGACAGCATTCACATCTATAAGTTGGTCAGGATTAGGGAACAAGACCAACCCATAAATAAGGAGTGCTACAATCTCTTCAAAAGCTTGCAGATCTAGGGAATTCCAACACTCTCGTGCCTTCTCAAACAAGAACTTTGCCAAGAAGCCCTTGACACCACTTCTGGTTTCCAAATGCCCCTTGATGTCAGATGGTTGCAAGTGCAATGCTTGAGCAACATCTTCAGGTTTTGGTTCTTTTTCTGTACCGTTGTAGGGTAGTTGATTAAGAATAGGAATTCTCAAGAGTTGAGAAAATTCCTCCAAAGTAGGCACCAATTGGTAGTCGGGAAAGGTGAAACAGTGGTGAAGGGGGTCAAAGAAATGGAACAACACTTTCACCATGTCTTCTTCAATGTTGGTGTTGACTAGGTTGAGAAGTCTACCGTGTCTTTCACTGAAGAGAGAATTTTCTGGAATTCTGGATGTAAGCTCCTTGAGTTGAGGAGGGATTCTCACAAGGTTGACTTGAATTGTTTTCCTGCGAAGAGATTCCATGACCTACAAAACAAGAACAAAGATGAAGATCCAAACCCTTGAAATGGTTAGTGGATGCATATGATGCTTTATGATGTTCATGATGTATGCACAAACATATGTACAAGCAAGTCATACAAAACCCTAGTTTCAGGCTTGCATGAGGTTTTATAGGTAAGTATCCTCTTGAGTTTAGTTGGCTTAAAACTTGTCCTAAATAGTAACCGGGTTCTAAGGAGCTCAATATCATTGGATTGTTTTCTATGTTCATTGTTTTGGTTTAGCCACTTAACTAGCGACCAAAATATTCCAAGAAAACAGCCCTCAATGAGTGTAGTATTGAGTATCTACCAACTTCGGACTGCACCAAAGTCGGTCATCTCACTACCCCTAATAAAGGCCAAGATGGTCAAGTAAGGTTCTAGGTCATTAGTGCTTAGTGACATCACTCAGCGGCCCCGTATTCTCTTTGATTGACTCAAAGGCTACCGGTACTCACAAATATGTCGCACTAATATAGCTATTGCTTCAACCGTGTCGGTATACCCCGCACAGTTTCCACAACGTATTGCTATCTATGAATGTTTCCCAAATCCGGGTGGAGGATTTCAAGCCCAAACAAGTGAACCAAAAAAGTAAAGCAAACAAAGCAAAAAATTAATCATACAAAAGGTGATCTAAGCCCTAAGGTTACTCCACTTTTAAAGTTTTCCCCAGCAGAGTCGCCAGTTCTGTGATACGGTGGGAGAACTGACTTGGGTTTTGCGTTTGTTTTCGTAAATGTTTCGGTTGAGCAAGAGTCGCCACCGACTTTTTATTTTATCCTAAGGAAAGGTCAAAAAGCACAGGAAAGACCTTTGAGATGTTTTCTTGGGTTCGGGGAGTAGATTATAGAAAGGGAAGGTATTAGCACCCTTTCTATCCATGGTTATCCATGGGCTCTTAGTTACTTGCTTAGATCACTTGCTTTTGCTTTTCAATTGTTTGAAATGGTGCTTTGTGTGTGTGGTTTTGAAAATGTTTTGAAAAAAGATGCCTTGTATAGGCAACCTTTGTAACAATTATTGTTTGAATGTTTTACAAAGGTGTTTGTCTTTTTGAAAAGATGTTTCAATATTTTTGAAAGTTGTTTTGAAATTGTGTTGTGAAATGTGTTTTTGAAAAGTAGCAAGGATGTTTTTTGCAAGTTTGATCAAGTAACTAAGAGTTGTCTACCCTATTTTACTCAAAGATCTTTCTTATGTTTTTAACCCTTTTAACAGTGTTGTTTCACCATTGTATTTGGTGAACAACCTTGTGTTAGGATGTTAACGGGACAGGCGCGGGTCATCGTATAGACCATGAAAGCAATTGTGTCAAGTATTTTGGCAATTTTCTTGAGGGACTTGATCATTTTGTTTGGGCAACTCCGATAGCGTCATCGAGGGACTATGATCATTTTGTTTGTTTTTTTGTTTTGCCAAAGTACTCAACATGCAACCATGGCCCATTTTTGAAGGCAACAAGTGGATGAAACCCTAGGGGTGTAAGTGTGCATTTGTGTTTGTTTTTCATGCATGTTTATTCTTTGGATTAGGTCAAGCTATTTGTGGATTGATTTTGCATACAAACCCTAGGTCTAAGCATGGCATAATTGAAAGCTTTTAAACGTGCGAGAATTTAAAGTCCTAGATTATTACAACATGATTATGGGGATGGGGATACAAATTTGAATTGGGCATATTTGGCAAGAAATAAAATCTAAGTTATTACAACCATATCGAATGTACAAGTCCATATTTAATATTTAAATAAATACAATTAAATAAATATCAAATAAAAATATATTATGCAAAAAAAAAAGATTGTTTAGGTATGTGAAAAAGGTTTTTTATGTTTGAAGTATAAACAAAATAAAAAAGGGTTAAATTTAAATGTTTTTTTGGTCATTTTAGGGCAAAACCCTAATTTTTGAATAAATAGTACTATTTATTAATTATATACAATATATATTAATTTATACAAAAAATAAAAAGTATATTGTAAAAGAAAAGTATTTTTGGTGTCAAATATTAATAAAAAAAAGTATTATTTCTATATTTTTGCCCTAATTATTTAACAAAATATGTATATGTATATATTAAATTTATTAAACCTATTAAATGTATAAAGTATAAAATATTAATTATTTACAAAAAAATGTAAATTCAAGAAAATGTTTTTAAAATGTAAATAAAAATAATAACTGAAAAATAAATATATTTTTTATACTATTTTTTAGGGTTTTAATAAAAAGGATTTATATTATTTACATACATATGTTTAATAAAGTAAATAAATATCAAATAAATATGAAAAAAATGTGGAAAATTATTTTTGTTATTTTTTATGTTTAAGCAAAAAATATAAAGTCAGAATAAAAAGGAAAATCATAAAAATGAAAAATATTTAATCAAATGGGCCAGGGGGGTGCAAACTAAAAAAAAGGGTGCAAAAAGCAAAATTGACTCAGGCCCAGCCCAAGCCATCACCTTCTTCAACCTCCAGCACCTGTTTTGAAAACGCGCGCGCTTCCTTTTTCAACATGCCAACTTCTGATTCTTTGATCCTTTGACAAATCTTAAAACATGAAACTTGTAGAGAATTTAAACACGAATCCAACCATATAAAGCATTAAATCTAACTCTCAAAGACCAGAGAGAATTTCTCTGGCCCTAAAATCTGTACTAACTTTTTTCACATGTTCATGGCTGAAATTCTCATAGCACGCTTAACATAAATAAAAACGGATCACATGTATGGCTTCAGGGCTATGAGTAGGACATATTTCATTCACAAACCTAAAGCTAAATGTTCCTAAATAGAGAGATAGGAAGTGGACAAAAACCTGTTTCAGCTTGAATCGAGTAGAGCAATGCAGCAACCTTCAATGGAGTTTGAGCTTCTGTTGAGCTTGCCTGAGGTCCAAGGAAGCTTCTCCAATGCCTGGCTTGCTTTGAAACACCTTGTATCGTGTTGTAGAAGTTCACCTGCAAAGCTTGAAAATTAAAATGGCAAACTGGATTAGAGGTGTTACAGCTGGAGTTTTAGGTTTGAAATAGTTTAGGTGGATGGTATGGAAGGTGTTTGAATAGGTTTTAGCAAAAATGCACGAGCAATTTGAGTTGTGGACTTCAATCTGCAGGGAGTGCCCTGTTTTTGCAGCAAAACAGTGATTTGGTGTATTAGGAGGTATGAGGGATGCAAGGGTCATGCCTTAGGTCTGTTTTGATGTGTGGACCTTGTTCACAAAGTTTGCTTTGGCTTATGTTAACAGGAATGAGAGTTGGTTGTGTTTTGCAATATTTCTTGTTTTTGAAGCAAAGAGTGTTCAAGTTGTCAATGCAGGCTTGTACCCTCTATATTGTATGCTGCATATCTTGCCCTTGATACTTGCAATTTTGATTTGATTTGGCTTCAGAGATATGGCCCCCCTATGCTCAAAGATCATGTTTTGACATAAAGTGTAACTTTACCAAAATGGCATTATACCTTTTTCTAATTAAGGGTTAGTTTTATGTGTAATGCCCAAATGGATAAAATAACACCTTAACACAATGGTTAGGCATTAAATTATGGAGTGTAAGCTTGGTTTTGAGGCCTGCAAGCTAGCATTACACAAACTGATTTGAAAATGCAAGTTGCTATGAACATGCCTTGGCCATGAACAAAAGTGAGTTTTTGCAAACTTTGTGAATTCGTTTCTCTCTAACCGCAAGGGTGTTTGAGGAGTTCTTGGACAATTTGGAAAGCTTGGAACATGTACTACAATACATCTTTGTAATGCAACTTGAAACTCCAAGTGGAACTATGTGAAAAATGGCCAAGAAGATGGGTCAAAATCCTACCTAGATTAGGGCAAATTTCTTCTAAGTTAAAAGTTTTTGGTACCCTTGTTCCAAAAATCCTAACTTGAGATGCAAGCTTCCTTTGAGAAAACTTTGTGAATCAAAGTTGTAGACTTTTCAATGTACTACAACTTTCATGTTTCAAGTTTTGTTTTAATCCATTTTCTTCTGGATGAAAAAATGGGACAAAGTTACGAAAAAATAAGAAAATTTCATAACTTAGAAAATTTCCAAGTTATGAAATTTTTCCATCTTAAACCCTAATTTGCATTTTTGGGTTTCTTGATGAACAAGTTTCATAAATTGACATGTCTTGATGAAAAATAACTCTTGTCATTTGATTTTGACCAAAAAGTCAAAGTTTGACTTTTCAGTATACAGTCAAATTTTGATCAGTTGACTGAAAAATTCATCTGTCAATCCTATGCAATTGAGATCTTCTGAACTTGTTGAATGGGTCAAGATAATGTCATTGAGTCCTTGAGTTCATGTGTGAGCTTGATTTTCCAATGGTTAGGTCAAACAGTCAAAAATTGCCTTTGTGCAGTCAAAACCCTAAAAATGACCATTTTGCCCCTTTGATGATCTGATCAAATTTCTTGTGGAATTATGATCCAAACTTGATAAAATGATTCATATGAGTTCATAATGTTGATGTGGGTCAAATTTTATGAGGTTTGGCTGTCAATTGGCTACAGTTGACTTTTTCCCCAATACAACTGATTTCTAGGTCAACTGTCCAATTGACTGGGCAAAAATTTGAATCAAGGCTTGAAACTTGGTAAGGAAAAACTTGTGAGTCCAACATGAAGTATGAAAGTCACTTTGGGCATTTTAGGTTAAAACATCCCTGTGCAAACTCAAACCCTAATTTAGGTCGACAGTGCAAGGAGGGGTCTTGAGCAGAACAAACCCTAGCTTGATCTTGAGTTTCAAGAGTCTTGTGATGAGAAATTGTTGATAAAATGAGAGGGCAAATTTTGGGGTACAATACATACCGATATTCTCCCTTAAATCTAAACTATATTATAATCAGTTAGGTTCCCTAAACCTCCTATTAGTTACATTATTAGCCTTAGATTAACGTAGTAACCTAAGATAACGGTAGTTTGACATTTAGTCCCTTGGGATTTGATAATCTTTAAAGCTACACACGATAGGACTGTATACTTGCGGTCTAGATTCTCTAAGACTCACAAAGTCGCGATCAAGTTTTTGGCGCCATTGCCGGGGACTAACAAGTCGATATTGTAACTCTTTTAGTTATGCTGTAGAGATTAAGGCACCATTCCCAATTGTATGCCAAGCACTCACTCTAAAGGTGAAGGCTTAGTGCTACCAATTTCCGAACCTGAGAGCTTTATTACTAGAAGACGCCGAGTACGAGTATCTCGTACAAATAAATCCCTCTCTCAATCTTCTATTCCTATCGAACCAGTTGAAGAACCAGATATGGGTGATCAGCCACATCCGCTCAAATATTATGTTATTCCTTCACATGAAGAACCACATAATAGCATTGTTGCTCTTCCGATTGAGGCTAATAACTTCGAACTCAAACCTTCCTTGTTGTCTGCTGTACAACTAAACCAGTTTTCTAGAGGGTCAATGGACGACCCTAATCTACATTTATCGATGGTTTTGCAATATGCAGATACAGTTAAGAACAATGGAGTCAGTCAGGAGGCGATAAGACTTCGTCTTTTCCCTTTTTCCCTAAGAGACAGAGCCCGAGCCTGGCTCTAGTCTCTACCAGCTAACTCGGTTAACTCTTGGGATGAGTTGAAGAAAGTCTTTCTTGCAAGATATTTCCCACCAAGTAAGACAGCTATGCTAAGATCCCAAATAAGCGATTTTCGACAAAAGGACAACGAGTCTCTTTTTGATGCTTGGGAAAGATACAAAGACATGCTAAGGATCTGTCCACATCATGGCCTAGAATAATGGTTAATCATCCATACCTTATACAATGGTCTCCTTTACAATACACTATTAACGATAGACGTCGCCGCATGTGGCGCACTTATGGATAAATTCTACGTTGCTGCTTATGCTCTCATAGAAAGTATGGCTCAAAACCACTATCAGTGGGGGAGTGAAAGAGGTCAAGCAGACAAAGCTCCCGTAGAGAAAGCACCGAAAAAATGCGGTATGTACGAGATCAGCAGTCTTGATAGCGTCCATGCTAAGGTAGACTCTCTTGTCCATAAGATAGATAGCTTAACCACAGTACCTCCAGCCATCGTGGCTGCTATAACTCTGAATTGCGAGATATGCGGAGTACCTGGATATGTTGCTGATGAATGTCAAATCTTAGCAAGAACCCCCCCCCCCCCCCCCGACCAAGTACATTATGCTCAAGGAAACCCTTACTCGAACACTTACAACCCTGGATGGAAAAATCATCCAAATTTATCATATAAGAACACCAATGCATTGTATGCGCCTGGCCAAGCACCTGCTATACCACCAGGATATCAAGAAGCACCTGCAGCTTCTCCTAATATGCCTAGGAAGTCTAACCTCTAAATTCTAATGGAAAATTTTATAACTACCCAAGCTCAAACTAACAAGGAATTTCTAAACCAAAATATTCACACTACTGAGCAAATCAAACAGTTAGTGAACAAAGTAGATGCTTTAGCCACCCATAACAAAATGCTTGAAACCCAGATTTTGAAAGTGGCCCAACAACAAGCACCTACTACTGCACCTGCTGGTACATTTCCAGGTCAACCTCAACCGAATCCAAAAGGACATGCTCATGTTATTATATTGCAAAGTGGAACTGAATACGATTGACCAATTGATCTTAGAGCTGAAAACCCAGCCATGTCCCAAAGTTCTAGAAAAACAACCGAGGCGGAAAGCGAACCAAAAGAGAAGGAGAAGGTATGTGATGGAGAGACATAAGAAAAAGAAAAACCTTATGTGTCTCCACCGCCTTACAAACCACCAATCTCATATCCTCAAAGACTTACTCAATCTAGAAGTGCAGGGAAATTTAAGAAATTTGTTGAACTTCTGAAACAATTAAACATCACGATACCATTCACAGAAGTTATCACTCAAATGCGCTCGTACGCTAAGTTTCTCAAAGAAATCTTGTCAAACAAGAAAAAGATAGAGGATAACAAGAGAATTACACTCACTGTTGAGTGTAACACAATCATTCAGAACAAAATGCCTCAGAAGCTGAAGCATCCCAGAAGTTTCTCTATACCCTGTAATATAGGTAAGTATGTTATAGACAAAGCTTTATGCGACTTAGGCGCTAGTATCAGCGTTATGCCCCTGTCCATATCCAAAAGGCTTGACATGGGAGAATTAAGACCAACCAATATGTCAGTACAACTAGCGTATCACTCTGTCAAATACAACATGGGAATTCTAGAAAATGTTCTGGTACGCATAGGTCAATTCTACATCCCTACAAATTTCATTATTATGGACATTAAAGAAGACATCGTAACCCCTATAATATTGGGAAGACCATTTTTAGCCACTGCTGGAGCTATTATAGATGTTAAAATAGGAAAGCTAACTTTTGAAGTTGGAGAAGAGAAAGTTGAGTTTATCCTGACACAGTTCCTACAGGCCCCAGCTATAGATGATACATGCTATCTGTAAGATGTAATAGACGAGTGTGTCAAAGAGATGGAGTCAGGAGAAGAAACTCATTCTGAAACTATGAAGATTCTGATGCCCTTAATTTTTGAAGATGATGATTGGTGTCTCGAATATCGAGATAACAGTTTAATAGAATGCCTAGCACTGACACCAAATCATGTGCCATGTCCGAAGAAACCCAACTTGGAACTTAAAGTTTTACCCAAAACCCTAAGATACGAATTCCTAGATTCCGAACTTAAAAGACCCGTGATAGTAAACACAGACTTAGGATAAACTGAGACGGAAAAACTATTACATGTCTTAAGAAAATATCCCTCTACTTTAGGATATAACATTGTTGATCTTAAAGGAATAAGTCCTTCCATCTGCATGCATCGCATTATGCTGGAAGATGACTGTAAATCTTCTAGAGAACATCAGAGAAGAATTAACCTGATCTTGAGCATTGTCGTCAAGGATGAAGTAACTAAAATTCTAAATGCATGTATCGTTTATCCAATCTCAGATAGCCAATGGGTTAGTCCAGTCCACTGTGTACCCAAGAAAGGAGGAATCACAATCACGACAAACAAAGAGGGAGAACAAATAGCAAAAAGAGTCGTGAGTGGAGCCAGAATGTGCATTGACTACAGAAAACTAAATAAAGCAACTCAAAAAGACCATTTCCCTCTACCTTTTATTGACCAAATGCTTGAGCGATTAGCTAAGCATTCTTACTACTGCTATTTAGACGGTTATTCAGGATTCCTTCAAATTCCTATCCACCCTGATGACTAAGAAAAGACAACGTTCACGTGTCCTTATGGTACGTTTGCTTATCGGCGGATTCCGTTTGGACTATGTAATGCGCCTGTAACATTCCAAAGATGTATGATGCCCATCTTTTCCGATTTTATAGACGATGTCATGGAAGTGTTCATGGATGACTTCTCTGTATGCGGCCAAAGTTTTGAAGGATGCCTGTCAAACCTGGAAAGGGTACTGGAAATATGTGTACATGTAAACCTAGTGTTGAACTGGGAGAAATGCCATTTTATGGTAAAACAAGGAATTATACTGGGATACATAGTTTCTAAAAAGGGGATCGAAGTAGACAAAGCTAAGATTAAAGTAATAGAAAGCCTTCAACCCCCCAAAATCGTAAGAGAATTACGAAGTTTCTTGGGCCATGCCGGTTTCTATCGACGCTTCATAAAAGATTTCTCGAAAATTTATAAACCTCTGACTAACCTCTTAATGAAAGAAACTGAGTTCATCTTCAATGATGACTGCCTAAAGGCGTTTGAACGGTTAAAAGTAGCTCTCATATCCGCACCTATCATACAACCACCTGATTGGAGTCTACAATTCGAGATAATGTGTGACGCAAGCGATTATGCAGTAGGTGTAGTCCTAGGACAAAGAATAGACAAAAAACTCCATGCAATATACTATGCAAGTAGGACTTTAGATTCTTCCCAGATAAACTACGCCACCATAGAAAAGGAACTCTTGGTAGTCATTTTGTATTAGATAAATTTTGTTCCTATCTAGTAGGCGCAAAGATTATTGTCTACACTGATCATGCAGCTATTAGATACCTATTATCTAAACAGGATGCCAAGCCAAGATTATTAAGATGGATCTTACTGTTATAAGAGTTTGATTTGGAAATCAAAGATAAACCAGGATCTGAAAATCTTGTTGTCGACCATCTATCTAGGATGGAAAATCTTAAACCAGAAGAGATACCCATCAATGACGATTTTCCATATGAACACATGGTAGCCCATATGAGGTCTGAAAACTCAGCTGAAGAATGCCCTGAATTTTTCAATAATGACGAGACAACTGAAGTATTGGAAGTAATATCTACTCAAATTTCACTGCCCTGGTATGCTGACTATGTCAACTACTTAGCAGCAAAAGTCCTTCCACCTGATTTAACTTATCAATAGAAGAAGAAATTCTTTCACAATCTCAAACACTATTATTGGGACGAGCCCTTACTATTCAAGCGAGGCCCCGATGGTATTTTCCGTTGATGCGTTCCTGAGAGTGAAATAGAGAGCGTAATATCTCATTGTCACGAAGCCCCTTATGGTGGACACGCTAGGACCTCAAAGACTTGTGCAAAAATCCTACAAGCTGGCCTTTATTGGCCCAGTCTATCGAAATATGTCCATGCTGCAATTATAAAATGCGACCAGTGTCAATGCACTAGTAACATATCTAGGCACGATGAGATGCCTCAAAGGGGTATCCTAGAAGTAGAGATATTTGACGTATGGGGAATTGACTTTATGGGACCTTTCCCATCGTCTTCTGGCAACAATTACATATTAGTGGCAGTAGATTATGTATCCAAATGGATAGAGGCTGTAGCCTCTCCAACAAATGATGCACAAGTAGTGATTAGGTTATTCAAAAACATATTTTTCCAAGATTCGGTGTTCCGAGATTAGTCATCGGTGATGGTGGCTCTCATTTCATTTCCACAATTTTCAATAAACTCTTAGCAAAGTATGGAGTCCGACATCGTGTAACAACACCTTACCACCCACAAATAAGCGGGCAAGTGGAAATATCTAACAGTGAGATTAAGAAAATACTTGAGAAAACGGTTGCCACATCTAGGAAAGATTGGTCTTCTAAACTACATGAAGCATTATGGGCATACAGAACAGCGTACAAGACACCCATTGGAACCACACCTTTCAAACTGGTCTATGGTAAATCATGCCATCTACCCGTAGAACTATAACACAAAGCCTATTGGGCCATCAAAACCCTGAATCTAAGTTACAAAACCGCTGGAGAAAAGAGAATTCTAGACATCCATGCATTGGAAGAGCTTAGGCTAGATGCATACGACAATGCCAAAATTTACAAGGAGCGAACTAAGAAATGGCACGACAAACGCATCTCTAGGAAAGAATTCAATGAGGGTGGTGTAGTACTCCTGTTTAACTCCAGACTTAAACTATTTCTAGGGAAACTTCGCTCTAGATGGTCAGGACCTTTTGAAGTTATTAAAATACTCCCAAGTGGCGCTGTAGAAATCAAAGGAAAACCCAGCGATCTGTTTATTGTAAACGAGCAGCATTTGAAGCACTACCACTGCATCGAGAATAGGGACGACTCAACTAGTTTGAGATTTATACAGCTGTCGGATGAGCCACCAAAATAGATTTTCGATTTTCAATATAGGTCGAGCTTCCGACGTTAAACAAAGCGCTTTGTGGGAGGCAACCCACCATTTTTATTAAAATTTTATTTACTAAAAGTTTTTTTATGTTTCTCTTAAAAATTTTACAAAATTTTTCTGTTCTTTTCTTCTTCTCTATTTTTAGGCATTGGGCTGATGCTAATTTAAAACTATTTTTAGATTAACCAACATGATTCACATTTCTTTTTCTTCACTGATTTTAGCTATGGACTTTTCTGACACTATGCATGTCACCTTCGTGGGTGATGCTCAGCAGAAGCATTATGAGATGCTTGCTCCGAGAGAGATGTATCCCACCATCTTTGTACACGACCCCACATTGTCTGTATTGGGCATCAAGGAGAGTGTTTGTTTCATGTTTAACCAGATTGGTTGGGATTATTTTATTCATCATCAGCAGCCTACCTATCGCAACCTGACGTTGGAGTTCCTCAGTTTGTTGCATTACAACCCTGACGTTGGTTTAGGGTTGGTCAGAGGTTTAGTTTCATTCAGATTGTTTGGTTTTACCCACAGGTTCACCATCCGTGAATTTGCTGCTTTACTGGATTTCCCAGTTAGTGTTGATGTTGTCATTAAGATTCTAGATGACAAGTATGTGGATAGCCAGCTTGACCACTTTTGGGGAGAGATATCTGATCTGAGACAGGACAACTCTATTCTTAGACACTCTTCAGAGATTCATAACCCTGTTATTAGGTATTTCCACATGATTCTGGCGTTTACCCTATTTGGAAAACCTCAGAATGATACCTTGGTGTTTAAGGAAGAGCTGTTTATTATGTTCTGTGTGTTTCAGTCCAGACCGGTAGTTAGTGCATCTTTTATGATTGGTCGTCTCCTGAGTATAGCCCAGGCTCCTCATGGCCCAATTTGTGTTGGTGTTTTAGTGACTATGATCGCTAAAGCCCTATTTTTGAGAGAGCCACTGTCATGTCTAACCCCTGCTGGTAACTATACCCCGCTAGACCGTACTCTTTGTTTTAATGTTGGGATGATCAGATATTTAGAGCCGAATCAGTTTCAGTTGTTGATACATCATGAGCCGGTATACCACTTCACACTTCCTGACATTGCATAGTCCAGTGTGCATGACAGGAAGAATTGGATTTATGACCTGGATGGTATAGCTGAGAATGACATGGAAGAAGAAGAATCTGATCCTTTGACACCACCCCATTATTATGAACCTCTAGTAGGATTGGGAGAGTCTGATCCTGAGATGGAAGAGACGGATCCAGTGACACCTCCTTTACTTGACCGTTATCCAGCTTGGGACCCACCATCAGCTCCTGTTGTCGCTGTTGTCCATATTCCTTAGACTGATTACGCTGCTGCTATGGAGGCTATCACGACGGAGCTTGCTGATATTCATTCTGATATTACTACCCTCCGCAGATATTTATATGGTTTCATGGATCTTGTTACGGCAAATATAGATCACCTGTTTCATTCTAGAGGTGGCTGATTTATGTCTTTAGAACATTGAGGGAACTGTTTTCTCTAAGTGTAATGGAGGAGTGTTTATTCAGTCTTTAGTTTTTCATTAGCATCATTATTTTTATTTTCTAGTTGGATTTACTTATTTTGATTTATTTATTTATTTTTATTTATTTATTTTTATTTATTTATTTTTCGGAATTATTCATTTATTTATTTATTTCAGTATTTTCAATATTTACTCCTTATTATGCTATTATATATTATGATGCTATTATGTTATTGTGTTCTCCCAAAATAGAATGCATGTTGATCTAGTAGACCAAATAATATAATTAAATTATGCAGCACACCTAATTATCACTTCATTTTCTCCTAGCATTATAAATTTATTATTCCCACTAGACAATGAATTGACACATCCAGGCCATGCCTCGGTCAACCAAGCAAAGTCCCTCATGCATGCCTAAAAAACCGACCATTGCAGGCACGAGATTCTCTTGAGAATCAAGCCCTTGTAACGACCGCTACAAGAGTGCCTTGTAACTTGAAGCCATGTGTAACGACCGTTACACCCTCATCCCCTCCCACTTTTTTAGACTCTGTCAGCCGTTGCATCTTCATTTGATTTTCAATTCAAACTTCTTTTTCAAACTTCCAATCTGTTCCATTTCTATTCGACACAAATAAAACCCCCCCTAAATACCATTCAATACCCCCACTAATTTTCTCTTCACCGTTAAAACCTTACTTCGATATAAATTCTTGAAGAGAATTTTACTATCACACCAACTTTCTTCAACATCTCTTCTACCTTATAAACTTTATCATTTCCAACACATTTCCAAATGGCCAGAAGAGATCAAGAAGAAAGAGAGGAGTCAGACCTCACTGATATGATATTCAGAAATGGAGTCGACGGACATCGACAAGAGAAACTTTACCAAAGGTTTCATCAAAGAGGTATACTTCCAACAAGGTATATCGATGAAGATTGCTTACGTGACTTGGGATTGCTTGAAAGTGTGTAATTTATGCTCCATTAATCTTGTCTACACTACATTGCCACCATGAATCTTCCAACTTATGAACCCCTCACATTGGAATTCTTGAGATCTTTTTCCTACCAAACACCATCCACTCCAGAAGCTAGTCAGTATCTAATCGGTGCAACAACTTTTAGATTATTCAACATGGAGTACACCATGAATCAAGAGACTCTGAATCAGATACTCCACTGCAACCATGGTGAAGGTATGGAATATAGAATTCTGCCTGAAGAAGATTGGAAGGCAAGATCATTTGAAATTTGGGAACGTTTAACTAATACTCAGGTCAACGACTGGGCTGAGCTTTTATCCACTCACATACACAACCCATGCATCCTCTATTTCCATCGTGTTCTAGCCAATAAATTGTTCAGGAGAGCGAACAACAAAAAAGTGAACGCTAGAGAAATGTATTTTCTGCACTGCACCCTTGATCCCGATCTTAGAATAAATGCTGCTCCATTCCTTCTCAACCACATCCAGTCTCTGTTATCAAGGAGCGCAAGCACAACACCTTTCTATATAGGAGGTTTAGTCACCACTATTGCCAACTATCTGAATTTGAAAAACAGGTTGGTTTAACTACCTTTTTGGCAAGCTGAGTTTCTTGATATTGAATATTGCCACTTTGGTCATCTTGTCAAAGCAAGAAGGGATGGAAGGTACAACCTGATGGTGCAACATAAGGTCGTCCCAAGTATTATTCTGCCGAATCCGGATGTAATAAGAATTGACATCGCCGTAAATTGGATTTATGATTTGCAGGCACCAGACCTTGGAGCACACGTGCAGGATAATCAAGCAGGTGTAGAAAATGAAGTACCAGAAGTGAATTAACAAGGGCCACAACAAGAACAAGCAGGAAATGATCTTCAGTCGACCACCATTGATGCTATCTATGCATCACTTTTACTACAAGATCAACGTCAGCAAGAACTGATGCAGATGATGCAAGAGCTACAACGCGATCAACGTGATAACGCTTACTGGAACCATCACCAAATTTCTAACCTGAATGATGAAATGCGACACTTATCATTCCGTGTTGAAGGCCTACATGCTTATGTTTACAACACTAGCGAGGAACCTCCTAGACCCAAAAGAAGTGGAGTAAGGACACGAGGAGGAAGGGCACAAGGTGAAGCATCCACCAGCAAAAACGTCAGAGACGACAATGAGGAGTGGTCTATGTTTTCTCCATTCCTTTCATTTTTATTATTATTTCTTAAGTTTCCTGTTTGTTTTCTTTTCTCACTAAATTTGTCGTATTGCGGATAATGCTCAGTTCAAGTGTAGGGGAGGAAACTTATGTTACCTATGTTATGTTTTCTATTTTTCTGTTAAGTTATTCAAATTTCTGTTATTTCCCTTTCCATTCAATAAAAAATCATTTCCGTAAGTTATTCGTACTTCAACACTTTTCTTGAACCATAAAAAGTTTTTTTACTCGACGCATTAGCTCGGTACATTCGAAAAGTATATAGGTTGTTCACAATTAGGTTGCGTTAGATTTTTTGAAAAGGAGTCGACAAAAATAATACCGCCTTGGCACCTAAATCCTCCAGATTATGCAAATCAGTTTGAGTGGTTATGATACCGAAGCCTTAAGTTTTAGTTTTGGATCAACCCCGAGTAGTTTATACTAGCAGTCAGCACCGTCTTATCCACAAACTACGTAGGGAGCCGATGAATATAAGTGACTGGTCCTAATCAGAAAAAAAGAAAAAAAGTGATAAGCATCAAGATATAATAGGGAATGTGCTAATTAAGTTAGGTGACCTTCACCGGGTCATTTAATCCAACATTTACGGTACCTACAAAAACTAATGTAACAACCAGTTCTAAGACTGTTCAGTGGTATCTGGTGCTGAACTTGGTAGGGTGAACTACGGTTCGATCCCCCAAGACTTATAATCTGGGAAACAAAAATGGTTACCAACTTGTGTACCAGAAACTCGTGCATAAAAAGACCAGAATCGCTAACCGGCTACTTTACTATGTGTGTGTGAAAGATAAAGGGCTTAATTTGATTGCGCTAGAATTAAAGCGGTTGATTTCGAACGAAAAGAATTAGGTTGAGCTATGATAGCATAATTCATACTGTTTGCATAGGATGTAGGATTTCGACCATGTCCTATGGTTTTGTGTCATTTCTGTATCATTAGTGTCAGAACCTAATTCCATCTTTCTAATGTAACTTACCTCAACCACGTACGATTCGAGTTGTGTCACACGATTGTGTCGAAAACCGTGCGTTAAACATTTTTTTACTCTATTATTTGCTTGAGGACAAGCAAAGGTTCAAGTGTAGGGGAGTTTGATAAACCAAAAATGTATCAAATATTTGGATCAATTTACATGAATTTTATCCTCATTTTAACTCTTTATTCGTATTATGCTGGTATTTTCTATGTTTTCAGGAATTTGATGTTTGCAAGGAATGTGCGAAGAAATTCAAGAAAAGTCGAGCAAATCGTATTTAAAATCCGCACAAAGAAAGAGAAATTATGCAATTGAGGGGTGTGTGGCAGAATTGGGTGCATTACAAGTAAAAAGCATTGGAAGAATAAAGAAGAAAGAAGCGTTGGGCCCAATCCACCCAAGTCCCAAAGGAGTGTAACGACTGTTACACATTACCTAGCCCATGTGTAACGACTGTTACACCTCGCCACACCAGCCCTTCCCAAAAATCAGGAGTGTAACGATCGTTACAATGAGTCCTTCATTCTGTAGCGGTCACTACAGAGGCAAATCCGGAGGATAAAATATCTCAACTCCATGCGCGTCTCCAAGCCTATAAATAGGACCTCAAATCCCCATTTTTAGGGGACGCTTTTCTTTTCTCTACTTTTACTGTTACTCTGCCGAATATTTTCCGCATTATTTCTTTTCATTTATTTTACCGATCCGTGGGAGACACCTTGTGGCAACTGGATTTTTAATTAGAGCCGCCACTATAAGTTTTTATCCTAGGGAAGGGAATCTAACAAAACCCTAATTCACAAACAGGATTCTAGGTTTCAGACTTCTTTAGACGAAAGGAAGATGTTAGGCACCTTTCATATATCTTGTTCACAAGGATACTAGGTTTTAGGTTTGAGTGGGGGAAACAGGATTTTAAATATTATTAAGGGAAAAGATTTAAATTTTTTATAGGGGAACTCGCTACGATTTTTGATCGTATGCCTACGTATCCTCTTATGAGAAATCAGAGTCTCAATTCGTAGTTCGTATGGGGTTGATGTTTTTTAGGGGTTGCAAACGTACTTTGAATCACCTCGCATTTTGGCCGGGAGTAGTGATTGTGGAGATTTTGGCTAAATGTGTGGTTAGTCAAAATCTGTTTGAAACCCTTTTGCAAAAAACAACTGATTAGATTAGTTGATTGCAAAAAAATAGTTTGAGATTTGTTAGTGTTTTTTAATCGTATTGACTGCAGAAAGTCTTGATTAATGCATGATTAAAAAACATTTAATGCAAATAATATAAGAAAATAATATGCATTTTTGATATAAAATAATTTATTTTTATGATATAATAAATAATAATAATAAAATACGATAATAAAAAATATTAGTAATAATAATAATAATAATAATAATAATAATATAAAAGAGAGTAGAATAAAAAATATGAATTATAAAAAAAAAGATAAAAAATGTAATATAAATGAAATAATAGAAACAAAATAAAATAAATTGATTTGGATCAGGGGGTGTAATTTCTGTTGACAAGTAAAATAAAGGGGTGTTGCTAAGTGTTGGTAAGCTGGGCCCAAATATGTTCAAACAGGGGGGTGCATTTTGTTTTATGTTTAGAAATTCAAGCAAGTGGGGAGGTATTAAATGTGTTGGGCTTAGTCCCATTACAACTTTTGGAGGGGGACCAGTTTGATTGTGTAAGACGAGGTACATGCTAGCTATAGTATGACTTGGCTGCAGGCGTCAGATTATAACTAAAGGGATAATGATGAGGGAACACGATAAGTGTTGTAGGCGCGGTGCATGCGATTGGGACGGATAACAATTTTTATTTTAACACTTTTATTCATTGTTTGTTTTTTATTACATCAATCACCTTTCGTTATCTCTATTCATTCACCCAACCCTTCCCTTCTTCTTCCTACCCTTACAAACCCTAACACCCACCTAACACCGGCGGCGGCTACCACGACCGCACCATCAAAAACCTAAAACACAAACAATAATAAGGAGCTAAGTATTACCCTCTTTCGTGATTGTTCTAATTCTGATTCTTGGGCTGTTTCGATTTGGGTCTAATCCATTCTTTCTCTCCTTTTTGCAGATTCCGGTGGCCGATAATGGTGACGGTGATAAGATGTTCGGCGTTAGGGAGGATAGCAACTAGGGTTTCAGATATTGAAACCCCAGTTGTCGGATCGTTCTTCTAAAACCCTTTTGTTCTTCGCGCTACTGTTTGGTATCCGCCCTCGTATCTTCTTCAAATTTTCTCCCCCTAATAATCTTTTGTTCTCTCTTTTCTGTAGAATTCGCCCCCCTTTTGTTAATTTATGTTTAGTTATTTATAGGGTGACTTTAGTTCTAGGGTTTGTGAGTTTGTTGTTAGAAATTGCATAGATTTAGGAAGATTAGGGATTTGGGATCGTTGTTGGTTGATTATGAAAATATTTGATTTGGTTCTATGTTCTTGTAATGGATTTTATTTACTGTAATTGATTTGATTTGTTGTATAATTCCATATTTGATTTGTAATGTGAATTTTGATTTTATTTTTATTTAATTTGTTTCTTTCAATTTAGGATTTTATTTAGTGAAATTGATTTTCTGAATTTCATGTTAAGGAAGATTGAGATTGGATTTGATTTAGTATAAAATTTAATTTGCAGATTTGATTGAGTTTTTGATTATGCAGATTTACTTGAATGTTTAGTTTATAGAAAGATTTAATTTTGTTTCGATTTCTGGATATGTTAGTGATTTAGGTTTTAGATTTATTTTTAGTTCTTCTGCTGATTTCTACAGTAACTCAAAAACAAGCGTTAATTTTGGTTTCAATTTGCACAATTGTTGTTTTTAATTATGGGCCTGCACATTAGTTTTGCTAAATTGGGCTGCACTACTATTTTGCGCAGCGCGTATTCTTGTTTACAGCAAAAAAAAAATTAAAATTCAATTGGGCTTTGCGCGGATTTTATTGAATTGGGCCCTAGCCGATTATTTGGAAAAATGGGCCCGCACTTTTTTTCTATCAAGCAATATTACTTTTATTACAGCAAAAGCTTTTTAAATAAAATCAGGCCCAACTCGCCTCTTTTCCCAAAACAAACAAATTTAAAAAATCAATTTTATCAGTAGTAAAAATAAAATTTAAAAAAATATATTCTTTATTTATTTATAATAATAGTAATAAATAGTTTTTTAATATTAATATTTCTTTTATATGTCCCCTTTTCATTAAAATAAAAAATAGCAAAAATAATAATAATATATTTTCTTATTCTAAACATCAGATGGATGATCTTAATGGGCCTTAACCACACCTTCTTTTTGCTAACAACAACCAAAACGTTAATGGAACCAATTCTAATGGACTTGTATATTGCAATCTCAACCCCCCCCCCCCCCCCCCCCCCCCCCCCCCCCCCCCCCCCCCTTTACTAATAACATTAACA
Source organism: Vicia faba (assembly GCA_948472305.1). Lineage (NCBI taxonomy): Eukaryota > Viridiplantae > Streptophyta > Magnoliopsida > Fabales > Fabaceae > Vicia > Vicia faba. Next base: position 1,268,437,671 of record OX451737.1, on the reverse strand, counting down.
CTAAAATGTGTTTATGATTTAAGAACTTAATAATTATTTGAATAGTTTTCCATTTTCGAATCGCATGGGCCATTGGCCAACATGCCTCACGAACGTTCACGGATACACGAGTCTTTCTGATTTAGAAAGCCTCGCTCTCCTGGATTTAAAATACACCCCTAGTCTTGGATAAAGATGGGCCATCAGATACTGTTGTACCATCTTTAATTAAACATTTTCTCTATTTAAATCTTGAAATTATGATCGTAGGGGTAGGACAAATTTGGGGTATGACACACCTGAAGTCAGCCAAATATTCTTCCATAGTATTTTCAGGTTTAATTTAAGTATTTTATTTATTTATGTTAGGATTGTCTGAAGTGTTTAGTTTATTTAAATTGTTTGATGGTAGTTATTTCTGTTGCACTATTCTTGAATTGTATAACATGCTAGGCTAAATTTATTTATTGATATGTAAGGTCATATAGCCAACAGGGTTTAGCAACGCCAATTGATCAGTTTCTTTTTAAAAAAGAATAATTTTCTGGTTTCAATTACTAGTTCTAAATATTAATTGTTTTGTTACGAGAGTAAAATATAGATAGAAGTTAGGATCAATAAAACGAGAGTTTGAGATAATAACTGGATAGTGGTAATTATGCATCAACTTAAAATACAGAGAGAGCGCTTTTAAGTTGATTAGGTTTTGTTTGTTTCCAAAAACTAATTCTAAACTCTAATTGAAACAGCGAGAGCACTCACTTAGGTTTGATCGTAGGATCTGAATCAATAAACACGAGAATGAGAGAAAAGGGTTTTCAAACAAATACTTCCTACTGAAAATTGTTTTGTTAATCCAAGTTAGGTCAATGAGTTGCTAAATCCCCGAAGTCCGACCATTACATACCGATATTCTCCCTTGAATCTAAACTAGATTATAATCAGTTAGGTTCTCTAAACCCACTATTAATTACATTATCAGCCTTAGATTTACGTAGTAACCTAAGATAACAGTAGTTCGACATTTAGTCCCTTGGGATTCGATAATCTTTAAAGCTACACGCGATAGGACTGTATACTTGCAGTCTAGATTCTCTAAGACTCACAAAGTTGTGATCACTTCTCCAAAGCGCTACAGTACCTACCCTCTTTAGCAGCGCTTTATAAATTCACATTGACCCCCTTTAGGCAGCGCTTTCACAAAGTGCTGCTTAACCCCACCCTTTAGGCAGCGCTTCTAAAAAGCGCTTTGTAAGCCCACCCTTTAGGCAGCGCTTCAGGACCTACCCCCTTTAACAGCGTTTTATCAAACAATGTTCACCCCCTTAGGCAGCGCTTTTTTAGAAAGCGCTATCTAAGATATAGGACAAAATTTCCGTGTTTTTAAAATGCACTTTTAGCAGCGCTTTTGATAAGAAGCGCTGCCTTAGGTGTACTGTTTAATCTTATTTTTTGTGTAGTATATATTTTTTGACAAATTTTAAAGGTCAAATTCGAACCATTGAAATTTGAAGGAACAAAATTAAAGAATCGAAAAACTTATGAACTAATATTAAACAATTAAAACTCAAAAAACTAAAATTAAACAATTAAAAAACTTGGACTACAACTAATAAAATATTATGTTATCGTTCTAAGAATGACATTCACAAACTTTAATTGAAAAAATATATATTTTCAATCAAGAGAGTAAGAGTTACTAAAAAAAAGTTTCCTTTTTAAAATTTTAATAACTCCTACTTTTCAAAAATCAGCCATTAGTTGAATTATACATATAAAAAAAATATTTTTTATTTATGTATCTAAAAAATATATTTTTTCTTATAAATGAAATTAGAGGAAGTATATTGTATTGATAACATAAATAATATATTTATAAATAAATAAAAAACAATTATAACTTATAAAATAAAATAAATTAACATTATTAAATTTTTGCATATTATTAACAATCTTCTGCCTCCACCTTAACATTATTCTGGATCTGCTTTATATATAAAGTTGCATTTCTCAGCATTTTGAATTAATGAATACAATACGCTATTTTCTTTCAACTTGTCTAGTATTAGTACCGCTTAACTTTCCATTTTAGATTTAGGTTGCATCTTTTGGTACAAGGTAATGAAGTGGGAGAAGGAGAATGAACAAAATGATAATAAGATTACTGTTGTATTATAAAATAGAGGAGATAAAATTGGGTATAATATTGATAGACTAGTATAACATATTTATACTAAATATTGAAAATGTCAAAAAGCCCTATTAAAGAATAAGCATTGAGAATGGTAGATAATAACTAAATTATATTTTCAATACTATCCCTTAATTTAGATATTCTATCATAAGCTAACAATACCAATTTCATCTCTCAAGCGAAGAAATTGATATGTTTTAACTGCCTTCGTTAGAAGATCTGCTAGTTGTTTCTGAGTACTGCAGTGCAGAACTTCAAACACTTCTTTCTGCACTTGACTTCTGAGGAAATGATACTTCGTCTCAATGTGCTTGCTTCTTCCATGTAGCACTGGATTCTTGGCAAGATCAATTGCAGACTTATTATCAATCATCAGCTTCAGAGGTTCCTCAACTTCAACCTTCAGACCATGCAGGAGATTCAGAAGCCAAACAGCTTGACAAGCAGCTACAGCACCTGCGATATACTCAGCTTCACATATTGACAGAGCCACGACAGGCTGTTTCTTGGAACTCCAGGAAATGAGACCTCCCAGAAATTTAAACAAGTATCCAGAAGTACTTCTCCTGTCCACTCTGTCTCCACACCAGTCAGAATCAGAATAACTTATTAATTCTGATTCTGTCTTACTTTCAGAAGGAAACAACACTCCATATTTCAGGGTTCCTTTGATATATCTCAGAATTCTGACAACAGTTTGGAAATGAGACCACTTTGGATTGCTCATGAATCTGCTAACCACTCCAACTGCATAACAAATGTCAGGTCTAGTATTGCATAAATACCTTAGAGAACCAACCAACTGTTTGAAGGTTGTAGTATCAAGAGAATCACCATCAGAGTCAGAATCCAATTTTTGATTTGTTTCTGATGGTGTCACAACAACTTTACAATTTTGCAACTTAAATCTCTTCAGAAGTTCAAGTTCGTATTTCAACTAATGCAGAATGATACCCTCCTTCGAGTACAGATCTCCATCCCTAGGAAATATGTCATTTTTCCTAGATCTCTCATCTCGAACTCATTCATCAGAACTTCTTTGAACTTCTTTATATATTCTGGGCAGCTACCTGTTAGCAAAATATCATCAACATAGAGACACACCAAAATCATATTGTTATTAGAGTGTTGCACATAAACTCCATATTCCATTTCAATTTCTGAAACTTCTGCTTCTTAAAAAACGAATCAATTTTTAGATTCCAAGCTTTGGGCACTTGCTTCAGTCCATACAGAGCTTTATTCAACCTGTATACCGTCCCTTCCTGATTCTTTTTCATAAATCCAGGAGGTTGTGACACATAAACTTCTTCCTGTAATGGACCATTCAGAAATGTAGACTTCACATCCAGATGCATCAAAGGCCAGTTTTTATTTGCAGCTAAAGCAATCACCAGTCTGATTGTTTCATGCCTAGATACAGGCGCAAACACCTCAAAGTAATCTAGGCTAGGTTTCTGAAGAAAACCTCTGGCTACTAGTCTAGCTTTGTGCTTGCCAATTGAACCATCTGGCTTAAGTTTCAACTTAAAAACCCATCTGACGCTGATGGCTTTTTTCTTATCTGGAAGTTTAGTCAATTTCCACGTTTTATTCCTTTCTATTGCCTTAAGTTCTTCTTTCATGGCATTCAGCCATTCTTTCTTCTTGAGAGCTTCTTCAATGCCCACTGGTTCAAAATCTACTAACATGGCACACTGAACGACTTCCCCTTTAGAGTCAACTTCGTTATCCTACAACATGTCGAAATTTGCAAACCTGCTTGGTTTTTGTCTGATTCTTTGTGGTCTCTGAGTTTTTTGAAGCTGCACCAGAACTACTACCTTCAAAGTTACCACCTTCAGAGTTTTCCCTTCCAGAGCTATGACCACCACTAGATTCTTGATCATCATCAACATTTGGATCAGAATCATCAGATCCATTGTCAGAATCTTCTTCTAACTCATCTTCAGAATCTTCAAAATCAGATTCATCTTCTGAACTTTCTATAACATCTTCAGAGACCAACTCTGGTGTTGGCACTACACTAGAATCTGATTGAGACTTGTCCCAATCCCATGTTTCAGACTTTTTCACCATAACATCTCTGCTGATTTCAACTTTATTAGTTTCTGGATAATAAAGCTTATATGCACATGTACTGTGATACCCCACCAGCAACATTACTTTGCTTCTATCATCCAGTTTCTGTCTTCTAGCTTCTGGAACGTGTTTGTAATAGACAGAGCCAAACACCTTCAGGTGACTGACACTCTGCTTATCTCCAGTCCATTTTTCTAAAGGAACAAATTCCTTCAGGTTCTATGTTGGACACCTGTTCAGAATATATGCTGGTGTGGCAACAGCTTCTCCCCATAGCATGTGAGGTAGCTTTTTCTCTTTCAGCCTGCTTCTAGTCATATCAAGCAAAGTTTTGTTTCTTCTTTCAGCAAGACCGTTGTGTTGAGGAGTATATGGAGCAGTAACCTCATGTTCTATTCCACTCTCCTCACAAAACTTCTGAAACTCTGTAGAGTTATACTCACCTCCACCACCTGTTCTCAGAATCTTCAACTTCTGACCACTCTGCTTCTCAGCCTTCACTTTGAACTTCTGGAACTCAGTAAACACTTCATGCTTGAACTTGATGAGTGTTACCCATGTCATTCTTGTGAACTCATCCATAAAAGACACAAAATATTTGTTTCCTCCAAGTGAAGGTACTGGAAATAGTCCACACACATTAGAATGTACTACTCCCAGAGCATGTTTCGCTCTAGAGGTTACTTCTGATGCAAATGGCAATCTGGGTTGCTTTCCTTTCATGCATATCTCACATGACTTCTCAGGCTTCACAATCTTCAAAATACCATGTACAAGCTTCTTAAAACATAGATTCCCTAGGCTTCTATAGTTCAAATGCCCCAATCTCTTATGCCACAACTTACTGTCACCTTCAGCGCCTTCTGCACTAAGACACGTTATTTCAGATGTTTCTACATTCACCTTGAAAGTTATGTTGCTTCCTTGTTCATACTTCATAATCAACTTCTGATTGGAATCATACAGCGTCAGGAGATTGTTTTTCATAACAATTGAGAAACCTTTCTCAATCAGCTGACCCACGCTCATCAGATTGCTTCTAATACCAGGAACATACCAAACGTCTTTGATCAAAATGTATTTCCCATTCTTCACTCTAACTCTGACATCTCCCATACCTTCTGCATTAAGATACTTATCGTCAGCACATCTGATCTTTATTCTCCTTCTGGAGTCAAAATTTGTCAGCCATTATTTGTTTCCAGTTAAGTGATTTGAACAGCCAATGTCCATATACCACCAATCTTCTGAGCATTTTCCATCAAAATTAGAAGCCATTATTAACACAGGTTCATCATCGTAGTTTCTCTTAGCCATATACGCTTCTTCTGATTTCCTTTCCTTGTTTGACCTACAATCTCTGGCAAAATGGCCAAATTGTTTACAAGAGTAACATTGAACCTTCCTTTTGTCATACCTCTCCTTCCCTTTATGATATCTCTTATCATCAGAAGTTGAGGTTTCTGACTTCTGGAATCTATTACCACGTCTATTCTGCTTCTGGTCTTTCTTGATAAAAGAAGCCTTCAGAGCTTGCTCAGCTTCCCTCTCAAAAGTTCTCTCAGATAGACGTAACTCTTGTGCTTCTAAGCTGCTTTGCAATTCTTCTATTATCATGGTTTCCAGATCTTTAGAATGTTCAATAGAAACAACAATGTAATAAAACTGAGGGGTAAGCGAACTCAGAATCTTCTCTATGATTACCTGTTCAGACAGAGTTTCTCCATACGCCTTCATCTCATTAGTGATCAGAATCACTCTGGAGATATATTCAGAAACTTTCTCATTGCTCTTCATGTTCAAGTTCTCTTATTGCTTTCTCAGGGATTGAAGCTTCACCTTATTTACTGATGCGTCACCACTGTAACATCTCACCAGTAAATCCATGCCCCTTTTGACGTTGTTGAATCAGCAATCTTCTCGAACACACTTTCATCCACACACTGATGGATAGAGAACAAAGCTTTCTGGTCCCTCTTCCTCATCAGCCTCTCAGCAGTTCTCTGTTCTTCAGTTGCATCTGTTGTAGCTGGTACATAACCATCTGTAACCAGATCCAGAACATCATGCGCACCAAACAACACACGTATTTGTATCATCCATATGTTCCAGTTTTTGTCATTAAAAACTAAGAGTTTGGTGTTTAAACTACTGCCTCCAATCATTTTAAATAACACATATATAACGTATATTTTTTTCTTCTTTAAATAAACTTATTTGAATTATATATATATATATATATATATATATATATATATATATATATATATATATATATATATATATATATATATATATATATATATATATATATATATATATATATATATATATATATATATATATATATATATATATATATATATATATATATATATATATATATATATATATATATATATAATTTTTATTTAATTATATTTAAATTATATAATTATACTATAATTAAATTTGACTTAATTGAGAAATGAAATAATAATTAAAATAAAATAAAATTTAAAACAATAATACTTAATGTTGTACCCCAAAATTTTCCCTCCCATATTCCTCAAGATTTGTCAAGATTGATTTTCAAATTGCTCAAGATGGCTCAAGGGTAGTGCAGTCCAAACACCTCCTAAGACAGCTGAAATTAGGGTTTTGGTTCTTTCAAGGAATTTGAGGTTTTCAATGGTTCAATCAAGTCTCATAGGCCTATATACATTCTCAAGCACCTACATGCCAAGTTTCAAGACTCACAGTGCTAATTTGCACAGTCAAAAGCTCCATTTGACCTACAGTCAACTGCAGGGGCAAAATGGTCATTTTGCAGTCAAAAGTCAGAATTTTTGGTTAACATCTTATTTTGAGTCCACAATCATTATTTGATCAATTCTTGATCATGATTCCACAAGAATAACTCAAAAATCATCAAGATGCAAAAAGTTATTATTTTTGGACAGCAGAAAAGTCAATTGTATCTTGACCAGGGCATAACTTTTTCATGGTTTGTCAGAAAAATTCCCTCCAATGCTCATTTTGAAGGGGATGTCATTTCTTACAATCCATCTTCACACTCCAAGTTCAAGAAATTCCCTCACAAGAAGTTACTAATTTTTACATTATAGGTCAATTTCAAAAGTCAACAAAAGTGCACTTTGAGTCAAAGGCCATAACTTGAGATTGGTAAATTCAAATGACATGGGAGAAAAGGCATTGGTTAGAGGACTTCAAGAGATTTCCAAAATGTCCAAGAACATGGTCATGTGATCAAAATTGAGCAAGTTATGCATTAGAGAAGTTGGGAAATTTTCATGAATTTGCAAAAGTCAACTTTGCTCAAAACACCTTATTTTTGCTAATGGGCCTCAAATCTCTTCTTGAAACTTCATCCATGGCCTATGCACGACCCATCAAGATTAATTGAATTTATTTTCTTATTTTTTATTGATTAATTGGATTTTTAATTAATATTAATTCATTTAATTAATTTAAATTATAGGAAAATGCAAGATTTGATTTTTCAATCAATTTGTGAAGCAAATATGGTCAAGATATGCTGGCAAATTCGTGCACAAGTCAAAGATACAAAAATCTCCAAAATTTGCAACATTTTCCAATCATGAAAAATCAAAAAGATTTGATTTTCAATCAAGGATTCAAACATCAATGCAATGGATTTTTGCCCAAGCTTTTGACCTAATTCAGTTGCCTTATATATATGCAAGCAAACCCTAACCTAAGGGACGTGAAAAGGCTGCAGAAAAGACCCTAGCATATTCAAGAAATTTCAAGAAAAAGTGAAAACCTATTCTTGTATTCCAGACCAATTCAAGGCAATTTGTTGATTCAAATACATTGCAGGAGGTCCCAGGGACAATTTGCAATTGAAATCACGCACTAAAGCTCAAGAAATCATTGAAAACAGAATCGCGGTTTGGCTTTTTTATTCAAAATCGTATATCCTAATTCATGCACATTTAACATGTTTTCTTGGTTGATTTACATTGCTAGGAACCATACGAAGCTAATGGTATAATTGAATTGAATTATAATGTCCTGAATTAAAAGATGCCATAGCTGAATTTTTAGGGTTCGTGAGCTTTGAATTGGGGCTTTGCAATCCAGGAAAAATTAGGATTAGTGATACATATGGTTGAACTCGTGTGGCCAAGACGAACACAAATCACCCTTCGCGAAATATTTATATGCCCTGTGGTGCTAATCACTATTTTTCGTGCAGATGAATAGTGGGGGTTAAAAACCCCCGCTATCTAATAATCTTTTTGCAGGTACAACGAAGAAGATGATGAGGTGTTGACACTCCATTGGACCATTTGAATCAGCGCGCGTTTTGTTTTGTTTTACGGCATATTATTTGGTTTATTAATATATTAATTGCTTGCCATTATAAATTTAATTGGAACAACCTGGCTGAGTGGCAAGCGCGCTAGTGTTGTACCCCAAAATTTGCCCTCCCATATTCTTCAAAGTTTTGACAAGCATCATCTCAATTTGCTCAAGTCTACTCAAGGGTTGCACAGTTAAACCATCCTCCTAAGCCAGTCAAAATTAGGGTTTTGGTTCTTGCAAGGAAGTTGAGGTTTTCAAGGGCTCAATAAAGTCCCATATGCCTATACACATTGTCAAGCATCTACATGCCAAGTTTCAAGGCTCACAGCATCAAGTTGCACAGTCAAAAGCCCTAATTGCTTCACAATCAACTGTAGGGGTAAAATGGTCATTTTACAGTCAAAAGTCAAAAAATTTGGTCAACATCTTATTTTGAAGCCACAATCATCATTTGATCAAGTCTTGATCATGATTCCACAAGAATGGCTCAAAAGTCATCAAGATGCAAAAGTTTCCATTTTTGGACAGTTGAAAAGTCAACTGTAACTTGACCAAGGCATAACTTTTTCATGGTTCATCAGAAAAATCTCATCCAATGCTCATTTTGAAGGGGATGACATTTCCTACAACTCATCTTCACATTCCAAGTCCAAGAAATGCTCTCACAAAAAGTTACCAATTTCAACATTATAGGTCATTTTCAAAAGTCAACAAAAAGGCATTTTAAGTCAAAGACCATAACTCGAGATTGGTAAATCAAAATGACATGGGACCAAAGGAATTGGTTAGAGGACTTCAAGACCTTTCCAAAATGTCCAAGAACATATTCATATGATCAAAATTTAGCAAGATATGCATTGGATAAGTTGGGAAATTTGTGTGAAATGGCACAAGTCAACTATCCTTAAAACTTCAATTTTTGACAAAATGGCCCACTTTCTTCCACTTGATTCAGCCTTGTCATGACATACACGTGTCCCATGATTAATTTCAAGATCAAACATTTATTTTTCCATTTTATTTAATTTTTATTGATTTAATTCATTTTAAATCCATAATAATTTAAATAAAATCTAAAAATTTAATGGAATGGCATCTTTTGGTTTGAATGGCTTTCATGTGTCATATTCCAGCTACCAAAATCGTGCTAGGCTATTTTGTGCACAAAATCATGGTTTTGCTTCAAGTATGGAAAGGCCTTTAATGGTGATCAACAAAAAATCTCAAGACATCAATACAATGGATCCCAAGCCTAGCTGCTGACCTAATTCCATTCACACATACATAAGGCAGCATTGCATACCTAAGACACGATCTAAGCACTGCACAAACGGCCAAACCATATTAAAAAAAACCAAGCATCCTCAAGGGTTGCACAGTCAAACCATCCTCCTAAGCCAGTCAAAATTAGGGTTTTGGTTCTTGCAAGGAAGTTGAGGTTTTCAAGGGCTCAATCAAGTCCCATATGCCTATACACATTGTCAAGCATCTACATGCCAAGTTTCAAGGCTCACAGCATCAAGTTGCACAGTCAAAAGCCCTAATTGCTTCACAATCAACTGTAGGGGTAAAATGGTCATTTTACAGTCAAAAGTCAAATTTTTTGGTCAACATCTTATTTTGAAGCCACAATCATCATTTGATCAATTCTTGATCATGATTCCACAAGAATGGCTCAAAAGTCATCAAGATGCAAAAGTTTCCATTTTTGGACAGCTGAAACGTCAACTGTAACTTGACCAAGGCATAACTTTTTCATGGTTCATCATAAAAATCCCATCCAATGCTCATTTTTAAGGGGATGACATTTCCTACAACTCATCTTCACATTCCAAGTCCAAGAAATGCTCTCACAAAAAGTTACCAATTTCAACATTATAGGTCATTTTCAAAAGTCAACAAAAAGGCATTTTAAGTCAAAGACCATAACTTGAGATTGGTAAATCAAAATGACATGGGATCAAAGGAATTGGTTAGAGGACTTCAAGACCTTTCCAAAATGACCAATAACATGTTCATATGATCAAAATTGAGCAAGATATGCATTGGAGAAGTTGGGAAATTTTTGTGAAATGGCAAAAGTCAACTATCCTTAAAACTTCAATTTTTGACAAAAGGGCCCACTTTCTTCCACTTGATTCAGCCTTGTCATGCCATACACGTTTCCCATGATTAATTTCAAGATCAAACATTTATTTTTCCATTTTATTTAATTTTTATTGATTTAATTCATTTTAAATCCATAATAATTTAAATAAAATCTAAAAATTTAATGGAATGGCATCTTTTGGTTTGAATGGCTTTCATGTGTCATATTCCAGCTACCAAAACCGTGCTAGGCTATTTTGTGCACAAAATCATGGTTTTGCTTCAAGTATGGAAAGGCCTTTAATGGTGATCAACAAAAAATCTCAAGACATCAATACAATGGATCCCAAGCCTAGCTGCTGACCTAATTCCATTCACACATACATAAGGAAGCATTGCAGACCTAAGACACGATCTAAGCACTGCACAAACGGCCAAACCATATTCAAAAAAATCAAGCAAAAAGTCAAAATTGAAATCCACCTTCCAAGGCAATTCAAAGCCTTTTCTCGTTTCTAACACTTTGCAGGAACTCTCAGGAGTCTTTTGGAATAAAAACCAAGCGCTCAGGCCTAAGGAATCGCCCCACACGAACTCGCGGTTTGCATAATTTTCTTGGAATCGAAATCCATTGTTCATGCATTATTAACATAATTTGTTGCTTGTTTTGTGTTGTATGAGTCCACAGGAAACTAATGGTATGGTTCAATTTCCTTGAAACGCCCTGGAACCCAAACCACCATGGATGAACGTTAGGGTTTTCAAGCTTTTGAATTGGGGGTTTATCATATAGGAAAAATTAGAGACTCTAAAGCCCATGGTTGAATTCGTCAAGGCCAGACGAATCCAACACGATGCTCGCGAAATATTTATGAGCAGCAAGGAGCTATTCGCTATTTTCCCTTGTCCTATTTTGTGGGGGTTAAAAACCCCCGCTAATTGTTTTGTTTTGCAGGCATTTCAGTGAAGACGATGATGAGGTGTTAGTGCAGGGGTGGCCAATTCAAAGAAACGCGCGCTTTTGATTTGTTTACAGGATAAGCATTAATCAATCCATATAATATTTATCCATTACTGTGATCGGTGGATCTGGAACTGACTGTTTAACGCTGGTTCGCGAAATGTCGTGGAAGCAAGAGTCGCCACCGTCTTTTATTTTCTCCAAATGGAAAGGACAAAAGCACAGAAAAATTCCTTTAAAGAGATTGCTCTCGGTTCGGGAGGTAGGTTATAGAAAGGGAAGGTGTTAGCACCCTTTCTATCCATGGTTATCCATGGGCTCTTAGATACTTGCTCATTGTGTTTTCAAAATGTTTTGTTTGCTTTTCAATGTGGGTTTAAAAAGTTTCTTTGAAAAATTTCAGTTCGACTCGTACGTCAGAGTGTTTGAAAAATTTGCTTTGAAAGCTTTTGAAAAATGTCAGTGTGAAAAGAGTTTTGTTTTGTTTTTTAGATTAGAGCAAGTATCCTTGAGAACCTACCTACCCTAAGGAATTCGTCTGTGTAAATGTCCTTTAAGGTAGTGCCATCCCACCATTGAGAGGTAGGTAGCACCACCGTTGGAGGTGTTCGGGTCAATTCGAAGGTTCGGGACATGGTGATCACCAGAGCAATGGGAAGACACCTTAGAAGCTACCCTCATGCCAGGTTCCCGGATCATGAGGACTTACTAAGACATCCTCTACTCGACGATCACCTTTCGAAAGGCAACAGTGAGGCGTACCCTAGGGGTGGTGTGTGCGAATTGTGTGTCATGTTTCAGTTATTTGTCTTGTCATGTTTGTCGTGTTCTACGCTTGATTTTATTAAGACATTCATTCTTTCATGCTTGGTTAACAGTTAAATATTTTGCGAGGAAATAAATCTAAACTATTACAAATGGCGCGGGTCCACATCGCCAAAATTAAACCGGACCCGATTTAGCGGAAAATAAATAAAGCGATAAAATAAAGTGCGAAAGGTAAAGTTACATGGCTTAGGGACAATTACATAATTATTATTGAACGACATAAGATAAATGCGCGAAGTAAAGGAATTGAAACGAAACTAGGGCGTTGGACCCTTTTGCAAAGTATTAATGGTTAATGAGAATTAAAAAATTAAATGATTAAATAAAAATGATATTTTTGTGTTTTTTAGATTTAATGAAAAAAGGAAGTTAATTGAAATTAAATTAAACGGCAAACCCTAATTCTAATATTTTTTTTATTTATTAAGAAAGAATTAAAATATGATCTAAATTAAACCCTAACTTATTTATGCACAATTTTTAATTTATGAAAACAACTAAATAATATTATTATTCTAAAAAAGGAAAAATATTAAAAGGAATAAAAAATATCAATTAACCTAATTCTATTTTATTGGATTTTTGTTATGGAAAAAATATAAATTAAACCTAATTTGAAACTAGTTCATTTACATGCTAATAAAATAATTATAATAAAATAGATATTATTTTTTGGTCTTTTTCTGATTTTTATAATGTTTTTATATTTTATAGAAAAAATAAATTAATTGAATTAAGACAATAAAATAAATAAAACAACAAAAATAAAAGTGAGAAGAAAAATATAAAATGCAAACCAGGGTGGGGTGTTGTCCCAAAATTGGAGGTATAGGCCTGGACTTTTGGCCCATTTAGATCTGAAGTTGTTGACTTTTCCAGCTTGGGTGCCAGCGCATTGACTTGCCTTATAGTGGACTTTCAATATCAGCCCTTGATCTGGGACCATCAGGCATGTGTACGCTTAGATGAGAGGACGTATGGTACGTATGCATTCCTGAAGCTGCATGGGATTTATAATTGAAAAATAATATGAGATTTTTGCCAGACCTGGGACTTGAACCCAGGTCTTGAAGGTTACAAGCGCGTCCCCTTGCCAGCTGAGCTATTCAATTCCAATTAATATATAATATAACACAAATAATATAAAAGAACAATAAAGTTAGTGGACGATCTGGCGCGAATTTTCAAACTAGCCAATCATGTAGTGACAACGAGGTTGTCTTCTTCGTTCTTTCTGAAACACAAGCGTATGGCCACGGTTTTTATAGCGTTGTTTTAGGGCCTCTATCAGAAAATAGCGAATAGCTCCATGAGCTTCATAAATTGTTCGCGAGGTATGTGTTTGCTTCGTCTTAACCTGCTCAATTCAACCATGATACTCACGAGCCACAATTTTTCCTCTACGCAAAATCCCTATTTTAAGAAACCTGCAACCCTAAGTTTTGGCAATGGCATAATCGTATATGGTCAATAAAAACGCAATTAAACACCACAGTTAGCTTTAGAATTTCACAAAGAATAAGAATCAACAAACAAAATTCATGAAAAATGCTTAGAATATGATATGCGATTTGGAAATTTTTGCTTCACAGTTTGAGGTCGTGATACCGTTTCAAGGCGTTTTGCTTGTTGTTTTTGATTGAGAAACGTTTAGGGATGTCTCAGGATGCTAATGGGACAAAGATTGAAGCTTGAATCGGACTCTAAGGCCCTTTTCAGATTTGAGTTTTTTATGAAAAATTTCAATATGCCAATGCTTGTTTGGGCGCAGCTTGCAGTCTAAAAAACAATAGGGTTATTATTCTGAGTATGTATAGAGGCTATTAGGTTAAAAACATTGCACAAAATCCTTTGCCATGATGATTTCAATCTTTGATTTGTTAAGGATCTTTTCTAATCTTTTTCTCATGCATTTTGGTTCAATCATGATCAATTAGCACCAAATCTTGCCTATTTAAGATATGCACGAAATATTAAGAATAAACATGCATGAAAAGATTTTTTTAGGTTAAGTTTGATATTTTTCATATGTTAAAATCATTTAAATGAATATAAATTAATATTAATTCAAATAAATAATTAAAAAATATGAGAATACTTCCCTTTGGGCCTAGTGGTCGTGCATAGGCTTGGCATGAAGAAATTTGGAAGAAAAATGGGCCCATTTGCATTTTTAGGCCTTTTGCATCAATGTTGACTTTTCAAAATTCTTAAAAATTTCCCAACTTCCACAAGGCATAACTTGGTCAATTTTTAAGCTTTTCACATGTTCTTGGACATTTTGGAAAGGTCTTTGAGTCCTTTAACCCATGTCTTTGGTCCCATGTCATTTTGATTTACCAATCTCAAGTTATGGCCTTTGACTTAAAGTCACTTTTTGTTGACTTTTGAAAATGACCTATAATGTTGAAATTGATAACTTTTTGTGAGAGCATTTCTTGGACTTGGAACATGAAGATGAATTGTAGGAAATGTCTTTCTCTTCAAAATGAGCTTTGGATGGAATTTTTCTGATAATCCATGTGAAAGTTATGCCCTGGTCAATTTCAGTTGACTTTTTCAGCTGTCCAAATATAGCAACTTTTGCATCTTTGATGATTTCTGAGCCAAATTTTGAGAATCATGATCAAGCATTGATCAAATGATGTTTGTGGCTTCAAAATGATATGTTGACCAAAAATTTGAACTTTTGACTGTCAAATGACCATTTTGCCCCTACAGTTGACTGTAGTGCAATCTAGGGTTTTGACTGTGCAATTTTGAGCTGAATGCCTTGAAACTTGACATGAAGACACTTGACCATCTTTTTAAGCATATGAGACTTGATTGGGCCTTTGAAAAGTTCATTTACTTGACCAGAACTCAAACCCTAGTATTGACTGTATAGGAGACAGTTGAGCTGCACAACCCTTGGGGAATTTTGTGACCTTGATTTTGACAATTCTTGATGAATATGGGAGGGCAAATTTTGGGGTACAACAGTTGCCCCTGTTCAATCTTCTTAGACCTGAGGATGCAGATTGGCTGACGTGCCTTTCGTAATCCGAGGGTAGAAGATGATTGGACACTAGAGTGCCCAGAAATTTGCGCTCACATAGTAGCAATGATGATGAGGGAATGGGCTTATAGATGCCATTTGGGTGTTGCTTGGATAGGATGATGGGCTTATAGATGCCATCTGGATGTTGATCGCGTAGGAGATTCTTTAGCGAGAACCTGCATACCTGCAAAACAGAAAAATGAGTACCTGACACGTCGCAGGAGCTGATTTTAGATGCTTGATATAGATATGTCCTGACTGGTTACAGGAGCTGGGTCTGGAGCTTCAAACGCTGATGAATGAACCAGGGATGGTTACTGCCTTAGCATGAATGGTAAGAGAATCCTGAATGATTTCAACCTCAACAACGCTCGTTGAGAAAATCTTGGTGAGAATTACCATCTTCGTAGTGTCAGGAAGAGAACCAAAGGACATTATAATCTCACAGGGAGTCACCTCGCTCACCGTTGGAGAGGGAACTATAGGAAATTATAATCTGAAAGGAAATATCACCTCACTCGCCGTTGGAGAGGGAAACATCTTGAAAGGGAATTACCACCTCACTCGCCGTTGGAGAGGGGACCATAAGAGAATATCACCTCACGCTCATGCCGGAGAGGGGAATATCTGAAGAAGGAATTACCACCTCACACGCCGTTGGAGAGGGGACCATAAGATAATTATCACCTCACGCTCATGCCGGAGAGGGGAACATCTGAAGAAGGAATTACCACCTCACACGCCGTTGGAGAGGGGACCATAAGAGAATATCACCTCACGCTCATGCCGGAGAGGGGAACATCTGAAGAAGGAATTACCACCTCACACGCTGTTGGAGAGGGGACCATAAGAGAATATCACCTCACGCTCATGCCGGAGAGGGGAACATCTGAAGAAGGAATTACCACCTCACACGCCGTTGGAGAGGGGACCATAAGAGAATATCACCTCACGCTCATGCCGGAGAGGGGAACATCTGAAGAAGGAATTACCACCTCACACGCCGTTGGAGAGGGGACCATAAGAGAACTTCTACTGAGTCTTTATCAGAAAAATCTGTTTGGAGTCGACTTAACTGGACTAGAGAAGTTTTTGAAATATGTTTGAGAATTTCAACTGCACCCTTCCTGAAAGGTAGAGGTCAGTTATATGCGATGCATGATATGGATCAAGCAAACATGGATACGATTTATATGATATGATGTGTACATGCATGCTATAATGATGTATGTGATGATTCATGTATGTTTTCGTCTAGGAAAATAAGTCCTTGACGGGTGCCGGGAAGTCATATCCTGGGCTGATGTTGAGGAAGAGATTTTGCTTCCGCTGTGGATGATTGTTGCAAGAATACCGGTAGGAGAAGATAACTCCGTTGAGGAATACACTTGGCAAATGAAATAATTCTGCGGGAGAAAAGATACTCTAGCGATCATGCTGGGGAGTGCTACTCTGTGGGGATAGCGATGCTTTGCTGAGTTTGATGGAGATAACTCCGCTGGGGATATCCTTGTTGTCGGAAGTGTTGATAGACTTCGCTGGGGGTAGGAAGATACTTTGCCGAGGACGCTCTTTCCGTGGCTTTTGGCTGAGGATAACCCAGTTATATCCTGTTAAGGAAATAACTCTTTAAATAAAGCCGGACGACGCGTTCGTGCTCTGCGAGGGGATAAGCTTCCAGAATCTACTGGGGATAAGCTTACTGCTTGAGGGATATGATTTCCAACTTTGTTGGTAAAGCTGGATTGGACTCTTCTGGGGAGTTTGATATGCTGGGGAAGTGATTCCTTTGAATATTGAGATACCGCCGGGGAACAATATTTAGACCAAGACTACCGGGGATGCTTGTTAAGAATGCGTGCTGCTGGGGAGGTATTGAGATCTACAGGAGGATACTCAATTTCCTTGATATTTGATGATTTGCTTGGAGAAGAATGTATTGTTTTGTTGAACTATTCTCTGGGGAATTAAGATACTCGGTCATGTTCTTTGGCTGGACCTACCTTGGTACCTTGGAGGATAGGTCAATTAGACCGCTCAGACAACTCTTTATTGCCCCTGTTTCTGTGGGAGGAGGCACCTGTGAAAATGTTTGATAGTTGTTGATGGACAAACTTTCTTCTGGTAGACAGGTGACAAGATGACAGGACATAGTCGTACGCTTTGATCCCTAACTTTTGCCTGGACCGCCCTTTCGGGTTTTCAGTCCACCGGGATACCCATTTTTGCCCAAGCCGCCTTTTCAGGTTTTTGACTTGCCGGGTGTACAGATTTTTTTCATTTCATCCCTTATTTTGCCCGAACCCTTTTGGTTCGCCGGGAAGCCCTTATTTTTGCCTAGGTGTGTCAACCTAGCGGGTCTTTGATTATGCGTAGTATTTTTTCGACTATGTCCGTTCTCAGAAAGTAGGGAGTTGCCCCTGTTAGAAGTGTTTTGTCATGCCACCAGAAGGTATTTGATCAGGCAAGATTCGTTGTTGGAATGCCCCAAGTGACTCAGGCGGAGATTTGCTCCAGGCTGGTTGGCCTTTTGAGAGATTCTCCAAATCTTGACTGAACTGCCCCAGATGATTGGACCATGATCATGTTGTGCCCCTTGATTGGAGGTGCTTTTGTTCACTAGGTATTCATCGTGCGAATTTCCCTGCTGTTCAAACAAAAAGTCATATGCAAACAAAGTTATGTTAACAATGCAAAGCCTATGTCTGTCTTGAAGATTTTGAAAATGCATTTTTTTTTCATAAAACATGTGAATGTTTGTAAAACATGATGTCGACTCTGTATTTACTGTAGGCCTTCAGGAGTCAGGATACCTTTCGTAACAGTATGCTTTCGAACTAACCCATGCTTCAGCTAGGACTTTTAAGGGTTGTAACGTGGCCTGGTTCACGGTTTAAGAAACAAAGGATAAAGGCTCAAATTTATTTGTACCCACCCGCTCTTCGTGATGTTCTCCAAACCTAAACTCAGTTGATCGTGCGTTAGACCTTGCTTGAGCCTTTGCTTTGATTTTCCGGTGATGATTCGGATGTTGACAATTTATTTTGAATAGGCAGTCATTTTTTGCTTTGGTTGAGGGTTTGTGAGACCTCTTTCTTGACTTTTGTTATCCCTTTCTTTTTTTGCCTGAACTGTTTCCTTTTTTGGAATTACAGTCAGCGGGATGCCCCAGTTTGGTAAGTCTTCTTTATTGGTTTTGACTTTTTGGGCTTTTCATTTATGATTTTTTTTTTGATAATGACTGCCTGTCCTTATGATTGTTCGGAACCATCACTGTCTTTTGTTTTTGAAAAACTCATTTGGTGCCATTCATTGTGCACTTGGATCAACTGAGAGAACTACCCTGCCCCAGGTTATGATTAAGGGTTTTGATTTTCGAAAATAAAAACTCCTACTTCTTTGGCTCTGATGGGTTGACGAGGGATTATCATCCTTATAACTCCAGTGTTTAGGAATTGAAACAATGCCTGTACCTCATCAGCTGGGTCTGTTCAAGAGCATACTGTAATGATCGCGGTATCGTTTTCGTCATCCTCCCTCAAGAGGCTTAGGATTAAAGATCAAGAGTTGACATCAGAAAAATATGAAAACAGTTTGCATATAGTGAATGCGAGTATATTGATTCAAAACAGACATAAGCGATGTATTAATGAAATAACAACGTTTGACATGAATAAATGTTTAGACAATCAAAGAAAAATGCAACTTGAACATTCGAATGAACAAAAGTTTTCTAGTTTGAATTAGTCACTTCAGATGGGAGATTCTCAGCAGAAGCATTTCATTTGGCCACCCGGCATGAACTCCAGCACCCTTCCGTCGATCAAGTCCTGGATCTTGTTCTTCAAGCTCCAACAGTCATTGGTGTCATGTCCAGGACTGTCAGAATGGTAGGCACATCTTTTATCAGGGTTATAAGTAGGAGCAGAGATGTCAGGATTCTGGGGAGGACCCTTTAAAGTAATCAGATTGACCTCCAACAAGTGTTCCAGCATTAGAGATGGTGGTATGCCAGTCTCAGTGAAATGTCTTCCAGGCGTGTATCGCTTGCGTCGATTACCCCGTTGATACTGGGCTTGTGAAGTGGTAGCAATTTGGAGAGGTTCATTCTTCACCATACCAGACTTTGGTCCTCTTGGTGGCTGATCAAAGACTTGGTCCCTGACTTGGACTGGTTGCTTCATATCTTGATGAAGCTGACTGATCATGGCCCTCAGCTCTCCTTGCTCCTGAGCTAAGCCTTGAATGAGGGCCCTTTGCCCCAGCATCTGGGTTTTCAATGTGTCTACCTCAGCTTGTAGACGTTTCAGTTGTTCGTCCTTGTCATCTTCAGGACTCTTTCTGATCAGATTCCCCATGAGGAGTGCCCTCAACTCTTCCTGCCCCTTGGATAGACCTAGGAAGATTTCCCTGAACTGAGTTTCTTGAGCATGAAGACCCTGGTTACCTTGTTGGGAAGCCATTGCTGAAATAAACAGCGAGAAGGGTAAGTGACCTGCAACAAGGATACCTGCTATGCAATGATGTGTATGATATGCATGCAATGTTTTCAAGGACCTCGCGGGGTAAACAAGAAAGTTTGTTAGCATTTGGATCCGGTAGCTTGATTGAAGGAACTGCGTGTTGTTGAAAGTCCTTCTTCAAGGTCAAAGGCTCACCATATCCAGTGGGTCATAGCCCCTGACAACCTTGGCTAGGGGAAAATAAATCCTCTTTGCCCCTTGCTAGATGTTTGATTCATCATGACCTGCATCACAAGCCCTTGAGATCCTTGAAATGGGTTAGGATGTATGCAATGGTATGCAATGGTATGATGTCATGCTATGCATGGGGTGATGTAGGTAAACCCTGTTATGAGTCCCAATTAAGGACTATAAACAAACCCTGCAAGAAATTCAGTATACTTTGTTATGAGTCCCAGTTGAGGACTATAAACAACACCTGCAAGAAATTTGGTAAACCCTGTCATGAGTCCTGGTTAAGGACTATAAACAAGACCTGCAAGTAATTTGGTAAACCCTGTCATGAGTCCTAGTTAAGGACTATAAACAAGACCTGCAAGTGGTTAGTACACCCTGTTATAAGTCCCAATTAAGGACTATGAACAACACCTGCAAGACATCAAGGGTCAGATAACAAGTATGCAAGTAGTCAAGTACGAAGGCACACAAGTCACACAAGAGAAGCCCTTAGGGTTTAGGCCAGCATGGGGTCTAGGTATTACCCTCTTGAAGTTGGTGGGTTCAACCTGTCCTATTAGAAGTAACCGGGTTCTAAGGTTCCCAATATCACGGGATTGCTTTCATTGTTCATCGTTTCGATTTAGCCACTGAACTGGCGACCGAAATATTCCAGGAAAGCAACCCTCAATTGAGCGTAGTATCGAGTATCAACCAACCTCGGACTGCACCAAAGTCAGTTATCTCACTACCCTAAAGAGGCCAAGATAGTTCAATTAAGGTTCCTAAGGTCTGTTGATGCTTCACGACACCACGCGGAGGCCCCGTACTCTCCTTGACTGAACTCAAGGGTTACCGGTACACACCAAAGTGCCACATCAACGTAGCAGACTGTTTCAACCATGTCGGTATACCCCGCACAGTTCCCTCACAGCCTTGTTGCTACTTTCTAAGAAGGTATCCCCCAGATCCGGGTTAGGATCTATAGAACTCCCAAGCAACCCACAATTTAAAGAAGGCAAAGAAAGCAATTGAAAACACAATTATGAACTATCCCTAAGGTACACCTCACTTTATAAAGGGTCCCCAGCAGAGTCGCCAGTTCTGTGATCGGTGGATCTGGAACTGACTGTTTAACGCTGGTTCGCGAAATGTCGTGGAAGCAAGAGTCGCCATCGTCTTTTATTTTCTCCAAATGGAAAGGACAAAAGCACAGAAAAATTCCTTTAAAGAGATTGCTCTCGGTTCGGGAGGTAGGTTATAGAAAGGGAAGGTGTTAGCACCCTTTCTATCCATGGTTATCCATGGGCTCTTAGATACTTGCTCATTGTGTTTTCAAAATGTTTTGTTTGCTTTTCAATGTGGGTTTAAAAAGTTTCTTTGAAAAATTTCAGTTCGACTCGTACGTCAGAGTGTTTGAAAAATTTGCTTTGAAAGCTTTTGAAAAGTGTCAGTGTGAAAAGAGTTTTGTTTTGTTTTTTAGATTAGAGCAAGTATCCTTGAGAACCTACCTACCCTAAGGAATTCGTCTGTGTAAATGTCCTTTAAGGTAGTGCCATCCCACCATTGAGAGGTAGGTAGCACCACCGTTGGAGGTGTTCGGGTCAATTCGAAGGTTCGGGACATGGTGATCACCAGAGCAATGGGAAGACACCTTAGAAGCTACCCTCATGCCAGGTTCCCGGATCATGAGGACTTACTAAGACATCCTCTACTCGACGATCACCTTTCGAAAGGCAACAGTGAGGCGTACCCTAGGGGTGGTGTGTGCGAATTGTGTGTCATGTTTCAGTTATTTGTCTTGTCATGTTTGTCGTGTTCTACGCTTGATTTTATTAAGACATTCATTCTTTCATGCTTGGTTAACAGTTAAATATTTTGCGAGGAAATAAATCTAAACTATTACAAATGGCGCGGGTCCACATCGCCAAAATTAAACCGGACCCGATTTAGCGGAAAATAAATAAAGCGATAAAATAAAGTGCGAAAGGTAAAGTTACATGGCTTAGGGACAATTACATAATTATTATTGAACGACATAAGATAAATGCGCGAAGTAAAGGAATTGAAACGAAACTAGGGCGTTGGACCCTTTTGCAAAGTATTAATGGTTAATGAGAATTAAAAAATTAAATGATTAAATAAAAATGATATTTTTGTGTTTTTTAGATTTAATGAAAAAAGGAAGTTAATTGAAATTAAATTAAACGGCAAACCCTAATTCTAATTTTTTTTTTATTTATTAAGAAAGAATTAAAATATGATCTAAATTAAACCCTAACTTATTTATGCACAATTTTTAATTTATGAAAACAACTAAATAATATTATTATTCTAAAAAAGGAAAAATATTAAAAGGAATAAAAAATATCAATTAACCTAATTCTATTTTATTGGATTTTTGTTATGGAAAAAATATAAATTAAACCTAATTTGAAACTAGTTCATTTACATGCTAATAAAATAATTATAATAAAATAGATATTATTTTTTGGTCTTTTTCTGATTTTTATAATGTTTTTATATTTTATAGAAAAAATAAATTAATTGAATTAAGACAATAAAATAAATAAAACAACAAAAATAAAAGTGAGAAGAAAAATATAAAATGCAAACCAGGGTGGGGTGTTGTCCCAAAATTGGAGGTATAGGCCTGGACTTTTGGCCCATTTAGATCTGAAGTTGTTGACTTTTCCAGCTTGGGTGCCAGCGCATTGACTTGCCTTATAGTGGACTTTCAATATCAGCCCTTGATCTGGGACCATCAGGCATGTGTACGCTTAGATGAGAGGACGTATGGTACGTATGCATTCCTGAAGCTGCATGGGATTTATAATTGAAAAATAATATGAGATTTTTGCCAGACCTGGGACTTGAACCCAGGTCTTGAAGGTTACAAGCGCGTCCCCTTGCCAGCTGAGCTATTCAATTCCAATTAATATATAATATAACACAAATAATATAAAAGAACAATAAAGTTAGTGGACGATCTGGCGCGAATTTTCAAACTAGCCAATCATGTAGTGACAACGAGGTTGTCTTCTTCGTTCTTTCTGAAACACAAGCGTATGGCCACGGTTTTTATAGCGTTGTTTTAGGGCCTCTATCAGAAAATAGCGAATAGCTCCATGAGCTTCATAAATTGTTCGCGAGGTATGTGTTTGCTTCGTCTTAACCTGCTCAATTCAACCATGATACTCACGAGCCACAATTTTTCCTCTACGCAAAATCCCTATTTTAAGAAACCTGCAACCCTAAGTTTTGGCAATGGCATAATCGTATATGGTCAATAAAAACGCAATTAAACACCACAGTTAGCTTTAGAATTTCACAAAGAATAAGAATCAACAAACAAAATTCATGAAAAATGCTTAGAATATGATATGCGATTTGGAAATTTTTGCTTCACAGTTTGAGGTCGTGATACCGTTTCAAGGCGTTTTGCTTGTTGTTTTTGATTGAGAAACGTTTAGGGATGTCTCAGGATGCTAATGGGACAAAGATTGAAGCTTGAATCGGACTCTAAGGCCCTTTTCAGATTTGAGTTTTTTATGAAAAATTTCAATATGCCAATGCTTGTTTGGGCGCAGCTTGCAGTCTAAAAAACAATAGGGTTATTATTCTGAGTATGTATAGAGGCTATTAGGTTAAAAACATTGCACAAAATCCTTTGCCATGATGATTTCAATCTTTGATTTGTTAAGGATCTTTTCTAATCTTTTTCTCATGCATTTTGGTTCAATCATGATCAATTAGCACCAAATCTTGCCTATTTAAGATATGCACGAAATATTAAGAATAAACATGCATGAAAAGATTTTTTTAGGTTAAGTTTGATATTTTTCATATGTTAAAATCATTTAAATGAATATAAATTAATATTAATTCAAATAAATAATTAAAAAATATGAGAATACTTCCCTTTGGGCCTAGTGGTCGTGCATAGGCTTGGCATGAAGAAATTTGGAAGAAAAATGGGCCCATTTGCATTTTTAGGCCTTTTGCATCAATGTTGACTTTTCAAAATTCTTAAAAATTTCCCAACTTCCACAAGGCATAACTTGGTCAATTTTTAAGCTTTTCACATGTTCTTGGACATTTTGGAAAGGTCTTTGAGTCCTTTAACCCATGTCTTTGGTCCCATGTCATTTTGATTTACCAATCTCAAGTTATGGCCTTTGACTTAAAGTCACTTTTTGTTGACTTTTGAAAATGACCTATAATGTTGAAATTGATAACTTTTTGTGAGAGCATTTCTTGGACTTGGAACATGAAGATGAATTGTAGGAAATGTCTTTCTCTTCAAAATGAGCTTTGGATGGAATTTTTCTGATAATCCATGTGAAAGTTATGCCCTGGTCAATTTCAGTTGACTTTTTCAGCTGTCCAAATATAGCAACTTTTGCATCTTTGATGATTTCTGAGCCAAATTTTGAGAATCATGATCAAGCATTGATCAAATGATGTTTGTGGCTTCAAAATGATATGTTGACCAAAAATTTGAACTTTTGACTGTCAAATGACCATTTTGCCCCTACAGTTGACTGTAGTGCAATCTAGGGTTTTGACTGTGCAATTTTGAGCTGAATGCCTTGAAACTTGACATGAAGACACTTGACCATCTTTTTAAGCATATGAGACTTGATTGGGCCTTTGAAAAGTTCATTTACTTGACCAGAACTCAAACCCTAGTATTGACTGTATAGGAGACAGTTGAGCTGCACAACCCTTGGGGAATTTTGTGACCTTGATTTTGACAATTCTTGATGAATATGGGAGGGCAAATTTTGGGGTACAACAGTTGCCCCTGTTCAATCTTCTTAGACCTGAGGATGCAGATTGGCTGACGTGCCTTTCGTAATCCGAGGGTAGAAGATGATTGGACACTAGAGTGCCCAGAAATTTGCGCTCACATAGTAGCAATGATGATGAGGGAATGGGCTTATAGATGCCATTTGGGTGTTGCTTGGATAGGATGATGGGCTTATAGATGCCATCTGGATGTTGATCGCGTAGGAGATTCTTTAGCGAGAACCTGCATACCTGCAAAACAGAAAAATGAGTACCTGACACGTCGCAGGAGCTGATTTTAGATGCTTGATATAGATATGTCCTGACTGGTTACAGGAGCTGGGTCTGGAGCTTCAAACGCTGATGAATGAACCAGGGATGGTTACTGCCTTAGCATGAATGGTAAGAGAATCCTGAATGATTTCAACCTCAACAACGCTCGTTGAGAAAATCTTGGTGAGAATTACCATCTTCGTAGTGTCAGGAAGAGAACCAAAGGACATTATAATCTCACAGGGAGTCACCTCGCTCACCGTTGGAGAGGGAACTATAGGAAATTATAATCTGAAAGGAAATATCACCTCACTCGCCGTTGGAGAGGGAAACATCTTGAAAGGGAATTACCACCTCACTCGCCGTTGGAGAGGGGACCATAAGAGAATATCACCTCACGCTCATGCCGGAGAGGGGAATATCTGAAGAAGGAATTACCACCTCACACGCCGTTGGAGAGGGGACCATAAGAGAATTATCACCTCACGCTCATGCCGGAGAGGGGAACATCTGAAGAAGGAATTACCACCTCACACGCCGTTGGAGAGGGGACCATAAGAGAATATCACCTCACGCTCATGCCGGAGAGGGGAACATCTGAAGAAGGAATTACCACCTCACACGCTGTTGGAGAGGGGACCATAAGAGAATATCACCTCACGCTCATGCCGGAGAGGGGAACATCTGAAGAAGGAATTACCACCTCACACGCCGTTGGAGAGGGGACCATAAGAGAATATCACCTCACGCTCATGCCGGAGAGGGGAACATCTGAAGAAGGAATTACCACCTCACACGCCGTTGGAGAGGGGACCATAAGAGAACTTCTACTGAGTCTTTATCAGAAAAATCTGTTTGGAGTCGACTTAACTGGACTAGAGAAGTTTTTGAAATATGTTTGAGAATTTCAACTGCACCCTTCCTGAAAGGTAGAGGTCAGTTATATGCGATGCATGATATGGATCAAGCAAACATGGATACGATTTATATGATATGATGTGTACATGCATGCTATAATGATGTATGTGATGATTCATGTATGTTTTCGTCTAGGAAAATAAGTCCTTGACGGGTGCCGGGAAGTCATATCCTGGGCTGATGTTGAGGAAGAGATTTTGCTTCCGCTGTGGATGATTGTTGCAAGAATACCGGTAGGAGAAGATAACTCCGTTGAGGAATACACTTGGCAAATGAAATAATTCTGCGGGAGAAAAGATACTCTAGCGATCATGCTGGGGAGTGCTACTCTGTGGGGATAGCGATGCTTTGCTGAGTTTGATGGAGATAACTCCACTGGGGATATCCTTGTTGTCGGAAGTGTTGATAGACTTCGCTGGGGGTAGGAAGATACTTTGCCGAGGACGCTCTTTCCGTGGCTTTTGGCTGAGGATAACCCAGTTATATCCTGTTAAGGAAATAACTCTTTAAATAAAGCCGGACGACGCGTTCGTGCTCTGCGAGGGGATAAGCTTCCAGAATCTACTGGGGATAAGCTTACTGCTTGAGGGATATGATTTCCAACTTTGTTGGTAAAGCTGGATTGGACTCTTCTGGGGAGTTTGATATGCTGGGGAAGTGATTCCTTTGAATATTGAGATACCGCCGGGGAACAATCTTTAGACCAAGACTACCGGGGATGCTTGTTAAGAATGCGTGCTGCTGGGGAGGTATTGAGATCTACAGGAGGATACTCAATTTCCTTGATATTTGATGATTTGCTTGGAGAAGAATGTATTGTTTTGTTGAACTATTCTCTGGGGAATTAAGATACTCGGTCATGTTCTTTGGCTGGACCTACCTTGGTACCTTGGAGGATAGGTCAATTAGACCGCTCAGACAACTCTTTATTGCCCCTGTTTCTGTGGGAGGAGGCACCTGTGAAAATGTTTGATAGTTGTTGATGGACAAACTTTCTTCTGGTAGACAGGTGACAAGATGACAGGACATAGTCGTACGCTTTGATCCCTAACTTTTGCCTGGACCGCCCTTTCGGGTTTTCAGTCCACCGGGATACCCATTTTTGCCCAAGCCGCCTTTTCAGGTTTTTGACTTGCCGGGTGTACAGATTTTTTTCATTTCATCCCTTATTTTGCCCGAACCCTTTTGGTTCGCCGGGAAGCCCTTATTTTTGCCTAGGTGTGTCAACCTAGCGGGTCTTTGATTATGCGTAGTATTTTTTCGACTATGTCCGTTCTCAGAAAGTAGGGAGTTGCCCCTGTTAGAAGTGTTTTGTCATGCCACCAGAAGGTATTTGATCAGGCAAGATTCGTTGTTGGAATGCCCCAAGTGACTCAGGCGGAGATTTGCTCCAGGCTGGTTGGCCTTTTGAGAGATTCTCCAAATCTTGACTGAACTGCCCCAGATGATTGGACCATGATCATGTTGTGCCCCTTGATTGGAGGTGCTTTTGTTCACTAGGTATTCATCGTGCGAATTTCCCTGCTGTTCAAACAAAAAGTCATATGCAAACAAAGTTATGTTAACAATGCAAAGCCTATGTCTGTCTTGAAGATTTTGAAAATGCATTTTTTTTTCATAAAACATGTGAATGTTTGTAAAACATGATGTCGACTCTGTATTTACTGTAGGCCTTCAGGAGTCAGGATACCTTTCGTAACAGTATGCTTTCGAACTAACCCATGCTTCAGCTAGGACTTTTAAGGGTTGTAACGTGGCCTGGTTCACGGTTTAAGAAACAAAGGATAAAGGCTCAAATTTATTTGTACCCACCCGCTCTTCGTGATGTTCTCCAAACCTAAACTCAGTTGATCGTGCGTTAGACCTTGCTTGAGCCTTTGCTTTGATTTTCCGGTGATGATTCGGATGTTGACAATTTATTTTGAATAGGCAGTCATTTTTTGCTTTGGTTGAGGGTTTGTGAGACCTCTTTCTTGACTTTTGTTATCCCTTTCTTTTTTTGCCTGAACTGTTTCCTTTTTTGGAATTACAGTCAGCGGGATGCCCCAGTTTGGTAAGTCTTCTTTATTGGTTTTGACTTTTTGGGCTTTTCATTTATGATTTTTTTTTTGATAATGACTGCCTGTCCTTATGATTGTTCGGAACCATCACTGTCTTTTGTTTTTGAAAAACTCATTTGGTGCCATTCATTGTGCACTTGGATCAACTGAGAGAACTACCCTGCCCCAGGTTATGATTAAGGGTTTTGATTTTCGAAAATAAAAACTCCTACTTCTTTGGCTCTGATGGGTTGACGAGGGATTATCATCCTTATAACTCCAGTGTTTAGGAATTGAAACAATGCCTGTACCTCATCAGCTGGGTCTGTTCAAGAGCATACTGTAATGATCGCGGTATCGTTTTCGTCATCCTCCCTCAAGAGGCTTAGGATTAAAGATCAAGAGTTGACATCAGAAAAATATGAAAACAGTTTGCATATAGTGAATGCGAGTATATTGATTCAAAACAGACATAAGCGATGTATTAATGAAATAACAACGTTTGACATGAATAAATGTTTAGACAATCAAAGAAAAATGCAACTTGAACATTCGAATGAACAAAAGTTTTCTAGTTTGAATTAGTCACTTCAGATGGGAGATTCTCAGCAGAAGCATTTCATTTGGCCACCCGGCATGAACTCCAGCACCCTTCCGTCGATCAAGTCCTGGATCTTGTTCTTCAAGCTCCAACAGTCATTGGTGTCATGTCCAGGACTGTCAGAATGGTAGGCACATCTTTTATCAGGGTTATAAGTAGGAGCAGAGATGTCAGGATTCTGGGGAGGACCCTTTAAAGTAATCAGATTGACCTCCAACAAGTGTTCCAGCATTAGAGATGGTGGTATGCCAGTCTCAGTGAAATGTCTTCCAGGCGTGTATCGCTTGCGTCGATTACCCCGTTGATACTGGGCTTGTGAAGTGGTAGCAATTTGGAGAGGTTCATTCTTCACCATACCAGACTTTGGTCCTCTTGGTGGCTGATCAAAGACTTGGTCCCTGACTTGGACTGGTTGCTTCATATCTTGATGAAGCTGACTGATCATGGCCCTCAG
Source organism: Vicia faba (assembly GCA_948472305.1). Classification (NCBI taxonomy): domain Eukaryota; kingdom Viridiplantae; phylum Streptophyta; class Magnoliopsida; order Fabales; family Fabaceae; genus Vicia; species Vicia faba. Next base: position 1,268,408,412 of record OX451737.1, on the reverse strand, counting down.
CTCTCCTTGCTCCTGAGCTAAGCCTTGAATGAGGGCCCTTTGCCCCAGCATCTGGGTTTTCAATGTGTCTACCTCAGCTTGTAGACGTTTCAGTTGTTCGTCCTTGTCATCTTCAGGACTCTTTCTGATCAGATTCCCCATGAGGAGTGCCCTCAACTCTTCCTGCCCCTTGGATAGACCTAGGAAGATTTCCCTGAACTGAGTTTCTTGAGCATGAAGACCCTGGTTACCTTGTTGGGAAGCCATTGCTGAAATAAACAGCGAGAAGGGTAAGTGACCTGCAACAAGGATACCTGCTATGCAATGATGTGTATGATATGCATGCAATGTTTTCAAGGACCTCGCGGGGTAAACAAGAAAGTTTGTTAGCATTTGGATCCGGTAGCTTGATTGAAGGAACTGCGTGTTGTTGAAAGTCCTTCTTCAAGGTCAAAGGCTCACCATATCCAGTGGGTCATAGCCCCTGACAACCTTGGCTAGGGGAAAATAAATCCTCTTTGCCCCTTGCTAGATGTTTGATTCATCATGACCTGCATCACAAGCCCTTGAGATCCTTGAAATGGGTTAGGATGTATGCAATGGTATGCAATGGTATGATGTCATGCTATGCATGGGGTGATGTAGGTAAACCCTGTTATGAGTCCCAATTAAGGACTATAAACAAACCCTGCAAGAAATTCAGTATACTTTGTTATGAGTCCCAGTTGAGGACTATAAACAACACCTGCAAGAAATTTGGTAAACCCTGTCATGAGTCCTGGTTAAGGACTATAAACAAGACCTGCAAGTAATTTGGTAAACCCTGTCATGAGTCCTAGTTAAGGACTATAAACAAGACCTGCAAGTGGTTAGTACACCCTGTTATAAGTCCCAATTAAGGACTATGAACAACACCTGCAAGACATCAAGGGTCAGATAACAAGTATGCAAGTAGTCAAGTACGAAGGCACACAAGTCACACAAGAGAAGCCCTTAGGGTTTAGGCCAGCATGGGGTCTAGGTATTACCCTCTTGAAGTTGGTGGGTTCAACCTGTCCTATTAGAAGTAACCGGGTTCTAAGGTTCCCAATATCACGGGATTGCTTTCATTGTTCATCGTTTCGATTTAGCCACTGAACTGGCGACCGAAATATTCCAGGAAAGCAACCCTCAATTGAGCGTAGTATCGAGTATCAACCAACCTCGGACTGCACCAAAGTCAGTTATCTCACTACCCTAAAGAGGCCAAGATAGTTCAATTAAGGTTCCTAAGGTCTGTTGATGCTTCACGACACCACGCGGAGGCCCCGTACTCTCCTTGACTGAACTCAAGGGTTACCGGTACACACCAAAGTGCCACATCAACGTAGCAGACTGTTTCAACCATGTCGGTATACCCCGCACAGTTCCCTCACAGCCTTGTTGCTACTTTCTAAGAAGGTATCCCCCAGATCCGGGTTAGGATCTATAGAACTCCCAAGCAACCCACAATTTAAAGAAGGCAAAGAAAGCAATTGAAAACACAATTATGAACTATCCCTAAGGTACACCTCACTTTATAAAGGGTCCCCAGCAGAGTCGCCAGTTCTGTGATCGGTGGATCTGGAACTGACTGTTTAACGCTGGTTCGCGAAATGTCGTGGAAGCAAGAGTCGCCATCGTCTTTTATTTTCTCCAAATGGAAAGGACAAAAGCACAGAAAAATTCCTTTAAAGAGATTGCTCTCGGTTCGGGAGGTAGGTTATAGAAAGGGAAGGTGTTAGCACCCTTTCTATCCATGGTTATCCATGGGCTCTTAGATACTTGCTCATTGTGTTTTCAAAATGTTTTGTTTGCTTTTCAATGTGGGTTTAAAAAGTTTCTTTGAAAAATTTCAGTTCGACTCGTACGTCAGAGTGTTTGAAAAATTTGCTTTGAAAGCTTTTGAAAAGTGTCAGTGTGAAAAGAGTTTTGTTTTGTTTTTTAGATTAGAGCAAGTATCCTTGAGAACCTACCTACCCTAAGGAATTCGTCTGTGTAAATGTCCTTTAAGGTAGTGCCATCCCACCATTGAGAGGTAGGTAGCACCACCGTTGGAGGTGTTCGGGTCAATTCGAAGGTTCGGGACATGGTGATCACCAGAGCAATGGGAAGACACCTTAGAAGCTACCCTCATGCCAGGTTCCCGGATCATGAGGACTTACTAAGACATCCTCTACTCGACGATCACCTTTCGAAAGGCAACAGTGAGGCGTACCCTAGGGGTGGTGTGTGCGAATTGTGTGTCATGTTTCAGTTATTTGTCTTGTCATGTTTGTCGTGTTCTACGCTTGATTTTATTAAGACATTCATTCTTTCATGCTTGGTTAACAGTTAAATATTTTGCGAGGAAATAAATCTAAACTATTACAAATGGCGCGGGTCCACATCGCCAAAATTAAACCGGACCCGATTTAGCGGAAAATAAATAAAGCGATAAAATAAAGTGCGAAAGGTAAAGTTACATGGCTTAGGGACAATTACATAATTATTATTGAACGACATAAGATAAATGCGCGAAGTAAAGGAATTGAAACGAAACTAGGGCGTTGGACCCTTTTGCAAAGTATTAATGGTTAATGAGAATTAAAAAATTAAATGATTAAATAAAAATGATATTTTTGTGTTTTTTAGATTTAATGAAAAAAGGAAGTTAATTGAAATTAAATTAAACGGCAAACCCTAATTCTAATATTTTTTTTATTTATTAAGAAAGAATTAAAATATGATCTAAATTAAACCCTAACTTATTTATGCACAATTTTTAATTTATGAAAACAACTAAATAATATTATTATTCTAAAAAAGGAAAAATATTAAAAGGAATAAAAAATATCAATTAACCTAATTCTATTTTATTGGATTTTTGTTATGGAAAAAATATAAATTAAACCTAATTTGAAACTAGTTCATTTACATGCTAATAAAATAATTATAATAAAATAGATATTATTTTTTGGTCTTTTTCTGATTTTTATAATGTTTTTATATTTTATAGAAAAAATAAATTAATTGAATTAAGACAATAAAATAAATAAAACAACAAAAATAAAAGTGAGAAGAAAAATATAAAATGCAAACCAGGGTGGGGTGTTGTCCCAAAATTGGAGGTATAGGCCTGGACTTTTGGCCCATTTAGATCTGAAGTTGTTGACTTTTCCAGCTTGGGTGCCAGCGCATTGACTTGCCTTATAGTGGACTTTCAATATCAGCCCTTGATCTGGGACCATCAGGCATGTGTACGCTTAGATGAGAGGACGTATGGTACGTATGCATTCCTGAAGCTGCATGGGATTTATAATTGAAAAATAATATGAGATTTTTGCCAGACCTGGGACTTGAACCCAGGTCTTGAAGGTTACAAGCGCGTCCCCTTGCCAGCTGAGCTATTCAATTCCAATTAATATATAATATAACACAAATAATATAAAAGAACAATAAAGTTAGTGGACGATCTGGCGCGAATTTTCAAACTAGCCAATCATGTAGTGACAACGAGGTTGTCTTCTTCGTTCTTTCTGAAACACAAGCGTATGGCCACGGTTTTTATAGCGTTGTTTTAGGGCCTCTATCAGAAAATAGCGAATAGCTCCATGAGCTTCATAAATTGTTCGCGAGGTATGTGTTTGCTTCGTCTTAACCTGCTCAATTCAACCATGATACTCACGAGCCACAATTTTTCCTCTACGCAAAATCCCTATTTTAAGAAACCTGCAACCCTAAGTTTTGGCAATGGCATAATCGTATATGGTCAATAAAAACGCAATTAAACACCACAGTTAGCTTTAGAATTTCACAAAGAATAAGAATCAACAAACAAAATTCATGAAAAATGCTTAGAATATGATATGCGATTTGGAAATTTTTGCTTCACAGTTTGAGGTCGTGATACCGTTTCAAGGCGTTTTGCTTGTTGTTTTTGATTGAGAAACGTTTAGGGATGTCTCAGGATGCTAATGGGACAAAGATTGAAGCTTGAATCGGACTCTAAGGCCCTTTTCAGATTTGAGTTTTTTATGAAAAATTTCAATATGCCAATGCTTGTTTGGGCGCAGCTTGCAGTCTAAAAAACAATAGGGTTATTATTCTGAGTATGTATAGAGGCTATTAGGTTAAAAACATTGCACAAAATCCTTTGCCATGATGATTTCAATCTTTGATTTGTTAAGGATCTTTTCTAATCTTTTTCTCATGCATTTTGGTTCAATCATGATCAATTAGCACCAAATCTTGCCTATTTAAGATATGCACGAAATATTAAGAATAAACATGCATGAAAAGATTTTTTTAGGTTAAGTTTGATATTTTTCATATGTTAAAATCATTTAAATGAATATAAATTAATATTAATTCAAATAAATAATTAAAAAATATGAGAATACTTCCCTTTGGGCCTAGTGGTCGTGCATAGGCTTGGCATGAAGAAATTTGGAAGAAAAATGGGCCCATTTGCATTTTTAGGCCTTTTGCATCAATGTTGACTTTTCAAAATTCTTAAAAATTTCCCAACTTCCACAAGGCATAACTTGGTCAATTTTTAAGCTTTTCACATGTTCTTGGACATTTTGGAAAGGTCTTTGAGTCCTTTAACCCATGTCTTTGGTCCCATGTCATTTTGATTTACCAATCTCAAGTTATGGCCTTTGACTTAAAGTCACTTTTTGTTGACTTTTGAAAATGACCTATAATGTTGAAATTGATAACTTTTTGTGAGAGAATTTCTTGGACTTGGAACATGAAGATGAATTGTAGGAAATGTCTTTCTCTTCAAAATGAGCTTTGGATGGAATTTTTCTGATAATCCATGTGAAAGTTATGCCCTGGTCAATTTCAGTTGACTTTTTCAGCTGTCCAAATATAGCAACTTTTGCATCTTTGATGATTTCTGAGCCAAATTTTGAGAATCATGATCAAGCATTGATCAAATGATGTTTGTGGCTTCAAAATGATATGTTGACCAAAAATTTGAACTTTTGACTGTCAAATGACCATTTTGCCCCTACAGTTGACTGTAGTGCAATCTAGGGTTTTGACTGTGCAATTTTGAGCTGAATGCCTTGAAACTTGACATGAAGACACTTGACCATCTTTTTAAGCATATGAGACTTGATTGGGCCTTTGAAAAGTTCATTTACTTGACCAGAACTCAAACCCTAGTATTGACTGTATAGGAGACAGTTGAGCTGCACAACCCTTGGGGAATTTTGTGACCTTGATTTTGACAATTCTTGATGAATATGGGAGGGCAAATTTTGGGGTACAACAATTACTATACTAACAGATGCAGCACCATGGTGTAGTGGAAAGTGAGGTGGACGTTCACCATTGGGACCTGGTTTCGATTCCCAGGTCCCCCAAATAATTATTTCTCTTTTTCCATCATATGTTCACATGCAGGCTACTAAGCGTGTTCCATCGTACACCTTGTTCATCCAAGCGCCAGGTGGCCTCCAAGGCCAATCTCATGGCTCATGTTGAAGGACCACAATAGTCCTCAGTCAACGCAGGCATAGCTGATCTCAAAAGTCCAAACGAACTGGCCAACAAATGGGCCAAAATTGCTTCTTCAAAACCTCCTTTGGGTCCAATACCCCCCCCTTTTGGTTCATTCCTTTTTTTTCTTCTTCTTCTTATTTTATATTTTTTTATTTTGTTTGTTTATTAATTATTTTTCTAATTATTACTTTTTATCACTAAAATTAACATAATTAATTTTTCATAATAAAAATTCAAAAACTAAAAAATGTAAATATTTTTTTATTATTAATTTCACTTTAGTTTAATTATTTTGTAAATAAATATGGTTAATTAATTTAGTCTTTTAAAAATTAGGTCAACTTTAATTTTTTTTTATAATAAATAAAAACAATTTAGAATTAGGTTTTTGCTAACTTTTAATTCCTTTTTATTTTATTTCATTAAAAACATAAAACCACAAAAACATTTTTCTTTTTAATTAAATTTCTCAAAAGGGTCAAAACCCTAAGGACGTTCCAATTTAATTCTTTCGCGCGCAGTTTATTTTTAATTTTATATTTATGTATCTGCTCAGAAATGTAATAGTTAATTAGAACTTTACAGCTTTATTTACTTTTCTCGCACTTTATTTCCAAACGGGTTTTTGTTTTTGGCGATGTATAGACCCGCGCCTTGTAATAGCGTAGATTTATATTTCCGCAATTTATTTTCCGCACTCCTAACTGTTAACAATGCATGAAAGACTTGTATGACAAATAAAACCAATCCGTAGCTCACAAATAACATGTACAAGATAAACATTAACATGAAACAACACACATGCACATGCCACTCCTAGGGTACGCCTCACTGGTTGCCTCGACGTGGTCATCAAGTATAGGGTGTCTTAGAGGTCGCCCTTCTGTCTAAAAGATCCAGTTGCCTCGAAACGGTTGCCTCGGATAAAAAGGATCTAGGACGTTAGGGTTACCACTAAGGCGTCCTACCATTGCTTTGGTGACCACACTGTCCCTATAATCGAATTGACCCGAATACCTCCAACGATGGTGCTACCTACCTCTCAATGGTGGGATAGTACTATCTAAAGGACTCTTACACAGCCTAATTCCTTAGAGTAGGTAGATCTCATGGGTACTTGCTCTTCTCAAAATAAACAAAACATCTTTTCACACTCACACTTTCTAAAAGTTTTCAAACAAATTTTTCATACACTCTTGAGGACAGATACAAGAGTTACTTAGAAATTTTTCAAATGAAACTTTTTTTCAAAAACCACACACATTTGAAAAGCAAACATTTTTGAAAACATAAGAGCAAGTACCTAAGAGCCCATGGATAACCATGGATAGAAAGGGTGCTAACACCTTCCCTTTCTATAATCTACCTCCCGAACCGAGAAACATTCTCAAAGAAGGAATTTTGCTGTGCTTTTGTCCTTTCCATGTTGGAGAACATAAAAGACGATGGCGACTCTTGCTTACCGCGACATTTCGCGAACCAGCTTAAAAAACAGTCAGTTCTATTTCCACCGATCACTAGAACTGGCGACTCTGCTGGGGAGACTTAATAAGTGAGGTGTACCTTAGGATTAGACCACTCTTATGTTTTCAATTACCTGTTTTGATTGCTTTAATATTGTGGGCCTGTTTTGGGAGTTTCATAGATCCTAACCCGGATCTGGGGGATACCTTTTAGGTAGCGACAAACTGTGAGGGAACTGTGCGGGGTATACCGACACAGTTGAAGCAGTTGCTACGTTGATGTGGCACTTTGGTGAGTACCGGTAACCCTTGAGTCAAGTCAAGGAGAGTACGGGGCCGCCGCGTGGTGTCGTGAAGCATCAACTGACCTTAGGAACCTTACTTGACCATCCTGGCCTCTTTAGGGTAGTGAGATGACCGACTTTGGTGCAGTCCGAAGTTGGTAGATACTCGATACTACACTCATTGAGGGTTGTTTTCTTGGAATATTTTGATCGCCAGTTCAGTGGCTAAATCAAAACAATGAACACAGAAAACAACCCAATGATGTTGAGATCCTTAGAACCCGGTTACATTTGATAGGACAGGTTTGAGCCCACCAACTTCAAGAGGGTAGTACCCCAAACTTCATGCTGGCCTGAACCCTAAGGGTTGTCTTGTGTGACTTGTGTGCCTTCAAACTTGACTACTTGCATGCTTGTTATCTGACACTCGAGTTCCTTGCAGGTTTTGTTTACAATCCTTAATTGGGACTCATTACAGGGCCTACTTACATCACTCTACGCATGGCATAACATCATACCATCATACCATTGCATACATCCTACATAAGGACTAACCCATTTCAAGGATCTCAAGGGTCTGTGATGCAGGTCATGATGAATCAAAATGTCTAGCGAGGGGCAAAGGGGATTTATTTTCCTCTATCCAAGGTTAATGACTTGAGTCAGGGGCTATGACCCACTAGATATGGTGAGCTTTGACTCTTGAAGAAGGACTCTCAGCAACACGAAGTTCCTTTAATCAAGATACCAGATTCCAATTCTAACAAATTTTCTTGTTTACCCCGCGAGATCCTTGAAAACATCGCATGCATACATACATATCATTGCATTACAGGTACCCTTGGTACAGGTATCTTACCTTATTCGCTGTTTATTTCAGCAATGGCTTCCCAACAAGACAACCAGGATCTTCATGCTCAAGAGACTCGGTTCAGGGAGATCCTCCTAAATCTATCCAAGGGGCAAGAAGAGCTGAGAACACTTCTCATGGGGACTTTGGTCAGGAACAGTCCAGAAGACAGTAAGGATGAACGGTTGAAGCATCTACAAGCTGAGGTAGATACAATGAGAACCCAGATGCTGGGGCAGATGGCTCTCATTCAAGACTTAGCTCAAAGACAAGAAGAGCTCAGGGTCCTCGTCAACCAACTGCTTCAGGATAACCAACTGGGGCAAACATCTAAGGTTGAAGAGCCAGTCACCATCAAATTCCCTTTGAGACAAGAAGACAAGGGAAAAGCTCCTCAACTTGCTTCAGGGTCACAAATTCAGCATCAACCTCACCAGCTTCAGCAAGACAGCATGAAGCAAGTAGTCAGGGTTGGAGACCAAACCGGTAATCAGCCCCCAAGAAGTCAAAGGTTTGGTTTGATGAATAGACCTCTCCGAGCTGTTGCTACTTCACAAGTCCAACAACGACCTCGCCAAGAACAACGGGTTGATCAGAGCAAGCCAGACAAGCCCAGGAGGCAATTCACCCAGCTCAACACGTCGCTGCCCCAAGCTTTGCAACACCTGTTGAATTTGAATCTGGTGACGTTGATAGGACCTCACCCTAATCCTAAGACTTCTTCACCCAACTATAATCCTGGGGCCAGGTGCGCATACCATTCTAACAGCCCGGGGCATGATACTGACGACTGTTGGAAGTTGAGGTACAAAATCCAAAACTTGATCGATGAAGGAGCAGTGGAATTCACCCAAGATGGTCAGGTCGAGTTCTTATACTATCCCTGCGAGATTCACCATTTGAAGTGACAAGTCCTGAGACTAGAAGACTTTTGTTCATTCGAATGTTCAAGTTGTATTTTCTTTTATACGAACAATTATTGTCATAGCAAACTTTGTTACTTTATCAATGCATCACATATGTCTGTTTTGAATCAATATATTCGCATTCGCTATATTTAAACTGCTTTCATTTTTGTGATGTTCAAACTCTCGATTAATAACACTAAGCCTCTTGAGGGAGGATGACGAAAACGATACCACGATCCTTACAGTATGCTTTTGAACAGACCCCGCTGATGAGGTACATGCATTGTTTCAATTCCTAAACACTGGAGTTATAAGGAAGATAATCCCTCGTCAACCCCTTTGAGCCAAAGAAGTAGGAGTTTTTCTTTTCGAAAATTAAAACCCTTTATCATAACCTGGGGCAGGGTAGTTCTCTCAGTTGGTCCAGGTGCACAGCGAATAGCATCAAAGAAGTCCTTCCGAGACAAAAAGACAATGATGGTTCTGTATAATCATAAACACAGGCAGTTATTACCAAGAAAAAATAAACGCCCAATAAGTCAAAACCTATGAAGGAGACTTACAAAACTGGGGCATCCCGCTGACTAAATACAAAAAGAAACAGTTCAGGCAAAAAACAGGGATAATGAAATCAAAAAGAAAGAGGTCCTACAAACCCTCAACAGAAAATTTTTGACTGCCTATTCAAAATAAATTTCCAGTATCCGAACCATCACCGGAATATCAGAGCAAAGACTCAAACAAGGTCTAACGCATGACCAGCTGACTTTAGGTTTGAAGAATATCATGAAGAGCGGGTGGGTACAAATAAATTTGAGCCTTTGTTTCTTAAACCATGAACCAGGCCACGCTACAACCCTTAAAAGCCCTAGCTGAAGCATGGGTTAGTTCGAAAGCATACTGTTATGAAAGGTATCCTGACTCCTTAAGGCTTGCGGTAAAATAACGAGTTGACATCACAGTTTACAAAAAAAATTCACTTGTTTTTATGAAAAATGCATTTTCAAAAACTTCAAGACAGACATAAGCTTTGCATTTTTTAAAATAACATTGTTTGCATATGACTTTTTTGTTCGAACAGCAAAGAAATTCGCACGAAGAATATCTAGTGAACAAAAGTACTTCCAACCAAGGGGCAGACGTGATCATTGTCCGTCATCTGGGGCAGTTAAGTCAAGATTCAGAGAATCTCTCAAAAGGCCAACCAGCTTGGGGAAAATCTCCATTTGGATCACTTGGGGCATTGGACGATCAAACGAAGATCTTCTGGTAGTAGGGCAACGCAACACTACTGACAGGGGTACCTCTCTACATCCTGAGAGCACGGACATAGTCGAAAAAAATACTGCGCATAATCAAAGACCCGCTAGGTTGACAAACCTAGGCAAAAATAAGGGCTTCCCGGCGAACCAAAAGGGTTCGGGCAAAAATAAGGGATGAAATGAAAAAATCTGTACACCCGGCAAGTCGAAAACCTGAAAAGGCGGCTTGGGCAAAAATGGGTATCCCGGTGGACTGAAAACCCAAAGGGGAGGTCCAGGCAAAAGTTAGGGATCAAAAGCGTACGACTATGTTCTGTCATCTCGTCACTTGCCTACCAGAAGAAGATTTGTCAATCGGCAGTTATCAAGCACCTCCACAGGAACCTTCTTCTCCAGCAGAACCTGGGGCAATAAGAATTGTCTAAGCGATCTGGCTGCTTTGTCCGCCAGGTACCAAGGTAGATTCGGCTGAAGAATGTGACCAGGATATCTTCACTCCCTGCAGAGTAAGACAAGACTCGACAATTCTCCCCGAACAGAGTTGGTCTCCAATCATCCCTGAAAAGGCACATTATCCCTAGCAAGTCAGCAACGCTCTCCCCAAGCAGAGTTAGGCTACTGTCAGTCTTAAGGAAGTTGGATATCCCCAGCAAATCTCAATATTCCCCAGCGGAGTATACAGATGTTCCTCTACAAGCATCCCTGGAAGTCTTAATAAGATTGTTCCCCGGCGGAATACGGACACCCCAGCGGAGCTACTTCCCCAGTACAGTCCAAAAAGCTTCCCCAGGAGAGTTGAATCATCTCCCCAGTAGATTCTGGAAGCTTATCCCCAGTAGATTCTGGAAGCTTATCACCTGCAGAGTACATACGTCTCTCCCCGACCATATTCAAAGGTTATTCCTCACCAAGAGCTTATAACTGGGTTATCCTCAGCTAATTACCACGGAAAGATCGTCCTCGGCGAAGTTCCTCATATCCCCCAGCGGAGTTCATCAAATTCCCCAACATGACATATCAACGGTATCCCCAGCGGAGTTATCATCAAACCTCAGCAAAGTATCTCTCCCCACAGAGTAATTCCCCGCAGAGTAATATCTTCATCAAGTTTATTCCCCAACGGAGTCATCCTCTCCTACCGGTTTATTCTTGCAACCATCATCCCCAGCGGAAATGAAGAACTATATGCTTCAAACATCAGCCCAGGATTCAACAAGCTCCCGGCACTCGTCAAGGATTTATTTTCCTAGACGAAAATACATTCATAGACATTTCACATTTCATACATCCTATTTACATACATGATAAAGTTCATACGACACGATCTCATTTATTTTTGAGAACATCATGACATCATGCATTTCATACATCATGACATTGCATACAACTGATGTTTTGCCTTTTCAGGAAAAAGGTCAATCTAAAGGTGATTACTATCAACTGTCGCAACTCCAGATTCGATTCCTGTATCTAGCCAGGACATATCTGTGAGTAACTGATTGTAGATTCGATACCTGTATCCAGCCAGGGCATGTCTGCATGAAGAGTTTAGAGATTCGATTCCTGTATCCAGCCAGGGCATATCTGTAGATGACCAATTCCAGATTCGATTCCTGTATCTAGCCAGAGCATATCTGTGAGTAACTGATTGTAGATTTGATACCTGTATCCATCCAGGGCATGCCTGCATGAAGAGTTTAGAGATTCGATTCTTGTATCCAGCCAGGGCATATCTGTAGACGACCAATTCCATATTCGATTCCTGTATCTAGCCAGGGCATATCTGTGAGTAACTGATTGTAGATTCGATACCTGTATCCAGCCAGGGCATGTCTGCATGAAGAGTTTAGAGATTCGATTCCTGTATCCAGCCAGGGCATATATGTAGACAACCAATTCCAGATTCGATTCCTGTATCTAGCCAGGGCATATCTGTGAGTAACTGATTGTAGATTCGATACCTGTATCCAGCCAGGGCATGTCTGCATGAAGAGTTTAGAGATTTGATACCTGTATCCAGCCAGGGCATATCTGTAGACGACCAATTCCAGATTCGATTCCTGTATCTAGCCAGGGCATATCTGTGAGTAACTGATTGTAGATTCGATACCTGTATCCAGCCAGGGCATGTCTGCATGAAGAGTTTAGAGATTCGATTCCTGTATCCAGCCAGGGCATATCTGTAGAAGACTAATTCCAGATTCGATTCCTGTATCTAGCCAGGGCATATCTGTGAGTAACTGATTGTAGATTCGACACCTGTATCCAGCCAGGGCATGTCTGCATGAAGAGTTTAGAGATTCGATACCTGTATCCAGCCAGGGCATATCTGTAGACGACCAATTCCAGATTCGATTCCTGTATCTAGCCAGGGCATATCTGTGAGTAACTGATTGTATATTCTATTCCTGTATCCAGCCAGGGCATGTCTGCATGAAGAGTTTAGAGATTCGATACCTGTATCCAGCCAGGGCATATCTGTAGACGACCAATTCCAGATTTGATTCCTGTATCTAGCCAGGGCATATCTGTGAGTAACTGATTGTAGATTCGATACCTGTATCCAGCCAGGGCATGTCTGCATGAAGAGTTTAGAGATTCGATTCCTGTATCCAGCCAGGGCATATCTGTAGACGACCAATTCCATATTCGATTCCTGTATCTAGCCAGGGCATATCTGTGAGTAAATGATTGTAGATTCGACACCTGTATCCAGCCAGGGCATGTCTGCATGAAGAGTTCAGATATTCGATTCCTGTATCCAGCCAGGGCATATCTGTAGACGACCAATTCCAGATTCGATTCCTGTATCTAGCCAGGGCATATCTGTGAGTAACTGATTGTAGATTCGACACCTGTATCTAGCCAGGGCATGTCTGCATGAAGAGTTTAGAGATTCGATTCCTGTATCCAGTCAGGGCATATCTGTAGACGACTAATTCTAGATTTGATACCTGTATCCAGCCAGGGCATATCTATGAGTGATTGATTGTAGATTCGATACATGTATCTAGCCAGGGCATATCTGCATGAAGAGTTTGAAGATCAACCCCTGTAACAGGCCAGGAAACCATCTTTCTTTCTCAAGTACGCAAGTTCTCGCTAAGGAATCTCTTACGCAATTGACACCCCCGATGGCATCTTTAAGCCCATCTCCACCACTATCCATCACATATCCAAATGGCATCTATAAGCCCATTCCCGACAAGATTCTGTCACATCTCCAGATGGCATCTATAAGCCCATCCTCCTATCCACCATCTTTCCAAATGGCATCTATAAGCCCATTCCCGCCATCACACTGCTGATACTCTACTATGCGAGTGCAAATTTCTGGGCACTCTAGTGTTCAATCATCTTCCCCCTTCGGATCACGAAAGGCACGCAAGCCAATCTACATCCTCAGGTTTAAGAAGATTGAACAAGGGCAACTGTTGTACCCCAAAATTTTCCCTCCCATATTCTTCAAAGTTTTGACAAGCATCATCTCAATTTGCTCAAGTCTACTCAAGGGTAGCACAGTCAAACCATCCTCCTAAGCCAGTCAAAATTAGGGTTTTGGTTCTTGCAAGGAAGTTGAGGTTTTCAAGGGCTCAATCAAGTCCCATATGCTTATACACATTGTCAAGCATCTACATGCCAAGTTTCAAGGCTCACAGCATCAAGTTGCACAGTCAAAAGCCCTAATTGCTTCACAATCAACTGTAGGGGTAAAATGGTCATTTTACAGTCAAAAGTAAAAAAATGTGGTCAACATATTATTTTGAAGCCACAGTCATCATTTGATCAAGTCTTGATCATGATTCCACAAGAATGGCTCAAAAGTCATCAAGATGCAAAAGTTTCCATTTTTGGACAGTTGAAAAGTCAACTGTAACTTGACCAAGACATAACTTTTTCATGGTTCATCAGAAAAATCCCATCCAATGCTCATTTTGAAGGGGATGACATTTCCTACAACTCATCTTCACATTCCAAGTCCAAGAAATTCTCTCACAAAAAGTTACCAATTTCAACATTATAGGTCATTTTCAAAAGTCAACAAAAAGGCATTTTAAGTCAAAGACCATAACTTGAGAATGGTAAATCAAAATGACATGGGACCAAAGGCATTGGTTAGAGGACTTCAAGACCTTTCCAAAATGTCCAAGAACATGTTCATATGATCAAAATTGAGCAAGATATGCATTGGAGAAGTTGGGAAATTTTTGTGAAATGGCAAAAGTCAACTATCCTTAAAACTTCAATTTTTGACAAAAGGGCCCACTTTCTTCCACTTGATTCAGCCTTGTCATTCCATACACGTGTCCCATGATTAATTTCAAGATCAAACATTTATTTTTCCATTTTATTTAATTTTTATTGATTTAATTCATTTTAAATCCATAATAATTTAAATAAAATCTAAAAATTTAATGGAATGGCATCTTTTGGTTTGAATGGCTTTCATGTGTCATATTCCAGCTACCAAAATCGTGCTAGGCTATTTTGTGCACAAAATCATGGTTTTGCTTCAAGTATGGAAAGGCCTTTAATGGTGATCAACAAAAAATCTCAAGACATCAATACAATGGATCCCAAGCCTAGCTGCTGACCTAATTCCATTCACACATACATAAGGAAGCATTGCAGACCTAAGACACGATCTAAGCACTGCACAAACGGCCAAACCATATTCAAAAAAATCAAGCAAAAAGTCAAAACTGAAATCCACCTTCCAAGGCAATTCAAAGCCTTTTCTCGTTTCTAACACTTTGCAGGAACTCTCAGGAGTCTTTTGGAATAAAAACCAAGCGCTCAGGCCTAAGGAATCGCCCCACACGAACTCACGGTTTGCATAATTTTCTTGGAATCGAAATCCATTGTTCATGCATTATTAACATAATTTGTTGCTTGTTTTGTGTTGTATGAGTCCACAGGAAACTAATGGTATGGTTCAATTGCCTTGAAACGCCCTGGAACCCAAACCACCATGGATGAACGTTAGGGTTTTCAAGCTTTTGAATTGGGGGTTTATCATATAGGAAAAATTATAGACTCTAAAGCCCATGGTTGAATTCGTCAAGGCCAGACGAATCCAACACGATGCTCGCGAAATATTTATGAGCAGCAAGGAGCTATTCGCTATTTTCCCTTGTCCTATTTTGTGGGGGTTAAAAACCCCCGCTAATTGTTTTATTTTGCAGGCATTTCAGTGAAGACGATGATGAGGTGTCAGCGCAGGGGTGGCCAATTCAAAGAAACGCGCGCTTTTGATTTGTTTACAGGATAAGCATTAATCAATCCATATAATATTTATCCATTACTATACTAACAGATGCAGCACCATGGCGTAGTGGAAAGTGAGGTGGACGTTCACCACTGGGACCTGGTTTCGATTCCCAGGTCCCCCAAATAATTATTTCTCTTTTTCCATCATATGTTCACATGCAGGCTACTAAGCGTGTTCCATCGTACACCTTGTTCATCCAAGCGCCAGGTGGCCTCCAAGGCCAATCCCATGGCTCATGTTGAAGGACCACAATAGTCCTCAGTCAACGCAGGCATAGATGATCTCAAAAGTCCAAACGGACTGGCCAACAAATGGGCCAGAATTGCTTCTTCAAAACCTCCTTTTGGTCCAATACTCCCCCCCCCCCCCCCTTTTGGTTCATTCCTTTTTTTTTCTTCTTCTTATTTTATATTTTTTTATTTTGTTTGTTTATTAATTATTTTTCTAATTATTACTTTTTATCACTAAAATTAACATAATTAATTTTTCATAATAAAAATTCAAAAACTAAAAAATGTAAATATTTTTTTATTATTAATTTCACTTTAGTTTAATTATTTTGTAAATAAATATGGTTAATTAATTTAGTCTTTTAAAAATTAGGTCAACTTTAATTTTTTTCATAATAAATAAAAACAATTTAGAATTAGGTTTTTGCTAACTTTTAATTCCTTTTTATTTTATTTCATTAAAAACATAAAACCACAAAAACATTTTTCTTTTTAATTAAATTTCTCAAAAGGGTCAAAACCCTAAGGACGTTCCAATTTAATTCTTTCGCGCGCAGTTTATTTTTAATTTTATATTTATGTATCTGCTCATAAATGTAATAGTTAATTAGAACTTTACCGCTTTATTTACTTTTCTCGCACTTTATTTCCAAACGGGTTTTTGTTTTTGGCGATGTATAGACCCGCGCCTTGTAATAGCGTAGATTCATATTTCCGCAATTTATTTTCCGCATTCCTAACTGTTAACAATGCATGAAAGACTTGTATGACAAATAAAACCAATATGTAGCTCACAAATAACATGTATAAGATAAACATTAACATGAAACAACACACATGCACATGCCACTCCTAGGGTACGCCTCACTGGTTGCCTCGACGTGGTCATCAAGTATAGGGTATCTTAGAGGTCGCCCTTCTGTCTAAAAGATCCAGTTGCCTCGAAACGGTTGCCTCGGATAAAAAGGATCTAGGACGTTAGGGTTACCACTAAGGCGTCCTACCATTGCTTTGGTGACCACACTGTCCCTATAATCGAATTGACCTGAATACCTCCAACGATGGTGCTACCTACCTCTCAATGGTGGGATAGTACTATCTAAAGGACTCTTACACAGCCTAATTCCTTAGAGTAGGTAGATCTCATGGGTACTTGCTCTTCTCAAAACAAACAAAACATCTTTTCACACTCACACTTTCTAAAAGTTTTCAAACAAATTTTTCATACACTCTTGAGGACAGATACAAGAGTTACTTAGAAATTTTTCAAATGAAACTTTTTTTCAAAAACCACACACATTTGAAAAGCAAACATTTTTGAAAACATAAGAGCAAGTACCTAAGAGCCCATGGATAACCATGGATAGAAAGGGTGCTAACACCTTCCCTTTCTATAATCTACCTCCCGAACCGAGAAACATTCTCAAAGAAGGAATTTTGTTGTGCTTTTGTCCTTTACATGTTGGAGAACATAAAAGACGGTGGCGACTCTTGCTTACCGCGACATTTCACGAACCAGCTTAAAAAACAGTCAGTTCTATTTCCACCGATCACAGCTAGTATGTGATCTTTGGGACCTGGGTTCGAATCCCAGGTCCCCCAAAATTATTGTTGTTATTTTCTTGCAGCTTATCCAGCGTATCTCATGCCTTGAGGTCCACCATGCACTTCATCTCTCCAAGCGCCAGATGTCTCCAGACATGAATCCAATGGTTGTGAGTGGAAGACCATCATACTCCCAGTCAACACGCGCCATGGAGAATCAGAAAAGTAAAATAGGCTTGATTTTTTGTTGGGCCACAAAATTCCAAAGACACCTCCTAATTGGGCCAACACCCCCTGGGTTATTTTCTATTATTTTCTTCTTTTATATTTTTTACTTAATTAGTATTAATTATTATGATTATTATTTTCACTAACCAAATTAATTTTTTCATAATAAATCCAGAAAACATAAAAAAAAATATATTTTTTATTTATTAAATTTGATTAGTTATTTTTGTAAATAAATACATAATTAATCTATTTAGTTAATTAGGTTAACTTTAATATTTTCACAATAAATTTAAAATCAACATAGAATTAGAGTTCTTGACAACTTTTAATCATGTTTTCTTTTTTAATTTATTTCCTTAAAACATTAAAAAACCAAAAATATTTCTTTCTTTTATTTAATTAATTAATTATTCTAGGTTTAATTTAATTAAATACCAAATAACAAAAAACTTCCTTCTTTCTCAAAAAGGGTCAAAACCCTAAGGACTTCTCCGATCCAATTTTTTCTCGCGCGTGTGATTTATTCTCGATTAATTTTTGATCTATATTTATGTAATTGTTCCGAGGATGTAATAGCTTTAATTAGGACTTTTTATCGCTTTTATTTAATTTCCCGCAATTTACTTTTCAAGGGTTTGTTTTTGGCGATGTAAATACCCGACGCCTTGTAATAGTTTAGTTTTAATTTTCCGTGCAACTATTAACTGTTAGATGTATGTTAATTAGGCTATGCATGACAAGACTTATCTCTGAAATTAAAATCAACCTGTAGCTCACCATAACATGTGCAAAGATAACATAAATTGAAACCTGACACACTCGCACATGCCACTCCTAGGGTATGCCTCACTTGGTTGCCTCGACGTGGTCATTAAGTATAAGGTGTTTTAGAGGTCGCCCTCCTGTCTAAAGATCAAAGTTGCCTCGGAACGGTTGCCTCGATAAAAAATGATCTAAGACATTAGGGTTACCGCTAAGGCGTCTTACTATTGCTTTGGTGACCACATGTCCCTATAATCGAATTGACCCGAAACTCCAACGACGGTGCTACCTGCTTCTCAATAGTGGGATAGTACTGTCTAAAGGACATCTACACAGCTTAATTTCTTTTGAGTAGGTAGAGGTTCTTAGATACTTGCTCTTTCAAAACAAAAATACTTTTCGCACTTACACTTTTCAAACAAAAGTTTTCAAACAACACTTCATACACTCTTGAGGATAGATACAAGAGTTAAATCGAAGTTTTCAAACAAACTTTTTTCAAAACCCACAAACACAAGAAAAGAAAAACATTTTGAAAACATAGTGAGCAAGTACCTAAGAGCCCGTGGATAACCACGGATAGAAAGGGTGCTAACACCTTCCCTTTCTATAATCTACCTCCCGAACCGAGAAACATATCGAAAAGGAATTTTGCTGTGCTTTTGTCCTTTCCTTGTTGGAGAAAATAAAAGACGGTGGCGACTCTTGCTTACCGCGACATTTTGCAAAACGCAAACACGAACCAGCATTCTAAAACAGTCAGTTCTATTTCCACCGATCACAGAACTGGCGACTCTGCTGGGGACATTTTAATAAGTGAGGTGTACCTTAGGATTAGATCACTATGTTTTCAATTGTATGCCTTGAATGCTTTAATATTGTGGGCTTGTATCGGAGTTTTATAGATCCTAACCCGGATCTGGGGATACCCTTTAGAAGTAGCAACAAACTGTGAGGAAACTGTGCGGGGTATACCGACATGGTTGAAGCAGTAGCTACATTGATGTGGCACTTTGGTGAGTACCAGTAACCCTTGAGTCAAGTCAAGGAGAGTACAGGGCCTCCACGTGGTGTCGCGAAGCATCAACTGACCTTAGAACCTTACTTGACCATCCTGGCCTTTTTAGGGGTACTGAGATGACCGACTTTGGTGCAGTCCGAAGTTGGTAGATACTCGATACTACACTCATTGAGGGTTGTTTTCTTGGAATATTTTGGTCGCCAGTTAAGTGGCTAAATTAAAACAATGAACATAGAAAACAATCCAATGATATTGAGCTCCTTAGAACCCGGTTACTATTCATAGGACAGGTTTTGAGCCAACTAACTTCAAGAGGGTACTTACCTACAAACCCCATGCAAGCCTAAACCTAAGGACTTGTTTGCTTTGTGTGAATATGAATGCCTGTATATACACTTGCTTACTTTTGCATCCATGTACATAACATCATAACATTGCATACATTCTGCATAAGGACTAACCCATTTCAAGGATCTCAAGGGTTTGTGATGCAGGTCATGATGAACCAAATGTCTAGCAAGGGGCAAAGGGGATTTATTTTCCTCTAGCCAAGGTTGTTTGGAGATCAAAACATGATAACTTGAGTCAGGGGCTATGACCCACTCGATATGGTGAGCTTAACTCTTGAAGAAGGACTCTCAGCAACATGACGTTCCTTCAATCAAGCTACCAGATTCAAATTCTAACGGCTTCTTGTTTACCCTGCGAGATCCTTGAAAACATTGCATGCATAAATCATACACATTTCATTTCATCATATGCATAACAGGTACCCCTTTCACAGGTCACTTATCTTCTTCGCTGTTTATTTCAGCAATCATCATGTCTACTGAACCTTCTACTGAACAAGCTATCAAGGCCCTCCAGGCCCAGAATGCCCAGTTCCAAGAGTTGGTTATGAGCCTAGCCCAGGGTCAACAGGAGTTGAAGACTCTGATTCTGAAAAAGAAGAAGAAGAAGAGGACCGTCTTGTTCAACACTGGACGCAGATTTGGGAATGGACTGCAGAATGAGGTTGATCTGATAACTTCATCTGTGGGGAAAGACAGTCCCCAAGAGAGAAGGGTTCCTAGTCCCGTGGTCTCCGACAACGAGACGGATTATGATGAAGAGCAGTATCCTCCTGCCGAGGATAGGTACAAACAGCTGGAGGACCGCTTGAGCGCCATGGAGATACAGAATGTGCCCGGGTTGGACTTTGGAGACCTAGGCTTATCCTCTGGGGTGGTGATTCCCCATAAATTCAAGGCACCTGCTTTTGCCAAATATGACGGAGCCTCCTGCCCAAAGCTGCACCTCCGGTCGTATGTAAGGAAGATCCAACCTTACATTGCTGACAAGAATTTGTGGATCCATTTCTTCCAGGATAGTCTTTCAGGGACTCAGCTCGAGTGGTTCTATCAGCTGGATGGGGCCAGTATCCGTAACTGGGAAGATTTGGCTACTGCGTTCTATAAGCAGTATCAGTATAATTCCGACCTCGCTCCTACGCGTACCCAACTCCAGGGTATGTCACTAGGGACGGGTGAAGGATTTAAAGAGTACGCCCAAAAATGGAGGGACCTTGCCGGAAGGGTGCAGCCACCTTTGACTGATCGTGAGCTGGTTGATATGTTTTTGGGGACCCTGTCTGGTCCATTTTTTAACCATTTGATTGGAAACTCTTCAGCCGGGTTCACAGACCTTATCTTGACTGGTGAAAGAATTGAAGCTGGCATTAAAAGCGGGAAGATTCAAGAAGCTACACCTTCCGATGCTCAGAAAAAGCCCTACAATGGAAAGAAAGAGTCCAATGCTGTGTATGGTCAAAAGAGTCGTCATGACCAACGCGTAGGAGAAATCTTGATCTCCAATCCTACGCCTTCTCAACAAAGACAGGGGCATCAACGTAAGGAGGTTGCACCTAAAAGACAATTCAGTAAGATCAACATGTCACTGACTCAAGCGCTACAGTAAATGTTGAAGGCAGGGCTGATTACATTAAGGGCTCCTCTCCGAAATCCAAACACTTCCGCTCCTACCTATCATCCCAATGAAAGGTGTGCATACCACTCTGACAGTCCGGGACATGACACAAACAACTGTTGGGCCCTGAAGAATAAGGTTCAAGACATGATTGATGCCAAAGAAATCCAGTTTGACCCTCCAGAGACTCCGAACATAATCACTGCTCCTATGCCAAATCATTGAAGGCTTTTGTTTTATTTGAATTTTCAAGTTGTATTTTTCTTTGCTTATTCAAACAATTATTATCATGTCGAACTCTTTTATTTCATTAATGCATTGCATATGTCTGTTTTGAATTAATCCATTCGTACTCACTATATTCAAATTGCTTTCATTTTTTGTGATGTTCAACTCCCGATTAAAAATTCTAAGCCTTTTGAGGGAGGATGACGAAAACGATACCACGATCTTTACAATATGCTTTTGAACAGACCCTGCTGATGAGGTACAGGCATTGTTTCTAATCCTAAATAGTGGAGTTATAAGGAAGATAATCCCTAGTCAACCCCTTTGAGCCAAAGAAGTTGGAGTTTTTCTTTTCAAAAATTAAAACCCTTAATCAAAACCTGGGGCAGGGTAGTTCTCTCAGTTGATCCGGGTGCACAATGAATGGCATCAAAGGAGTCCTTCCAAAACAAAAGACAGTGATGGTTCCCTATAATTGTCAAGACAGGCAGTCGTTATCTTTCAAAAACAAAAGCCCAATAAGTCAAAACCTATGAAGGAGACTTACAAAAACTGGGGCATCCCGCTGACTGTAATCACAAAAAGAAACAGTTCATGCAAAAAAAAAAGACAGGGATAATAAAATCGAAAAGAAAGAGGTCCTACTAACCCTCGACAAAAAGAAATGACTGCCTATTCAAAATAAACTATCAGTATCCGAACCATCACTGGAATATCAGAGCAAAGACTCAAACAAGGTCTAACGCACGATTAGCTGAGTTTAGGATCGAAGAACATCACGAAGAACGGGTGGGTACAAATAAAGTTTGAGCCTTTACCCTTTGTTTCTTAAACCGTGAACCAGGCCACGTTATAACCCTTAAAAGTCCTAGCTGAAGCATGGGTTAGTTCGAAAGCATACTGTTACAAAAGGTATCCTGACTCCTGTAGGGCTTGCTGTAAAATCCTGAGTTGACATCACATTTTACAAAAATTCACTTGTTTTATTGAAAACTGCATTTTCAAAGAACTTCAAAATAGACATAAGCTTTGCATCTGTAAAATAACTTTGTTTGCATATGACTATTTGTTCAACAGCAAAGAAATTCGCACGATGAATATCTAGTGAACAAAAACCTTCTCAACAAACGGATCACATCAAATGGAAAAACACTTCCAACTAAGGGGCAGACATGATCATTGTCCATCATCTGGGGCAGTCAAGTCAAGATTCAAGGAATCTCTCAAGATGCCAAATAGCCAGGGGCAAATCTCCGCCTGAGTCACTTGGGGCATTGGACATGAATTCCAGCAACGAATCTTGCATGATCAAACATCTTCTGGTGGTATAGCAACACAACACTACTGACAGTGACAACTCCCTACATCCTGAGAGCATGGACATAGTAAAAAAAATACTATGCATAATCAAAGACCCGCTAAGTCAACTGGCCTGGGCAAAAAAGGGGTATCCCGATGGACTGAAAACCCGAAAGGGCGGTCCAGGCAAAAGTTAGGGATCAAAAGCGTACGACTATGTCCCGTCATCTCGTCACTTGCCTACCAGAAGAAGATTTGTCAATTGGCAGTTATCAAGCACCTCCACAGATACCTTCACTCCCTGCAGAGTAAGACAATAATGAAAGCTCTCCCCACTGAGACCTGCAACTACAAAGGAATCAACGATACTCTCCCCCGAGCAGAGCTAGTCTCCCATCAGCTCTAAAAAGGTTGGGTTTCCCTAGAAGGTCTTAATATTCCCCAACGGAGTATAAAGATATTCTCCAGCAAGCGTAAAGAGCATCCCCGGCAGTCTTAATATTCCTCGACAGAAATATAAGATTGTTCCCTGACGGAATACAAGATACCCTCAGTGGAACCATTTCCCAGCACAGTCTGAAAAGCTTCCCCGCCAGAGTTGAATTATCTCCCCAGTAGATTCTGGAAGCTTGTCCCCTGCAGAGTACAAATGCATCTCCCCAGCCGTATTCAAAAGGTTATCCCCACCAGAGTCTAACTGGGTTATCCTCAGCAAGCCGCAACTGAAAGATTCTCCCCAGCGAAGTTCTTTCTATCCTCCAGCGGAGTTCATCATCAAAATCCCCCAACAGAGCTTATCAACAGAGCCCCCAGCGGAGTTATCGTTAAAATCTCAACGAAGCATCTTTTCCCCACAGAGTATTTCCCTGCAGAGTAATCTCTTCACCAGGTTTATTCCCCAACGGAGTCATCTTCTCCTACAGGTTTATTCATGCAATCATCTTCGTTCACCATCCCCAACGGAAATGAAGAACTCACCTCTATTCTCCAGCAGCTCCGGGATTTATTTTCCCCAGCTGAAACATCACATCTTCATACATCATGATACATGCATATACGCATCATACGAGTAAAATATCATTTATGTTGAGAACATCATTGCTTGATCCATCTCATGCATTGCATGTGCCTGACCTTTACCTTTCAGGAAAGATGCAGTTAAGTTCTCAGCTTAGTCGAAGATCTGACCAGTTCTTAAATCTCAATCGGATTATCCTCGGTTGAAGTTCAGATGAGGTTCTCAATCTCGACAGTTTCTCTACATCATAGGGTGGACAAGTACTATAACCTTAATGGTATACCCCATTGAGCACGAGTCAGTTCCTAGATCTTGATGTTCTACCCCGTCATAGTACGTACCAGTTCTATAACCTCAACGGTTTACTCCATTGAGCAAGAGATAGTTCAGATGTGACCCAAGCATGGCGACATTCTGATACTTATTCCAGATTTCTTCTAGAGATGGTTCAGATATGATACAGATATGGCGACATTCTGATACTTATTCCAGACTCTTTCTAGAGATGGTTCAGATGTGACCCAGATTTGGAGACATTCTGATACTTATTCCAGATTTCCTTTCAGAGACAGCTTAGAGATGCTCCAGACCCGGATGCTATTCTATTGCTTATTACAGATTTCCTTCTAGAGATAGTTCAGATGTGACCCAGACATGGCGACATTCTGATACTTATTCCAGATTCATTCAGGAGACAGTCCAGGTACGATCCAGATTCGGATGTCATTCTGTCACTCATTCAGATACAGTATGGATACACCCCAGACACGGCGGTCATTCTACTACTCATTCAGACGTCAGCAATTAGAGACAGCTTAGAGATGCTCCAAACCCGGATGCTATTCTATTGCTTATTCAGATTCAAACTTCTAAAGACAACTTAGAGATGCTCCAGACACGGATGCTATTCTATTGCTTATTCCAGATTCCTTCTAGAGACAGTTCAAATGTGACCCAAATATGGTGACATTCTGATACTTATTTCAGATTCAATCAAAAGATGATTACCATCAACCTTTCTTAAGTTCCAGATCAACACCTATAACTAGCCAGGAAATATCTGTGGACGACTGATTGTAGATCTATACCTGTAACTAGCCAGGAAAGTTATCTACATGAAGAGATTGAAGATCAATACCTGTAGCAAGCCAGGAAAACTATCTTTCTTTCTCAGGTCAGAGATTAATACCTGAAACCAGACAGGAAAACTATCTCATCGGCCAGCCTTCTTAAGTTCCAGATCAACACCTGTAACTAGCCAGGAAATATCTGTGAACGACTGATTGTAGATCTATACCTGTAACTAGCTAGGAAAGTTATCTACATGAAGAGACTGAAGATCAATACCTGTAACAAGCCAGGAAGAATATCTTTCTTTCTCAGGTCAGAGATTAATACCTGAAACCAGACAGGAAAACTATCTCCTCGACCAACCCTTCTTAAGTTCCAGATCAACACCTGTAACTAGCCAGGAAATATCTGTGGACGACTGATTATAGATCTATACCTGTAACTAGACAGGAAAGTTATCTACATGAAGAGATTGAAGATTAATACCTGTAGCAAGCCAGGAAAACAATATTTCCTTCTCAGGTCAGAGATTAATACCTGAAACCAGACATGACAACTATCTCATCGGCCAACCTTCTTAAGTTCCGGATTAATACCTGTAGCAAGCCAGGAAATATCTATGGACGACGGATTGTAGATTAATACCTGAAACCAGATAGGACAACTATCTACTTGATCATCATCAGGCAACCCTACATCGGTTCCTTCTCTTCCAAGATGCAGTTTTACACGGACTCATCGTCAGGCAACCCTACACAGGTTCCTTCTTTCAACCTACCAAGTTATAATTCAACAAACATTTCCAGATGGCATCTTTAAGCCCATCTCCACAACTATCCATTACATTCCCAGATGGCATCTATAATCCCATCCTCCTATCCATCATATCTCCAAATGGCATCTGTAAGCCCATTCCCGACATCACATTGCTGATACTACACCATGCGAGTGCAAATTTCTAGGCACTTTAGTGTTCAATCATCTTCCACCTTCGGATCACGAAAGGAACGAAAGCCAATCTACATCCTCAGGTTCAAGAAGATTGAACAGGGGCAACTGTTGTACCCAAAATTTTCCCTCCCATATTCCTCAAGATTTGTCAAGATTGATTTTCAAATTGCTCAAGATGGCTCAAGGGTAGTGCAGTCCAAACACCTCCTAAGACAGCTGAAATTAGGGTTTTGGTTCTTTCAAGGAATTTGAGGTTTTAAATGGTTCAATCAAGTCTCATAGGCCTATATCCCAAGTTTCAAGACTCACAGTGCTAATTTGCACAGTCAAAAGCTCCATTTGACCTACAGTCAACTGCAGGGGCAAAATGGTCATTTTGCAGTCAAAAGTCAGAATTTTTGGTCAACATCTTATTTGAGTCCACAATTATTATTTGATCAAGTCTTGATCATGATTCCACAAGAATAACTCAAAAATCATCAAGATGCAAAAAGTTACTATTTTTGGACAGTAGAAAAGTCAACTGTATCTTGACCAAGGCATAACTTTTTCATGGTTTGTCAGAAAAATTCCCTCCAATGCTCATTTTGAAGGGGATGCCATTTCCTACAATCCATCTTCACACTCCAAGTTCAATAAATGCCCTTACAAGAAGTTACCAAAATTTACATTATAGGTCAATTTCAAAAGTCAACAAAAGTGCACTTTGAGTCAAAGGCCATAACTTGATATTGGTAAATCCAAATGACATGGGAGCAAAGGCATTGGTTAGAGGACTTCAAGAGCTTTCCAAAATGTCCAAGAACATGGTCATGTGATCTAAATTGAGCAAGTTGTGCATTGGAGAAGTTGGAAAATTTTCATGAATTTGCAAAAGTCAACTTTGCTCAAAACACCTTATTTTTGCTAATGGGCCTCAAATCTCTTCTTGAAACTTCATCCATGGCCTATGCACGACCCATCAAGATTAATTGAATTTATTTTCTTATTTTTTATTGATTAATTGGATTTTTAATTAATATTAATTCATTTAATTAATTTAAATTATAGGAAAATGCAAGATTTGATTTTTCAATCAATTTGTGAAGCAAATATGGTCAAGATATGCTGGAAAATTCGTGCACAAGTCAAAGATACAAAAATCTCCAAAATTGGCAACATTTTCCAATCATGAAAAACAAAAAGATTTGATTTTCAATCAAGGATTCAAACATCAATGCAATGGATTTTTGCCCAAGCTTTTGACCTAATTCAGTTGCCTTATATATATGCAAGCAAACCCTAACCTAAGGGACGTGAAAAGGCTGCAGAAAAGACCCTAGCATATTCAAGAAATTTCAAGAAAAAGTGAAAACCTATTCTTGTATTCCAGACCAATTCAAGGCAATTTGTTGATTCAAATACATTGCAGGAGGTCCCAGGGACAATTTGCAATTGAAATCACGCACTAAAGCTCAAGAAATCACTGAAAACAGAATCACGGTTTGGCTTTTTTATTCAAAATCGTATATCCTAATTCATGCATATTTAACATGTTTTCTTGGTTGATTTACATTGCTAGGAACCATACGAAGCTAATGGTATAATTGAATTGAATTATAATGTCCTGAATCAAAAGATGCCATAGCTGAATTTTTAGGGTTCGTGAGCTTTGAATTGGGGCTTTGCAATCCAGGAAAAATTAGGATTAGTGATACATATGGTTGAACTCGTGTGGCCAAGACGAACACAAATCACCCTTCGTGAAATATTTATATGCCCTGTGGTGCTAATCGTTATTTTTCGTGCAGATGAATAGTGGGGGTTAAAAACCCCCGCTATCTAATATTCTTTTTGCAGGTACAACGAAGAAGATGATGAGGTGTTGACACTCCATTGGACCATTTGAATCAGCGCGCGTTTTGTTTTGTTTTACGGTATATTATTTGGTTTATTAATATATTAATTGCTTTCCATTATAAAATCAATTGGAACGACCTGGCTGAGTGGCAAGCGCGCTAGTATGTGATCTTTGGGACCTGGGTTCGAATCCCAGGTCCCCCAAAATTATTGTTGTTATTTTCTTGCAGCTTATCCAGCGTATCTCATGCCTTGAGGTCCACCATGCACTTCATCTCTCCAAGCGCCAGATGTCTCCAGACATGAATCTAATGGTCCTGAGTGGAAGACCATCATACTCCCAGTCAACACGCGCCATGGAGAATCAGAAAAGTAAAACAGGCTTGATTTTTTGTTGGGCCACAAAATTCCAAAGACACCTCCTAATTGGGCCAACACCCCCTGGGTTATTTTCTATTATTTTCTTCTTTTATATTTTTTACTTAATTAGTATTAATTATTATAATTATTATTTTCACTAACCAAATTAATTTTTTCATAATAAATCCAGAAAACATAAAAAAAAAAAATTTATTTATTAAATTTGATTAGTTATTTTTGTAAATAAATACATAATTAATCTATTTAGATAATTAGGTTAACTTTAATATTTTCACAATAAATTTAAAATCAACATAGAATTAGGGTTCTTGACAACTTTTAATCATGTTTTCTTTTTTAATTTATTTCCTTAAAACATTAAAAAACCAAAAATATTTCTTTCTTTTATTTAATTAATTAATTATTCTAGGTTTAATTTAATTAAATACCAAATAACAAAAAACTTCCTTCTTTCTCAAAAAGGGTCAAAACCCTAAGGACTTCTCCGATCCAATTTTTTCTTGCGCGTGTGATTTATTCTCGATTAATTTTTTATCCATATTTATGTAATTGTTCCGAGGATGTAATAGCTTTAATTAGGACTTTTTATCCCTTTTATTTAATTTCCCGCAATTTACTTTTCAAGGGTTTGTTTTTGGCGATGTAAATACCCGACGCCTTGTAATAGTTTAGTTTTAATTTTCCGCGCAACTATTAACTGTTAGATGTATGTTAATTAGGCTATGCATGACAAGACTTATCTCTGAAATTAAAATCAACCCGTAGCTCACCATAACATGTGCAAAGATAACATAAATTGAAACCTGACACACTCGCACATGCCACTCCTAGGGTACGCCGCACTTGGTTGCCTCGACGTGGTCATTAAGTATAGGGTGTTTTAGAGGTCGCCCTCCTGTCTAAAGATCAAAGTTGCCTCGGAACGGTTGCCTCGATAAAAAATGATCTAAGACATTAGGTTTACCGCTAAGGCGTCTTACTATTGCTTTGGTGACCACATGTCCCTATAATCGAATTGACCCGAAACTCCAACGACGGTGCTACCTGCTTCTCAATAGTGGGATAGTATTGTCTAAAGGACATCTACACAGCTTAATTTCTTTTGAGTAGGTAGAGGTTCATAGATACTTGCTCTTTCAAAACAAAAATACTTTTCGCACTTACACTTTTCAAACAAAAGTTTTCAAACAACACTTCATACACTCTTGAGGACAGATACAAGAGTTAAATCAAAGTTTTCAAACAAACTTTTTTCAAAACCCACAAACACAAGAAAAGCAAAACATTTTGAAAACATAGTGAGCAAGTACCTAAGAGCCCGTGGATAACCACGGATAGAAAGGGTGCTAACACCTTCCCTTTCTATAATCTACCTCCTGAACCGAGAAACATCTCGAAAAGGAATTTTGCTGTGCTTTTGTCCTTTCCTTGTTGGAGAAAATAAAAGACGGTGGCGACTCTTGCTTACCGCGACATTTTGCAAAACACAAACGTGAACCAGCATTCTAAAACGGTCAGTTCTATTTCCACCGATCACACTTAAATTAAATTAAAATAACATTTGAAAAAATTACAAGAAAACACATCTACTGTGGATTTTGACCGGGTCGTGTCAACCGTTGGTGAGTTTAACAAGGAGGAGCTTGTCTGGTACGTTGGTCTATTATGTGATTTTCTTCTTCATTTTGTGGTTGAGTTGAAGGTCCTGCGTCACATCCGCCCATTAAAAATTCCTCAATCATTTCATCATTGGTATAGTCTGTCTCTACTGCACTGCCATAATTTAATCTGGTTCCCTCTCAATTCCAATTTGGTAGGATATTAGTAGGCATTAGGCTATTTACTAAGGGTTGGTAACAATCTTGTGAGGTAAATTGTTGTGGCTAGAAAATATATATTTTTTGTTGGGGTGTTTGGAAGTTGGGGTCATGTGGAATTTGTAGTGTTAATGATGTTTGTGGTAGACTGTTTGATGTAGATTGTGTAAAATGTGAATATTGTTGTTAGATGCCCTATTGGATAAGGTTAGATGAAGGGTTTTGTTGATAGTATCGTTGATTTGGGGTAACAGGTGCTTGTGTTGAGATAAAAGGTTGTTGGGTGTTAAGGAAAGGTTCTTGATTGCTCGTGAATGGTTGTTGGGTGTAAGTGCTTGATGATGGTCTGATGTGTTGGACATTTGAAGATGTTGGTTGGTTACGAGGGTCAAATAAGAAGCTATTTGGTGAGAGATACAAATTTGTAACAAACTTATACAATTCCATGTATTTCTTACTCAGTTTACATTCTTCTAACATGATATCTCCTTGTAAGACTTTATCTTCACGGTCATGCCATTAACGACACTCTTGTTTGTAATGATCTTTCCAATTGTTATATGCTCATTGGTCATTCACCACACTTTTGTGATACTCCTCAATGCATTTTGGAGCATCCAGTATGCCTTGCAGAATGCCAAATTGAAGTTTTACCCTATTTGTATGATGCATTTCAACTGTAGTAAAACATATAAGAAATGTTTTTGAACTCCACATGTGACTATCAGTTGGATTCATATCTTCAAGTCTTACATAAGGCCTCCACGTAAACTGTTATAAAATATCAATTATTAGTTTAACGAACTATATAAAATAATAGTAATTATTAGTAATCTATGGTTGAGAATATTACATCAGCTTCTTCGAAATGATCGATGAAAGTTCGATAACCAGATGCACAATGATGAGGAGTCTTTTCGTAATCCATCCCATAAAAAGACCATCTAAAAATAAATAATACTTAAATGTTATTCACATAATAAATAAGTTTAAGAAAATAGAATAGTTTCAACTTACTTGGTTTCGTATGGAAAGTGAAATGAATTATGATTCCTAGACGCTAGATTCGGCATCCTTGACCATCCCTAAGTCTGTAGTAGTGTTGGACAACCGGCAAAATTATGAACTTCTTTTTCAGCATATCTACACAGGTTTTTGTATAGATGTGATAAAATTGCAGATCCCCAACTGTATCTACCTATTTATTAAAGTTAGCTAATAATGGTAAATACATAAAATGTATTGTGTTACCATTAGTATCGAAAAATAATAAACTAGCAAAAAACAATAAAATATAAATTCTAGTTTTCTTATGAATTTGGTCGATGGTGGAATCTTCCTTTGAATCAAATGCATCTTATTTTTCCCGGAGCCAAG
This sequence comes from Vicia faba, assembly GCA_948472305.1. Classification (NCBI taxonomy): domain Eukaryota; kingdom Viridiplantae; phylum Streptophyta; class Magnoliopsida; order Fabales; family Fabaceae; genus Vicia; species Vicia faba. The sequence goes on along the minus strand of OX451737.1, from coordinate 1,268,377,145 downwards.
TCATTTTAACGAATTGGCCCTTTCTAGCTCTTTCGGACAATTCTTCATCCAAGAGTTCTTAAGTTATGGAGTAGTTGACATTTGTTCTCCCATTCACTATCACACCGTTTACATGTAAACCCATCAACATGTGAACATCTTCAAGTGTGACTGTGGATTCACCGGTAGGAAGATGGAATGTATGTGTTTCTGGCCCCCATCTTTCACATAAAGCGAGAACAAATTTTCTATCAACACCATATGAAGTTATATTGATAACGTGCCCGAAGCCCGCTTGCATCAAATATGAACGGATCATTTCATTTACAGGCACATATGAGTGTGTATGAGACCTAAACTTTTTCTCATTCTAAAAAAGAAAATAGTTAATGTTAGAAGATGGTTCCGAAGTAATAATAAAAGTAAATAAAAACTAACAATTGGAAAAAACTTTATACATAAATATATTCAATACACTTACATATTGGAGTATGTTTGACAATGTTCCTCGATGATCCTCTCCATAAGTTAACAAAAACATTATATCAAGAGTGGTATTTATGATGAGAAAGAGTGGATGAAGATTGATTTTGGTGTAGAATTATGGAAAATTGAATGGTATTTATAGAGAAAATAGATAGGAAAAATATTTAATGGAAATAAAAAGATGGTTGGGAAAATTAAAATTGGCATGCATGCATGGCTTTTGTACATGAACTGCGTTGCATGCAGAGGAACGCATGTTCTGCATCCCTAATGGACAGAGCCCTTGCTTTTTTCTGACACGCTACACATGGAATGGGCGGAAGAGTAACTTTAGTGTCTGCCATCCGCACGCAATAGGCAGAAGAGAGGTAAATGGCCTGTGAAAGACGCACATGCATTGGACGAAGCCTTTACCCAAATAAATGCTTCTGCCTTCCCAATGGGTGGATCCTGTTATAGTTTAATGTATTCGCGTCTACAATAGGCGGATGTGTTGCTTTTGTAATATTGACTATTGACCAATCAATATGCCTACGAAATGATATTATTATATGTGTGCAAAACATAAAACACATATCATTTAAATGCAGCTCTTGTTCCTACCATTTTTCATTTACTCAACACATGTCAAAACATTTGTTCACAAAGAAATTATCATGTCTCAAACACCTCCATATGTGATTGATGCTCATTACAATGGAGAGATCCTTATCTCTAACGATATGGGCACTATATTCGAAAATACCGATATTTATTGGTTCAAATTAAGTAGAAATGCGAAGTTCGAATACTTGAGGGAGAGAATATAAACAAGGAGCTGTCTCACAAGTTATATATCGAAATGTTGTTAATTTCGATGATAACAACGTGAAATATGTTCCATTGAAAGTCCGAGACGATGATAATGTGGAAACAATATTTTACAATCATGAATTATTTGGCTTACATGCAATAGATTTATACATAAAATTTCAATTTTGCCAACGGTCTCAAATCTCACAAGTGAGCAATCCCACTGAGGCTGAACCCGTCTTCATAATTCCCAACGAAATCGTTGCCGAAAATGACGAAGAAGAAGAGACTGAGTCACAAGCTAATGATTTGTTCACTACCTTATTCGAAGAAGGTGACCGTGACGAAGCGAATGCAATCAACGAAAATGAATAACACATTTCAGTTGAGAATGTCTATTGTCCACCTGCCCACATAACCATTCTGAGAACAAGTGGAGACGAATTATCAATTAAATAGTCCCACAATTCCCGTCTTTTAGTGAAGGATGACATAGCTGTTGACAACCAATTCAAAAACAAATCTAACTCTGTGTGATATCTAAATATTACATGAAATACATTGTTAATTTCAAAGTTGCAAGAAAAATTTGTTGACACTACTCCCGTGCCCTAAGGAAAGGTGCAAGAAAAATTTCGTTTGACAAGAGTATCCATCCACAGAAGCACACGTCAGTAAGCCATCACCATTACATTACCAACCTCAACAAACACTGTGTACTGTACCCTCCTCCCTGGCCCAGCATCTATAAGTCACATATTTTAATTCATTATGACTTGTAATCATGCATATAATATTATATTTTTAACACTTTCTTTAAATTCATTCGCTGGCCCTCCCTCGTGCATATCAAAGAATCCAAAGTTCAATCCATAGATAATTAATATAATATGCGTAAAGTGCACGTAATTTGATTTGTTGCCACCTACTATCCCCTTTCATATTATAAATAAATTTATATATAAATCACATATATTAATTATTTAAATATAAGACGGAGGGAATACGATTTATGGTTTCTGTTTATAATATTTAGTCACAAGATTCCCTCTGAATCCAAGGACTTGTGAGTTGTATATGATTATTAATGTGCTTAATTGCTTACTTAAGTACTATTAACCCCCTTAAAGCACGCCGGAACTTTAAATCTGAGTGTGCAACCACACTGCGTTACAGCTATCATCCATATCCTTCCAGCATAGCGTGCACGCACGCATTCTTCAACAAGTAATAAACTAATCTTTAATACTCCTTCATCACTAACTCTAACTAATTTTTTTATTAATAAGCCGAAATTACAATTAATTGCTTCTTTCAACATACAAACATATAGGATAGGAGTTTATATCAAGTGATATGGAGTATTAGTTTTTTTAATTATTTTTAATATGGAGTATTAGTTAAAGTTAACTAAAATACAAATATTTCTCTAATCTACGGTTTGAGGAACGATAACATACATGTCACAATGTCGGACAAATGTCAATGTACAATATCTATTAAAAGAGTTAAATATAATTTTTTGGACAATCTTATATATTTAAAAAAGTTAAATATATATTGAAGCAATATTATTATTAAAGAATAAAAAAATAATATTAATTAAAATACTTTTAACTCTTTTAATTGTTGATGGATAAATGAAACATTAATATTAGTCATTCTGATCTCATTTATAAAAAATATATATATTTTAAATACATTGAATAAATAATATATCTGAATAATATGTTGTCTAAATATATTATTTATTCAATATATCTAAAAAATGATTTTTTTTTATAAATAGGACCGAAAGTAGTATTATAAATTGTCAGAACAATATTTAGTTCTGTAATTTTATCTCTGAGTTTTGATTATAACAAATGAGTATGTTTGTATAAATAATTTTAGTACACTAATATTTATTATTTTTAAGATTTAACAAACAGGTTGTGTAACGCCCATTAATTTAATTAATTATTTAATTAAATTATTTTCGAATTATTTGTTGAAATGTGTGAAACGTTGTTATATGTTGCTAAGTTGTTATTTAGTTGATTATTTTAGTTGATTAATAACATTAGTAATAATATTAGAATAATATAAGATTAAATTGTTTGGCTTATTTATGTGATGAAATGTAGTAAGGTGGGGGTGTGTAAGTTGAGCCCATTAGAAATAAAATTATTATTAGGTTTGGTTATAATAATAGAGAGAATAAGGGTTTTGGAGATTTTGGAGAGCGGGCGTAGAAGTTGCAGAATCGCAGAGAAGAGGAAAAGAGGAAAAGAGGTAAAGGTTGGAAACTTTGGCAAGGCTAGGTTCAATCGAAGAATTATAGAGCGGTCTCCAATCCAAGGTAAGGGTGGGGTTCTGACTCTATAATAGAATATATGACGAATAGTATGTGGGATTGAGTTTGTAAAATTATTTCTGTTTGTGTTTACTGAGATGTGGTTGTTGTCAATGAATTGGTTGATCAGAGTTGCGCAGCTGAAGCGTGATGTGGCGCAATTGTATGCATGTACGACTCGTTAGAAGTGAAGGACTAAATATAAGAAGCCAATGAGAATGATATGTCTTGGTCTACATGTTTGATTTGGTAGATTGTTAATATAGGGATGATGTGCCAGGGTACTGTGCTTTCTTGTAAAACTTTTTTGGTGATTTTATAAGGATATTATGTGATTATTGGTTGATGGTGAGTTTGGTGTATATTTGTTGAGTTATACTGTTAAGTTGGCGTTATAATAATTTTGTTCAGTTGTTGTGATGTTGTTGTTGGTTACCGTAAATGATGAATAAGACCCCATAATATGACAGAGTTGATTATGTTGGCTATGTTGGTGTCACTATAAAGGTAATGCAACGATATGAATAGAGTTGTTGATATTTGTTGATAATTGACACACACACACACGCACGCACACACACACACACGTGCGCACACACACACACACACACATATATATATATATATATATGGGAATGAGTTGTGTATGTGTTTTGGTGTTGAAAATGTTATTAAGATGATAATGTCATGTTGTATATGCAAGTATAAGTTTGTTATGGTTGTTACTACTTTAAATGTTGATATGTTGAAATATTGTTGAAGAGGTGGATAAGTTATTAACGATTGTGTCGCGAAGTTGTTGAATGATTAGAATGTGTGTATTTGATTTAAATCATGTTGAGTTATTGTTATGTCGAGAAAATAGTGGTCGAAATGTTGCCAAAAACGCGACTAGGGGATCAGAGAGTGAGATGTAAAATTCGTATTAAGAGTGGTAGTATCGAGTAGATTTTCGAGGACGAAAATATTCTAAGTGGGGAAGAGTTGTAACGCCCGTTAATTTAATTAAATTATTTTCGAATTATTTGTTGAAATGTGTGAAACGTTGTTATATGTTGCTAAATTGTTATTTAGTTGATTATTATAGTTGTTTAATAATATTAATAATAATATTAGAATAATATAAGATTAAGTTGTTGGACTTATTTATGTGATGGTATGTAGTAAGGTGGGGGTGTGTAAGTTGAGCCCATTAGAAATAATATTATTATTAGGTTTAGTTATAATAATAGAGAGAATAAGGGTTTTGGAGATTTTGGAGAGCGAACGTAGAAGTTGCAGAATTGCAGAGAAGAGGAAAAGAGGCAAAGGTTAGAAACTTTGGCAAGGCTAGGTTCGAATGAATAATTATAGAGCGGTCTCCAATCCAAGGTAAGGGTGGTGTTCTGATTCTATAATAGGGTATACGATGAATAATATGTGGGATTGGGATTGTAAAATTGCTCCTGTTTGTGTTTAATGAGATATGGTTGCTGTCAATGAATTGGTTGTGGAAAATTACTCTATGTTGATTGGGTATAATTTTTATGTTGCTGTGATACTGTGTTGTGTTGTTGAATTTGATATTGTATTGGTTTCGTAGCAGCCGAAAGAAATTAGGAAGAAAACAAAAGAAACAAACACATTGTGCCGAGTGGCACAAATGTGTGTGCCGAGCGACACTCTTGAGGATTGTGGGTGCCAAGGGGCACAGGATACATGCCGAACGGCATGGTTGTTGAGAAAGGAGTGCTGATCAGCAGTATGTACATATGGGAGGGAGTTTTGCCGAGGGGCACACTCCATTTTCTTTGTCTTTTTGTTTTGTTTGTTGCTACATGAAGCCTTAACTTGTTCTTGTTTTGTGGTCCATGCGTACTGTAGCATAGTTGCACTTAGAACTAAATTAGTAGCATCTCATGTTTTTTTTTAAAAATAGATATAATCATTGATTAAAGTATGTTAGAAGAATTTATGTTTCATGAATTCATGATATAGCTTTCCAGTAGCGTGGAAATATAAGTAGGATTACCTACTGTAGCGTTAATTGTAAAACTAGTATCAAGATTAGTGAATATATAAGTAGCATATATGAATTATATATTAGTGGATATAAATTAGTAAAGCATCAACATACCGAGGGGCACAGTGTGAGTGCCGAAGGACACAATAATGATACAAAGATTAGTTAATTAATTTAAATTAAGTAGCAGAGTTGTTGGTATCTAGTAGAGGTAATTGTTAGATTAAGACTTAGTATGTAGTTAGAGCATCAGTCCAATTTATTTAGTAGAGGTAATGTGTTAGTTGCAAAGTTGACAATAATAAATTGCAGAGTATATATTTAGCAGAATAGTAATGAAAATAGAAGAGTTAATAATTAGCAGGGTTATATTAGTAGTAGTCTTAGAAATTACAATAGTAGTGATGGTTTTAGTTGCAGAGACACTTAGTGATTGTTAGATGTTAACAATGTAGACATTTAGTAGTAATAAAAATAGTAGATTTACTAAATTAGTAGAGAAGTAATATTACATATAAGTAGAGATATTTTGTAGTAGTAAATAACAAATTTCATTCAAATAGCAGGATTAGTAATGTTGGTGGAAAAATCAATAGTAACTGATGTACACATATTTGGTAGCAGTGTAGTAATAAAGTATCAGAGAGCCAATAAGTACATTAGTACAGAGTAGAAATAATAGGACTTTTAGCCGATACTTAATTAGCTAGTTATGGTCGAACTGTTCGAACAATTCCGCAGAGCGTTTGTAGTATATTTTGGTTGATACGGTGTAGTGTACACTTTGCTGTAATCTGTAAAATTTCAGGTGGTGTTGAATTTGTAGAATTGCCTCTATTTATTGGAAATATAAAGTTGTAGGCATATGGCCAATGTTGATTCGTTGATTAGTTGTTGTTGAGTTGTTGTTATTATTAAGTTGTTGTTGAAATGCCTCTATTTATTGGTAATATCAAGTTGTAGGCTTATGGACAGTGTTGAATTATTGCTAAGTTGTAGGCTTATAGCCAGTTTTGAATTATTGCTAAGTTGTAGGCTTATGTCCAGTATTGAAGTGTTGTTAAGTTGCTGTCGAATTGTTGTTGTTGCATTGTTGTTGTTAAGTTGTTGTTGAAATGTTGTCATTGTGTCATTGTTGTTGTGTTGTTGTTGAGTGGTTGATGTTGTAGTTGTTGTTTTTGTTTCATATGTTGTCGCATACATAACATATCAAGTTGGGAGCTCATGCTGTGTAAGTTGGCATAGATTGACAAATATTAAGTTGAAGGCTTATGCCTTGTTGATGCCTCTATTAATTGGCAGATTATTAAGTTGGGAGTTCTGCTCCAATGGTACCACATGCATGTGCATTGTAATTGAGTCGCATTTCATGTTGCATTTTGAGTTGTGGTGATGATATATTTGTTGTTGCTTTATGTTGTTAACTTGTTATGATATGTATTATCTAAAAGCTGTGAATTAGTCGTTATGTCGTGTCGATGTTTTGTTGTGATTAAAGTTATTTCTAAGTTGTGAAGTGGTGATTTTATATGATATGATCTAACATATTGTTTATCATATGCTCAATTATATAGTTCGATATCTCACCCCTTCTGTTTGAATGTTTCCCTTTGTTGGTAATATGCAGGTAATCAAGAAGGATAGTTGTTACCTTCGTTAGTTCGGGTCAGTGTTGTCGCTCTGATACGTAGCACTCGGGGGGATGAACGCTTGATGTTTAGTTGTTGATTATTATTTCAGTTGCTGAATTTTTAGGTTGATTACATGAAATAATTGTTGTCTTGAAGTTGTTTTAGTTGAATAAGAGATGTTAAGTGAATTAAAGTTGAGTATGTATATTTCGCTGCTTATCAATAAAAAGTTGTTTGATTTCAAAGAATAAATCAAGTTGTTATCGATTCATCATAATTAAGTGTTATGTATCTGTTTTATATGCGATTAAATGAAGTTTGATTTTAATTTGTAAATGTAGCATCCTATTTATGTTGAACTCTGATTTTATTATTATCCATCGGGTAGAATTGGGGTGTTACATTAGTGGTATCAGAGCAGGTCGGTCCGTCTGACCAAGTTGTTGAGTATGTAGAGTAGTGTGACAGTTGAATATTGTCGATATGTTGTTCCTTAGTACATGACATGTGTGCGACACACTGTCGATACTTGTTTGATTTTCTAATCAATTGTATGCGGGAGTTGATTTGAAGATAAGTGGGGGAGAATCTTTGCTTCTCGGATATGTTTCGGTTGTAAGATGTTGGTCTGGTATGGCAACAATACAAGTATTGTAAAAGTTTCGTTGTTTCCTGAATCCGAAGGTGACATGGATTCAAGATCTTGTTTGTTAATCAAGTTGGACCGCCTTGAGGGAGGATGATCAGAAACTGTTGATGTTTACTTCTAGAAGGATGAGGAGAAATGTAACAGTTGTTGATATACGAGTAGAGTGTAAATCCCTGATGTTTCTGAAGGTGATTGCTAAGTAACAAGGATAATTTTTAGAAGATGGAATTTAGAAAGTTGCGATATTTCAGCGCTGCTGGTGGACTGTGAAGTCGTCGGTTTTGGGTAGCCCTTGAATAAGGTGTCAAAGTTTGAATGGTGATAGAGTGACAAACTGCTGTAGACCTTGTCGTGGGATCCTTATGAGTAATTGTAAAAGGTGTTGAAGTGTTGGAATGCTTTGAGTTGTGAGCCGGAGTCAGAAATGCTAGGAGATGAGTACAATTTCAAGAATGGTAAGTGTTGGTAATGGTACAAATAAATTTTGTTATGATGTTATCGTAAGGTGTGTATTAGTATGTCGCTGCATGACGTCGGTGCTCGCATTTTCGGATAACTTTGGAAATTCATATCTTGGGTTTTGAGTATCAGATTGGTGTTCCATTCGAACCTATGAGGAGATAGAAATATATTATATCCTATGAAAGTGTTTTTGATTACTGCATTCCTATATGGAGGGACTCTGAAGTCAGTTAAGGAACTAGAGGCTTTTTGAGCATAAATGTTTATTATCGCAATTTTTCGAGACGAGGTCAAGCGTAATATACTATTGACGAATAAGTTGAGAAATGAGATGTTCAGTACTAAAAAGGATGTGAAAGTAGTGGAGAAGCGCATAGAGGTGCATCTTATGATGATTAAAAATGATTATAATGAACAGGTCCTTTTAAAGGAAGATGCTTTTAAGAGGAATTAGAGTCGTGTTTATGATTCCAAGGTAGTGGCATGTGTAAGAGAAGAAATGGAGAGGTTCTATCACCAAAAGCGGCATGGAACGATATTGTTGAGATTTCAATTGGAACGAGACAACGTGTAATGTACTGGTATAGTAGTAATTCTCGAGTTAGAGAATACTTAACCTTCGTGTGAGGCTAAGTGAATGTAATATGGACCGTGTAATATGTTGAGCGGTGGTGGCTCATCGACAAGATCGAATGAGAGGGAAATTGTAGGAGTATTTGTAGACCTCATTGGAGATTATTGGATTATGGTGCTTTAGGTGACTTGAGTACAAGTTCTAAAGGTACACTATTATATTTAGGTAACGATGTTTTATACTCCATTATAGTTGTCGGCTATCTATTGACAAATTGAGGAACTGATCACCCTTAATCTCTTATTGATAGTAGACGAGATCGTGTTGGATGGTATAAACTTGTCTTGATATCTTAATGGTGTGTAAAGTGATTGATGTTATATCGTGAGGATAACCGCTCAACAGTTGTGTGAAGTAATAGAGGAGTGGCTAAGAAATAGTTGAGACGTATTGAACAATTCGGAGTTGTGGGTTTATATGCGAGCTAACAATGCAAAGTGAAAGATTGAGAATATCAAGTGAACAACGGTTTTATGGTGGATGTTAAAGAAAGTCTGAAACTAGATTGAAACTTTTAAACCATATAGTTGATGGAAATTTTAATGAGGACAGTGACTTAAGATGGATGATCAGAGTTGCGCAGCTGAAGCGTGATATGATGCAGTTGTATGCATGTACGACTCGTTAGAAGTGAAAGACTAAATATTAGAAGCCTATGAGAATGACATGTCTTGGTCTACATGTTTGATTTGGTGGATTATTAATATAGGGATGATGTGCCAGGGTACTATGTTTTCTTGTAAATTTTTTTTTGCTGATTTTATAAGGATATTATGTGGTTGTTGGTTGATGGTTAGTTGGATGTATATTTGTTGAGTTATACTGTTAAGTTGACGTTATAATAATTTTGTTCCGTTGTCGTGATGTTGTTGTTGGTTACCGTAAATGATGAATAATATCCCATAATATGACGGAGTTGATTATGTTGGCTATGTTGATGTCACTATAAGGGTAATGCGACGATATAAATAGAGTTGTTGATATTTGTTGATAATTGACATACATACAATGTTGATATGTCGAAATATTGTTGAAGAGGTGGATAAGTTATTAAAGATTGTGTCGCGAAGGTGTTGAATGATTAGCATGTGTGTATTTCATTTAAATCATGTTGAGTTATTGTTATGTCGAGAAAGTAATGGTCAAAGTGTTGCCAAACCCGACTTGAAGATCAGAGAGTGAGATGCAAAATTCGTATTAAGAGTGGTAGTATCGAGTAGATTTTCGAGGACGAAAATATTCTAAGTGGGGGAGAGTTGTTACGCCCGTTAATTTAATTAAATTATTTTCTAATTATTTGTTGAAATGTGTGAAACGTTGTTATATGTTGCTAAATTGTTATTTAGTTGATTATTTTAGTTGTTTAATAATATTAGTAATAATATTAGAATAATATAAGATTAAGTTGTTGAGCTTATTTATGTGATGGTATGTAGTAAGGTGAGTATGTGTAAGTTGAGCCCATTATAAATATTATTATTATTATTATTATTATTAGGTTTAGTTATAATAATAGAGAGAATAAGGGTTTTAGAGATTTTGGGGAGCGGACGTAAAAGTTACAGAATTGCAGAGAAGAGGAAAAAGAGGAAAAGAGGAAAACGTTGGAAACTTTGGCAATGCTAGGTTTGATCGAAGACGGAGGAAATTAGGAAGAAAACAAAAGAAACAAATACAATGTGCCGAGTGGCACAAGTGTGTGCCGAGCGGAACTCTTGAGGATTGTGGGTGCCAAGGAGCAAAGGATACATGCCTAACGGTATGGTTGTTGAGAAAGGAGTGTCGATCGACACTATGTACATATGATAGGAAGTTGTGCCGAGGGGCACACTCCATTTTCCTTGTCTTTTTGTTTTGTTTGTTGCTACATGAAGCCTTAACTTGTTCTTGTTTTGTGGCCCATGCGTACTATAGCATAGTGGCACTTAGAACTAAATTAGTAGCTGCTCATGTTTTTTTTTAGAATATAGATAATGATTGATTAAAGTATGTTAGAAGAATTTATGTTTCATGAATTCATGATATAGCTTTCCAGTAGCATGGAAATATAAGTAGGATTACTTATTGTAGCGTTAATTGTAAAACTAGTATCAAGATTAGTTAATATATAAGTAGCATATATGAATTATATATTAGTGAATATAAATTAGTAAAGCATCAACATACCGATGGTCACCGTGTGAGTGTCGAAGGACACAATAATGATACAAAGATTAGTTAATTAATTTAAATTAAGTAGCAGAGTTGTTGGTATCTAGTAGAGGTAATTGTTAGATTAAGACTTAGTATGTAGTCAGAGTATCAGTCTAATTTATTTAGCAGAGGTAATGTGTTAGTTGCAGAGTTGATAATAATAAATTGAAGAGTATATATTAGCAGAATAGTAATGAAAATAGCAGAGTTAATAATTAGCAGAGTTATATTAGTAGTAGTATTAGAAATTACAATAGCACTGATGGTTTTAGTTGTAGAGACACTTAGTGATTGTTAGATGTTAACAGTATAGAAATTTAGTAGTAATAAAAACAATATATTTACTAAATTAGTAGAAAAGTAATATTACATATAATAGAGATATTTCGTAGTAGTAAATAACTGATTTCATTTAAATAGCATGATTAGTAATGTTGGTGGAAAAATCAATAGTAACTGATGTACACATATTTGGTAGCAGTGTAGTAATAAAGTAACAGAGAGCCAATAAGTACATTAGTACAAAGTAGAAATAATAGGACTTTTAGCCGATAATTAATTAGCTAGTTATGGTCAAACTGTCCAAACTATTCTGTAGAGCGTTTGTAGTATATTTTGGTTGATGCAGTGTATTGTATACTTTGCTGTAATCTGTAAAATTTCAGGTGGTGTTGAATTTGTAGAATTGCCTCTATTTATTGGCAATATAAAGTTGCATGCCTATGGTCAATGTTGATTCGTTGATTAGTTGTTACCGAGTTGTTGTTATTATTAAGTTATTGTTGAAATGCCTCTATTTATTGGTAATATCAAGTTGTAGGCTTATGGCCAGTGTTGAATTATTGCTAAGTTGTAGGCTTATAGCCAGTTTTGAATTATTGCTAAGTTATAGACTTATGACCAGTATTAAATTGTTGTTATGTTGCTGTAGAATTGTTGTTGTTGTTAAGTTGCTGTTGAAATGTTGTTGTTGTGTCGTTGTTGTTGCATTGTTGTTGAATGGTTGATGTTGTAGTTGTTGTTGTGTTTCATATGTTGTCACATACATAGCATATCAAGTTGGGAGCTCATGCTCTATAAGTTGTCTTGGATTGACAAATATTAAGTTGAAGGCTTATGCCTTGTTAATGCCTCTATTAATTGGCAGATTATTAAGTTGGGAGTTCTTCTCCAATGGTATCATATGCATGTGCATTGTAATTGAGTCACATTTGATGTTGCATCTTGAGTTGTGGTGATGATATATTTGTTGTTGCTTTATGTTGTTGACTTATTGTGACATGTATTATCTAAAAGCTGTGAATTATTCGTTATGTCGTGTCAATGTTTTGTTGTGATTAAAGTTGTTTGTAAGTTATGAAGTTGTGATTTTATATGATATGATCTAACATATTATTTATCATACGCTCAATTATATAGTTAGATATCTCACCCATTATGTTTGAATATTGTCCTCTATTGGTAACGTGCAGGTAATCAAGAAGGATAGTTGTTACCTTCGTTAGTTCGGGTCAGTGTTGTCGCTCTGATACGTAGCACTCGGGGGGATGAACGCTTGATGTTTAGTTGTTGATTATTATTTCAGTTGCTGAATTTTTAGGTTGATTACATGAAATAATTGTTGTCTTGAAGTTGTTTTAGTTGAATAAGAGATGTTAAGTGAATTAAAGTTGAGTATGTATATTTCGCTGCTTATCAATAAAAAGTTGTTTGATTTCAAAGAATAAATCAAGTTGTTATCGATTCATCATAATTAAGTGTTATGTATCTGTTTTATATGCGATTAAATGAAGTTTGATTTTAATTTGTAAATGTAGCATCCTATTTATGTTGAACTCTGATTTTATTATTATCCATCGGGTAGAATTGGGGTGTTACATTAGTGGTATCAGAGCAGGCCGGTCCGTCTGACCAAGTTGTTGAGTATGTAGAGTAGTGTGACAGTTGAATATTGTCGATATGTTGTTCCTTAGTACATGACATGTGTGCGACACACTGTCAATACTTGTTTGATTTTCTAATCAATTGTATGCAGGAGTTGATTTGAAGATAAGTGGGGGAGAATCTTTGCTTCTCGGATATGTTTCGGTTGTAAGATGTTGGTCTGGTATGGCAATAATACAAGTATTGTAAAAGTTTCGTTGTTTCCTGAATCCGAAGGTGACATGGATTCAAGATCTTGTTTGTTAATCAAGTTGGACCGCCTTGAGGGAGGATGATCAGAAACTGTTGATGTTTACTTCTAGAAGGATGAGGAGAAATGTAACAGTTGTTGATATACGAGTAGAGTGTAAATCCCTGATGTTTCTGAAGGTGATTGCTAAGTAACAAGGATAATTTTTAGAAGATGGAATTTAGAAAGTTGCGATATTTCAGCGCTGCTGGTGGACTGTGAAGTCGTCGGTTTTGGGTAGCCCTTGAATAAGGTGTCGAAGTTTGAATGGTGATAGAGTGACAAACTGCTGTAGACCTTGTCGTGGGATCCTTATGAGTAATTGTAAAAGGTGTTGAAGTGTTGGAATGCTTTGAGTTGTGAGCCGGAGTCAGAAATGCTAGGAGATGAGTACAATTTCAAGAATGGTAAGTGTTGGTAATGGTACAAATAAATTTTGTTATGATGTTATCGTAAGGTGTGTATTAGTATGTCGCTGCATGACGTCGGTGCTCGCATTTTCGGATAACTTTGGAAATTCATATCTTGGGTTTTGAGTATCAGATTGGTGTTCCATTCGAACCTATGAGGAGATAGAAATATATTATATCCTATGTTAAGTGAATTAAAGTTGAGTATGTATATTTCGCTGCTTATCAATAACAAGTTGTTTGATTTCAAAGAATAAATCAGGTTGTTATTGGTTTATCCAAATTAAGTGTTATGTATATGTTTTATATGCGACTAAATGAAGTTTGATTTTAAGTTGTAAATATAGCATCCTATTTATGTTGAACTCTGATTTTATTATCATCTGCCGAGTAGAATTGGGGTGTTACATTAGTGGTATCAGAGCAGGTCGATCCGTCCAACCAAGTTGTTGAGTCTGGAGAGTAGTGTGACAGTTGAATACTGTCGATGTATTGTTCCTTAGTATGTGACTTGTGTGCGACACAATGTCGGTACTTGTTTTCTTTTCCAATCGACTGTATGCAGGAGTTGGTTTGAAGATAAGAGGGGGAGAAGCTTTGCTTCTCGGATATGTTTCGGTTGTAATATGTTGGTACGGTATGGCGACAATACAAGTATTATTGAATTTTTGTTGTTTCCTGAATCCGAAGGTGACATGGATTCAAGATTTTGTTTGTTAATCAAGTTAGAACGTCTTGAGGGAGGATGATCGAAAACTGTTGATGTTTACTTCCCGAAGGATGAGGAGCAATGTAACAATTGTTGATATATGGGTAGAGTGTAAATCTCTGATGTTTCTGAAGGTGATTGCTAAGTAACAAGGATAATTTTTAGAAGATGGAATTTAGAAAGTTGCGATATTTCAGCACTGCTGGTGGACTGTGAAGTTATCGGTTTTGGGTAGCCCTTGCATAAGGTGTCGACGGTTGAACGGTGATAGAGTGACATACTGATGTGGACCTTGTCGTGGGATCCTTATGAGTGATTGTAAAAGTTGTTGAAGTGATGGAATGTTTTAAATTGCGAGTCGGAGTCAGAAATGCGAGGAGATGAGTACAATTTCAAGAATGGTAAGTGTTGGTACTGGTACAAATAAATTTTGTTATGATGTTATTGTAAGGTGTGTATTAGTATGTCGCTGCATGACGTCGGTGCTCGCATTTTTTGATAACTTTGGAAATACATATCTTGGGTTTTGAGTATCTGATTGGTGTTCCATTTGAACCTATGAGGAGATATAAATATATTCTATCCTATGAAAGTGTTTTAGATTAATGCATTCCTATATGGAGGGACTCTGAAGTCAGTTATGTAACTAGATGCTTTTTGAGCATAAATGGTTATTATCGCAATTGTTCGAGACTGGGTCAAGCGTAATATATTATTGGCGAATAAGTTGAGAAATGAGATGTTCAATATTAAAAAGGATGTGAAAGTAGTGGAGAAGCGCAGAGATATGCAGCTTATGATGATTATTAATGATTATAATGAAGAGGTCCTTTTAAAGGAAGATGCTTTTAAGAGGAATTAGAGTCGTGTTTATGATTCCAAGGTAGTGGCATGTGTAAGAGAAGAATTAGAGAGGTTCTATCACCAAAAGCGACGTGGAACGACATTGTTAAGATTTCAATTGGAACGAGATGATGTGTAATGTACTGGTATAATAGTAATTCTTGAGTTGGAGAATACTTAACCTTCTTGTGAGGCTAAGTGAGTGTAATATGGACCGTGTAATATGTTGAGTGTTGGTGGTTCATCGACAAGATCGAATGAGAGGGAAATTATAAAAGTATTTGTTGACCTCATTGGAGATTATTGGATTATGGTGCTTTAGGTGACTTGAGTACAAGTTCTAAAGGGACACTATTATAGTTAGGTAACGATGGTTTATACTCCATTATGGTTGTCAGCTATCTATTGACAAATTGAGGAACTTATCACCCTTAATCTCTTGTTGATAGTAGACGAGACTGATTTGGATGGTATAGACTTGTCTTGATATCTTAATTGTATGTAAAGTGACTGATGTTATATCATGAGGATAATCGCTCACCAGTTGTGTGAAGTAATAGAGGAGTGTCTACGAAAGAGTTGAAACATATTGAACAATTCAGAGTAGCGGGTTTATATGTTAGCTAACGTTGAAAAGTGAAAGATTGAGAATATCAAGTGAACAACGATTTTATGGTGAATGTTAAATAAAGTATGAAACTAGATTGAAACTTGTAAACCATATAGTTGACGGAAATTTTAATGAGGACGGTAACTTAACATGGATGATCAGAGTTGCGCAGCTGAAGCGTGATGTGGCTCAGTTTTATGCATATACAACTCGTTAAAAGTGAAGGACTAAATATGAGAAGCCTATGAGAATGATATGTCTTGGTCTACATGTTTGATTTGGTGGATTGTTAATATAGGGATGATGTGCCAGGGTACTGTGTTTTCTTGAAAAAAATTTGTGTGTTGATTTTATAAGGATATTACGTGGTTGTTGGTTAATAGTGAGTTGAGTGTATATTTGTTGAGTTATACTATTAAGTTGACGTTATAATAATTTTGTTTCGTTGTCGTGATGTTGTTGTTGGTTACCGTAAATGATGAATAAGACCACATAATGTGACATAGTTGATTATGTTGGCTATGTTGATGTCACTATAAGGGTAATGCGACGATATGAATAAAGTTATTGATATTTGTTGATAATTGACACACACACACACACACATATGTGTATATATATATATATATATATATATATATATATATATATATATATATATATATATATATATATATATATATATATATATATATATATATATATATATATATATATATATATATATATATATATATATATATATATATATATATATATATATATATATATATATATATATATATATATATATATATATATATATATATATATATATATATAGGAATTATGTTGTGTATGTGTTTTGGTGTTGAAAATTTTGGTAAGATGATAATGTGATGTTGTATATCCAAGTATAAGTGTGTTATGGTTGTTACTACTTTAAATGCTGATATGTCAAAATATTGTTGAAGAGGTGGATAAGTTATTAACGATTGTGTCGCGAAGTTGTTGAATGATTAGCATGTGTGTATTTGATTTAAATCATGTTGAGTTATTGTTATGTCGAGAAAATAGTGGTTGAAGTGTTACCAAAGCAACTTGGGGATCAGAGAGTGAGATGTAAAATTCGCATTAAGAGTGGCAGTATCGAGTAGATTTTCGAGGAAGAAAATATTTTAGTGGGGGAGAGTTGTAACGCCCGTTAATTAAATTAAATTATTTTCGAATTATTTGTTGAAATGTGTGAAACATTGTTATATGTTGCTAAGTTGTTATTTAGTTGATTATTTAATTGATTAATAATATTAGAAGAATATAAGATTAAGTTGTTGGGCTTATTTATGTGATGGTATGTAGTAAGGTGGGGGTGTGTAAGTTGAGCCCATTAGAAATAATATTATTATTAGGTTTAGTTATAATAATAGAGAGAATAAAGGTTTTGGAGATTTCAGAGAGCGAACGTAGAAGTTGCAGAATTGCAGAGAAGAGGAAAAGAGGAAAAGAGGAAAAGAGGCAAAGGTTGAAAATTTGGCAAGGCTAGGTTCGATCGAAGAATTATAGAGCGGTCTCCAATCTAAGGTAAGGATGGGGTTCCGACTCTATAATAGGGTATATGACGAATAGTATGTGGGATTGGGTTTGTAAAATTGCTTCTGTTTGTGTTTACTGAGATGTGGTTGTTGTCAATGAATTGGTTGTGGAAAATTACTCTATGTTGATTGGGTATAATTTTTATGTTGCTGTGATACTGTGTTATGTTATTGAATTTGATACTGTATTAGTTTCGTAGCAGACAGAGGAAATTAGGAAGAAAACAAAAGAAACAAACACATTGTGCCGAGTGGCACAAGTGTGTGTGCCGAGCGGCATTCTTGAAGATTGTAGGTTCCAAGAGGCTCATGATACATGCCGAATGACATGGTTGTTGAGAAAGGAGTGTCAATCGGCACTATATACATATGGGAGGGAGTTGTGCCGAGGGGCACACTCCATTTTTCTTGTCTTTTTATTTTGTTAGTTGCTACATGAAGCCTTAACTTGTTCTTGTTTTTTGGCCCATGCGTACTGTAGTATAGTGGCACTTAGAACAAAATTAGTAGTAGCTCATGTTTTTTTAGAATAGAGATAATGATTGATTAAAGTATGTTAGAAGAATTTATGTTTCATGAATTCATGATATAGCTTTCCAGTAGCGTGGAAATATAAGTAGGATTACCTATTGTAGCGTTCATTGTAAAATTAGCATCAAGATTAGTGAATATATAAGTAGCATATATGAATTATATGTTAGTGAATATAAATTAGTAAAGAATCAACATGCCGAGGGGCACAATGTGAGTGCCGAAGGAAACAATAATGATACAAAGATTAGTTAATTAATTTAAATTAAGTAGCAGAGTTATTGGTATCTAGTAGAGGTAATTGTTAGATTAAGACTTAGTATGTAGTCAGAGTATCAGTCCAATTTATTTAACAGAGGTAATGTGTTAGTTGCAGAGTTGATAATAATAAATTGCAGAGTAAATATTTAGCAGAATAGTAATGAAAATAGCAGAGTTAATAATTAGCAGAGTTATATTAGTAGTTGTGATACGTTGGGAAAACTTACTTGAGGTTTTGCGTTTTGTCGCAAATGTCGCGGTTAGCAAGAGTCACCATCGACTTTTCTTTTATCCAAAAGGAAAGGTGAAAAAGCACAGGAAAGACCTTTGAGTTGTTTTCTTGAGTTCGGGGGGTAGATTATGAAAAGGGAAGGTGCTAGCACCGTTTTCATCCATGGTTTTCCAAGGTCTCTCAGTTACTTGCTTAGATCACTTACTTTGGTTTGTTTGAAATGGTTTTTGATGTGGTTTTGAAAGTATTTTGTAAAAGAGGCCATTCGTTTAGGAAATCTTTGTAATGATTCTCGTTCGTAAGAATGTATACAAATATGTTTGTCCTTTTGAAAATGTTTTCAATGTTTATAAGATGTTTTTGAAATATGTATGCGTTTGTTTTGAAAATAGAAAGGTTTGTTGTTTGAAATGGAGCAAGTAACTTAGAAGCTATCTACCTACTCAAATGTATTTCTTATGCATCTTCTATTCCTTTGACATTGTTGACTTACCATTGATTTGGTAAACAACCCTATCTTTGGATGTAAACGGGACAGGCGTGGGTCATCGTATAGCCATGATAGCAATGTTGCAAAGTATCTTAGCATTTTTGAGGGACCAAGATCATTTTTGTTAGGCAACTTTTGAATAGTGTCATCGAGGGGCTATGATCTTATAGTTGTTTGTTTTTCCAAGATGCTTCGCATGCGTAACATGGCTATTTTTGTATAAGGCAACCAAGTGGAGAAACCCTAAGGATGCTTGTGTGCAAGTGTGTTATTTTCATGTGTTTTGTCTTGTTTTTGAAAGTCATCTATTTGTTCATTTTATCTTGCCATACATCTTATTTACTAGCAATATATGAAAAGCAAGTAAAAAGCGGAAAGTAAAATCTAAGCTATTACATCACTTTAGAGGGATGGGGGTGCAATTTAACAAATGGGTGTGAAGTAGGAATTAAAATATTACAACCATATCGAATGATAATAAAAGAAAGTGAAAATAGTGCAAAATAAAGGAAAAATGCGCTTTTGAACTGCTATGTGTCGACCCATGCTGCTATGCATCGACACATAGCTTCTCCTTGCCCTTGTAAAGTGAAATCTATTCAGTATGAGTCGACACATAATGGGATGTATCGACTCATGCACCTTTTTGCATCGACGTGAAATGCGTATGTGTCGACTCATAGTCCTTCCCAGTTCTGTTTTGTGACCTGAACTCAGTATGGGTAGGTGCATGAGGGTCATGTGTCGACTCATACCCTGTATTTTCACTAAGATGGGTCGACACATATGGATATGTGTCGATACATACTGCATTTTTCTGTCTTAAACACCATTCTTTGCATACATCAGTTAGTTTTTAACATATGAATGAATAACAGGAACAACAAATAAATGATTAACTTCAAAAATTGTGATTGCTACATCTTATAAACAGAAAAATTGATGTATGGAAAGGGCAAGGTAAAGATGACTTACCTTAAAACTGAACTTTAGGTTTTGAATCCAAATACCCTTCAAGATGTTGTATGAACCTTAAGGAAGCTCCAACAGGCTGCTAGACTTTCCTTTTTGTTGAAGGTTACTAAACAACCTCTGTGTGGTGTGAAATGTTTGGATGGTTTTTAGATGGAATATGCAAAGTGTGAGAGGTTTAAAGGTTTAGACTTCAAAACTCAAGAGTGGAGGTTTTATGGACTGTTATGGCTTTTTGTGAATATGAGATTTTAAGGGTTTATCAATATAACTTCTAGCTTTTCTCCTTGTTCTTTCTCTCTATTTCTTCTAACCTCTTTGTCTTGCAAATGCTTCTTCTATTTATAGGCAAAGGACTTATGAACAAAGGCTGAATATGTTTACAACACAACATGTTATGGTTTTGTTGAGATGCAAGTATCAAACTATGTCAAGTACTCCATGGTTCCAAGATGAAGTACCAAAGTTGCTGGTTTAGAGGGGTTGACTTCCATGTTTTATGGTAGGGTAAAGTCATAAAAATAAACAAAGTATGGGCTCAAGACAAGCTTTGTACAAAAAGTTTACTTTTTAAGAATAACAATGATGTCCTTATGCCATACATGGAAAGATCCTTTGGACAATGGCTTAAACACTTGGGTAATAGCTCAAAAGTGGGTGTAAGCATTAAATTATGTTGAGATTTGCAAGTCACAAGACCTGAAAAGTGAGATTATGCAGCACATCATGCCAATTGAATTTTGTGTTCTTCAACAAAAATGGCTTGTAATTCAAGAATGGATGTTCAACTTCAGATCCTTGTATCTTCTAGCTCAAATATGATAAATTCATGCTCTTGGATGTTTTGGAAAGCTTGAAACACCCTCTATAACTTTCATGCTGGCCAATTTTGTTAAATCAAACTGGAACTTGATGAAAAATGGGCAAGAAGTTGGGATAAAAACCTAACCAAAATTGCTGAAAATTTCTCTAAATGTTAAATGAAAATGTCATGACTTCATGAATTCATAACTTGAGATCCAAACATATTTAAGAGAAGTTGTATAAAGCAATGTTGTAGATATCATGGAGATCTACAACTTTCATGTTGAAAGTTTCCCTTGAACCGTCTTGCATCTTGGTGAAAGAATGGCATGAAGTGATGAAATTATCATGTATAAAAACACTTAGAAAATTTCCAAGTCTTGGAAATCTTGACTTTTCAAGTTGACTTTTGACTTTCTTGACTTCTTGGTGATTAAGCTTGATATTCTTGAATGTCTTGATGAAATTTGATCTTTGAAATGTAATGTTGACCAAAAAATCAAGGTTTGACTTTTCAGTATGCAATTGACCATTTTGCCCTTGTGCCAATTTCAAGCCTAAATTGATGTATCAGTGCTGCAAACTTGATGTCATAGAAGATCTTGTGAGAAAATCCTTGAGAAATGAGAGGGCAAATTTTGGGGTGCAACAGCTGCCCCTGTTCAATCTTCTTAAACCTGAAGAGTTAGATTGACGAGTTTTGCCATTCGTGACTCGAAGGTGGAAGATGATTGGACACTAGAGTGCCCAGAAATTTGCACTCGGTGATGCGATGATAGGAGGAATGGGCTTAAAGGTGCCATTTAGAGAGGTGATAGAATCTTTTTGGAGATGGGCTTGTAGATGCCATCCAAGAATGCTTGTTGAATTGTAATTTGTAAGTTTGGAAGAATGAGTATCAACATTGCGTCCATGTCTGAAATGTATCTGAGTTGTATCTGAATGAGTATCAGGATGGCATCCGTATCTGAAGCATATCTGAACTGTATCTAGAAGTTTAATCTGAATGAGTATCAGGATGGCATCCATATCTGGTGCGTATCTGAACTGTATCTGAAAGCTGTCTTTGAATGAGTAACAGGATGGCATCTGTATCTGGTGCGTATCTGAACTGTATCTGAAAGTTGTATTTGAATGAGTAACATGATGGCATCCATATCTGGTGCGTATCTGAACTGTATCTGAAAGCTGTCTTTGAATGAGTAAGAGGATGGCATCCATATCTGGTGCGTATCTGAACTGTATCTGAAAGCTGTCTTTGAATGAGTATTAGGATGGCATCCGTATCTGGTGCATATCTGAACTGTATCATGAAAGCTGTCTTTGAATGAGTATCAGGATGGCATCCGTATCTGGTGCATATCTGAACTGTATCATGATTGCATATCGTCAATGGTAACTGTTTAATCTTATCCTGAAAAGGGTAAAATGTTGGTTAAAATATAAAGTTATGTTGCATGAAGTGTATGATGCAATATATGTGTTTTATCAATGTTTATGATATGTGGATGTAATGTATGCGCATGTAAGCTGATTCACTGAGGAAAATAAATCCTTGACTGCTGTTGAGGATATGCGGATCCTTCATGTCTTGAAGTTGAAGTAATTGACAAAAATTCTGTTGCGGGCAATGCCACATACTGCTTGAGTAATCTGCTTGGGGAATCCATAGAATTTTGATGACTTCTACTGGGGATTTAACAATGGGAATCTTTGTTCTGTTGGGGAACAATGAAAATTCTGTGGGGAAAAAGCTTATTCCTATTTGGAAATAGTTCAGGAGTTTCGGTCACCTACCACTCTACTGGGGAATTATCCTAGGTTAGGGAGAAACAGAAGTTAGCCGTTATCCGGTTGATTTTCAGTTTTCAAGACAACTTGCTGGGGAACTTGGAGAAACTGGATGGTTTCCACTGGGGATTAATAGTTTTGAAGTTTCAGCTCCGTTGGGGATCTTGATGACATACTGTAGGGATTGTTCAGGGAATAGCCTAAAGACATTTTCCTATTCTTTCGACATGTCATTAATTGTCCTTTTTCATTTTGTTTATTTATAAACAGTAATTATATTCAAATGCATATGTTCATTAATGAATCATTGGACGTTTTTTGCAAATAAAACACAAGTGTAAAAGAAAAGGACAAATAGTTTTCTGTACTTTAAAGAGATATCTTTGTATTCACTTTGAATAAGTATTTTGTACAAAGGAGACAGACATCCTAGTAAGAGGATGGTGTCATTAAAAAAAAGAAAAATTTATACAAAGAAAGATAGCTATGTGTGATAATTCCATGGGGTTCCTATTCTGCTATAGCCTCTGTATCTCTGAATATCTTGTCTATTTGTTGCTTCGTCCGAAGATGATTGAATTGTTCAAAACTCCGAGTTTGTCAGTGAAGAGATTTTCCTCAAAGTGATTCGACGAGACAGAGTCATACGCTTTAATTCCCTAACTTTTGTCTGGACCGCCCTTTCGGGTTTTCAATCCACCGGGAAACCCTTTTTTACCCAAGTCGCCCTTTCAGGTTTTCAACTTGCCGGGTGTACAAATTTTTTTATTTTATCCCTAATTTTTGCCCGAACCTTTTTGGTTCGTTGGGATGCCCTTGTTTTTCCTAGGTGTGTCAACCTAGCGGGTCTTTTATGCGTAATATCTTTTGACTGTGTCTACGTTCGCAGGGTGTGGCAGGTCGTAACCGTCCATGGTGGTTAAGATCATTTCCCCACCGGAGAAGATGTTCTTGATTACAAATGGTCCTTCATAGGTAGGAGTCCATTTCCCCCTGGGATCACTTTGTGGCAAGATGATGCGCTTGATCACTAGATCTCCAACTTGATATACATGGCGTCTGACATTCTTGTTGAAAGCCTTGATCATCAGTTTTTGATACATCTGACCATGGAAAACAGCAGTAAGTCTCTTTTCATCAATTAAGTTCAGTTGATCAAGCCGGGTCTGGATCCAATCGTCTTCACTCAAACCTGCATCTTTCATAATTCTCAAAGAGGGGATTTGAATCTCAATAGGTAAGACAGCCTCCATGCCACAAACTAAGGAATAAGGTGTTTCCCCAGTTGATGTGCGAGCCGTGGTACGGTACCTGTGGAGAGAAAACGGTAGCATCTCATGCCAGTCCTTATAGGTGACTGCCATTTTCTGTATGATCTTTTTAATGTTTTTATTTGCAGCTTCGACTGCACCATTCATCTTTGGCCGATAGGGGGATGAATTGTGATGTTGAATCTTGAACTGCTCGCACAAGGCGATGATCATAGTATTGTTAAGGTTCGTACCATTATCAGTGATGATCCTTTCTGGGATACCGTACTGGCAAATAAGATTCTGCTTGATGAAGCAGGCAACAACATTCTTAGTAACGGATGCGAAGGAAGCTGCTTCGACCCACTTTGTGAAATAGTCAATGGCCACTAGAATGAAGCAGTGTCTATTGGAGGCTGTAGGCTTGATCTCCCCAATCATATCGATTCCCCACATAGCAAAGGGCCAAGGAGCTGTTAAGACATTTAGAGGAACCGGAGGCACGTGCACCTTGTCTACATAGATTTGACACTTATGACAGGTACGGGAGTGTTGATAGCAGTCTGCTTCCATGGTAGACCAATAATAGCCTGCCCGTAGGATTTTCTTTGTCATTGTATGCCCACTAGAGTGAGTGCCAAAGGTAACTTCATGTAATTCAACCATAATCTTTTCAGCTTCAATCTTATCCATACAACGAAGTAGAATAGAATCATGATCATATTTGTACAGGATGCCATTACTTAGGAAGAACTTAGCAGAGAATCTCCTTAGGAACTTTTTATCATTGATCGAAGCTCCTTCTGGGTATTCTTGAGTCTCGAGATACCTTTTGACTTCATGAAACCAAGGCCAGTCCACTACCTCTTCAGTATTAATCTCGTGACAGTGTGCTGGTTCGTCCATTCGTCCAATGGTGATCTAGGGAGCCTCGTTATCCCAATTAAGTTTAAACATAGATGACATTGTGGCTAGAGCATCTGCTAGCTGATTTTCTTCTCGCGAGAAATGCTCGAAGGTAATCTGCTCGAAATATGGTAACAATGTCAAAACATGTTCTTTGTAAGGGATAATATTTGGATGCTTAGTGTCCCATTCTCCTTTGATCTGACTGATGACCAAAGCTGAATCTCCAAACACATATAAAGATTTGATTTCTAAGTCTATGGCAGCCTTGAGACCAAAGATGCATGCTTCGTATTCTGCCATGTTGTTCGTACAGTTGAAGCAAAGTCTGGCAGTAAAAGGAGTATGGCATCCTTCCGGAGATATGATTACAGCGCCGATACCATTACCAAGTGCATTGGATGCCCCATCAAAGAACAGGGTCCATCTGGATCCTTGTTCAGGTCCGTCATATGGTCTGATTTCTTCGCAATTGTCTAATGTCATGATGTCTTCGTCCGGGAATTCAAACTTCATAGATTGATAATCTTCTACAGCTTGATGAGCAAGATGATCAGCTAGCACGCTGCCCTTTATAGCTTTTTGGGTAGTATACTGTATGTCATATTCTGTTAGGATCATCTGCCATCTAGCTATCCTCCCAGACAGAGCAGGCTTTTCAAAGATGTACTTTATCAGATCCATCTTAGATATCAGCAAAGTGGTATGAGTCAACATATACTGTCTTAGCCGGCGAGCAGCCCATACCAGAGCGCAACAAGTTTTCTCGAGCAGTGAATATCTAGTTTCACAGTCGGTAAACTTTTTGCTCAGGTAGTAAATATCGTGCTCTTTTTCGGCCAGACTCGTCATGCTGCCCCAATACACACCCTATTGAGTTCTCTAAAACGGTCAGATACATGATCAGTGGTCTTCCCTCGACTGGTGGCATCAAGAAAGAGGCTCTTGTAAATACTCTTTGATTTTGTCAAAAGCAATCTGACACTCCTCATTCCATCTGACTACTTGATCTTTCTTCAACAGTTTGAAGATTGGTTCACAAGTAGATGTTAGGTGAGAAATGAATCTGGAAATATAGTTCAGGCGTCCCAAGAATCCTCTGACTTCCTTCTCAGTATGAGGAGCAGGAATTTCTTGTATCGCTTTGACCTTGGTAGGATCAACCTCGATGCCTTTACTGCTGACAATGAAACCTAAGAGTTTACCGGACCGGACTCCGAATGTGCACGTGTTTGGATTCAACCTTAGTTTGTACTCCTTCAATCTCACAAACAGCTTTTGCAAGTGACCAAGGTGCTCCTCCTCAGTTTG
The DNA here is from genome assembly GCA_948472305.1 of Vicia faba. NCBI lineage: Eukaryota > Viridiplantae > Streptophyta > Magnoliopsida > Fabales > Fabaceae > Vicia > Vicia faba. Next base: position 1,268,351,118 of record OX451737.1, on the reverse strand, counting down.
TGATCGGGCTATCATGTCATCTACGTAGACCTCTATCTCATGATGTATCATATCATGAAACAAAGCTACCATGGCGCGTTGATAGGTTGCCCCGACATTCTTCGGTCCGAATGGCATCACTTTGTAGAAAAACATGCCCCACTGTGTGACAAACATAGTTTTATCCATGTCCTCAGGTGCCATTTTGATCTGGTTATAGCCTGAGAATCCATCCATGAAGGAAAATACTTTATGCTGGGCCGTATTATCAACCAGGATGTCGATGTGTGGAAGTGGAAAATCATCTTTAGGGCTGACCCTGTTTAAATCTCTATAATCCATGCACATTCTTACTTTTCCGTCCTTTTTAGGCATGGGAACAATGTTGGCAACCCATTGAGGATAGGAAGTAACATCCAGAAATCCAGCATTGAACTGTTTCATGACTTCCGCTTTGATCTTGTCTGACATGTCAGGTCTCATGCGGCGGACTTTTTGTTTCACTGGTGGACAGTCTTCTCTTGTGGGTAGACGATGTACCACGATGTCTGTATCGAGTCCCAGCATGTCTTCGTATGACCAGGCAAAGATCTCAACATAATCATGCAACAACTGAATTAGGCGCTCCTTGACACTCGGCTCTAGATTAGCACCCACTTGGGTTTCCTTTTTATCTTCCTCGGTACCCAAATTGATTGTATCTAACAGCTCCTCATGAGGCTGAATAACTCTTTCCTCTTGTTGTAGTAGTCTGGCCAATTCCCCTGGCACCTCACAATCTTCCTCACCTTCGTATTCGACTTGGTAGATTAGATCTTCAGAGTCACTGAAGGCTATAGCAGTATCGTTACCCATGGGATCCGGAATGGAAGGGTACCTGCATTTGTGAGTGTGGGTGTGTGTAAGGGTATAGCCATCTTTAAATAAGAAAATGTAAAAGAAAGACAATGAGCACAAAAGGTTTATATGTGAAAAAGCGTCCATGATTCATTGAATGTCATATGAAGATGAAATAAAAACCCTTACAAATGGACCACTGTGCCTCGGGTAAGACACAAGGTTTTTAAAGTGCAAATTGTTTGTGAATATTACAAGTCAAACAAAAATGTAAAAGATAAATTACTGAGAGATGAAAGTTATTGGGACAAAGTCTATGGCTTCCCAGTTGTGAAGTCCTCCATTGACAGTAGGAAATATCCAATCTTCCAAGCTGCCATCCTTTTCATTGTCTTCTACTGCATTGACCCCTTAGTTGCTAATCTTCACAGGTGGCCCTCCGGCACGGGCACGGCGCACAGCCTTCTGAGCAGTTGAAGTAAACCCCAATCCAAACTTATCTAATTTGTACGAAATATCTAGAAGCTGCCCCAGACGGTGCATCCACCTTCTTCCACTACTGCCTTTGCATCCTTTAGAGATGACATCCGAAGTGGAGGTCTTGTGATCTTAGGAATCGAGGATACCGCCTTGGTTGCCGCTACTTCTTGAGAGACTTCTTCAAAATGTTGGAAAGGGGTTTCAATGAACTCGCCATCCAACTCCACATATCGAAAAGAATTCAGATGACTAATCATGTACTCCTCCTCCCCATGGACAGCTATGATCTTTCCTTGGAACGGGTACTTCATCATTTGATGCAATATGGAGGTGACAGCACCGACATTATGGATCCAGGGGCGTCCTAACAGACAAGAATAAGAAGGACGGATATCCATCACATAAAAGGTTGAGTTGAAAATCTGAGTTCCCACCTTTATTGGGATGTCCACCTCCCCGTGGACCATCCTCTTCGAACCATCAAATGCTCTCACAATTATGTTACTGGGTTTCAATGTCAGCCCTTCACAATCCAATCTGTCAAGAGCTTTCTTTGGTAAGACGTTCAAAGATGAACCAGTGTCTACCAAGACATGGGCTAGGGTTGTTCGTCTACACTCTACAGAGACATGTAATGCCTCGTTGTGTTTTCTCCCTTTGGGTGTCAAGTCAGCATCAGAGAAACCCAGGCCATTATCAACTGTTAAATTGGCCACACAGTCTTGGAACTGGTCAGCAGACGTCTCTTGTGGCACATGAGTTGTCTTCAGAAATTTTACCAGAGCTTTCGCATGTGCCTCAGAGCACAGCAGCAAAGCTAGCATGGAGATCTTGGAGGGGGTTTGCCCCAACTGTTCAACCACATCGTAATCACTCTTCTTTATTATCCTCAGGATTTCTTCCATCTCCTTCTTGGATGTTTCAGGGACAGCTAGTGATTGAGCCTTCATCCGGACAGACTCTTCTTGAATGCTTTTCCCTTTATTCTCAGCAGTAGAGGTACCGGTAGGGATAGGAATTGTATCGTCTTTGTTGATATGTACGCTTGCAGGTATAATCACTGGTGCAGAGGTAATCTTCGGAATGGCCACGGGTCCAAAGACTGCCTTTAGAGGGGCAATCTCTGGAGAGAAGATTCTACCATTGAGGGTAATCTTGCTAGTTCCGGCAATATTGCTAATGCTGGTATTGTCTTCTTCGGAGCTCTCTTCTTCGGCAGTCAGTTCATATTGTTTAATACCATGGTAGTAGATTTCTCCACCGTAATTCCATGGTACTGTTTTATCTGACTTGTACGGGACCGGCCCGGGCATTGTGATCTTAAGTGGAGTAGTTTTCGGAGCAGGTGTAATCCTAACGAGTCTTTTAAGGACCCTGGAAGGATTTACGTAGATGGTTATGATTGAAACTTCTTTAACTGGAACGGGTGAAATAGGGGCATTCTCAAACAGAATTTCTCGGTTATCAATCAGTTGTTGGATACCCTTTTTTAACAGAGGGAAATCAAATGATGAGGATAGGAAAACATGGTAGTCTTTGTCACAACCTGGAAATATACCAGCTTTCAACAAATTCAACTTAATGATCGGGAGCAGAGTCAACAGTTCATCCACGGTGGCAACAAATAAATCTTCCTCGACAACATTGGCATTGTGACCATGCATAGGCATTGGAGCAGAAATAAAATTTGGTTTCTCAGGTGCTTCAAACTCAACTTCCTTCGCATCTATTAGGTCTTGAATTTTGTTCTTCAACGCCCAACAGTTGTTAGTGTCGTGCCCTGGACTTTCAGAATGGTATGCGTATCTGGCATTTGGATGATAATGAGGGGACGTAGTATTGGGATTATTTGGGGCCTCTTTTAAAGTTGCTAGATTCAATTTTAGAAGATGTGGTAGAACCTGGGCTAGAGTCCTGTTAATCCTGGTGAATTGCTGGACTGGCCTTTCCACCCTTGGCTGGTTATTTCTTGGCTGGTCAGATGTGGGCTTTGGGATCACAACAGCCCCCCCACTGGTCGGCGTTCAGTTCTTCCTTAATTTCTTCGTGAATAAACAACAAATATTTCCTTCCTCCCAGTGAAGGGTTTTTTCACAGCTATAGAGGCAGACATGTCCTTCTGAATCTTCCCACTTCTTATACCAGCTTCCACCCTCTCGCCGGTTAATATCAATTCAGTAAACCCTGTAGAGGAACTCCCAATCAGATGATTGAAGAAAGGGCCCGATAGAGTTCCTAAGAACATGTCCACCAACTCCCTTTCAGACAGAGGGGGTTGCACTCTTCCAGCTAAATCTCTCCACTTTTGCACGTAATCTTTGAAGCCCTCATTTGAAACCATAGCCATACTCTGAAGTTGAGTACGAGTAGGCGCCAAATCGGTGTTGTACTGATATTGTTTATAGAAAGCTGCGGCCTGGTCTTCCCAATTATGGATGTCATCTCTTTCCAATTGGTAAAACTAATCGAGTTACGTTCCTGATAAACTATCTTGGAAAAAGTGGACCCATAAGTCTTTATCAGTAGAGTGTGGCTGAATCTTCCTGACATATGATCGGAGGTGCATTTTAGGACAAGACACCCCATCATACTTGGTAAATAATGGCACTTTAAACTTTGGCAGGATCACAATTCCTGACACCAGCCCCAATTCTTCAAAATCTAGACCTGGTACCCTTTGTATTTCCATAGCAGTTAAACGCTCTTCTAGGTGTTTGTATTTATCATTAGCTGAAGGGTATTGTTGTTCAGAGTAATCCTCCTCTTCCTCCTCTTCTTTAGAGTCTGACGGAATTGCCGTTTCTTTTCCCTTCCTTTCCCCTTCATCAGATGTTGCTAGAAATTCTAAGATCCTTCTGGCTTGTCCCTGAAACCTTCTGCCCATGATTACCACACCAGCTGGCTTCTTCTCTTTCTTCTTTTTCTCTTTTTCTAGCAGAGTCTTCAGCTCCTCTTGCCCCTTGGCTAAGGTCATGAGTAACTGTTGAAATTGTGTATTTTGAGCTTGAAGGTCTTTGACCGTTTGTTCGAGATCCATCTTACTGAAATAAACAGTAGAGAGATGAGGAAACTTGTTGCAAAGACCTATTTATGTTTATGATGAATGATATGTAATATGAAAATGATTTCAAGGAAATTTAGAGATTTAAACTTTGTCCAAACCAAAAAATAACACACGTCATATTAAATAAAACCAAGTTTGAATACATGATGCCTCCTTGGGCTTACAAAGAAAGAAACAAGATACAACAAAAACTTCTATGACAAAAAGACCAAACGCATCCTCTTTGGAGCAATGTAGGTATTCAGATTTTTCTCTTCATGAAGCAGTTTGGTGAGCTCTAGAACCTTTTTTTTCACTGGCGTAGTAATGGGTTTCAAAGGTGTCTCGTTCTTTCTTTAACTGAATCCAAGCTTTCTGCAGGTCTTCGAGAGAAGTAGGCATGTCAGGATGAAGAATGGTGTATGGGACGTCTCCTTCAATAACAGGCTCAATGATGACAAGAAGGATGGAAGGGTAAGGCATCAAGAGATTCTGGGCACGAGCCCGTACCCACTTAAGGTAAGGCTCGAGAGGGATAGAGTTTTTATGTCCCAAAGTCCTACTGTCTATCTTGTTCACCATTCCCCAAGCACGTGTAAACCTCTGGCGATAACCTTGGTCTTCTTTGTCGTAGTCGAATACTAAACCCTGGATGAGCATCTCATGAGGGTCGTCTCTTCGGGCATACCCAAACTGCAGAAGAGCTAAGCACGGGTTATAGGTAATACCTCCCCTAATACCTAGCAGAGGTACATTAGGGAACTCTCCACAGCGATCAATGATAGGGATATCTTCCAAAGATCTTGAGCACCAACAAATATCAGAGTGAGTGAGAGACATCATCCTTTGAGACCAAATCAATCTTTACTCATTCTTCAATGTTGACTGAGGCAGGTGTGAAGTGAACCACTTAGCGAGTAGGGGTATACAACACAAAAGGGTACTTCTTTTCTTCATGGTACGGGCATGAAGGCAATGCAAGATGTCTCCTAGTAAGGTGGTTATATGATTACGAGAGAGAAAGACTTTGATGGCATTAACGTCTATGAATTGGTCTGGATTGGGAAACAGAACCAAACAATAAATGAGGAGAGCTAACACGTCTTCGAAAGCTTGGAAATCCATGTCATCCCAGAATGAACGAGCTTTTTCTAATAGAAACTTAGCTAAAAACCCTTTAACCCCACTTCTCGTCTTCCAGTTGGCTATGACGTCGACCCTCTTCACATGTAAAGCTTCGACGATGACTTCAGGTGTTGGAATCCCTTCTAGACCAGTGAACGATATCTGATTAAGCATGGGCACCCCTAAGAGTAGAGAGAACTCTTCCAGTGTAGGTACCAACTGATAGTCCGGGAAAGTGAAACAATGGTGTACGGGATCGAAGAATTGGATTAGTACACACATCATCTCTTCTTGGAAGTTGGATGTAGCCAAACTGAGGAGTCGACCATACTTCTTGGTAAAAGGAGAATCCCCGGGCACTCTTGAGGCTAGCTCTTGAAGTTGAGGATGTGCTTTCACAAAGCTGATTCAGATGGTGTTTCTTCAGAGAGAATTCATATCCTACAAAACAAAAACAAATATAAATTTCTAAATCCTTGAAATGGTTAGTGAGCATGCATATGATGTTGATGATGTTTATAATGTTTATGTACAAGCAAACATATACACACACAACAAACAGATCCCTATGTTTTAGGCTTGCATGAGTTTTGTAGGTGAGTACCCTCTTGAAGTCTAGTTGGCTCAACCTGTCCTAGAAATAATGATCGGGTTCTAAAGGATCTCAATATCACCGACCTTTCTCTTAGGCATTGTCTCAGCACAATAATCTTTTCTTGCGGCCGAGATATCCCAAAAGTCCAGCCTCAATGAGTGTAGTATCGAGTATCAACCAATTTTCAGCTCTACACCGAAACCGGTTATCTCACTATATCCTAATGGCCAAGTTTGTTCAATTAGGATTCTAAAGTCAGTTAGTGCTTCATGACGCCACTCAGCGGCCCTGTATTCTCCTCGATTCACCACGAGGGATACCGGTACCCACAAATGCGTCACACTAACATAGCCATTGTTTCAACCATATCGGTCTATGCTGTAAAGTTTCCATAATCCATTTCTATTTACCTAAAGAGGTGTCCCAGATCTGGGTGGAGGATCAAAGCAAGCCCAAACAGAGAACCATAATATAAAAGCATACAAATCAAACAATGTAAGCAAGTAAATGTGATCTAACCCTAAGGTAACCCCACTTTAAGAAATCCCCAGCAGAGTCGCCAGTTCTGTGATACGGTGGGAGAATTGACTTGAGGTTTTGCGTTTTGTCGCAAATGTCGCGGTTAGCAAGAATCGCCACCGACTTTTCTTTTATCCAAAAGGAAAGGTGAAAAAGCACAGGAAAGACCTTTGAGATGTTTTCTTGAGTTCGGGGGGTAGATTATGAAAAGGGAAGGTGCTAGCACCCTTTTCATCCATGGTTTTCCATGGGCTTTTAGTTACTTTCTTAGATCACTTGCTTTGGTTTGTTTGAAATGGTGTTTGATGTGGTTTTGAAAGTATTTTTTAAAAGAGGCCATTCGTTTAGGCAATCTTTGTAATGATTCTCGTTCGTAAGAATGTATACAAAGATGTTTGTCTTTTTGAAAATGTTTTCAATGTTTATAAGATGTTTTTGAAATATGTATGCGTTTGTTTTAAAAATAGTAAGGTTTGTTGTTTGAAATGGAGCAAGTAACTTAGAAGCTATCTACCTACTCGAATGTCTTTCTTATGCATCTTCTATTCCTTTAACATTGTTGACTTACCATTGATTTGGTAAACAACCCTATCTTTGGATGTAAACAAGACGGGCGTGGGTCATCGTATAGCCATGATAGCAATGTTGCAAAGTATCTTAGCATTTTTGAGGGACCAAGATCATTTTTGTTAGGCAACTTTTGAATAGCGCAATCGAGGGGCTATGATCTTATAGTTGTTTGTTTTGCTAAGATACTTCGCATGCGTAACATGGCTATTTTTGTATAAGGCAACCAAGTGGAGAAACCCTAAGGATGCTTGTGTGTAAGTGTGTTATTTACATGCGTTTTGTCTTGTTTTTGAAAGTCATCTATTTGTTCATTTTATCTTGCCATACATCTTATTTACTAGCAATATATGAAAAGCAAGTAAAAAGCGGAAAGTAAAATCTAAGCTATTACATCACTTTAGAGGATGGGGGTACAATTTAACAAATGGGGGTGAAGTAGGAATTAAAATATTACAAACATATCGAATGATGATAAAAGAAAGTGAAAACAGTGCAAAATAAAGGAAAACTGCGCTTTTGAACCGCTATGTGTCGACCCATGCTGCTATGCATCGACACATAGCTTCTCCTTGCCCCTGTAAAGTGAAATCTGTTTAGTATGAGTCAACACATAATGGGATGTATCGACTCATACACCTTTTTGCATCGATGCGAAATGCGTATGTGTCGACTCATAGTCCTTCCTAGTTTCTGTTTTGTGACTTGAACTCAGTATGGGTCGATACATAAGGGTCATGTGTCGATTCATACCCTGTATTTTCACTAAGATGGGTCGACACATATGGCTATGTGTCGATACATACTGCATTTTTCTGTCTTAAACACCATTCTTTGCATACATCAGTTACTTTTTAACATATGAATGAATAACAGGAACAACAAATAAATGGTTAACTTCAAAAATAGTGATTGCTACATCTTATAAACAGAAAATTGATGTATGGAAAATGCAAGGTAAAGATGACTTACCTTAAAACTGCACTTTAGGTTTTGAATCCAAATAACCTTCAAGATGTTGTATGAACCTTAAGGAAGCTCCAATAGGCTACTAGACTTTCCTTTTTGTTGAAGGTTACTAAACAACCTCTATGTGGTGTGAAATGTTTGGATGATTTTTAGATGGAATATGAAAAGTGTGAGAGGTTTAAAGGTTTAGACTTCAAAACTCAAGAGTGGATGTTTTATGGACTGTTATGGCTTTTTGTGAATATGAGATTTTAAGGGTTTATCAATATAACTTCTAGCTTTTCTCCTTGTTCTTTCTCTCTATTTCTTCTAACCTCTTTGTCTTGCAAATGCTTCTTCTATTTATAGGCAAAGGACTTATGAACAAAGGCTGAATATGTTTACAACACAACATGTTATGGTTTTGTTGAGATGCAAGTATCAAACTATGTCAAGTACTCCATGGTTCCAAGATGAAGTACCAAAGTTGCTGGTTTAGAGGGGTTGACTTCCATGTTTTATGGTAGGGTAAAGTCATAAAAATAAACAAAGTATGGGCTCAAGACAAGCTTTGTACAAAAAGTTTACTTTTTAAGAATAACAATGATGTCCTTATGCCATACATGGAAAGATCCTTTGGACAATGGCTTAAACACTTGGGTAATAGCTCAAAAGTGGGTGTAAGCATTAAATTATGTTGAGATTTGCAAGTCACAAGACCTGCAAAGTGAGATTATGCAGCACATCATGCCAATTGAATTTTGTGCTCTTCAACAAAAATGACTTGTAATTCAAGAATGGATGTTCAACTTCAGATCCTTGTATCTTCTAGCTCAAATATGATAAATTCATGCTCTTGGATGTTTTTGAAAGCTTGAAACACCCTCTATAACTTTCATGTTGTCCACTTTTGTTAAATCAAACTGGAACTTGATGAAAAATAGGCAAGAAGTTGGGATAAAAACCTAACCAAAATTGCTGAAAATTTCTCTAAGTGTTAAATGAAAATGTCATGACTTCATGAATTCATAACTTGAGATCCAAGCATATTTAAGAGAAGTTGTATAAAGCAATGTTGTAGATATCATGGAGATCTTCAACTTTCATTTTGAAAGTTTCCCTTGAACCGTCTTGCATCTTGGTGAAAGAATGGCATGAAGTGATGAAATTATCATGTATAAAAACACTTAGAAAATTTCCAAGTCTTGGAAATCTTGACTTTTCAAGTTGACTTTTGACTTTCTTGACTTGATGATTAAGCTTGATATTCTTGAATGTCTTGATGAAATTTGATCTTTGGAATATAATGTTGACCAAAAAAATCAAAGTTTGACTTTTCAGTATGCAATTGACCATTTTGCCCTTGTGCCAATTTCAAGCCTAAATTGATGTATCAGTGCTGCAAACTTGATGTCATAGAAGATCTTGTGAGAAAATCCTTGAGAAATGAGAGGGAAAATTTTTGGGTACAACAGTAGTAGTTTTAGAAATTACAATAGTAGTGATGATTTTTGTTGCAGAGACACTTATTGATTGTTAGATGTTAACAATGTAGAAATTTAGTAGTAATAAAAATAGTAGTTTTACTAAATTAGTAGAGAAGTAATATTACATATAGTAGAGATATTTCGTAGTAGTAAATAAAATATTTCATTCAAATAGCAGGATTAGTAATGTTGGTGGAAAAATCAATAGTAACTGATGTAAACATATTTGGTAGCAGTGTAGTAATAAAGTAACAGAGAGCCAATAAGTACATTAGTACATAGTAGAAATAATAGGACTTTTAGCCGATAATTAATTAGCTAGTTATGGTTGAACTGTCCGAACAATTCCGCAGAGCGTTTGTAGTATATTTTGGTTGATGCAGTGTATTGTATACTTTGCTATAATCTGTAAAATTTCAGGTGGTGTTAAATTTGTAGAATTGCCTCTTTTTATTAGAAATATAAAGTTGTAGGCCTATGGCCAATGTTGATTCATTGATTAGTTGTTGCTGAGTTGTTTTTATTACTAAGTGGTTGTTGAAATGCCTCTATTTATCAGTAATATCAAGTTGTAGGCTTATGGCCAGTGTTGAATTATTGTTAAGTTGTAGGCTTATGGCCAGTTTTAAATTATTGCTAAGTTGTAGGCTTATGCCCAGTATTGAATTGTTGTTAAGCTATTGTCGAATTGTTGTTGTTGCGTTGTTGTTGTTAAGTTGTTGTTGAAATGTTATCACTGTGTCGTTGTTGTTGCGTTGTTGTTGAATGTTTGATGTTGTAGTTATTGTTGTGTTTCATATGTTGTCGCATATATAACATATCAAGTTGGGAGCTCATGCTCTGTAATTTGGCATGGATTGACAAATATTAAGTTGAAGGCTTATGCTTTATTGATGCCTCTATTAATTGGCAGGTTATTAAGTTGGGAGTTCTGCTCCAATGGTACCACATGCATGTGCATTGTAATTGAGTCACATTTGATGTTGCATCTTGAGTTATGGTGATGATATATTTGTTGTTGCTTTATGTTGTTGACTTGTTGTGACAAGTATTATCTAAAAGTTGTGAATTAGTCGTTATGTCGTGTCAATGTTTTGTTGTGATTAAAGTTGTTTGTAAGTTGTGAAGTGGTGATTTTGTATGATATGATCTAACATATTGTTTATTATATGCTCAATTATATAGTTCAATATCTCACCCCTTCTGTTTGAATGTTGCCCTCTGTTTGTAATGTGCAGGTAATCAAGAAGGATAGTTGTTACCTTCATTAGTTTGAGTCGGTGTTGTCGCTCTGATATGTAGCACTCGGGGGGATGAACGCTTGATGTTTAGTTGTTGATTATTATTTCAGTTGCTGAATTTTTAGGTTGATTACATGAAATAATTGTTCTCTTGAAGTTGTTTTAGTTGAATAAGAGATGTTAAGTGAATTGAAGTTGAGTATGTATATTCCGCTGCTTATCAATAAAAATTTGTTTGATTTCGAAGAATAAATCAGGTTGTTATCAGTTCATCCGAATTAAGTGTTATGTATTTGTTTTATATGCGATAAAATTAAGTTTGATTTTAAGTTGTAAATGTAGCATCCTATTTATATTGAACTATGATTTTATTATTATCTGCATGGTAGAATTGGGGTGTTACAGGTTGTGTTTCTGATAAATGGTGCTGCCAAGACATTAGAAGAGAACAAGTTTTGCTTCTGAGCTACACAAGTTCTGATGAACAGTAGCAAAACGCTTCAAAAGGCTCTGAAGTACTGACTCTGACACACTGTCAAGAAACCAAGTTCTGAATGATCTGAAGGCAGAAGTTCTGGTGAACGAGTCCAAATGCTGAAGACTTATGTTTCTGAAGACAAATGGTTTTGAAGACCAAGTGATGAAGATTCTAAAGACGTGGTTCTGAAGACTTTGAAGACTTGAAGTTCTAAAGACCCAAGTGTTATTCTCATTCTTTCAACCATACTTGATCAGAAGCCTCTAATGTTAGAAGAAAAGAGGATAAGATTGCATGGTACAAAAGTACATGGTACAAACAAATTATTTCATTCCACTCATATGAAGGATGGACGTTGTGTACGATCTTGTCCCCCATGTGTTTCAAGCTACCATCTTTATGGAATTTCCAGAAATACCCTCCAACAGTCATAATATTTTATTGGCTATAAAAGGGCTTGAAGACTAAGAGAGAAGGCTGCTAATTCACATTCTTACAAGACTGTTTATACGCATTCCTATTTCTTAAGTCTATATTCTTGAAATATTGTTTACTAATTCGCTTGTTTAGAAGCATATCTTTTGTAAACAAACTTTGCTCAAACAATTATTTGATTGTGCCTTAAGGGACCAGTTGGTCAGAATCCTTAAGAAGTCTGAGACTAGTGTCTCTTAGATGTTGTATCATTAGTCACTTGCAGTTAGCTTATGAATTGTAATGATTTATTTTATTATTATATTAAGACCTTGTTGGGAAAGACGAAATCACCTTGGCGGATGGACTAGACTAGCTTGATAATTTTCAAGTGAACTAGTATAAACATAACTTGTTCTTTCCTTCTTGCATATTTATCATTATTATCAATAAGCAAAGAATACTTGCTTCTCTTAAAAGGGGTTTTTAAAAAAAAGTTTTTGATTTAAAACCCAATTCAAACCCCCCTTTCTTGTGTTTTTCACACCTTCAGTTGGCATCAGAGCTTTGGTTCTGAGGAGTGATAAAAAGTTTGAAGTTTTATCAAGCACCTAACAATTCTCAGTATCGATCCAGATTGTGTGAAAAACAATGGTAGTAATGCTAATGTCACTGTTGATAATAAGGATCATTATAGTGCTAAACCTTCTATGTTTGATGGAGAAAAGTTTGACTTTTGGAAGGACATAATTGAAAGTTATTTTCTAAGATATAACTTGGATCTATGGGATTTGGTAGTTGATGTCTACACTCACCTAGTAGATGATAAAGGTCTACAAATTTCCAGAAGTGCAATGATAGACGCTCAAAAGAAGGTTCACAAAAACCACTATAAAGCGAGAACAATTCTTCTAAGTGCTATTTTGTATAATGAGTATGAGAAGATCACAGATAGAGAGACTACAAAGTATATTTTTGATTCTCTTCACATGACTCATGAAGGAAACACTCAAGTTAAGGAGACAAAGGCTCTGGCCCTAATCCAGAAATATGAAGCCTTCAGAATGGAAGATGATGAATCTGTGGAAACTATCTTTTCAAGATTTAAGACTCTTGTTATTGGACTCAAGGTTTTGAACAAAGGATATTCTACTGCAGATCATGTCAATAAAATTATCAGAAGTCTACCTAAGAAATGGAGACCAACGGTAACTGCCTTGAAGTTGTCAAAATATCTGAACAATACTAGTCTTGAGGAGCTAATAAGTTCTTTAAGAAGTCATGAGATATAGCTTGAAGAATATGAACCTCAGAAAAGAGTTAAATCTATGGCTCTGAACTCTAAGTCTGAAAAGACAAAGGATTTTCAAGCTGAAGAAGAATCAGAAGGATCTGAAGAAGAATCAGAAGGATCTGAAGAAGATTTAGATTCAGATGAACTTTCTCTGATATCCAGAAGGATAAGCCAGATATGAAAACATAAACAAAGCAAGTTCATTGGACCAAGAAAAAAAATGGTAGATTTGAGTCTGCATCTGGTCAGAAGAAAGCTTATGGGAAAGAAGTTACGTGCTATGAGTGCAAAGAGCCTAGACATTACAAGAATGAATGCCCAAAGCTCAGAAAATACAAGAAGCCCAAGAAGGTCTTTAAATCAAAGAAGGGTCTCATGGAAACATGAGATGATTCAGAATCAGAAGAAGAATCTGATGAAGAACATGCTAAATTAGCACTCATGGCCAATGCAAGCACTAATGAAGTTATCTCAGAGTGTGAGCTGACAGCCGATGATGAGTCAGACTCTAAAGACGAAGAAGAGGTTGTCTTCTCTCTCTCATTTTGAACTTGAAACTTGTTTATATGAAATGATGAGAAAATATCAACTTCTTCTAACTAAACACAAAACTCTGAAAAATAATTTTGTAGTCACTTCTGAGAACTCTACTAAGAGTGAGCAAAGCCTTTCTCATTTAAATGAAAATTTATTTGTTATAGAAAAATCAAATCTTGCTCTTAAAAGTAAAGTCTCAAGGTTGGAAGAAGATATTATTTCTAGAACATCTGTTACTGATGATGTATTCAGATATGATAGAGCTTTTCAGCACTTCCTAGCTAAAAGCATAGATAGAAGCAAGATGGCTTCAATGATCTACGGTGTTAACAGAAATGGAAGTAGAGGCTTGGGATATTTAGGTCCATAAAAAATAATTACGAGACTCTGAGTGTTAAACCAAAACCTTTTTCTAAACATTTTGTGCTTGCTGGAACTGAACTGAAATGTCCAGAACAAGAAGGTTCTGATCCATTGAAACACAACCACATACACAGAAGGAAACTTCTAAGCCTAAATATCATGGACAAATCCCACTTGATTATTCAGCTACACAAGATTCCAAAGGTTTCATAACCTCTGGAACTGCTGACAAGAAAGGACCCAGAAAATGGGTACCTAAGGATGAGATAATCTATGTTGTAGATATCCTTGATGGTGCCACTGAGACACCAGTTATGATATTTAGACAGTGGATGCTTGCGACACATGATAGGAGAAAGACATATGTTCCAAGATTTGGAACTTAAGTCTGGAGGAGTCTTTGGTTTCAGAGGCAATCATAAGGGAAATATCATTGGCCCTAGAACTGTTGGTAATGGTAAAATTCCTTCTATTAACAATGTTCTTTTAGTTGAGGGTCTGATGCATAACCTCTTGTCAATTAGCCAACTTAGTGACAATGGTTATGACATCATTTTCAATCAAATGCCTTGTAAAAATGTTAGTCAGAAGGATGACCCAATTGTGTTTAATGGTAAGAGGAAGAAAAACATTTACAAAATAAGGTTATCAGATTTGAAAAACCATAATGTAAAATGTCTTCTGACTGTTCAAGAAGAGTAGTGGGTTTGGCACAAATGTCTAGGCCATGTTAGCTTGAGAAAAATATCTCAACTAAATAAGCTTGGATTAGTCAGAGGCTTGCCCAATTTTAAGTATTCTTCAGATGCTCTTTGCGAAGCATGTCAGAAAGACAAGTTTTCAAAAACCTCTTTTAAAGCTAAAAAGGTTGTTTCTACCTCTAGGCCATTAGAACTTCTTCACATTGACTTATTTGGACCAGTAAAAACTACTTCTGTCAACAATAAGAAATATGGACTAGTCATTGTTGATGATTACAATAGATGGACATGGGTAAAATTCTTAAAACACAAGGATGAGTCACATTCTGTGTTTGCTTCTTTCTGCTCCCAAGTGCAAAATGAAAATAATTGTAAAATAGTCAGAGTTAAAAGCGATCATGGTGGAGAATTTGAAAACAAGGATTTTGAATTTTTTTTTATTCTAATGGAATATCCCATGATTTCTCTTTCCCTAGAAATCCACAACAAAATGAGGGTTGTAGAGAGGAATAATATGACATTTCAAGAAATGGCTCGCACCATGATCCAAGAAACTCAAATGGCTAAGCACTTATGGGAAGAAGTAGTAAACACAACCTGTTACATTCAAAATAGAATCTCTATAAGACCCATTGAGTAAGACTCCTTATGAATTATGGAAGAATAGAAAGCCCAACCTTTCTTATTTCCATCCCTTTGGATGTGTATGTTTTATGTTGAATACTAAAGAGAATCTGAGCAAGTTTGATTCCAAAGCACAAAAGTGTCTGTTGTTAGGATATTCTGAATGCTTAAAAGGATTCAGAGACTATAACACAGAATCACGAATTATGGAGGAATCAATTCATGTCAAATTCAATGATAATCTTTACTATGAAAAGTCAAAGCTGGTTGAAAATCTTGCAGATGTGAAGATAACGTTCTTAGAACCTAAGGAGAAGATACAAGAAGATAAAGAATCAGAAGCTCCTACTTCTGATATTGTTGCTGCTCCTTCTGATCCCCCACAATAAAAGAAAAGCAAAATATCATCTTCTTGTTCTGAATATTTAATTTTGGGAAATAGAGATGCTCCAATCAGAACCAGATCAACATTTAAACCTTCTGATGAAGTGCTTTTGGATTTGGTGTCTCTGGTTGAGCCAACGTTTATTGATGAATCTATTTTAGAAAAAGACTAGATTTTGGCTATGGAAGAAGAACTGGACTAATTATCAAAGAACGATGTATGAGATCTTGTTCAGAAACCTAAAGGTGTCCACGTCATCGAAACCAGATGGATGTTTAGAAACAAGCTTAATGAGAAGGGTGAAGTTGTCAGAAATAAAGCATGACTGGTTGCACAAGGTTATAGTCAGCAAGAAGGAATAGACTATACAAAAACCTTTCCACCATTCACCAGGTTAGAAGCAATATGTTTATTGATTTCTTTTTCTATAAATCATAACATCATCCTTTATCAGATAGATGTTAAGAGTGCATTTCTGAATGGTTATATTTCAGAAGAAGTGTACGTTAAACAACCTCGTGGATTTGAAACTCTGAGAAATCATATTTTGTTTTTAAACTCAAGAAATCTCTTTATGGTCTAAAGCAAGCTCCCAGAGCTTGGTATGACAGGGAAGGTTGACATTACACTCTTCTGCAAAACCTTCAAAAATGATATTCTGATAGTTCAAATTTATGTTGATGATATTATTTTTTGTTATGCTAATCCCTCTCTTTGTGAGGAATTTTCTAAGTTGATGCAGGCTGAGTTTGAGATGAGAGTAATGGGAGAACTTAAGTTCTTTCTGGGAATTCAAATTGATCAACAATCAGAAGCTACTTACATTCATCAAAGTAAGTATACCAAAGAACTTCTGAAGAAATTCAACATGATGGACTGCACATTAGCAAAGACTCTGATGCATCCAACATGCATTCTGGAAAAAGAGGAGGTAAGTGGAAAGGTATGTCAGAAGTTGTATCAAGGTATGATATGCTCTCTTCTATATCTGACTGCTTCTATACTTGATATTTTATTCAGTGTTCATCTATGTGCTAGATTCTAATATGATCCCAGGGAATCTCATTTAACTATTGTTAAGATAATTATAAGGTATCTGAAAGGAACAAATAACATTGGCTTGATGTATGAGAAAACATCAAAGTATACTCTTTCTGGTTTCTGTGATGCAGATTACGCTGGAGATAGACTAGAGAGGAATAGTAATTTTGGAAACTGTCAGTTTCTTGGAAAGAATCTGATTTCCTGGTCAAGCAAGAGGAAATCAACAATTGCTCTTTCAACAACAAAAGTAGAGTACATCTCAGCAGCATTGTGCAGTACTCAGATGCTATAGATGAAGAATTAGCTGGAAGATTATCAAATTTATAAGAGTAACATTCCTATCTTCTGTGATAATACAACTGCTACTTGTTTAAGTAAAAATCCAATTTTACACTCTAGGACTAACCATATAGAAATAAAACATCATTTTATTAGAGATTATGTTCAAAAAGGGATTTTATATTTAAAATTCATAGATACAGACCATCATTGGGTTGATATTTTTACAAAACCTTTAGCTGAAGATAAATTTCTATTTATTCTGAAGCATCTGAAAATGGACTTTTGTCCAGAGTAAGATTTCATCATAATCAGATGTGTTTTAGTCGTAGTTTGAAGAAATAAGATTCTGACTTAATCAAAAAGCATTTTCATTTTCAGAACCTTAATCATCAGAAGATGTTTCAGTCAGAAATGTCTTTGATCATATGGAAACCTTTTGGTTTTCTAGATTATGAGTATATCAAAATGTGTCACCTAATTAGCTGTAGTGATTAACGTATGTAACCCTTGGTTATGCTTAATCATCACACTCTATCTAGGCTATGCAACTAACAATGTTGATTTTTCTTGGAACTGATTAAAATCATAATTATTACTTTCATTTAATGCTCCTAATAATTATGTATATATGTGTTTATTTTTTATTTATTTTTCTCTCACTTATAAAAAACTATAAAACACACACTTTCACTTCACTTCCACACTTTATAAACCCTAAACCATCTTTCTCTCAACCGTTTAACAAAGTTCTTTGTGTTTATCATCTTTGTTGTACCCCAAAATTTGCCCTCGCATTTTTCCACAAGAAATCACAGCTTCAGGCGTTTCCTGATTTTTTAGATTGGCTCAAGAATCGGACAAACGGACTTTTCTCGTCAGTCAGGACACAATTAGGTTTTTATTGATTTTTTAGGGCTCTGGATTGTTTCACGCAGTTGGCCTAGGGTTTTGGTTGATTTTGGCTCAATTTTGATCAGGCGAACACTCTTTGGAATTTAATCAGGAATTAGGGTTTGTGCACGTATTCTCAAAAAGATTAAAATTCCACAGCACTTTGCAAGTTATTCCGAGATTCGGGTTGAATTCACATTGTTTTGATTTAATCAGTAAAAGAGGCAGTTGGTTTGAATTCAAGTTGGTTTGTTTGAGCCAGTCAAAGATATATGCAATTTGAATTTACAGTGATTGGTAAAAATCGGTGAAAAGGGAATGCGCCTGATCAGTGTTTTGATTAACTATTGATTCGCTTGGGAGATACCAGGTTTAACTGATCAATGTGCTAAATTATTGTTTATTTAAATTATTTATTATTCTAAATTAAGTGATTGAAATTTATTTTTCAATTATTTTAATTCAAAGAGTTTTAAATAATAGATAAACAATAAAGAAAGAGGAAATAGAACTGATTGGATAATAAAGACTTTTATTGATTCTTGAATTATTTGTACAATTATTGTTTATAATTTAATTACAAACAATGGTTTTACATTAATTTAAATATTAAATAAAAAGAAAAACTATCCTATTTTTTCTAATTATTCAGTCTTCATTTAGTACCCCTCCATCCATTTTTATTCACCTGCAAAAGAAAAGGAGAAAAGTCAAATAACAGTTAAATTGAATTGAAAAGACAGATAAAATTGCAGTCATCATTAAAGGCCACTAATGGGGATCAATTAACCCTCTCTGCAAGTCACGGGATTGCTCCCGGTTCACAAAGAGGGACGAGTTTTATTTGCTAAAGTATGAATGCACAAAAGCCAAATTGCATAATTCAAAGTGTCAAACTGCATAAATTCAAAGTCTCAAACTCCAAGTTCAAACCCAACTAAAAATCAAAGTACAACTTTCTGCCAAAAAAATATAAAGCATACTGTCACAAAGATATTAAGCTGGCCAAAGAAGATATGCAAAGAAAATGGGATATGCAAACAACTACACTTTCATCATTTCCCCATGTGACCCTTTCAGAAAAGTACAGAAAAAAACATAGTTTAATATCTAACTGTACTGAGAGAGAGAAAAAGAAGAGATAAGGAGCAGGTTTTTAGGCTTTAGGAAGGCATAGATAAAAATAAAACATATAAAACAAAAGATGAGCACAATGGATAAAGAGAGCCTGCTGAACCTGTCAAGCAGGACAGAACAAAATATGCCTTAAAGCATGACCTGATATCCTGTCAACAGAAGAGCCAGACCATGATGCAAAAGACAGCAGAACTAGCACCAAGGTAAAGAAAAGATACAAACTGATATATAAAACCTACTACTGCATTTTTTCAACCTGGGCCTTAAGACTTCACAAGCCTGAAAAACCTGCATTGGCTCAAACCTGGCCTAACCATCAAAACCTGTCAAGCCCTTAAACTCTAAAAGCCAAAAAGTCCTACCAGCATATACCATACAAACCCCTGTCAAACATTAAAAAACGGGCCTAAAGCTTTGAAGCAAGCCTAACATGAAGCCAAACATGATTAACCTGCATTAGCCTTACCATTTTTCAAAGCCTTACCATTTGCAAAACCTGAACTACCAAACCTGCTAGGCCTCAAGCCTGAAATCATACAAACCAACTGAAGCAAGTCAGAAACAATTTCCCTTAAACCATAAACCTACTGTCAAGACCTGTTAAAGCTCAAAACCTGCCTAATCCCAAACTCAAACCATACAAACCTGTCAAAAATTAAACATGGCCTAAACTCAAACCATACAAGCCTGTCAAGCATTAAAGCAGAACCAACCAACCTGTATACCCTGTGTTCACATAAACTATCAAGCTAAAATATCTAGCCTAACCAACTCTAAGCCCTCAGAACACTCATCATTGGGAAATAAATAAAACATTCCAAAGGCAAATCGTTCAGAAGCATACAAAAGCTCTAGGCAACAAGTCAGAAGAAGAAAGATAACCAAACCCAAAAGCCCCTCAGTGAAAGAACATCATTGAGCAAAAGCGTTGAATTCAAAACCAACATTCAGAAGCACGTATACAAGGCCCTCAGAACCCTAGGTTCATCCTTGGGCAAGGAAGTAGCAAGAGAAGCAAGCAGAATAAGGCAACCAAGGCAACTCAGAGAAGCATCAAAGACAACAAGCATACAGTGGCAAAGAAGAAGAAGAAAGAGGCGAATTCAAAAAAGGGTTTTCAGTTCAGTCCATCATGCAACCCTAAAAATGGTAACAAGATAAAAGATACCAGGAAGCTCAAAGAGCAAGCATCAGCACCCTCCACCGTCGAGCCTCCTAAGCACCTCCATTTTCTCCCTCTCCTCAGTCAAGGTAAAACATCTCCCTCTTCATCCTCGTTACATAAACCAAGTCAAAAACTTAATCAAATAAGCAGAAAATCACAAGCATGCAAGAACTAAAAAACCCTAACGAAATAAGAAAGTGAATGGTACCTTAGATCGAGTGCCCTAATGCTGTCGTGAGAGGGAAGAAGGCATGATAATGCTGGTGGCTCTGTGGCGGAGGGTATCGCTCAGGAAGACGAAGAAGAATACGAAAACGAACGAACGAACGGCGCGCTGCTCACGAAACCCTAAAGCCTTGTCCCAAATGAAAACACTCAGTGAACCCTAACAAAAAACATTTGTCTCAGCATCCTGGGCCTTGCCCATTCCAACATACGCCTAAAAGCCCAAAATTACTTAATACACCCCCCTCATTTCTCTTGTTCAGACCCAATACCCAAGGCCCATCTTAAAAAGCCTTAACCCTTTTATATATAAAACAAATTATTTTTTTCTGTTAACTAATTAATCTACTCCTTTTTATTTTATTTTATTAATCTAAAACACCTAATATTTTTAAACACCATATATTTTTTCTAACTTAATATATTTGTTACAATAATACACTAATGCTAAAATACTTAAAAACACATTTCTTATGTACTTAACTTTAAAACATTTAATTAAATCTTTTTGTGCATACAAACAAAGAACCATTTTTTTATTACACCATAACTAAAATTGAAAAACACTCTTTTTCTTAATTTAAATATTCTTATTAACAATATAAAAATACTTTTTTTTTATATATCAAATGCAAAATAATAACTTTTAAACTTAGAATACTTTATTTTCTTAAAATCTCTTTTTACACAAGATTACAAGACTAATTAATTAAATAAATATTTAATTTTTCTTTAATTTAAACAATACTTAATACATGTTCAATTTCACATTGTCGCACTTGTAAATAATCACATGCACATATACATGTACACAAAACAATACATTCACATTGCTCCTATACACATTTGTTTATCTTATACATTGACATTCGTCATTTACATTTGATCGCAAATTCGATTTGGTTGTAACTTATTGGATACTATAAGTCTCATCCCCATTTGTGAATATTGTACCCCCACTCCCGGATACTATTTGTAATAGCGTAGACTTTACATTTTTGCAATTTACAGTTTTCCAATTATACCATGGTTAGACCTAGGGTTTGCATGTACATAAAATCAAACGCTAGATAGCCTAATACAAGACAAATACATGAAATCAATACACAATCACACTTGCACCCTCTAGGGTAATCCCACATGTTGCCTTCCAAAATGGGCCATGCTTGCACGTCGAGTATCTTTGGCAAAACAAATTCAAATGATCGTAAGTCCCTCGATGACGCTTTCGAATGTTGCCTAAAACGGAATGATCATAGTCCCTTCAAAGCAAATTGCCAAAGACACTTGGCACCATTGCATTCGTGGTCCATACGATGACCCGCGGCCGTCCCGAATAAACTTCCTAAACGCAAGATTGTCCACCAATTTCAATGGTGGAACAAAATTGTTAAAAGGGTTGAAAACATAGAGAAAACCTTTGAGTACAATAGGGTAGACAAAACTCTTAGTTACTTGGGACCCACTTGCAAAAATACTTGCCTTCTTTCCAAAAACCACAATCCACAACACTTTCAAACAAACTCTCAAAACATTTTGAAACATCTTTTCGAAAAGATACACGCCTTTGTAAAATATTCAAGTAAAGAATTGTTACAAGGTTAGCCTAAGACGAGGCATCTTCTTCCAAAACATTTTCAAAAACACTCACACATACACCATTTTCAAGCAATCAAGAATCAAGGCAAGTGATCTAAAAACCAAGTAACTAAGAGCCCATGGATAACCATGGATGAAAAGGGTGCTAATACCTTCCCTTTTCATAATCTACCCCCCGAACCTACGAAACATCTCAAAAGGTTTTTGCTGTGCTTTTTTAACCTTTCCTTTAGGATAAAATAAAAAGTCGGTGGCGACTCTTGCTCAACCGAAACATTTGCGAAAACAAACGCAAATCACTAGTCAATTCTCCCACCGTATCACAGAACTGGCGACTCTGCTGGGGATAGTATTTAAAAGTGGGGTTACCTTAGGGTTTAGATCACCTTTACTTTCTCGCTTTGATTGACTTGATTGCTTTATCCTTTGGGTTCTTGTTTGGGTTTGTTGTAAATCCTCCACCCGGATTTGGTGCACCTTCTTAGGTAAATAGCAAAAACTGCGAGGGAACTGTGCGGGGTATACCGACATGGTTGAAGCAGTAAGCTATGTTAGTGTGACATATTTGTGAGTACCGGTAACCCTTGAGTAGTCAAGGAGGGTACGGGGCCGCTGTGTGATGTCATAAAGCACTAACGAACTCTTAGAACCTTAATTGACCATCTTAGCCTTTTAGGGGTAGTGAGATGACCGACTTTGGTGCAGTCCGAAGTTGGTAGATCCTCGATACTACACTCTTTTGAGGATTGTTTTCTTGGAATATTTTGGTCGCCAGTAAGTGGCTAAACCGAAACAATGAACACAGAAAACAATCCAATGATTTTGAGCTCCTTAGAACCCGGTTTCTATTTTAGGACAGGATAAGCCAACTAACTTCAAGAGGGTAGTACCTGAACCTCATGCAAGCCTAAACCTAAGGACTGGTTTGCTTTGTGTGAATATGTTTGTCTGTATATACACTCACTTGCTTTTTGCATACATGTACGTAACATCATAACATCATACCATAGCATTTTCGATAACCATTTCAAGGATATCGAGGGTTCTTTTGATGCAGGGTCACGTTGAACCAGACGTCTACCAAGGGGCAGGAGGTTTCCTCCTCTAAACAAAGTTCTCCAAACAAAGATCAAGTACAACAACTTGAATCAGTGGCTATGACCCACTCGACATGGTGAGCTTGATTCTCGTGGAAAGACGTCCGCCGGTGCAGAGATCTCCAATCCAAGAGCAGAGTTCAACCTCTAACATTTTCTTGTGTTTACCCCAAGAGATCCTTGAAAGCATGCATCCACATATCACGCATTGCATTTTGACGGTCTTTCCTTTTTCAGGTTTCCTTACTCTCCTGCTGTTTATTTCAGCAAGAGATGGCCCTAGAAAGGTCTGTCAAAGACATCCAAGACCAGACTGCTCAGCTGCAGGAGATGTTCCTGAACTTGTCGCTGTGGAAAGAAGAGATGAAAGCTCTCCTCACAAAGGGCTTAGAGAATTCCAACAATCCCAGGAGTGACCAGCTTGCGGAGCTGCAGTTTGATCTGACAACCTTGAGGACCCAAATGATGGGACAGTTGGTGGGTCAGATGGCTCTCATCCAAGACCTATCCCAAAGACAAGAGGAACTCAGAGTTCTCGTCCGCCAACTGCTTCCAAACAACCAACTGGGGCAAACATCTGAGGTCGAAGAGCAAATCACCGCTCAGCCTCCATCCATTCAAGAAGACAAGGGGAAAGCTCCTTTACTTGCTTCAGGGTCACAAGCCCATCAACAACCTCGCCAGCGTCAACGGGGTAATCGGCGTAAGCAAGAAACGTCGGGAAGGCAGTTCACGGAGACTGAAATACCATCATTCTTTATACTAAAGCGCCTGTTGGAGGTCAACTTGCTTACCGTAAAGGACCCTCCTCAGAAGCTTAATATCTCCTCTCCTCACTATCATCCCAATGCGTTTTGTGTTTACCACTCCTACAGCCCGGGACACGACACCAACGACTGTTGGGTCTTGAAGAACAAGATTCAAGATCTGATTGACATTGGGGTGCTAGAATTCATGCCAGACGGCGAGATGAAAATCTTCCGTTAAGGGGTTCTCCACTTGAAGTGACGAAGCTCAAGCTGAAAGGCTTTTGCTTCTTTTTGAATTTTCAAAGTTGTAATTTCTTTGGCTGTCAAACAATTATCTGTTGATGTTAAACTCTGTTTTCATTAATGCATTGCATATGTTTGTCTTGAATTCATCCATTCGTTTCACTACTCTTATGCTTTTCTTTATGATATTTGACTCTTGATAAAAAGCTGCAAGCCTTTAGAGGGAGGATGACGAAACAATACCATGATCTTATACAGTATGCTTTTGAACAGACCTTGCTAATGATGTACAGGCATTTCTTTCAATTCCCAAACACTGGAGTTATAAGGAAGTGAATCCCTAGTCAACCCCTTTGAGCCAAAGAAGTAGGAGTTTTCCGTTCTAAACAATCGAAACCTTTGATATAAACCTGGGGCAGGGTAGTCTCTCAGTTAATTCAAAAGAAAATGCGCATTGAAGTCGCAAACTCTCAGTTCATAACACAACGAACGACGTCGAAAAAGAAAACATTCAGTTGGAATCAAAAGACAAGGGTGGTTCCATATCACATAGACAGTCAATTTCTCAAAAGAGAAAAGCCCGCCAAGCCAAAACCTATAAAGGGGCATCCCGCTGACAGTAATCCCGGAAAACGGGAACAGTCAGGCAAAAGTTAGGGATAACAAATCAAAATCAAAATAGTGAGGTCATTACAAAATCCTCAACAACATGAAAAATGTTGAAAAAGAAAAGAAGAGATGATGACTGTCTCCCCAAATTCAACTGGTGAACCATCGCCCAAAAGTCGTTCCAATCTCAAAACAGAGTGTGACACACAATTAACTGAGCTTAGGTTGAAGGACATCACGAAGAGCGGGTGGGTACAAATATACTTTGAGCCTTTATCCTTTGTTTCTTAAATCGTGAACCAGGCCACGTTACAACCCTTCAAAAGTCCTAATTGAAGCATGGGTTAGTTCGAAAGCATACTGTTACAAAAGGTATCCTGACTCCTGTAAGGCTTTACTCTAAATCTTGTGTTGATTTGTCTTATAAAAAGTTTTCTGCTAAAAACGCATTTTTCAAAACTTCGAGACAAACATAAACTTTGCATTGTTTGAATATCACTGTCTACACTTGGTTTTTGTTTGAAAGCGAAGAATTTCATACAGCGAACGTTCGAAGGAACGAAAACTCTCTCAGTGAGCAAAATCACTTCAAAGGGACGACACTTCCTTTACAAATCTCATATCAATAAGGGGCATGACATGTCACCATCCAATTAACCTGGGGCAGTCCAGTCAAGGTCCGGCAAATCTTTCAAAGTTCAATTAACCTGGGGCAGTCCAGTCAAGATTTCAAGAAATCTCTCAATATGCAGAGTAATCTGATTCAAGATTCCTTCACCACCACTTGGGGCATTCGAATGTCAAAAGTGTTCAACAAATCAACTATCACCTTTCCAGACTCGATTCCTGTATCCAGCCAGGGCATGTCTGAAAAAAATTCCAGATCAACACCTGTAACAAGCCAGGAAATTATCTACATCACCACTTGGGGCATTCGAATGTCAAAAGTGTTCAAAAACCCGATGCAGTTTTACACAAGCTCATCCTCAGGAAGCCCTACACTGGTTCTTCTTCGAGACTTCTGAAAACAGTTTATGGATTCTTCCCAACAACGGATGTTAATCTATCAGCTTGTTCAGATGCAACCTTTGAAAACAGTTTACGGACGCTTCCCAACAACAGACGCGGCTCTATTGCTGATTCAACTTCAAGATTTCTGAAAACAGTTCACGGGTTCTCCAAGTAAACGGATGTTAACCTATCACTTGTTCAGATTCTTCTTCAAGACTTCTGAAAACAGTTTATGGATTCTTCCCAACAACGGATGTTAATCTATCAGCTTGTTCAAATGCAACCTTTGAAAACAGTTTATGGACGCTTCCCAACAACAGATGCTGCTCTATTGCTGATTCAACTTCAAGATTTCTGAAAATAGTTCACGGGTTCTCCAAGTAACGAATGTTAACCTATCACTTGTTCAGATTCTTCTCAAGACTTCTGAAAACAGTTTATGGATTCTTCCCAACAACGGATGTTAATCTATCAGCTTGTTCAGATGCAACTTTTGAAAACAGCTTACGGACGCTTCCCAACAACGGATGCTGCTCTATTGCTGATTCAACTTCAAGATTTCTGAAAATAGTTCACGGGTTCTCCAAGTAACGGATGTTAACCTATCACTTGTTCAGATTCTTCTCAAGACTTCTGAAAACAGTTTATGGATTCTTCCCAACAACGGATGTTAATCTATCAGCTTGTTCAGATGCAACCTTTGAAAACAGTTTACGGACGCTTCCCAACAACGGATGCTGCTCTATTGCTTATTCAATCTCAAGATTTCTGAAAACAGTTCACGGGTTCTCCAAGTAACGGATGTTAACCTATCGCTTGTTCAGATTCTTCTCAAGCTAACTCCACTCAGAGTCAAGTTTCATTATCCCCAGCAAAGCTAAAACTTCAAATTATCAATCCCCAGCGGAGCCAGACCATTGAACCTTCTCCCCACAGAGTTTTGGGAGGGCAAATCTTGAGTTCCCCAGTGAAGTCGCCAGAGTTACTTCCCACCGAGCTGAAGATTCTCAATCTTACCTCCCCAGCATGAGTCTACTAGTTTGGTACTCCCCAGTAGAAGTCATCAGGAATTCCCCAGAGGATTGGTATACAACCCAAGCTCCTTATTCCACAGCAGCAGCCAGAGAATTTTTCTCTCAGGCAGCAGTCAAGATTCTTTTGCCTTCAGCCATCCAGGAGTCATTTATCCTCAACAAGATAGCTCATCAAGCTTACATGCGCATTCATCACATTCATGTCATAAACATTGATGCCGCATACATTGCATCATGCATCATAACATTGCATACAACTAACCCTCTATCTTTTCAGGTAAGAGCAGTCGACAGACACAAATCATCTTCCGAGATTCATCCAGAAATAGTTCAGATGTGGCCCGGACACGGCGACATTCTGATACTTATTCCAGATCCATTCAGACGCATCATCAGGAAACCCTACACCGGTTCCTCTTCAAGACTTCTGAAAACAGTTTACGGATTCTTCCTAACAACGGATGTCAATCTACCAACTTGTTCAGATTCCAACTTTTGAAAACAGTTTACGGACGCCTCCCAACGACGGATGTGGCTCTATTGCTCACTCAATCTCAACTCCTGAAAATAGTTTACGGATTCTCCAGACATGGACGTCATTCTGTTGCTTATTCGGACCCCCAATTCAGAGATGTTCCGAAACATGGATGCCCTT
The DNA here is from genome assembly GCA_948472305.1 of Vicia faba. NCBI lineage: Eukaryota > Viridiplantae > Streptophyta > Magnoliopsida > Fabales > Fabaceae > Vicia > Vicia faba. The sequence goes on along the minus strand of OX451737.1, from coordinate 1,268,323,760 downwards.
CTGATACTTGTCCACTCACCATTGACATACAGTTCAACATGTCCAGATGGCATCTATAAGCCCATCCTCCTACCAGCAGTCGCCAAATGGCATCTTTAAGCCCATTCCCAGGTGGCATCTTTAAGCCCATCACCAAATGGCCTCTGTAAGCCCATTCACCTCTACCATCACATCGCCGAGTGCAAATTTTCTGGGCACTTTAGTGTCCAATCTTCTTTTACCTTCAAGTCGCGAAAGGCAAACTTGCCAATCTAACTCTTCAGGTCCAAGAAGATTGAACAGGGGCAACTGTTGTACCCCAAAATTTGCCCTCGCATTTTTCCACAAGAAATCACAGCTTCAGGCGTTTCCTGATTTTTTAGATTGGCTCAAGAATCGGACAAACGGACTTTTCTCGTCAGTCAGGACACAATTAGGGTTTTATTGATTTTTTAGGGCTCTGGATTGTTTCACGCAGTTGGCCTAGGGTTTTGGTTGATTTTGGCTCAATTTTGATCAGGCGAACGCTCTTTGGAATTTAATCAGGAATTAGGGTTTGTGCGCGTATTCTCAAAAAGATTAAAATTCCACAGCACTTTGCAAGTTATTCCGAGATTCGGGTTGAATTCACATTGTTTTGATTTAATCAGTAAAAGAGGCAGTTGGTTTGAATTCAAGTTGGTTTGTTTGAGCCATTCAAAGATATATGCAGTTTGAATTTACAGTGATTGGTAAAAATCGGTGAAAAGGGAATGCGCCTGATCAGTGTTTTGATTAACTATTGATTCGCTTTGGAGATACCAGGTTTAACTGATCAATGTGCTAAAGTATTGTTTATTTAAATTATTTATTATTCTAAATTAAGTGATTGAAATTTATTTTTCAATTATTTTAATTCAAAGAGTTTTAAATAATAGATAAACAATAAAGAAAGAGGAAATATAACTGATTGGATAATAAAGACTTTTATTGATTCTTGAATTATTTGTATAATTATTGTTTATAATTTAATTACAAACAATGGTTTTACATTAATTTAAATATTAAATAAAAAGAAAAACTATCCTATTTTTTCTAATTCTTCAGTCTTCATTTAGTACCCCTCCATCCATTTTTATTCATCTGCAAAAGAAAAGGAGAAAAGTCAAATAACAGTTAAATTGAATTGAAAAGACAGATAAAATTGCAGTCATCATTAAAGGCCACTGATGGGGATCAATTAACCCTCTCTGCAAGTCACGGGATTGCTCCCGGTTCACAAAGAGGGACGAGTTTTATTTGCTAAAGTATGAATGCACAAAAGCCAAATTGCATAATTCAAAGTGTCAAACTGCATAAATTCAAAGTCTCAAACTCCAAGTTCAAACCCAACTAAAAATCAAAGTACAACTTTCTGCCAAAAAAATATAAAGCATACTGTCACAAAGATATTAAGCTGGCCAAAGAAGATATGCAAAGAAAATGGGATATGCAAAGAACTACACTTTCATCATTTCCCCATGTGACCCTTTCAGAAAAGTACAAAAAAAAGCATAGTTTAATATCTAACTGTACTGAGAGAGAGAAAAAGAAGAGATAAGGAGCAGGTTTTTAGGCTTTAGGCAGGCATAGATAGAAAGAAAACATATAAAACAAAAGATGAGCACAATGGATAAAGAGAGCCTGCTGAACCTGTCAAGCAGGACAGAACAAAATATGCCTTAAAGCATGACCTGATATCCTGTCAACAGAAGAGCCAGACCATGATGCAAAAGACAGCAGAACTAGCACCAAGGTAAAGAAAAGATACAAACTGATATATAAAACCTACTACTGCATTTTTTCAACCTGGGCCTTAAGACTTCACAAGCCTGAAAAACCTGCATTGGCTCAAACCTGGCCTAACCATCAAAACCTGTCAAGCCCTTAAACTCTAAAAGCCAAAAAGTCCTACCAGCATATACCATACAAACCCCTGTCAAACATTAAAAAACGGGCCTAAAGCTTTGAAGCAAGCCTAACATGAAGCCAAACATGATTAACCTGCATTAGCCTTACCATTTTTCAAAGCCTTACCATTTGCAAAACCTGAACTACCAAACCTGCTAGGCCTCAAGCCTGAAATCATACAAACCAACTGAAGCAAGTCAGAAACAATTTCCCTTAAACCATAAACCTACTGTCAAGACCTGTTAAAGCTCAAAACCTGCCTAATCCCAAACTCAAACCATACAAACCTGTCAAAAATTAAACATGGCCTAAACTCAAACCATACAAGCCTGTCAAGCATTAAAGCAGAACCAACCAACCTGTATACCCTGTGTTCACATAAACTATCAAGCTAAAATATCCAGCCTAACCAACTCTAAGCCCTCAGAACACTCATCATTGGGCAATAAATAAAACATTCCAAAGGCAAATCGTTCAGAAGCATACAAAAGCTCTAGGCAACAAGTCAGAAGAAGAAAGATAACCAAACCCAAAAGCCCCTCAGTGAAAGAACATCATTGAGCAAAAGCGTTGAATTCAAAACCAACATTCAGAAGCACGTATACAAGGCCCTCAGAACCCTAGGTTCATCCTTGGGCAAGGAAGTAGCAAGAGAAGCAAGCAGAATAAGGCAACCAAGGCAACTCAGAGAAGCATCAAAGACAACAAGCATACAGTGGCAAAGAAGAAGAAGAAAGAGGCGAATTCAAAAAAGGGTTTTCAGTTCAGTCCATCATGCAACCCTAACAATGGTAACAAGATAAAAGATACCAGGAAGCTCAAAGAGCAAGCATCAGCACCCTCCACCGTCGAGCCTCCTAAGCACCTCCATTTTCTCCCTCTCCTCAGTCAAGGTAAAACATCTCCCTCTTCATCCTCGTTACATAAACCACGTCAAAAACTTAATCAAATAAGCAGAAAATCACAAGCATGCAAGAACTAAAAAACCCTAACGAAATAAGAAAGTGAATGGTACCTTAGATCGAGTGCCCTAATGCTGTCGTGAGAGGGAAGAAGGCATGATAATGTTGGTGGCTCTGTGGCGGAGGGTATCGCTCAGAAAGACGAAGAAGAATACGAAAACGAACGAACGAACGGCGCGCTGCTCACGAAACGCTAAAGCCTTGTCCCAAATGAAAACACTCAGTGAACCCTAACAAAAAACATTTGTCTCAGCATCCTGGGCCTTGCCCATTCCAACATACGCCTAAAAGCCCAAACTTACTTAATAGACCCCCGTCATTTCTCTTGTTCAGACCCAATACCCAAGGCCCATCTTAAAAAGCCTTAACCCTTTTATATATAAAACAAATTATTTTTTTCTGTTAACTAATTAATCTACTCCTTTTTATTTTATTTTATTAATTTAAAACACCTAATATTTTTAAACACCATATATTTTTTCTAACTTAATATATTTGTTACAATAATACACTAATGCTAAAATACTTAAAAACACATTTCTTATGTACTTAACTTTAAAACATTTAATTAAATCTTTTTGTGCATACAAACAAAGAACCATTTTTTTATTACACCATAACTAAAATTGAAAAACACTCTTTTTCTTAATTTAAATATTCTTATTAACAATATAAAAATACTTTTTTTTTATATATATCAAATGCAAAATAATAACTTTTAAACTTAGAATACTTTCTTTTCTTAAACTCTCTTTTTACACAAGATTACAAGACTAATTAATTAAATAAATATTTAATTTTTCTTTAAGTTAAACAATACTTAATACATGTTCAATTTCACATTGTCGCACTTGTAAATAATCACATGCACATATACATGTACACAAAACAATACATTCACATTGCTCCTATACACATTTGTTTATCTTATACATTGACATTCGTCATTTACATTTGATCGCAAATTCGATTTGGTTGTAACTTATTGGATACTATAAGTCTCATCCCCATTTGTGAATATTGTACCCCCACTCCCGGATACTATTTGTAATAGCGTAGACTTTACATTTTCGCAATTTACAGTTTTCCAATTATACCATGGTTAGACCTAGGGTTTGCATGTACATAAAATCAAACGCTAGATAGCCTAATTCAAGACAAATACATGAAATCAATACACAATCACACTTGCACCCTCTAGGGTAATCCCACATGTTGCCTTCCAAAATGGGCCATGCTTGCATGTCGAGTATCTTTGGCAAAACAAATTCAAATGATCGTAAGTCCCTCGATGACGCTTTCGAATGTTGCCTAAAACGGAATGATCATAGTCCCTTCAAAGCAAATTGCCAAAGACACTTGGCACCATTGCATTCGTGGTCCATACGATGACCCGCGCCCGTCCCGAATAAACTTCCTAAACGCAAGATTGTCCACCAATTTCAATGGTGGAACAAAATTATTAAAAGGGTTGAAAACATAGAGAAAACCTTTGAGTACAATAGGGTAGACAAAACTCTTAGTTACTTGGGACCCACTTGCAAAAATACTTGCCTTCTTTTCAAAAACCACAATCCACAACACTTTCAAACAAACTCTCAAAACATTTTGAAACATCTTTTCGAAAAGATACACGCCTTTGTAAAATATTCAAGTAAAGAATTGTTACAAGGTTAGCCTAAGACGAGGCATCTTCTTCCAAAACATTTTCAAAAACACTCACACATACACCATTTTCAAGCAATCAAGAATCAAGGCAGGTGATCTAAAAACCAAGTAACTAAGAGCCCATGGATAACCATGGATGAAAAGGGTGCTAATACCTTCCCTTTTCATAATCTACCCCCCGAACCCACGAAACATCTCAAAAGGTTTTTGCTGTGCTTTTTTAACCTTTCCTTTAGGATAAAATAAAAAGTCGGTGGCGACTCTTGCTCAACCGAAACATTTGCGAAAACAAACGCAAAACACTAGTCAGTTCTCCCACCGTATCACAATCTTTATCAACATTCTTCATCAAGTTCATCACTTTCATCTACAACTTCAACAAACTTCAACATGATGAATGCTCACAACAAGAGGTTGTTCAGTTTGCTAAAGAAATATAACAAGCTTTAAACCCTCCTGGGCCATCATCTTCAAGTGTTCCATCCAGTTCTTCTAACCCAGTGGTAACTACTTCATCTTCTCTCCCAATTATTGATAAACACCACATTACATAGAAGTCCGTTCAAGTTCACTATAATTTGAAACCACATGAGTTAAATGTTCTTTATGAATATATGATGGATTTCAATAATCTTTCTGCAAATGGTGGAAACCTCTTTGATTAATTAAATGCTCAAGGATGGGAGCACTACTTCATGCGGCTTCATGGTCCTATTTATGACACATTGGTTAAGGATTGCTGGCTTCAAGAAGATTGTGACAATCTTCATGTAGTTGCTCATGTGTTGGGTCTGAAAATTGTCATTTATGAGAAATCAATTGTTGATCTTCTGGGCATGAAGCATCTGGAAGGTAAACGAATTTATAAGATGGATAAAAAGTCTAAATTCATGAAGGAGACGATCAACAAAGCAATCTTTAAGAACTACTCTACTGAAAAGACTGAGTATAAGAGTAAAGATCTCCATGATAAACTCAGAATCTGGAACAAAATTATTCAGAGTTGTATCAACCCCATACCCCGTTCCAGCTCTTCTGACTATTTCAATGTCAATCAGAAGTACATGTTGTACTATCTAATGACTCATGAGAAGATGTGTCTTCTGTCACTTCTATTTTACTATTTGAGGGACTCTGTTATAAAGACCAGAACCATTGATGATCCTCAGAAGAAGGTTCCAAACTAAATTCCTTTTGGACGTATTATTTCTAACATCTTGGTAGAAAGTGGCTTGGTGAAATCTCTTGTTGAAGAAGCTAAGTTTATAGAGGATCTGGCTCCCAATTTTGGAGATTCCCTCAATGAACAGACTCTGAAGAATATGAGGCTAATAGATAAAGTCATTGCTAAACCTCTACTTGTTTCTTCTAAAAGCATCAAAATCACAAGAATTCTTGTGAATAATTACCCTTTGTTTACCAAGGGGGATAACATGTCTAACATTGCTATCTACGTTAGGATGATGGAAGCAGAAGGACATGATATGTCCAGTTTCAACTACTTAGATTTACCTCCTGCTCAAGAGTATGCTGATTCTTCAAGAGGTAAAAGGAATAAGAATTCAGAAGCTTGTGAATCTGGAAAGAAGAAGAAGAAGTCTGGAACTTCTAAAAATATGTCTCTAGCTTCTTATCCAGAAACAACAAGTAAGTTTGCTGCTACTTGTTTACCTGTTTCTAAAATTGTTTCTAATATTATTGATGATGTCTCATCCATTCCAACCTCCATCACACAAACATCCACTTTTTCATCTTTTTTTGTTCCACCATCCACCATCACCACATCTATTTCTACATCTGTTACCAATATCACACATGTATCTGCTATTATTACAACAACAATTCCTTTAACCACCAATGTTTCTGCTTCACCATAAACCACCACCATTTCTAAATCTCAACCTGCCACCACCACACTCCCTTCAACAATACAAGCATGTGCTTCAACCATTCCAACTCTCACTACACCCATTTCATCAGAACCTATTCATACATTCACCCCAACCATCATTACTCCCGTATCTGAAATTCCTACACCACTACCAGTTACTCAATTTTTATTTCCACATGCCTTTTTCAACCCAACTCCAATTCACATTGAATCACCCACTATTCACTTTGATCCTCATTCACCTTCTGATCATGAAATGTCTGAAAGGACCATTTCTAACCCATTTGAAATCCCCACTAACGAACAATTGAGTTTTTCTGAACTCATTGATCTTGTTGACCAACAACCCTTTGAACCATAACCATATGTACTCAATACTTCTAAACCAATCTCTTATGAACTTTATTTGATTTTTTTAATGAAACTCCTATTCCAAAAACCCTGGATGAATGGATTAATTTGTTTAGAAACAAGGCTATAAAGAAGGTTGCAAAGCTAAGAGATGAAGCCAGCTCAAGCTCTAAGCCCCCAGGATCTGATGATTCCTGGAAGTTGTTTCAGAAGTGGATTTCTTCTGAGTTTGAAAGGCTGAAGACCTTCTCTGAAGCATCCAGAATTGTTGCAGTTCAGACGGTGACAAAAAAGAGGAAGAAAAGGAAAGAATCAGAGTCTTTCAACTCCTTGCTAAGAAGCGAAGAGAAGATGAAGCTAGAGCACTTCAAGAGGCCTAAGAAGCTAGGCTTAAGTCTGAGGAAGATGCCAGAACTGCTAAGGAAGCCAGGTTAGCTCAAGAAGCTGAAAAGGCAGAAAAGGTAAACCACGAGGCTTTGGTTGTGTCATCTTCTGATCCAGCCATTATGCGTCTGGAAAACGCAATTGGTGAGGTTAGATAAGAACAACAAGTCTTCAGAGAAAGCATTAATAAACAGAAGGATGTTAATGAGAATGTTTAGAGTATGCTTCATCTAATTCTGCAAAAGATGTCTGCTTCCGCTCCTGCTCCTGGACCCTAGATTCTCAGAATTTTTCCTTTTACATCTGAACCTTAGGACTTTTTGTTTCTCATATTTTCTTTTCTTTCTGATGTTTTTCCCTTCTTGAATTCAATAAAGTTTATTTTCATTTATCACTTCTTAATTTTCTTTTATTTCTTCTGTTTTGTTTTTTTCACACATAATTACCTTTTTGACTATGACAAAAAGGGGGAGTAAATAACTGAAAGTAATATTTTGATTATGATAATCAAATTCTGGAAAACATCTCTGAAAAGAGATGCTTACATTCTAACCTAGTTAAACTTCTGTTTCTGTTAGAATTATTTTCTTTTCAGGAATCATGAACTCTGATTGGAATCAATATCTGAAAGTATTAAAGGATTTTGTCTAACTTTTGGATTCAGAATCTGAGAAGTTTTTAAGTTTATAATTAGGATTTGAATTGAGAATCTGGAATCTGTCTTTGTGACGTTAAAGTTTCAAGATCTCAACTGGCATGATTGACATCAAGACTCTCAATATTCTTATATCTGATCTAGTGCAACCAGAGGGAGTTCTACTCAAATGGTTTATAATCAAGATACACGATCTTCATCAAGTCTTAGAGTCATGGGGAGTTTCATATAAAGGATAAGTGTTTCTTACCCTTCTTATTTTTACTTTTCTGATTACGTACAAAATTGTGTCATCAAAATACATAGTTTTGTCATCATTAAAAAGGGGGAGAATGTTGAACAAGATTTGGTTCTGCAACTTTATCTTTGAGTTTTGATGATAACAAATGAGTATGTTTGTATGAACAATTTTGGTACTCTAATGTTTGTTATCTTGAAGATTTGACAAACAGGTTTTGCTTTTGATAAATGGCACTGCCAAGACATTAAAAGAGAAAAAGTTTTGCTTCTAGGCTACACAAGTTCTGATAAACAGTAGAAAAATTCTTCAGAAGGCTCTGTAGTAGTGACTCTAATACACGGTCAAGAAACCATGTTCTGAAAGATTTGAAGATAGAAGTTCTGATGAATGAGTCCAGATGTTGAAGACTTATGTTTCTGAAGACAAAGGGTTATGAAGACCAAGTGCTAAATATTCTGAAGACGCAATTCTGAAGACTCTGAAGACTTGAAGTTCTAAAGATCCAAGTGTTATTCTCATTCTTCCAACGCATGCTTGATCAGAAGCCTCTAACGTCAAAAGAAAAGAGGATAAGATTACGTGGTACAAAGTACATGGTACAAACAAATTATTCTATTCCACTACCTTGAAGGACGTACGTAGTGTACGATCTTGTCCCCCACGTGATTCAAGATGCCAGCTTTCTGGAATTTCCATAAATACCCTCCAACGGTTATAATATTTTATTGGCTATAAAAGGGCTTGAAGACTAAGAGAGAAGGCTGATAATTCACATTCTTACAAGATTGTTCATACGCTTTCTTATTTCTTAAGTCTATATTCTTGAAATATTTTTTTACTAATCCGCTTGTTAAGAAGCATATCTTTTGTAAACAAACTTTGTTCAAACAATTGTTTGATTGTGCCTTAAGGGACCAGTATGTCAGAATCCTTAAGAAGTCTAAAATTATTTGTCTTAGAGGTTGTATCGTTAGTCACTTGCACTTAGCTTATGCATTATAATAATCTATTTCATTATTTGATTAAGACCTTGTTGAGAAATACAAAATCACCTTGGCGGGTGGACTAGATTAGCTTGATAGTTTTCATGTGAACTAGTATAAACATAACTTGTTCTTTCCTTCTTGCATCTTATCATTATTACTAATCAGTGTTGTACCCCAAAATTTTCCCTCTCGCTTATCAAGAATTTACTCACAAGATCTCCTTTGGCTCAAGACTGCACTAGGTTTGATCAGTTTAAGACACCTCCTTAAAGCATTGATGACCAAAATTAGGGTTTGAGGTTGCACAAGGATATTTGAACTTCCAATGCACAATATTACTTTCATGGATCATTATGGATCCTCAAGATCACTCATGTCAAGTTTCAAGCTTTGGATCACACTTTTGCTCAGTCAATTGAGCAGTTGACCTAAAAATCAACTGTATTGGGGAAAAAGTCAACTATGGCCAATTTACAGTCAAACTTCATAATTTTTGATCCACATCAACATTTTAAACTCATATGTATCATTTGATCAAGTTTGGACCATAATTCCTCAAGAAATTTGATCAAATCTTCAAAAGGGCAAAATGGTCAAAATTAGGGTTTTGATTGGGAAAGGGCAATTTCTGATTTTTGACCTAGCAAATGATTAATTTGTTTAAGGCATGATCTCAAGATACCAATTGCATCATTTTGACCTAATGACATGGCTCAAAACATTACTCAAGTCCAATGGATTGACAGATGAATTTTTAGTCAACTAATCAAAGGTCAACTGTATACTGAAAAGTCAAACTTTGACTTTTGGTCAAAATCAAATGTCAAAGATCACAATTCATCAAAACATGTCAAAATATGAAACTTATTCATCACGAAATCCAAAATTCAAGATTTCATTTTGAAAAGTTAAAATTTCTAAACTAAGAAATTTTTCTAAGTGTTGGAAATTTCTTATTTTTTCATAACTTTGAGCAATATTTTCACCATGATGCATGCCGATTCAAAAGAAACTTCCAACATGAAAGTTGTAGATCTCCATGAAATCTACAACTTTTCTTCACACAAATCCTTCCAAAATTGCTTGGATCTCAAGTTATAATTTTAAGAATACATGGTCACGAAACAAAACACTTAGTGGAATTTTGCCCTAATTTGGTCAGGATTTTGACCCAACTTCATGGAACTTTTTCATACAGTTCCAAGGGGAATATTCAAAAGCAATTCAAGGATTGGTTGTATAGAACATTGTAATATTTCCAAAATGTTCAATAACTCCTTGAGATCATTTTTGAGTAGGGAGAATCGAAGAGATGAAGTTAGGGTTTTATCACTAGAATTACAAGTCATTTTGTGATGAACAAATTCAAAATTCAAAGTTATGCTGCATAACCTCTACTTTGCAGGCCTCAAACTTGTTAGGAACTCCACAATTAATTTCTTGCGCAGCTGTTAGAGGTCTCATTTCAAGCATTCAATGCAAGGCCATGCTTTATATCCATTTTTGGAAGAAAGTGCACATTGCCATTTTGATAAGGTGACTTTTTGCACAAAACTTGTTATTGAGCCTTGCACTTGTTCTCTTCTGATCATACATGTCTCATAACACAAGAGAAATGGTTTAGACACTCACAATCACTCAGCCCATGCTTGTACCTCATATTGAAACTTGTTTTCCCACTTTTCTTCAAAATCAAGTAACCTAGCAAATAGCTTGTAACTTGTACTTATGACTTTCAAAACCACTCCAACCCTTTTGGTTATACATACAGAAGCCATTGGCCACAAAACACACGCATGCTTAAGCCCTGAAAACACCTAGAACACAAAATCACCAAAAACACTTCAAAACTTGTCATTTCTGAGTTTTGAAGCCAATATTCAAATCTACTTGTGCGTTTCTTGGCCTTTTACTTTCAAAAGCTTCTAAACAACATACACAAATAATTCCAACATCTGCAGCACCACTGTAACACCTCCATCATCATCCACCATTTTCAAAAATAGAGATTTGCACTTGGACTTCTCCAGAACTCCTCAGGCACTTTCAGCTCAAGCTAAGCATCCCATTAGCTTCCTGGGAACTTGAGGAAGCTAACCCAATCATTGGAACTCACTGAAAGCTTCTCAAACTCCAAACCCGATACCCTCTTGCAAGGTAAGTTTTCTAACTTTGGAAATTTTCATACAGGCATCATCAATGATTTATTTGTGAATGAAACATGTAGATATCATTGCCGTAAAGCTAACCATGTCAGAGTTTTCATTAATTTTGCTTGAGCTTAGAGAATTTTAAGATTGAAATTTTTGAGATTTTTAGGGTTCAAATTAGGGCCATTAAAATTCATGCTTATCTTTGATCTATAATTCGGTTGCTTTGCATTTCTGAAATTGTGAGGAAACTTGCTACAAGTTTCCAGTTTACACTTTTCATTTTTGTTGAGGATTGATTGAGTTACAGAGCTTCAGGCTGGGCGTGAGGTTGAAGATGAAGATTGGCCTCAGGAACATGTTTACCATATATATTTATGGTTTGATTTATATAAACTGATGTATAGCCACCCTAGTGGTAGAAGCGCGCGCCTGTAACCAGAGGGACCTGGGTTCGAGCCCCAATGGTAGCCTTTTGAGTTTTTTCCATATTTTTTCCTATTTTGACTTTTTGGACAAGCGCTGGGCCTCCTCCTTTGGGCCTTATGTTTTTTTTTCTTACCTCTAACCCCCCCTGCAGGCTATTCATACCCCTGGCCCGGTTTTTATTTTCTTTTCTTATTTTCATTTTATTTATTTTCTTAATTATTTTTCTAATATTAAAAAATCATAAAAAATATAAAAATATTAGATTTATATTTGGAATTAGTTTATTTATTTTTTCCCACACAAAAATTATTTTATTTTATCATACTTTATTTATTTCACTAAATATTTTGTAAATTTAATTAAAGACTAGGGTTTTAGTTTATTTCTCTCATAATAAAAAAATGCTCTTTTAAATATATAAAGATCAAAAATATTTTATAATACTATAAATTATTTTCAAGACAAAAATACCAAAAATACTTTTCTTATAAACTTAATTTATTTTTAATCAATTAATAGATTTAGGGTTTTATTTAAAATCTTTTCTTAGTAAATTTAGGTTTTACTTTTAATTAATTATTTTCTTTTAATTAATTAGGTTAAAACAAATTCCCTTTTCCTAAAAAATCCAAACAAAAATATCCATTTTCTTCACATTTTCATTCTTGTTTATTTATTCATTATGTACATTATTTATTTCAATTCTTGTATAAATTCAATATGGTTGTAATAGATTAATTAGGTTTATTTTCTTGCAATCCCCAATTATAATTTGTACACCCCTCCCACAAGTATTGTAATAGTGTAGTAAATTTTAAATTCCGTAATTTATCGCTTTATATACAATTGCTAGTAATTAGGGGTTGTATGGAAAGACTAAAACCAATCAAATAGAAAACCCTAATCAAAGACCAAATCAAGCATGAAAAACAATACACTTGCACACAAGCACCCCTAGGGTAAATCCACTTGGTTGCCTTACTAAATGGCCATATTACGCATGTGAGGTATCTTAGAAAAACAAGCAAAATACAAGATCATAGTCCCTCGATGACGGTATCTATGTTGCCTTTCAAATGATCTTAGTCTCTAAAAGAGAATGCTAAGATACCTTGCAACATTGCTAATCATGGTTATACGATGACCCACGCCCATCCTGTTTACATCTAAAGATTGGGTTACTTACCAAATCAATGGTAAGATAACAATGTCAAAGGAAAAAGAAAATGAACATGAAAGACTTTTGAGTAGGTAGAATGCTCCTAATTACTTGCTCAATTTTCAAAACATCCTTGCTATTTTCAAATCAAACACCTACGCTTTCAAAACCTCTTACAAACTTGAAAACATTTTCAAAAGATCAAACATCTTTGTATACATTCTTACGAACGAGAATCATTACAAAGATTGCCTAAACGATGAGCTCTTTACAAAATACTTTCAAAAACCATACAAAGCATAATTTCAAACAAAAAGCAAGTGATCTAGCAAGTAACTAAGAGCCCATGGAAAACCATGGATGAAAAGGGTGCTAATACCTTCCCTTTTCATAATCTACCCCCCGAACTCAAGAAATAATCTCAAAGGTCTTTCATGTGCTTTTTCACATTTCCTTTTGGATAAAAGAAAAGTCGGTGGCGACTCTTGCTAACCGCAATATTTGCAATTAAACGCAAAACCTTTAAGTCAGTTCTCCCACTGTATCACAGAACTGGCGACTCTGCTGGGGAGAATTCCAAAAGTGGGGTTACCTTAGGGTTAGATCACATTTACTTGCTTTCATTGTTTGACTTGTATGCTTTACATTATGGTTCTTTGTTTGGGTTTGAATCCACTACCCGGATTTGGGATACCTTATAGGTAAGTAGCAATACGTTGTGGAAACTGTGTGGTGTATACCCACATGGTCTAAGCAATAGCTACGTTAGTGTGACATATTTGTGGGTACCGGTAGCCCTTGAGTTAATCAAGGAGAATACGGAGCTGCTAAGTGATGTCATGAAGCACTAATGAACTTTTAGAACCTTTACTTGACCAACTTGGCCTTTAGGATCTAGTGAGATGACCGACTTTGGTGCAGTCTGAAGTTGGTAGATACTCAATACTACACTCATTGAGGTTTGATTTTTTGGGATATTTCGGTCGCCATTAAAGAGTCTTGTGCTGGAACAATGCTCAAGAAAACAAACCAGTGATATTGAGCTCCTTAGAACCGAGTTACTATTTCTAGGACATGTTTGAGCCAACTAAACTTCAAGAGGGTACTTACCTATGAGACTCCATGCAAGCCTAAACCTAAGTACTTGTTTGCTTTGTTTGTGTATATTTACTTGTACATAACATCATGAACATCATAACATCATACTCATTCACTAACCATTTCAAGGATTTTTGGGATTTATTTTTGTTCTGTTTTGTAGGACATGGATTCTATTCGTAGGAAAACCATTCAAGTCAATATTGTAAGGATCCCTCCACAACTTAAGGAGATAGCTTCAAGGATTCCAGAAAATTCTCCATTCACTGAGAGACATGGTCTCCTACTCAACTTAGTCACTTCCAACACCGATGAAGACATGATGAAGGTGCTCTTTCAGTTTTTTGATCCTTTACACTATTGCTTCACATTTCCCGATTATCAACTTGTGCCAACTTTGGAAGAATTCTCCAAACTCTTGAGGATTCCCATTCTCAATCAACTACCCTTAAATGGTACGGAAAGAGATCCAAAGCCAGAAGAGATTGCTCAAGCTCTACACTTGCAACCATCTGATGTCACAACTCATTGGGAAACAAGGAGTGGTGTCAAAGGTTTCCTAGCGAAGTTCTTGTTTGAGAAAGCCCAAAACTGTTGGAACTCTTTGGATCTACAAGCTTTTGAGGAAATTATGGCTCTCCCCATCTATGGTATGGTTTTGTTTCCAAATCCTGACCAACTCATAGATGTGAACACCGTAAAAATCTTCATATCCCGCAACCCGGTGCCTACTTTGCTAGGAGACATCCTAGACTCTTTTCACACTCGCACTATGAGGAAAATAGGTGTCCTTATGTGTTGTACTCCTCTCTTAAAAATATGGTTTATTTCGCATCTTCCCCAATCTGTATAAAAGAACGAGCAAGGTTCAAGGTGGTCACAAAGGTTGATGACACTCAAACATTCAGACATTCATTGGTGTTCCCGATCCATAGATAATGTTACTATTATCGACCGTTGTGGAGAATTCCCTAATGTCCCTTTACTTGGAATTAGGGGAGGTATCACCTGCAACCCCTGCTTAGCCTTAAGATAGTTTGGTTACGCCCAAAGGGATGGCCCACATGAGATGCTCATTCAAGGTTTGATATTTGACTACGAGAATGACGATTAAGGTCTTCGCCAGAGATTCATCCGAGCTTGGAGGATGTTGAACAAGGTAGATAGCAAGACATTAGGGGATAACAATTCCATCCCTCTTGAGCCTTACCTCAAATGGGTACGAACTCGCTCTCAGAGTCTTATGATGCCTTATCCCTCCACTCTCCCAGTAATCATTGAGCCTGTTATGGAAGGAGATGTTCCACACACTGCCCTGCATCCTGACATGCCCACCTCTCTTGAACACTTACAAAGATATTGGATACAACTCAAGGGGGAGTGAGATACTTTCGAAGCCCAATTCTATGCTAGCGAGAAGAAGGCTTTGGAACTCACTAAGCAACTTCATGAGGAGAGGAACCTGAATTCCTACATCGCACCAAAGAGGATGCGTAAACCCTTTTTATCTTAGAGTTTTTGTATAGTTTTTCCCAAGGAGGCATTGATGTACTCAAGCTTTAATTTATTAATATAACGTGTGTTTCCTTTTTGTCTAAAACAAATTTGAATCCTTAAAATCCTTGAAATCATTGCATATGCATTTACCATTCATCATAACATAAGTAGGTTTCTTGCAACAAGTCTCCTCATCTTTCTACTGTTTATTTTAGTAAGATGGATCTCGAGCAACTAGTGAAGGACCTCCAAGCACAAAATGCCCAGTTTCAACAGATGTTCTTAACTCTAGCCATATGATAAGAAGAGTTGAAGACCTTGCTGGTTGAAGAGAAAAAGAAGAAAGCAAAAAAAGTAACCGAAATTCTAAATATGGGAAGAAGATTCCAAGGGCAAGCAAGAAGGACTTTAGACTTTGCTACGTCATCTGGTGAGAAAGACAATCAAGATGGGAAAGGCAAAGAAGCAGTTGTCCAACCAGATTCAGAAGAGGAAGAGGAAGAAGAAGATTATTCTGAAGAACAATATCCTCCAGCCGATGATAAGTATAAGCATCTGGAAGAACGGTTAAGTGCACTGGAAATTCAAAAAGTGCCTGGACTGGACTTTGAGGAGTTGGGGTTAGTATCTGGGATTGTCATTCCTCCAAAATTTAAAGCACCGATGTTCGCCAAATACGATGGAGTTTCATGTCCCAAAATGCATCTCCGGTCCTATGTGAGGAAACTCCAGCCTCATACTGCTGACAAGTATTTATGGATACACTTCTTCCAAGACAGTATGTCTGGAACTCAACTTGATTGGTGTTATTAGTTAGAAAGAGCCAATGTTCATAACTGGGAAGATCTTTCCGCTGCCTTTTATAAACAATACCAATACAACGTATATCTTGCGCCCACCCGTACTCAACTCCAGAATATGGCCATGGTTTCAAGTGGGGGCTTTAAGGACTACGCGCAAAAATGAAGGGACCTAGCAGGAAGAGTCCAACCTCCCCTATCTGAAAGAGAATTAGTAGACATGTTTTTGGGCACCTTGTCTGGTCCCTTCTTTAATCACTTAATTGGGAGTTCATCGACAGGTTTTACTGAATTGATATTGGCTGGAGAAAGGGTGGAAGCCGGGATAAAGAATGGGAAGATTCAAAAAGATGCATCCTCTGCTGCTGTAAGGGAACCATTCATTGGATAGAAATAAGTGGTTGCTGTATATCCTCAGAGAAATCAAGATAGGGCTGAACGCCGTCCAATAGTGGGGGCTGTCATGATTCCTAAACCCGCACCTTCTCCGTAAATAAGCAACCAGCCAAGAACGGGAAGACCAGTCAGACAGTTCACCCAAATTAATATGACACTATCTCAAGTATTTCCATATTTGTTAAGATCAAATCTAGTGACTTTGAAAGAAGCTCTAAAGAACCCTAACACAACCTCTCCTTACTATCATCCTAATGCCCGCTGTGCATACAATTCTGAGAGTCCCGACCATGACACTAACAACTGTTGGGCTCTAAAAAACAAAGTACAAGACCTGCTTGAAGCCAAAGAGATCGAATTCGACACGCCAAAAATTCCCAATGTAATCACTGCCCCTATGCCCAAGCACAGCCGTAATGTCAACGCCATCGAGGAAGATATGTTTATTACTTTGGTTGATGAACTTGTGACCCCACTTCTAACTATAAAAAAGAACTTGCTGAATGTCGGTGTAATCCCGGGCTGTGATGAAAGATGTCACTTCTGTTTATCCTCACCAAACAACTATTTGTTGTTAAAAGCAGGCATTAAATGCCTAATAGATGGCAAGGAGATTTTGTTCGAGAAAATTTCTATTCCAACTGTTTCTTATAATGATATTTCCATCGTGACCATTTCCGACAATTCTTCCAGGGTCTGCACCAAAAGACCCATTAGAATTACATCAGTTCCTAAAGTAGCTCCATTGATAATTTCAATGCCTGTACCAATCCCGTATTCGTCATAGAAAACCATCCCATGGAATTATGGAGGTGATGTCTACTATCATGGTATCAAGCAAGATTGGCCAGCTACTGAAAATTCAAGTTCTGAGAAAGTTGACTATGATGTCAGTAACATCACAGGGACTAGCAAGATAACCCGCAGTGGAAGGGTATTCTCTCTAGAAATTTCTCTTCCAAAAGCTATTTCTGGAGCTGTGATCATTCCTGTTGTTGTTGCTCCTCCAAAGGCTATTCCCAGTCCTACAATCATCTCTGCTAATACTCCTGCTGACAAAACTGTTACAATCATTATTATCACCCCTACTGACATTCCTGCTACCGAGTCAACTGAGACTCGAGGTAAAGGTATTCTGGTTGAGCCTATCCGGACGAAGGAACAATCAGTAGCTATCCCTGATCCCTCCCGAAAAGAGATGGAGGAAATTCTAAAGATCATAAAAAGAAGCGACTAGAACGTAGTCGAGCAACTGGGGCATACTCCATCAAAAATTTCCATGCCGGCTTTATTATTATGTTCCGAGGCTCATGCAAAGGCCTTGGTAAATTTCCTTAAAACTGCTCATGTACCCCAAGAAACATCTTCCGATCAGTTCCAAGACTGCGTAGCCAGGTTGACTGCATATAATGGTTTAGGTTTTTCGGATGCTGATTTAATGCCAAGAGGGAGGAAGCATAACGAGGCATTGCATGTCTCAGTCGAATGCAGGGGCACGCCCTTGGCTCATGTCTTGGTTGACACTGGTTCGTCTCTGAATGTGTTGCCTAAAAAGGCTCTTAATAGGCTTGACTGTGAAGGATTGACATTGAAATCGAGCAACATAGTAGTGAAGGCCTTTGACGGCTCAAAAAGGATGGTGCATGGGGAAGTGGACATCCCCATAAAAGTTGGAACCCAAACATTTGATTCAACTTTTTATGTAATGGATATTCTCCCTTTATATTCCTGCTTATTAGGCCAACTATGGATTCACAATGCTGGTGTTGTTACCTCTACGTTGCTTCAAATGCTGAAATATCCAATTCAAGGGAAGATCATCGCTGTTCATGGAGAAGAAGAGTATATGGTCAGTCATCTGAATTCCTTTAGATATGTGGAATTACATGGTGAATTTATTGAAACTCCATTCCAGCACTTTGAAGAAGTCCCACAAACTATGGCGGTAACCAAGGCTGTGTCTCAAGTTTCCAAGATCACAAGGCCTCCATTCAAGATGTCGTCTTTAAAGGATGCCAAGGCAGTGATAGAAGAAGGTGGGTGCACTATTTGGGGTCAACTCCCAGATATCCCATACAAATCTGAAAAATTCAGTTTGGGTTTCACTTCAGGAGCCCAAAAAGTTGTATTCCACGCTCATGTCGGAGGACCACCCTTGAAGATCAGCAACCACCAAGCCAACACAAAAGAGGATGATGAAGACAACTACAACATGGAGGATTGGATTTTCCCAACTGTCAATGGAGGGCTCAACAATTAGGAAGCTAGAGATTTTGTCCCGATCACATTTATCCCATAGTAATTTGTCTTTAAATTTTGTCGGATTTGTAATATTAAAACAATCCAGACTCTTAAAACCTTGTGTCTTACCCGAGGCACAATGGTCCATTTGTAAGGGTTATTATCTCATTTCCATATGACATAAATGAATCATGGACGTTTTTGCATACAAACTTTGTGCTCATTGCTTTTCTTTTTACATTTTCATTTCTTTCAAATATAGCTATACTCTTACATACACTCACACTCACAATGCAGGTCTACATCCATTCGGGATCCCATGGGTAATGGTTCTGCTATAGATTTCTGTGATTCTGAAAATCTAATCTACCAAGCCGTAGACGAAGGCGAGGAAGATTGTGAAGTGCCAGGGGAACTCGCTAGGTTACTACAACAAGAAGAGAGGACCATTCAGCCCCACGAAGAGCCAGTGGACACAATCAACCTAGGTACCGAAGAAGACAAAAGAGAAGTCAAGGTGGGTGCCAATCTAGAACCCAGTGTCAAGGAGTGTTTGACTCAGTTGTTACACGATTATGTTGAGGTCTTTTCCTGGTCGTATAAAGACATGCCAGGACTTGATGAAGATATTGTAGTACATCGTCTACCTACAAAAGAGGATTGCCCACCGGTAAAACAAAAGGTCCGTTGAATGCGACCATACATGTCAGAGAAGATCAAAGCAGAAGTCATGAAACAATTCAACACCGGATTCTTGGCCGTCACCTCCTATCCGCATTGGGTTGCCAATGTTGTTCCCGTGCCTAAAAAGGAAGGCAAGGTTCGAATGTGCATGGACTACAGAGATTTGAATAGGGCAAGCCCTAAGGATGATTTCCCACTTCCCCACATTGATATTATGGTTGACAATACGGCACATCACAAATGTTTTCCTTCATGGACAGTTTCTTAGGTTACAACCAAATCAAAATGGCGCCTGAGGACATGGAGAAAACAACCTTTGTCACACAGTGGGGCACATTCTGCTACAAGGTTATGCCATCACTATGCTAAAATTGAATTTAGACAACGCCACATAGACAACACTTATGCCCTAAGCGCTGCTATAGGTTTTCAGTAAAAAAAAATTAAAAAATTAGAGTAAGCGCTGCTAAAGGTATACTACAGACATCGCTTATTATAAGTGCTGCTATAGGCCATACCATAGACAACGCTTTCTTTCCCTAAGCGCTGCTATAGGTTTTCAGTAAAAAAAAATTAGAATAAGCGCTGCTAAAGGTTATACTTTAGACAACGCTTACTAAAAGTGCTGCTAAAGGTGTTATTCTAGGAAGCATTGCTAAAGCCTAAAGCGCTGCTAAAGGGTATACCTTAGACAACGCTTTCCAGAAGCACTGCTAAAGGGTATACCTTAGATAGCGCTTTCAAGAAATGCTGCTAAAGGCATTACTCTAAAAGCGCTGCTAAAGGTAATACCTTTAGCAGCGCTTCTTGAAAGCGCTGTCTAAGGTAATTAAATAGTGTCTAAATCCCTAAATTGGTTATCAGATTTCAAAAACCCCACATTATACAAAAAAAAAACCCCACACACCCAGAAAACGCTCCTGTTTATCTTCTTCTACAACTCGTCTCCTCCCTCCTCACCATCCAACTGTGGTTCATGCCAGAAAGCTTCTGATTTGTTGTCTCGTTGCAAACTTGGGATTCTCTGGTATTCAAGGGCAAGGGCCAGAGGCACGTGAGGGTCATAGTGCGGCTGTTATTGGGAAACGGCTTTACATTTTTGGTGGTTGTGGAAAATCTGCTGATAATAATAATGAGGTTTACTACAATGATCTTTACATACTGAATACAGGTAACGTTTGCTCTTCATACTGCGGTACTGACTGTTATTTATTGATCGAGTTAGTTAGTTCATTACACAATAAATCCCCTTTGACATTTAAATGAGATCTTATGTAAGTGATGCAAAGTATGGTAAATTGAATGGGAACGTTTGGATTCGAGAATTTGTCTTTTTCTTTTGATTATAGTATCTGATGTGGATTATTCTAATGGTTCAGTTTTACTGTTTCACCCGCAGAGACACTTGTTTGGATGCGCCCTACAACATCAGGCACACCACCATCTCCTCGTGATAGAGAAACTGATTCAAAAACAGTGTGAGCCTTTACCTAGAAGAAGAAGTTTTGCAAAATCGATTTCATCTAAGGTAAAATTTCTTCATCCTTTTCCGGTTTCACTATGGAAGCCTGTTAGTAATAAAACAGTGAATTGGAATGGTTTTAACTGCAAGAGTTTCGAGTGTTTAAATGGTAGGAAACTGAATAGATATTATGTTCATTGCTTTGATTTGGTTAATGGATATGAGAATCAAATATTTGTTAAGTCTAAGAGTAAGAATGATTTTCTTGTTGATGATGTTTTGCAATTAGGAAATGGTGGGATTAGAATAAGTTTTGATATTGGAATTGGTTCGGGGTCTTTTGCAGCGGTTATGTCTGAGAGGAATGTTACCGTGATTACTAGTACTCTTAATGTTAATGGTCCTTTCAATGAGTTTATCGCGGCGAGAGGACTTTTTCCGGTTTACTTGATTTTGGATCATAGGTTTCCGTTTGTTCAATCTAGTATTCAACTTAGTAATAGTAAAAAATAACACAAATCATGAATCTTCGAATGAGTTCACAACTAAGCTAATGTCTCTAAAATTTTAACGTTGACGATCATTGATTGAATATGTTATAGGACCACAACAGTAACTTGAACTAGGCCTCTAAGGTTGGACCACATTCGTGGCTATGCTTCTTTCACTCACACATTACAATCCTCATTTCTAGAATTGTTCTAATCACATGTTTGATTTTTGTTGACAACACACACTCTTTAAATTCATTGTACTCCCACCACATTGCTTATAATCCAAGTTAGTAATAATCAACACAAGAGGTTCACGTAACAATGACATATTCACTTGAATAATAAAATCCGTGTACACTTTGTGTTTTGGCAGAAACGCATTATACCGTTTTGTGCCCTAATTAGTGTTTTTGTTTAACTTAGGTAATAGTTAAAACCATGGATAAAAAATGGATGTGTGCCGATCTATTGTCAAAAGAGTACGAGAATGGGGTATTAGAGTTTGTTAAGTTTTCTGTTGAACACGCTGAAGACCCGAATAGAATGAAATGTCCTTCCTTGGGTTGTTGTTATGTGGGTCGGGTTGACGCAGATGGATTGAAATCGCATTTACTAATGCGCGGAATTGATCGAAGTTATACGTGTTGGATATTTCATGGTGAGAAAAGCATCGAGAATGTTGAACTGGGGGTGAAAAGTAATGCGACCTATGTTTCGTACGATAATGCCACAGATACATATGATTGTGATCGAGTCGAAGAGATTGCAGAAGCACTTGAAGAAGATATTCAAGATTGTCCCAAAATGTTTGAGAGGTTGGTAAGCGATACGAAGAAACGGTTGTATAAAGATTTCCACAAATTCACAATATTGTCTGCGGTATTAAAATTGTACAACTTAAAGGCGCGCAATGGATGGTCGGATAAAAGTTTCACACAGTTATTAGCCCTTTTGGGAGATATGCTTCTTGAGGATAATGTCCTTCCTAATCGAACCTACGAGGCAAAAAAAATGTTGTGCTCTATTGGCATGAGCTATGATAAGATACATGCATGTCTAAATGATTGTATTTTGTTTCGAAACAAATATGCATCTTTGAATGAGTGTCGAAAGTGCGGTTTATCTCGATATAAGAAAAAATTATCTCTAGCGAAAGTCTTATGGTATTTTCCTATTATTCCGAGATTTAGACGCATGTTTCGTAGTGAAACCGATGCTAGACACTTGACTTGGCATGCAGATGAAAGAATTATTGATGGAAAGTTTCGACATCCGGCAGATGCACCACAGTGGAAGAAAATTGATAATGATTATCCTGATTTTGGAGGAGAAACAAGAAACCTTCGCCTGGCATTATCTACGGATGGAATGAACCCGCATGGTCTTCAAAGTATCTCACATTCCACATGGCCTGTGATTCTTATGATTTATAATCTACCTCCATGGCTATGTATGAAGCGCAAGTACATGATGTTATCTATGTTAATTTCTGGGCCTAAACAACCAGGGAATGACATAGATGTATACTTGAAACCTTTAATCGAAGATTTGAAGATTTTGTGGGAGAATGATGTGGAGGTTTATGATGGATATAAGAAAGAAAGTTTCAATTTGAGGGCGATGTTGTTTGACACAATTAACGATTTTCCAGCATATGGAAATCTATCCGGGTATAGCATTAAAGGTGAAAAAGCGTGTCCTTCTTGTGAAGATGGAACCGATACGACACGATTGAAACTTTGTCAGAAGAATGTCTTTCTCGGTCATCGTAGATTCTTAAATTCAAAACATCAATATCGTGGATGGAGAAAAGCGTTCAATGGAAATACCGAACAACGTAGAGCTCCACCTGGATTGACAGGTGATCAAATTTGTGAAAAGGTGAAAGATGTGAGTATTCAATTTGGCAAGCCTTTTGCACATAAAGTTGTCACAGGTGGGTGGAAGAAGAGGTCAATTTTTTTTGAATTGCCATATTGGAAATCTTTGTACGTAAGACATTTTCTTGATGTTATGCATATTGAAAAAAATGTATTTGAAAGTGTTATTGGTACGTTACTCAATATAAAAGGAAAGTCTAAGGATGGCCTTAAAGCAAGAGAGGACATGGTAGAGATGGGAATAAGAACTGAATTAGGACCCGTGAAGAAAGGAAGACGAACATATCTACCACCTGCTACTTATACTCTATCTAGAAAGGAAATGAAAATATTGTGTAAGTTTCTGAGTGAAGTTAAAGTTCCAGAAGGTTACTCCTCAGACATTAGAAGACTCGTGTCCATGAAAGACCTCAAGTTAAAGAGTCTGAAGACACATGATTGCCATGTCATAATGGAACATTTTCTACCAATAAGTATACATTCTATTTTTCCAGAAAAAGTAAGAAGCGCTATAACTAAATTGTGTTTTTTTTCCAGGTCAATTTGTAGTAAGGTGATCGATCCTGATATCTTACCAGTATTACAAAAAGAAATCGTTATTACTCTGTGGGACCTTGAAATGTATTTTCCTCCATCATTTTTTGACATTATGGTACATCTTGTTGTTCATCTTGTGAAAGAGACACAATTGTGTGGACCAGCTTATATGAGATGGATGTACCCTGTTGAACGTTATATGAAAATATTAAAAGGATACGTGAAAAACCGAAGTCGTCCAGAGGGTTGTATCGTTGAGCGATACATTGTTGAAGAAGCGGTTGAGTTTTGTACTGATTTTTTGTCCAATGTGCAATCCATTGGACTCCCCAAATCTCATTTTTTCGAAAAAAAAGAAGGTAAAAAATTAATTGGAAATGAAATTGTGACAATATCAAGGGATGAACGGGATCAAGTGCATTTGTATATTCTGCACAATGACACTGAGGTTGAGCCGTTTGTTGAAATGCACAAGGCTATACTCCGAGGTGAGAATCAAAGTAGAAATGAAAATTGGATAGTACGAGAGCACAATCAAAGTTTTATACAGTGGTTTAAGGATCATATATATTCAAAGTTTCATTCAGATCCCGCTTCAATATCAGATAGGTTGAGATGTTTGGAATATGGTCCAAGTTCGATTGTGTTCTCTTATAGAGGATACAGAATTAATGGATACACATTTTATACCAAAGAACAATATGAGAAAAGTACCATGCAAAATAGTGGTGTCACGGTGGTATGTGAAGCAATGCACATTTCTAGTATGAAGGACTTAAACCCCAAATATGAAAATTTGTCATATTTTGGGGTTATCAATCACATCTGGGTGTTTGACTACGAGAAGTTTCAGATTCCTATCTTTGGTTGCAAGTGGGTACATACTAGTGGCATACGAATGGATAAGTCAGGGTTTTTGCAAGTGGATCTTAGTAGGGTGGGATACAAAGATGAGCCTTTTATTCTATCCTCTCAAGCTAAACAAGTGTTCTATGTCACAGACCCGAAGAGTACGAAATGGTCTATAGTGCTTTTATCTAAAAAAGTGATTGATGATAAAAGTGTGGATCAAGTTGATGTTGATGTTGAGAATGAGTCGTATATTAGAAACGATCGAGATGAAAATACTACAGCGGATGAATCATATGTCAGAAAAGATCATGATGAGGGAAATTGGATCAATCCCTCCGTCCGCGTTCTTAAGAAACAAGTAATTCAGAATCCAACCAAGAAAAGAAAGAGATGTTAGTGAAAGAGGTAATATATATTCCTCCATACCTGTTAACACTTAGCAAACTTCTAATAAATTATATATTTGTCATTTTATATACTCAATTGATATTTGTCATTTTATATACTGAATAGATATTTGGAATTATATATTTGGAATTAAATATTTGTCATTAGATACTAATGTTTTTCTTTATTACAAGTTAGATGGCTAGTAACGAGGAGCACCCACACGATGATTCTATTAATGATGGAGACAATGATGGAGGAAAATCCAGTAAGGGAGTGGAAAAAGAAATTAAAAGAGGAAAAACTATTATGAAGAATATCATTCGTGATAGAGATAGAGGTATAAAATACGATGTGCATTGGAGTCCAAATGACCAATTAATTGAGCCTAACGGTTCTAAATTGACAAGTTACATTGGTACACTTGTAAGGAGAGAAATTCCAATAAATTGTGATGAGTGGAGAGATGATAAGATGGATGATGCTAAAAACAAAATCTGGAGTGAGATACAGGTGCTTTAAATTATGTATTTAAATTACGATTATGTACTTTAAATTATGTCTTTAAATTACTTATACTAACACACTTTGTGTATGTTTTTTGTAGAGGTCTTTCAACATTGATGACAGAAGAAAAGATTATTCTCTTGGATTGGCCGGCAAAATACTAAGAGGGTTTAGAACATATTTAAACAGAAAATATCTTAGAGATGCCGAAAAAAAAATTGTTGATGCAGAGCGTCCAGCAGAATATGCAGATGTGATTTCAGTTAAAGAATGGGATGTTTTTAAAGCCAAACGGAAAACCCCAAAATTTCAGAGTGTAAGTGAAGTAAATCGTCAAAGAGCATCATCTCCCGCATATCCATACAAAAAAGGGCGTTTGGGATATGCACGATTAGAACAAAAAATAATAAGTATTTACAAATTGCAATGATATACTTGTTCATCAAGAGTTATAAATGAGCTTGTTTTTTTGTGTTAATGTGTAGTTAAAAGAGGAGAGTAGTTCTGAAACATCTCTTCCGGAGCATGTTTTGTGGAAGGCTGCCCGTGTGGGTAAGGATGGAGTTCTTAAAGAAGATGTACAACAAATTTTTGAAAAATGCGTAAGTATAACATTAATTCTAATTAAATCAAAATTTTATTAACATATAGTATTCATGTTTTTCCAATATTCATATGAATTTCAGGAGAGTCTGTCTCAGTCTACATCTCCACCAGATGATTGTAGGAGCATACTTAGTCGAGCATTAGATGTTCGTGAGTACTCTGGTCGGGTGAGGGGTAAAGGACATGGGGTTACTCCAAGCTCCTTGAAAAAGAACAACCCAAAGACAAAATCTGCTAGCAATAAAGAACTGCAGGCAAGGTTGGATGCATTAGAAGCTGAAGTTCTTGAATTGAGGAAGGAAAAAGCAAGACAGTACTAATCAGAAAGGGAAGCTTCGGGTGTTAAAGAAACTAGTGACATAGCTAGTGTCAATTGTGCAGCTCAACCGAGTATTCCTGAGGTACTTACATATATTATTATGAAATTAAATTAGTGTAATTTATTTAACTGACATATATACACATTAACGATGTCATACTTATTATTGATTTTAGGGCATTTCACCTTGTCAACTCTTTTTAGAGACACCAACTCATCGCATGGTTGGCAAGGGAAAAGTCCATAACACTCTGGAAGAAGTACTTCATCATAAACCGCTCCCTTCTGGATATTTGAAAGTGTCGATTGATATTGCTTTAGAGGAGGGTGTGTTATTACCAATCCCATATGAAGTTTCAGATGCAACATTGGTGGGAGAGGCAATAAAAGCGTTTGTTGCATGGCCATCAAGACTCGTTCGCATAGATGATGAGGTATAATTAAAACCGTTATGAACCTTTTAGTACTCAAATTTTTTACGTTCGTTTTACTTACATTTTTTTTGCATGGTATGTTAGACTCCTACAAAACCCAAACCAAAAGATAAAGAGATTACGCGGCCAAAGGAGTCAGTGACAGCAAAAAAACAGGTACACCACAATTATATGATATTTATGCTTAGATAATGTTAATTTGTCGTCCTATACTTGACCACTCTAATTTTATGATATTTAGATTATTCCTGCTAAAGAGATTGAAGCTGTAAGTAGGGGTAAAGAGCCTGTAATTAGCAACATTCCCACAGAAACAAAGAGTGTTGCTAAGAGGACCGGGGCTAGAAAGAAAACTACTTCACAATATAGGTCGTGCCTTCAGACATTTATAAGCTTCACAACTATTTCACAAGGTGGTACTTCTCTTATACCCCTGGATGAAGGGATTTATGGTTCTGAAGGCATGACAACAATTGGTAAGGAGGATTTGGAAGAAGTTTTTGGACACTTGATATTAGGCATGGCTGTTATCAATACATACATCAGGTATACTCCAATCAACTTTGTTTAATTAATTGCAGAATTTATTTACTCATTTCAATGAATAATTAATGTTAATGATGTTTTTATTTAAGGTTTCTGTATGACAAATTGATTCGCCCGCGTGGATTGGAGTCCAAATTCGCTTTCATAAATCCCAACGTTGTCCACGCAGGGTCAATCATCTCAAAACCAGATGAAGTAATAACATTTGTGCTCAATTTATTTATGGCCAGCAAAGATACAAAAAAATTGTTCTTTTTACCTTATAATACTGGCCCCAAGTAAGATTTTCATTCTAAATTTCTTCTATTATAATTTTTCGTTTTTTAACGTTGTGCAGAAAATTTCCATCTAACCTTTGTTTAATATTCCAGTGGACACTGGTTATTGGTTGCAATTAATCCTGTGAGAGAATTGTATATTATCTAGATTCATTGGGCAATGATTGGACAACATACCCAGATATGAAGAAGACGATTGACACGTAAGTGAGATTGTTCCAAAATATTACTGTGTATATTTAATTATTTATGTGCGATAGTTCTAAATATTCGTTATTATTTTATTATAGCATTCTACAAAGTTTTCGAGCATAAAGAGATATTCAAGTACCAAGGAATAGAGTCAACAATATTTCTTGGATCAAAGTGGAGGTATAAATTTTCACAATTTTGATTATATAGCGATGATACTTGATAAAACAAGTTAAGGTGTATATCTTGATGTATATCCGTATTTTCTTTCCATGTGTAGTGTCCTCGTCAGCGCAATGGTGTAGATTGCGGTTATTTTATGTTGAGGTTTATGAAAGAAACTATTCTTTTGGACCGATTAGAGATTCCATCCACGGTATGAATTTCTAACTTAGGAATTATTTTCATATTTCTCATAAAATGACTTAGTATTTTAATTAAATCATACTATGTTATATTATTATGTAGTACTTTGATGAATTCAAGTGTGCTTCATACTCAAAAGATCAATTGGATGAACTTATGGAGGATTGGTGCCAATTTGTTATGGAGTTGAGAGTTTTATTATAAGGTATAACTTTGAGTTTTGTTATTTGGTAACTTGTATGAATTTTGATTTTTTGATTTGTTTTAGGTTATATAGGTGCATCTCGATGTAGAAGATAGAGTTATTTTGTAATTCATTGTTGATTTTGTTTCATTGTTGTATATACTAATGTTGTTGTTGTGTATATTGTGCAAAAAGGATTGAAGAGATGAATATTGATGTTGTTATAATATTGTTTCATTGTGGTATATACTAATGTTGTTGTTGTGTATATTGTGCAAAAAAGATTGAAGAGATGAATATTGATGTTGTTATAATATTGTTTCATTGTGGTATATTGATGTTGTTGTTGTTTAAAATGTTATAATGAAGCTATAAATTATGGTGCAAAAATGGTGAGATTAAATTTGATAGGCAGCGTTTTGTTTTAAATGAAAAAAATTATATTTAAAAAAATAATAGGGAAAAGCGCTGCTAAAGGGGGGGAATAGACATCACTTTTAATGAGAAGCGCTGTCTAAAGTGTTAGAAAAAATTATATTAAAAAAATAATAAGGAAAAGCGCTGCTAAAGGGGGGGGGGGGGGGGGGGGGGGATAGACAGCGCTTTTAATGAAAGCGCTGTCTAAAGTGATTGAAAAAAAAAATTAAAAAAATAGTAAGGAAAAGCGCTGCTAAAGGGGGGTGGAATAGACAGCGCTTTTCATGAAAGCGCTGTCTAAAGTGATTGAAAAAAAATATTAAAAAAATAATAAGGAAAAGCGCTGCTAAAGGAGGGGGAATATGCAGCGCTTTTCATGAAAGCGCTGTCTAAAGTGATTGAAAAAAAATATATTAAAAAATAATAAGGAAAAGCGCTGCTAAAGGGGGGGAATAGACAGCGCTTTTACCAAGCGCTGTCTAAAGTTCCACATTAAAAGCGTTGTCTAAAGTGTAAGCGATGCTAAAGGGGTTCCTAAGGGGGGGGGGGTACCTATAGCAGCGCTTTTGAAATTACATAAGCGCTGTCTATACCTTTAGCAGCGGAGGTTTTAGCAGCGCTTTTAAGCGCTGTTAAAGGCCTAAAAAAGTGCTGTCTAATCCCTTATTTGGCATAGTGCATTCGGACTGAAGAATGCTGGGGCAACCTATCAACATGCCATGTTAGCTCTGTTTCACGACTTGATACATCACGAAATAGAGGTCTATATGGACGACATGATAGCTAGATCTCAAACAGAAGAAGAGCATCTTGATCATTTACAGAAACTGTTTGAGAGGCTAAAGAAATACAAGTTGAGGTTGAACCCAAATAAATGCACGTTTGGAGTGAGGTCTGGTAAACTCCTAAGCTTTGTTGTCAGCAATAAAGGAATTGAAGTAGATCATGCCAAGGTGAAAGCGATATAAGAGATGCCTGCTCCTCGTACTGAGAAGGAAGTCAGAGGATTATTGGGACGTTTAAACTACATTTCCAGATTCATTTCTCACCTGACAACTACTTGTGAACCAATCTTCAAATTACTGAAGAAAGATCAAGTAGTCAAATGGAATGATGAGTGCCAAACTGCCTTTGACAAGATCAAAGAGTACTTGCAAGAGCTTTCTGTTTTGATTCCACCAGTCGAGGGAAGACCATTGATCATGTATCTAACTGTTTTGGAAAATTCAATGGGGTGTGTGCTGGGGCAGCATGACGAGTATGGCCGAAAAGAGCATGCTATTTTTTACCTGAGAAAAAAGTTTACTGACTGTGAAACAAGATATTCACTGCTCGAGAAAACTTGCTGCGCTCTAGCATGGGCTGCTCGCCGGCTAAGACAGTATATGCTGACCCATACTACCTTATTGATATCTAAGATGGATCCAATAAAATACATCTTCGAGAAACCTGCCCTCTCTGGGAGAATAGCGAGATGGAAGATGATCCTGATAGAATATGACATACAATATACTACTCAGAAAGTAATAAAGGGCAGTGTACTAGATGATCACCTTGCTCATCAAGATGTGGAATACTACCAGTCCATGAAGTTCGAATTCCCATATGAAGATATCATAATGGTAAACAACCATGAAGAATTCACACCATATGACGGACCTGAACAAGGATCCCGATGGACCCTAGTTTTTGATGGGGCATCCAACGCACTCGGCAATGGAATTGGTTATGTACTTATATCTCCTGAAGGATGTCATACTCCCTTTACGGCAAGACTCTGCTTCAATTGTACAAATAACATGGCAGAATACGAAGCGTGCATTTATGGTCTCAAAGCTACCATAGACTTGAGGATCAAATCCTTAAATGTATTCGAAGATTCAGCTTTGGTCATCAACCAGATCAAAGGGGAATGTGACACCAAACACCCTAACCTTATCCCTTACAAAGAACATGTACTGACATTGATCCCACATTTTGAGAAGACTACCTTCGAGCATTTCCCGCGAGAAGAAAATCAACTAGCAGACGCACTAGCCACAATGTCATCCATGTTTAAACTTAAATGGGATAACGATGCTCCCCAGATCACCATTGAACGAATGGATGAACCAACTCACTGCAACAAGATTAATACTGAAGAAGTAGTGGACCGGCCTTGGTTTCACGAAGTCAAGATGTATCTCGATGCTCAAGAATATCTATAAGGAGCTTCAGTCAATGATAAGAAGTTCTTAAGGAGATTCTCCACTAAGTTTTTCCTTAGTAATGGCATTCTCTACAAACGCAACCATGACTATGTGTTACTTCGGTGCATAGACAAGGTTGAAGTGGAAAAGATCATAACTGAGTTACATGAAGGAACTTTTGGCACCCATTCCAGTGGGAATACGATGGCAAAGAAGATCCTACGGGCAAGCTATTACTGGTCTACCATGGAAGCAGATTGCTATAAACACTCTCGAATTTGCAACAAGTGTCAGATCTATGCTGACAAGGCGCACATACCCCCGGTTCCTCTGAATATCTTGACGGCTCCTTGGACCTTTTCCATGTGGGGGATTGATATGATTGGGGAACTCAAGCCAACAGCCTCTAATGGACACCGTTTCATCTTGGTGGCCATTGACTATTTCACAAAGTGGGTTGAGGCAGCTTCTTTCGCTTCCGTTACCAATAATGTTGTAGCCCAGTTCATTAAACAAAATCTCGTCTGTCAGTACGGTATCCCAGAGAGAATCATCACATGCAATGGTACGAATCTAAACAATACTATGATCACTACCTTGTGCGAGCAATTCAAGATCCAGCATCACAATTCTTCCCCTTACCGGCCTAAGATGAATGGTGTTGTCGAAGCTGCAAATAAGAACATTAAAAAGATCATATAGAAAATGATAGTTACATACAAAGACTAGCATGCAATTCTACCATTCGCTCTCCACGGGTATCGTACCACAGCGTGCACATCAACCAGGGAAACACCCTACTCTCTGGTTTACAGCATGGAAGCTGTCTTGCCTATTGAGGCCCAGATCCCCTCTCTAAGAATTATGCAGGATGCAGGGCTGAACAAAGACAATTGTATCCAAACTCGACTTGATCAAATGAACTTGATTGATGTGAAAAGGCTTACTGCTGTCTGTCATGGTCGAATGTATGAAAAACAATTGATCAAGGCTTTCAACAAAAAGGTTAAACGCCAAGTGTATCAAGTCGGGGATCTGGTGATCAAGCGCATCATACTGCCGCAAGGTGATCCCAGGGACAAATGGACTTCTACATACGAAGGACCATTTGTAATTAAAAGTACATTCTCTGGTCGAGCAATGATTCTGACCACCATGGATGGAGACGACCTGCCGCACCCTGTGAATGTAGACATAGTCAAAAGATACTATGCATGAGAGACCCGCTAGGTTGACACACCTAGGCAAAACAAAGGCATCCCGGCGAACCAGAAAGGTTTGGGCAAAAATTGGGGATAAAACAAAAAATATGTACACCTGGCAAGCTGAAAACCTGAAAGGGCGGCTTGGGCAAAAAAGGGTATCCCGGTGGACTGAAAACCCGAAAGGGCGGTCCATGCAAAAGTTAGGGAATTAAAGCGTATGACTATGTCCTGTTGGATCACCTTACGGAAAACCTTTTGCTTCAACTAACAAACTCAGTGGTTTTGATTAATTCAATCAGCTTCGGACAAGGCAACAAATAGATAAGATGCTCAGAGGCACGGAAGCTATAGCAGAATGGGAACCCAATGGGATTATTTCACATAGCTATCTTTTCTTTGTATCAAATTTTCATTTTTTACAACGGCAATATCTTACTAGAATGTTTGTCTCTTTGTACAAAAATAATTACTAAAGTCAATACAAAGATATCCCTTTGAATGTGAAAAACTATCTGTTTGTCTTTACTCTTGTGTTTTGCTTACAAAAACGTCCATTGATTTATTTTTGAACATATGCATTTGAATATAATTACTGTTTACAAATGAACAAAATAGAAAGAAAATCACTAATGGCTTTAAGAAGTAGGGAAATCTCTCTAGGCTATTTCCATAAAATTCCCCGCAGTATGCAGTTTAATCCCCAACGGAACAAAACTTCCAGCTATCACTCCCCGGTAGAAGTCGCCAAATTTCTCAGGATTCCCCAACGGGATTTCACAAGAAGTACACGACATTTCCCTTACAACAGAGTTTATTTCTCTAAACTGAAATTCGTCAGCACTTCAACTTTATAACATGAAGACTTACACTCCATATCCTCAGCAGCAGTCGAGGATTTATTTCCCCCAATTTAAACAAGTAGTGCAGCAGATTAGCTCACACACGCATACATCACATCCATATATCATAAACATTGATAACACGAATGCATGTATCACAATCTCATTACACCAGGCATTTCATACAACATGACATTGCATATTAGCTAACATTTTACCCTTTTCAAGATAAGGTTAATCAATAGCTACCATTAACAATGTTCAAAGGCCTTTCAGATATAGTTCAGATACGCTCCAGACACGCATGACATCTTGATACTCATTAAAGCTTTCAGTTCTCAGATACAGTTCAGATATGCTCCAGATACGGATGCCATTCTGATACTCATTCAGATTCAGCCTTCAGATACAGTTCAGATACGCTCCAGATACGGATGCCATCCTGATACTCATTTAGATTTAGCCTTCAGATACAGTTCAGATACGCTCCAGATACGGATGCCATCCTGATACTCATTCAGATTCAAGCTTTCAGATACAGTTCAGATATGCTCCAGACGCGGATGCCATCCTGATACTCATTCAGATTCAAGCTTTTAGATACAGTTCAGATATGCTCCAAACACGGATGCCATCCCGATACTCATTCAGATTCAACTTTCGGATACAGTTCAGATACACTCCAGATACGGATGCCATCCTGATACTCATTCAGATTCAACTTTTGGATACAGTTCAGATACGCTCCAGATCCGGATGCCATCCTGATACTCATTCAACTTTTAGTTTTCAGATACGCTCCAGACACGGACGCCATTCTGATACTCATACAAATACGGTTCAGCAATCATTTCTGAATTACATCTACAAGCCCGTCTCAAACAACTTTCTATCACCTCTCCAAATGGCATCTTTAAGCCTATTCCCTATACCATCAACCATCACATCACCGAGTGCAAATTTCTGGGCACTCTAATGTCCAATCATCTTCCACCTTCGAGTCGCGAATGGAAAAAACTCGCCAATCTAACTCTTCAAGTTTAAGAAGATTGAACAGGGGCATCTGTTGTACCCCAAAATTTTCCCTATCACTTATCAAGAATTTGCTCACAAGATCTCCTTTGGCTCAAGACTGCACTAGGTTTGATCAGCTCAAGACACCTCCTTAAAACACTGATGACCAAAATTAGGGTTTGAGATTGCACAAGGATATTTGAACTTCCAATGCTCCATATGACTTTCATGGATCATTATGAACCCTCAATATCACTCATGTCAAGTTTCAAGCTTTGGATCACACTTTTGCTCAGTCAATTGAGCAGTTGACCTAAAAATCAGCTGTATTGGGGAAGTAGTCAACTATGGCCAATTTACAGTCAAACTTCATAATTTTTGATCCACATCAACATTTTAAACTCATATGTACCATTTGATAAATTTTGGACCACAATTCCTCAAGAAATTTGATCAAATCTTCCAAAGAGCAAAATGGTCAAAATTAGGGTTTTGATTGGGAAAGGGCAATTTCTGATTTTTGACCTAGCAAATGATCAATTGGTTTAAGGAATGATCTCAAGAGCCCAGTTGCATCATTTTTACCTAATTACATGGCTCAAAACATTACTCAAGTCCAATGGATTGACAAATGAATTTTCAGTCAATTGATCAAAAGTCAACTGTATACTGAAAAGTCAAACTTTGACTTTTTGGTCAAAATCAAATGTCAAAGATCACAATTCATCAAAACATGTCAAAATATGAAACGTATTCATCAAGAAATCCAAAATTCAAGATTTCATTTTGAAAAGTTAAAATTTCTAAACTTAGAAATTTTTCTAAGTGTTGGAAATTTCTTATTTTCGCATAACTTTGAGCAAAATTTTCACCATGATGCAAGCTGATTCAAAAGAAACTTCCAACATGAAAGTTATAGATCTCCATGAAATCTATAACTTTGCCTCACACAACTCCTTCCAAAAGTGCTTGGATCTCAAGTTATAATTTTAAGAATACATGGTCATGAAACAAAACACTTAGTGAAATTTTGCCCTAATTTGGTCAGGATTTTGACCCAACTTCATGGCACTTTTTCATATAGTTACAAGGGTAATATTCTAAAGCAATTTAAAGACGGGTTGTAGAGAACATTGCAAGCTTTCCAAAATTTCAAAGAACTCATTGAGATCATTTTTGAGTAGGGAGAATCGAAGAGATGAAGTTAGGGTTTTATCACTTGAATTACAAGTCATTTTGTGAGGAACAAATTCAAGATTCAAAGTTATGCTACATAACCTCTACTTTGAAGGCCTCAAAATTGTTAGGAACTCTAACATTAATGGCTTGCATAGCTGTTAGAGGTCTCATTTCAAGCATTCAATGCAAGGTCATGCTTTATATCCATTTTTAGAAGAAAGTGCACATTGCCATTTTGATAAAGTGACTTTTTGCACAAAACTTGTTCTTGAGCCTTGAACTTGTTCTCTTCTGATCATACATGTCTCATAACACAAGAGAAATGGTTTAGACACTTACAATCACTCAGCCCATGCTTGTACCTCCTCT
Organism: Vicia faba; assembly: GCA_948472305.1. Classification (NCBI taxonomy): domain Eukaryota; kingdom Viridiplantae; phylum Streptophyta; class Magnoliopsida; order Fabales; family Fabaceae; genus Vicia; species Vicia faba. The sequence continues at coordinate 1,268,288,004 of OX451737.1, read as the reverse complement.
TGAAACTTGTTTTCCCACTTTTCTTCAAAATCAAGTAACCTAGCAAATAGCTTGTAACTTGTACTTCTGACTTTCAAAACCACCCAACCCTTTTGCTTATACATACACAAGCTATTGGCCACAAAACACACGCATGCTTAAGCCCTGAAAACACCTAGAACACAGAATCACCAAAACACTTCAAAACTTGTCATTTTTGAGTTTTGAAGCCAATCTTCAAATCTACTCGTGCGTTTCTTGGCCTTTTACTTTCAAAAGCTTCTAAACAACATACACAAACAATCCCAACACCTGTATCACCACTGTAACACCTCCATCATCATCCACCATTTTCAAAAATAGAGCTTTGCACTTGGACTTCTCCAGAACTCCTCAGGCACTTTCAGCTCAAGCTAAGCATCCCATTAGCTTCCTGGGAACTTGAGGAAGCTAACCCAATTAATCATTGTAACTCACTGAAAGCTTCTCAAACTCCAAACCCGATACCCTCTTGCAAGGTAAGTTTTCTAACTTTGGAACTTTTCATATAGGAATCATCAATGATTTATTTGTGAATGAAACATGTAGATATCATTGCCCTAAAGCTAACCATGTTCATAGTTTTCATTAATTTTGCTTGAGCTTAGAGAATTTTAAGATTGAAATTTATGAGATTTTTATGGTTCAGATTAGGGCCATTAAAATTCATGCTTATCTTTGATTTATAATTCTATTTCTTTACATTTCTGAAATCGTGAGGAAACTTGCTACAAGTTTCCAGTTCACACTTTTCATTTTTGTTGAGGATTGATTGAGTTACAGAGCTTCTGGCTGGGCGTGAGGTTGAAGATGAAGATTGGCCTCAGGAACGTGTTTACCATATATATTTATGATTTGATTTATATAAACAGATGTATAGCCACCCTAGTGGTAGAAGCGCGCGCCTGTAACCAGAGGGACCTGGGTTCGAGCGCCAGTGGTACTCTTTTGATTTTTTTTCATATTTTTTCCTATTCTGACTTTTTGGACAAGCGCTGGGCCTCCTCCTTTGGGCCTTATGTTTTTTTCTTACCTCTAACCCCCTTTCCGGGCTATTCATACCTCTGGCCCAAATTTTATTTTCTCTTCTTATTTTCATTTTATTTATTTTTTTAATTATTTTTCTAATACTAAAAAATTATAAAAGATATAAAAATATTAGATTTATATTTGGACTTAGTTTATTTATTTTTTCCTACACAAAAATTATTTTATTTTATCATTATTTATTTCACTAAATATTTTGTAAATTTAATTAAAGACTATGGTTTTAGTTTATTTCTCTCATAATAAAAAAAAATCTCTTTTAAATATATAAAGACCAAAAATATTTTATAATACTATAAATTATTTTCAAGACAAAAATACCAAAAATACTTTTCTTATAAACTTAATTTCTTTTTAATCAATTAATAGATTTAGGGTTTTATTTAAAATCTTTTCTTAGTAAATTTAGTTTTACTTTTAATTAATTATTTTCTTTTAATTAATTAGGTTAAAACAAATTCCATTTTCCTAAAAAATCCAAACAAAAATATCCATTTTCTTCACATTTGCATTCTTGTATATTTATTCATTATGTACATTATTTATTTCAATTCTTGTATAAATTCAATATGGTTGTAATAGATTAATTAGGTTTATTTTCTTGCAATCCCCATTTATAACTTGTACACCCCCTCCCACAAGTATTATAATAGCGTAGTAAATTTTAAATTCCACAATTTATCGCTTTATATACAATTGCTAGTAATTAGGGTTTGTATGGAAAGACTAAAACTAATCAAATAGAAAACCCTAATCAAAGAAAAAATCAAGCATGAAAAATAATACACTTGCACACAAGCACCCCTAGGATAAATCCACTTGGTTGCCTTACTAAATGGCCATATTACGCTTGTGAGGTATCTTAGACAAAAAAAAAATTACAAGATCATAGTCCCTCGATGACGCTATCTATGTTGCATTTCAAATGATCTTAGTCCTTAAAAGAGAATTCTAAGATACCTTGCAGCATTGCTAATCATGGTTATACGATGACCCACGCCCGTCTCGTTTACATCCAAAGATATGGTTACTTACCAAATCAATGGTAACATAACAATGTCAACGGAAAAAGAAAATGAACATGAAATACTTTTGAGTAGGTAGAATGCTCTTAATTACTTGCTCAATTTTCAAAACATCCTTTCTATTTTCAAAACAAATACCTACGCTTTCAAAACCTCTTACAAAATTGAAAACATTTTCAAAATATCAAACATCTTTGTATACATTCTTACGAACGAGAATCATTACAAAGATTTCCTAAACGATGGCCTCTTTAAAAAATACTTTGAAAAACCACACAAAGCAAAATTTCAAACAATAAGTAAGTGATCTAGTAAGTAACTAAAAGCCCATGGAAAACCATGAATGAAAAGGGTGTTAATACCTTCCCTTTTCATAATCTACCCCCCGAACTCAAGAAATAATCTCAAAGGTCTTTCTTGTGCTTTTTCACCTTTCCTTTTGGATAAAATAAAAGTCGGTGACGACTCTTGCTAACCGCAACATTTGCAATCAAACGCAAAACCTTCAAGTCAGTTCTCCCAATGTATCACAATTAGTAAAGAAAACTTGTTTCTTTTAAAGGGGGTTTTAAAGAAAACTTTTTGATTTAAAACCCAAGGTGAGTTAGGATTAATAGGATATTGGGTTCGATTATTACTTTTTCCTCGTTGCACTTTACAAATTGCCAAACCTTAGAATAGAAGGGGTTGTAGTGTTGGGGTTGGTTGAAAATATACATGTTCAAGAAGTCTCACATTGCTTATTTTTGTAAAGGAAAAGGGATTCCAAGGCTATATATAGGATTAATGTTTTTCTTTACAAGATGCACCAGTCAAAACACTTTAAGCTTGTATTTGACTTTCTTTGTTCTCTTGTGCTCTTAGATTAAAGTGTTGTGAGATATAGTTAAGTATTTGCTTTGGATGGTGTGGATGTATTAAGGGCCTGTGTTAGTTGAGGGTATATTATATGTTGTAAAAATTTTCACATAGTGTTATTCTCTGGTTGTCTATTGACAACAACTGTGATTTTTTCTACGGTTTTGGAGTTTCCACGTTATATCCTTGTGTTATTATTGTTGTTATTTTGTTCTTATTTTTCCCTATGGTTTATTTTTTCCAACAATTGATATTAGAGCTTTTGGTTTGATCCGGGAATATGAGTTCTTAGTATGTGAAACAACCGGCTGAAAATCATCAAACAATGAAGTCTCCATCGAACGTCTTTTATCCCACATGAAGGGAAAGGTAAACATCGAGGAAACCTGAAAAGGGTGAAATCAAGGTCAAACAACCAAGAGATAAGGGTAAGGGAGTCTGTTATGCGAGGGGAAGGTATTAGCACCCCACACGCCCGTAGTACTCTACGGTATCCACTCTTGTTGTCTATCTTATGGGTGTGTTTCGTCTATGCTTACTGTTTATCATTGCTAAGGGGAGAATGCATGCAAAAGAAAGGGTAAAAGATGTAGGGAAAATTAAAATTTGTGCTCGCTTGGGCCCTACCCCAATGCCTACGTATCCCTTTTAAGGAATCAGAGCAGCCGTAGTTCGGCTTATATGTTTTTATTTGTTTGTATTTTTTTACTGAACATTATTAATTTCGCCTTCTGCCGCAACTCGACCGTTGGAGACTTAGGCGTCAGCACAGAAGTGAATTAACACGCTCTTCTGAAAAGATTTGGAGAAAATGTGCTTGGGCGCACAAAAGTTTGAATTTGGTTTAGGTTTTTAATGAACGATATTAATTTTGCCTTCTGCCGCAACTCGACCTTTGGAGACTTACGCGTCAGCACATAAGTGGATTAATACGCTCTTTCTGAAAAAAGTTTGAAAGGAAGGCCCGAAGGCAAAAGGAATTTTGTGTTGGTTGATATTTTTGCTTGTAGATAATAGCTAGTTAATCTCAAGAGAGAGAGAGATTTTAGCCATGTCTCTACTTATTCATGAAATGATTCTTTGAGACTTGAATCATACCAAAGCTTAGAACAAGAGAATAATAAGGTCGAGAAGAAACCCGCTTATATTCTCTCAAACTTAGCCCAGACATGGTTCTTGTCAGTAAATTTTTATGTATTTTTGAAGTTTGTAAAAAAAAAAGGGAGAAGTTTTTGTTTTAAAGTCATATGCAAAAAAAGGGAAGGACAAGTCACAGGGAAACCAGTCTATTTCTAAACCTAATTTTATTATACTTCATACGACCTTTATGTAGAGATAAATGCAAGGTAAAAGTAGAAAGAAAATATACCAAACGAGTATTAGCCCGTGGAGCAAAGCAAAAAAAGTAAAGAGATCCGATGTTCTTGCGAGATGCTAGCACCAACAAAGAAAAGAGTCAGAAATCCAATATTCTGAATGATTATTGAAGCATCCTCTGTGTGAAAATAAATCTCAATCGGCATCTCGAGCGTATCCATATAACATACAAAAAACCTGCATCAGACTCGAATCTTGACAAGCAAAAATGAATTACAAGTCTCGAGTAATCGAATAATCATGAATTAATTCCCAATTGTAAAATAATAAAAAGAATATAATAAGTTCTCCTCTTTTCTTTTCTCTTTTGATTTAACCATTTGAAATAACAATTAAATAAATGAATAATAATAAAAGGAGAAAAAGAAAAAAAAGATTCCAAAACGACGATGTTTACTGTAAACGGCCCCCTCCAGCTTCTTTACACAGAAAGCCTTTCTTCTACATTCGAAAAAACAACAATGGAGATGCCACCATGACTCCATCCCTTCTCCCCTATTCCGATTCAACTTTCTTGTTAACACCACCTAAAGTCTCCCTCTGAATTCGACTCCTTTGCTTGCTTTCGTCAATTTCTCTTCCTCTATCCCGAATCTAACAACAAAACTTAAGCTCTACATTTCTTCCGATCAAGATTACATGGTGGATTTATCATTCGCCGCTATTTACCCTTCGCGGTTATGGTACAGACCAAGCAAAAAAAAAGTCGTAAAAAGAAAAAGATTGAGGATTACCTATTGAAGACACGTTGGTAGCGCTTCAGAAATCCAGAGGTGAAGTAATACAATTATTGTCCTTCTTGATCTTGTCTGCTTCGTCTTGATCCCTTCATCACTGTCTTCACTTTTCTTTGGTTTGGGGGTTGCGTGCGTTGGCGATAGGAGAAGAGCGGAAATGATGACAATTATGAAGATTATCGCAAGTTGAGAAAAATGAACTTTGTATGATGAATCAGAGAGAAGTGAAGCTTTGAGAACTGACTGAAGGTCGAACAATGGAGAGTGGAGGTGAAGACGGAGTTTAGAGAGGGGAAATTGAAGATGATGGTTTCGGTGATTCTCCAGAACAGTATATGGAGAGAGAAAAAATGATCCCCGAGACTGATGAAGAGCAAGGTTTATATAGTTGGTCAGTTGAGAAAAGTTTGTTAGAGATTCCAGAAAGTTTGTTAGAACAGTAGCCTATTACTAGAATGGTTAGAAGTTGGTTAAAATTAGTTATCTGCCTTGTAATTGGTTATAGGAAGAAGTCCTGATCGAGTCGGTTATGAATTCTGTTTTCCTTTGTTAGCAGTTTCTGTTATCACTGTTAGAGTTAGTTATAGAATTAGTTAGGGAGTTATAAAATTGTTAGGAGGAAATTGGTGAGCTATTAATTAATCTTCTGTTTCTCATTTTCTGAGCTTCTGTCCTACAAACAATCTTCCAGCAGCCAGCTGCTTTGATAATGGAACATCCAAAATGGCATTTATAGGGTACCATTCATCAGTTAGTTCAACTTGTACCGTGGCATAGTGTTTTTTGAAACCTTCAGGATCTTTTGAGTTGTTCCATGATGTGAATGGTTGATATAGTCTCATAAACCGCCTACCCCAGTCCCTATGAGCTTCGAAAAGTTTGTCATCATTTCCTTCATCTATGTAATTCATTGCAAGCAGGCGGTTCTGGCCAGCATTTCGAGAGTTGGGATCAATCTTGAGACGTTGTTCATAAGCATTATTTACTAGAGCAATATCACCATCATCTCTGTAAAGAAGTCCTAGGTTATTGTAGGCCTCTGCATATGTCGGATTTGTAATGATAGCTTTCTCAATCATACTTGCCGCGGCGTCCATCTTACTCTGGACAATGTAGACAACACCAAGGTTATTTAATGACTGTGAAAAGTTGGGTTTGATTGACAAAGCAAGCTGGTAGCATTCTATAGCTTTATCAAGGTTGTCACGATCTTTATATATAACACCTAGATTATTACAAGCTTCCGCACAATGTGGATTGAAATGAAAGGCAAGCTCGTAGAATACAATAGCCATATCAAACTTAAGCATCTCACCATAAGCAACCCCGAGATTATACATAGCATCAGCATAATGCCAGTTATAAAATAAGGCTCTTCTTATAAAAAGCCACACCCCCGGTTGATGTCGCCCTCCAATTTAACCTTTGTTCCCAAATCTGTCAAAGCTATAGGTATATTATTTTTGGCAATCTCAAAGTTAGGTGAAACAGCTAAACACCTCTCATAACAAGTAATAGCCGCTTCCAAATCACCTCGATTTTTATAAATCACACCCATGTTGCAATATGCTTCGGCATACATAGGCCTCTCTAAGGAAGCTTTTTCATAGAAAGTGAGGGCCATGTCATATTGCATCATTTCAGAATAGATCATGCCAAGGTTATAATATGCTGGAGCATAGTATGGGTCTACTTTTAGAGCTTCAAAATGTTTTTGAATTCCCTCCTGAGTGTTTCCTGCAATAACCTGTCTAAGGCGAGAAAAGAAGTTGTGGCCCATTTTTGGCACCTGCTGTTTCTCCTTGCTATCGAGACTAGAATCCCACTGGTTGAGTAGATCGGAGGCAATTCTGGTCAATCCACTTTTGGAAGCAGCTTCTCGTGCCACAGGATCTTAATTAAGAATTAAAGCAAGAGTATGAAAAAGAGTAGCCAGCATGATGTAATTATTAATGCTAGAAACTATACCACATTCTTTGATAGGCCATTAGAAGACAAGATCTTCTCCAACTGGGCCTTTGCAAGTTTTTGTCTGGTCTCGTCATAACGTTTCCATCTTGAGAATGCTGACACCATTCTTGATGCAACCTGAGGATTTATTTTGTTAAGTTGCAGCACAATATCTCCCATAAACTCATAGCCAGATCCATCCTTTGCATGGAAATGCACAGGGAGCCCGCAAAAACCTCCAATGAGAGAGTACACTTTATTGGGATTGTGCAAGTCAAATGTTAGGTGGCTTAACAGTTTATGCACATTCTCAACATTACCAGGAATGTCAGACACAACTTGAAGAGCAAACCATTTGTTCACAACCAAGTAATCATTCTGCCACTTCTCATAAAAGTCAGCAAGAACATCATCACGAATTTTAACAGGGTTCTGGGCTATGGATGCCAATGCTGTAAACTGTTCAGTCATATTTGTAGCAGTTTTGTATTCTTGAAGTGCAAGGTCAGTGAATTCTTGATCCTCAAGGGAAGCAAGATAAGCAAGAGCAACATTCTTCAAAGCTCGTCTAGACATGTTTGAATGATCAAACACATATTCTCCTGAACTCTTATTATTTTCTACAGTGCTAAGGAACTCTGATTTCAGTTCACTAGCAAGCTGCTTTCTGATGAAAGATCGAACAGTATGAACAGCATCAGGGTCTGCAACTTCCATCAAGTCCATTATTTCTCTGTCGCCCAGCAGAGTTATTGCCTTGGCCACAAATTCTTTGTCCAGACTTGAGTCAGTTAGTATACGCTTGAACCCACCAACAGAATTGGAATTTAAAACCAATGACTTATTATTTTGGAAATCATCCACCAAGTTGATCATCAATTTTCGTGCCAAAATTTGTCCAGCCTCCCATCGGTTGAATTCATCAGAATCATTGGCTAATAGGAAAAACCGGTCATCCTCAGTAAGATTATATTGAAGACGAATAGGAGCATTGTATCCCCTTAACAAAGATGGAACAGGCTTCTCAAATATATCAGTGAATACAAACTCTTCTTATTTCTTATTGACTCTAAGGACTGTAGTGGATACTGATTGGCCACTACTTGAAACGAGTTGCAAGGCTCCGTTATGATAAATGGAGGAAAGAGGAATGTCCTTGCCATTTGAATCAAGCAAACCTACTGCAATAGGAATTAACGTGGGTTCCTTAACTGACTGCCCTAGAGTTTATGGTGTCTCTTGACTAATCTTCAAGGAAAATGTATGTCCTTCTGCATTATAAGAAGTATTTACTTTAACAACTGGAGTCCCAGCCTGAGAGTACCATGATAAGAAATTTTCAAAATCTGCATCATTTGCATCCCGCATGGCAGCATAAAAAATCTTCACATGTTACAGCTTGCCCATCATGTCTCTTAAAATATAGATCCATGCCCCTTTCGAAACCCTTGACTTCCCAATAAGAATTTGTCTCTGGTTCAACCATCTCTGAATCTGATTCTTGTATAATGCTTGTGGGACTCTTGTTCCTGGTAGACAAGCATCAACACTGGTATAGTTGTAGCTGTGAACATCCACGCGAAGTCTTCTAACAGACACATTTTGAAATGTAGCGCTCATCATTGTTAAATTTAGACTTTCCATTATATGTTTGAGTGAACGCCCATCCAAATTCAGGCTGTCTCTGAATGAAATGTATTTGGAATTTCTCATCATCTTTGATGCAATAGTTTTTTTTTAGTCTGAAACTGAAACAAGGGACGTGCAGTTGCCGGCATTTAACAATTTGATGAGAGAGGGGAGCTCTTGAAGGTATCGAATCTCCCTGCATTCCTCCAATGACAGAATTTCTAGCCCTTGAAGATTCCTGATGCTTTCCGGCAACCTTTTCACGTTACTTCCATTTAGAATTAGTTCTTGTAATTTTGATAGGACACTTATGTTGTCAGGGAGTTCAAACAAGTTATTACAATCCTTCAAATGTAGTATTTGTAGAGATCGTAGGCCATCAAACAAGACATGTAGCTGCTGTTTCTTAACTTTTGGTCCACTGCCAGAAATCCTAAGCTTCTTAATAGATGTTAGGCTAGGTAACTCCTTTGGAAGATACTCAAGTCTTGAACTCTCAAGATTAATCCACTTAAGATTGCGAAGAAGCCCAATAGATAGGTCAAGTGTTTGAATCTCTGTACTGCTTAAATCCAAGCTTTCAATTAAATCCGAGGAGACGGCAAATTCCTCGAGACTTGTACAGCCAATGATACTGATCTTTTCCAAAAAAACTTTAAATGTTTCCGGCCTTTAACACTCCCAAGCTTTGTACAACCGTCAAGTATCAGAGTAGTAAGTGTTTCAGCCAAAAGAACAGATGAATGAAGATCGACCAGACTCACACAAATATAATGTTTTGAGGAACTGATAACGAAGATGGAAATATGGAAGAAGTATAACCAAGATATCCTTAAAACTATTAATCCACATTGACTTGTATTGTGAGCAAAAACTAACGATGATGAGAACAAAAATGGCCTTGATCAACATGAATCTATGGTACCATTCCTTATGCCATGACCTCATACTTTTCAATTCAACCCCACAAGTCCTTTGTTTTGTCAAAAAATGTCTTTGTGGGATCCTTGAAGAAGATAAAATTTGAAGCTTATAAGGATATCCTCTAATCATTCCTCATTGATGAACATCAACAAACTCACACACAAAATGCAAAACCTTAACCCGCTTGTATTAGGTGCACAATGACGACTTGAGACATGGATAGAATAATGTTCAAAATGTCTTCGAAATGAAACAAAGCATGATCTTCTAATAGACATAAAGAAATAAACTCAAATCTTCAGACTTTAACAAATAAAACCTTGCAACTTGATTTTGAGATAAAGAGAATAACCTCGTAGCTTGATAAAGAAGAAATCCACAACAACCATCAATCAAAACCCTAAATTCACAATTCAATGTACCAGAAGAATCAGTCTTGTTTGATAAACACTCCGAACCAAAAGAAAACACGAGCTTCACAACCAATGATTCTATGAACCATGATTCGACAAAACCTGAATTGGTTAATTGAAGAGTGGATGAATGCCATGTCAAAGTCATTAAGCATGTTGTTTATCAGAAAATAATAGCCTTGCTGCTTGAGGGAAAGGAAGTCCAAAAAATGAGAATGAACCAAAACCCTAATTCCCCAACTTGCTGACACCAGGAAGACCCTGAATAATCAGGCTCATTCCACACATACACCTTAAATCAGTTGTAACCCTTAGCTCCCTAACTGCTGGTCTTTTGAACCTTAGGCGATCTATTTTTATGAAAAATGTGTGCTATGCAAATGACCCATTGGAATGATGCAGATGAATGCAAAAATTCTAAGCCAAATAAAAGAGATTAGGAGGGCAAATTTTGGGGTGCAACAGCTGCCCCTATTTAATCGCCTTCAACCTGAAGGTGAGATTGGCGCCGGCCTTTCGAACTTTCAAGGTGGAAGAAGATTAAATACTTAAAAGAACCCGAAAATTTGCGCTCCGGAGTCAGCCAGGTATTAATATTTTTGGTCTTTCTGGGTTAAAGGGGTTATCGGGGTTAGATGTATGTTTAACCAGGGTTTGACACATAGCAGAATAACTTGGTTATCAAGGAACATCTGTTGGGATTTAGTAACAAACACCTGTAAGAAAGATATCAAAAGATATATGCTTGAAGTCTGTAGCAGACATACGGGAAAAAGTATCAGAGACACATATCTGGGGTTGGTAGCGGATATACAAGAAAGAGACATCAAAAATACATATCCGTGGTCGGTATCGGACACGTAAGAAAGAGATAGAAAAGATACATATCCGTGGTCAGTATCGGATACGGATGAAAAAAAGAGATACATTTCCATGGTCGGTATCAGATACGCACAAAAGATATAGAAAAGATACATATCCGTGGTCGGTATCAGATACGTACAAAAGAGACATCAAGGATACAAGAACATATGTCTGGGGTTGGTAGCAGACATATAAAACAAGTATCAAAAATACATATCCGTGGTCGGTATCGGATACGTACAAAAGAAATAGAAAAGATACATATCCGTGGTCGGTATCAGATACGCACAAAAGAGACATCAAAGATACATATCTGTGGTCGGTATCGGATACACAAGAGAGAAATAGATACATATCCGTGGTCGGTATCAGATACGTACGAAAGAGATAGAAAAGATACATATTCGTGGTCGGTATCAGATACGTACGAAAGAGACGTCAAAGGTACATATCTGTGGTCGGTATCGGATACGTACGAAAGTGACATCAAAGATACATATTCGTGGTCGGTATCGGATACGCAAGAGAGAAATAGATACATATCCGTGGTCGGTATCGGATACGTACGAAAGAGATAGAAAAGATACATATCCGTGGTCGGTATCGGATACGTACGAAAGAGACGTCAAAGGTACATATCTATGGTCGGTATCGGATACGTACGAAAGAGACATCAAAGATACATATCCGTGGTCAGCATCGGATACACACAAAAGACATCAAAGATACAAGAACATATGTCTGGGGTTGGTAGCAGACATATAAAATAGGTATCAAAAATATATATCCGTGGTCGGTATCGGATACGCATAAAAGAGACAGACCGAAGAAAGCTCTTACAAAGATATCAAGAACACATGTCTGGGGTTGGTAGCAGACATATGAAGTAAGTATCAAAAATACGTATTCGTCGTCGGTATCGGATACGTAAGAAAGAGATAGACCGAAGAAAGCTCTTGCAAAGAAACACCAATCGAAGGTGAACGTACTGAGGGAAGAGACCAAACAAATAGGACTTCTGACAAATGATACTAATCGACGATGGATTTTAACAAATGATACCAGCCGAAGCGGGTTATTTTAGAAAGATACCAGCCGAAGCGGGATTTTGAAAGATACCAGCCGAAGCGGGATCTTGAAAGATACCAGCTGAAGCGGGATTTTAACAAAAGATACCATCCGAAGGTGGATTTTAAAGGATGCCAGCCGAAGGTGGACTTTAGGATAAAGAAACCAGCCGAAGGGGAATCTTTATCCAGGAATACTATGCCGAAGGTAGATTCCTAAGAAAAGAACGCCGGTCGAAGGCGAACTTACAACTGCAAAGAGACCAGCCGAAGGGGACTCTCAACAAATGATACCAGCCGAAGGTGGATTTTAAAGGATGCCAGCCGAAGGTGGACTTTAGAGGGTGCCAGCCGAAAGTGGACTTTGAAGGGTGCCAACCGAAGGTGGACTTTAGGATAAAAAAACCAGCCGAAGGGGAATCTTCATCCAGGAATACTATGCCGAAGGTAGATTCCTAAGAAAAGAACACCGGTCGAAGGCGAACTTATAACTGCAAAGAGACCAGCCGAAGGGGACTCTCAACAAATGATAAAGGTATACACATCTGGTCAGAGTTAGATACATAAGAGCGAAGTTGGTCATCAAGAAACAAATGTTTAGGGCTGATAGTGAACACAAGAACGAGACTAGTCGAAGAAAGCCCCAATAAAAAAGGACGCATTCGCCTAAACAAGGGCGCCAGACAACTGGACTTTGAAGAGACATTGAAAGACTCTTAATCATAAAAAGTTAGCTAGGCTAACGAAAGGAGGACCCGACTAACATGGATAAACCAAAACAAGGAACCGACTAAGCAGGACCTTCAAAGAGCACCGATCGAAGGTGAACTCTGCAAGAGAAAGGGACTGGTCAAAGCAGACTTTAACAAAGAAAAACATGTTAGGCTTTCGATAGGCTGCAAATACGCAAGAACTAAAAATCCCCCAGGCCAAAGGCAGGGTGTTAATTCTTCAAGAGTGGCAATTGTCAGAATTACCACACACCAAGTATGGATACTCAAACACTCGAGAAGTAAGAAGGTTATAAGCCAACTTTTACTCATACTCTAACGACAAAGCAAACGCGGGTAAAATAACCGAAGGCTTGCAAAGAAAAGCGCAAACCACGAACTTACTGGGGAAATGGAGCTATACCAAAGACCCGACTGGTGGTGAATCAAAATAAACTTTACTGGGGAAACATAATTGAATTACCTTAGGCTTGTTGTATAGATAAATCAAGTCTGAGCGCATAACAGTCTGGTTACTGCAAATGGACACGATTGGCTTATACTCATGCATGTTTGAATTTTTTTATAGCGTAATGCTCCATGCGATGGAAATGCTACGAGTTTTGGGAGATGCAATGTAATGATGCAAATATAATGATGTAATGCATTAAGAAAACAGATCGACATCGGCTGCTGAGAAGACAGTGAACTTTCAAACGATTATTCTTGCACGTCTGATCTTCTGGTAGAGAAAATGTAATAATGGGGAACTGAGATTCGAAACCATCAACCTCAGACGATTGATCTCACTGGGGAAGTAACTTCGTGGGGACAACACTACAAACATAAAATTGTAGTTCAGAGAAAATCTTGAATTCTGATCAAACTCCCCACTTCACGGGGAAAAATTCTTTATCCTCTATTGGAAAGAGGAAAGCTTTGCTGGGAATGGAAACTTCTAGCATAGAAATTCTTTGACGAAGATAAACTTCTGTTGGAGAGTATAGAAATTCTTAAATAAAAAGAATTCTACTCAGACCACACTGGGGATAACGTTGCTGGGAGGTAAAAGGTCCTCACTTGGGGAAGAAACAACATCCCGGGACAAAAACTCCATTGGGGATATCGCAACAAAATCTTCTGCCACTGGTAACGCAAGAGTTATGACTGGAATTCTCCTGTACACCTCACCAGAGAGAAAGGACACTTGCTCCATTAGGGCACGAAGAATAGTTCCACTGGGGAAATTGGATTTCATTATACGAACATCTTCATGTTAGTCACATACAGACCCTTCTCGATTCATTTGCTGGTATGCATCTTGTCATACAAAACCAACAGTACTTGCAAAATAGAAATTGGGGCGACATGCCCCTGTTTGGAATGGAAAACCTTACTGAAGAATATACAACTTGAACGATCAATCACTGGGTAAAAACCGCGATGCAAGATTGCAACTTCAACATGCCGACTCTGAAGAGGAATGCCACTAAAAAATGGACTTTAGAGGAGATGCTGCAAAAATAAATTGCAGTCCAATGAAAAGGGGTCAACCAGACTTTAAACAACTTCTATATTTCCAGGGAGAAAGAACATTCTCCTACTGCAGAGAAACAAGGATGCTTCACTGGGGGGAAAATATCTCAGAAGAGGAACCCCTTGGTAGATAGGTCTATGTGAAATAGCAACAAGTATTCTACTAGGAGTAGGCATCCCCCTAGGAAGCAATATTCCCATCACGTCTTGTACGAATAAATAGACCCAAATAACTTTGCGTTACTGCTCATATCCTACTGCGGATAACAATCCAAACTTCAACTGGGGATGATAATCTTGACTTAGGACAAAGGATATCAGTAAATGGACTTGAGTCTCTGATAAGTCGAAGATAACAATCCTAACTTCTTGGCATGATTTTAGAAATTCATGGATCATTTAGCCTGCATATGGACTTGGTCTGATCAACTACTGAAGAGGAGAGAAAGTGCCCCCTGCATAAATTCTTGCCCCAGTCTGTAAGGATTTTGCAGAAAACATGCCTCAAGAGGGCTTTCTGATATATGTACCACTAAGATAAACTGCCCCAGTGTTATGAACTTTGGAACATGATGTTTAGATAACCAAAATTGGAGAGGATTCTAACTATGCTTGAGCGAATGCCCATACACCTTCAAATTCTGGGAAGATTCTCCTCTGATCAATGCATTCTTAGAGAGATTTGTCAAATCTTGATATAACTGCCCCAGTTTGACTGCCCTTTGAGGGATGAAATCCCGACTTGAATGCCTCAGATTGGATGAATACCTACTCGATGGAGTACTTGACATGATTTCCCCTGCTCAACAAAGTCTTGACAGATCTTTTCCTTGTCCCATGCTCACGAAGAGTTGAAAGCTTGAGGATTTTTTTGAAGACAATATAACCTTAGGGTAGTTGGATCATATCTTGAAAGTACGTTATTTCACAACCATACTTCTCGACTTGAACTGCTTCTTTCTCGAGAAAATACTTGAAGCAATACGTCCCTTGGGACCAACTGAAAGTAATGCACCACTGCTTGTCAGAAACTTTGGGCGACCAACTTTTGCAATCTACTTCAGATCATTTCTCAAACCGGTATTCTTTTACTCAGCGGAGTCAATAGAAAATTTTCCCCAGATTAAGGCCATTCTCACAAATGATTTACCTTTAAACGGTAACCTGAAGCAATTTGTTCTTTGAGATAATCAAATTCTCATCTGATGCTCATTATGTAAGCTTACTTGGTGTTTTAAGCACTTGTTCATATGCAAAGAATGTTTATTCTAAGAATGATAATTATAATGCAAACTCATGTTTGTTTTAAAGTTCAAAAACTTGTATTAAAAAATATATTGAAATATCAAAAAATTTGTACAAAAGATAGTAAAAAGATGGAGTGATACCAACTCAAAAGTTTTTGCAAGCCTCTCCAGGAGTCAAATTACCGTATTTCTTGTTACAGTGTGCTTTTGAATTAACCCTTGCTTCAGTTAGGACTTTTCAGGGTTGTAATGTGGCCTGGTTCATGGTTTTAGAAAAAATGGGTTTAAGGCTCAAAATATTTGGTGCCCACCCATTCTCCATGATGTTCTCCAATCCTAAATCTAATACGAGCACTCATCCCTCAAAAGAGTTTACCATGGTTTAGGAGGATATAACAGTCACTCGCCCTTTCATTCTTGGTATTTGATCACACGACATTATTTTTTTTGTGGAGAATCTTTATTTGGTACTCCCCTTTTTCTCTTTTCTCATTTTTGCTTTCTTTTTGTATTCCCTAACTTTTGCCTGGACAAATTCCTTTTGAATTTTGACTTTGAAGTCCAACGGGATGCCCTGACTTTTGCCTAAGCGAATTGTTTTTTCAAGTTTCGACTTAACGGGGATTTTTGTCTATTTTTTTTCATCATTTCATTTTGTTTGAACCCATCATGTGACTTTGAATCGTTCTTTGACTTGCTGAAAAAGGTGTAACTGCCTCACATTTTGGTTGACGAGGAATAACCATTATGGTATCGTCATCTTTTGACCTTTTGATGTACGAGAGATATCTATTGGAATATCATTATCATTGATGCACACTGCTGATATATGAGAGTTTAGCCATTGTGGTTTGGTTCTCGCTCAACCTTCTGAAGGATAGCCATTGTTGTATCCTTTGATGCGCACTCTTAACGAGTTTTGAATGCCCAATCAGATTAACTGAAATCTACCCTGTCCCGGGTTAAATGTGAGGGTTTTTCTGAAAAGAAAAGAAACTCCTACTTCAAGGCTCAAAGGGGTTGACGAGGGTCTATCTCCCTTATATCTCCGGTGTTTGGGAATTTGAAACAAGGCCTGTACATCGTCAGCAGGGTCCTACTCAAAAGCACATCGTTTGAAATTTTTGGTATATTACTCATCATCCTCCCTCCAGAGGTTTTTTTGCTTTATTTAACAAGAGTTAAGTATCAAAAAAGTCAAAGGAAAACATTAATGAGTGAATACGAATGGATTAATTCAAAACAAACATACTCAATGCATTATGATTAATATTCAATAATAAGCAAGTTTCGCATATAAGAAAGTACTGAACCAAGACAAGAAAGATTACGAATGAGAATGAAAATGTAATTTGAAAATGCCATGTTAAGGAGACTTGTCTCCGTATGGACTTGTTGCTTCGAACGATGATTTGCCAATCTTAACATTCACTGGGTCGACGGAGACTTCAAATATGTCTGGCTAGCCTGAAATTAATAGCCTTTGCATCCAGCAAGTCTTGCATATTTTCTTTGAAAGCCCAACAATCTTTAATGGAATGGCCTATTGCCCCAGTATAGTAATCACATCAAGTTCCTTCACCATGTGTGATGAGGACCTTATCAAGTGAACTTGCATAAATTGAATCACAAAGTATATTCTACCATAAAGAAGAAATGCCAACCATCTTCTATCACACAGAAGAGAAATCCAGCCACTGAATTTCGGAGCGTGTCCCATTACACAGAAGAAGCGACGTCTTCTATTACATAGAAGCAACATCCAGCAACCATACCAAAGAATCTTCTACTACACCGAAGAAAGGAAGCTTCATCTCCTACTTCACAAGAGAGAAGTTTTAGCAACCGAATCATGAAGAATCTCCTACTTCACAAAAGAGCCTCCGTCTTCTACTACACAGAAGCATCACCCCATCCTATACTTACACATAAGAAGCATCCAACTGAGGAAAAAGAGTCTGAAATGGTTTTCCAAACATGGACTGGACCTTGGAAAAGAATCCAAACAAGTACCAAACTTCATACTTCAACCCCTTGCAGTATTCAATATCTTGACTAAATGCCCCAGAACGGGAGACACATCTAGCATTCGCATCGAAATTAGGGGAGAAATTTGTTGGAGGATGACCCAAAGCACGAAGCTTAAACCACTGAGCTTCCAACATACGAGGAAGTAACTGGATACAACGCATTGAGATTGTATCAACCTGCTTCTCAAGCTTTCTATGTCTTTGCTGGTAAGTTTTACCCCATGGGTTCACTTGGAAACCAGAAACTAGCTGCTAGCAAGAAAATCCGAGAATATGAAGCTATGGGTGAGACCAGACCCACAAAGTATCTCATGATTTGAAAAAAAGTCCCATAGGCTGAGGATGAATGACAACTCCTATTGCAACAACATATACAAGATCACTTTTCTTTGCTGACACTGTCTTCAAAACATCCATACCTGACTCAACTAAGTCTTCAACTGGCTATTTTTCCCCTTGAAGATTTCTGACTACAGGCCATTGCTTGCATATCACTAATAAACAACCCCATCTGATTCTGTTCGTCTCATCCAATTCCCCACAAAGTTGTTTCATAACTTGAATCTGATCACGAAGCAGCGAGAAGTCAAGATTGGCAGTTCTGAAAATAAAATACTGAGTCCGAATAAGGATTCCCCATTCTGAGTACCTTCTGAGTACCTGCTATGGATGCATGAAGATGCACGAAGATACACGAGGTGAGTGAGAGAAATCCTCTTCCGAAGTGATTTGGACACCACAGTCTCTGTATTGATCTCGTTTTAGACCTCGTCTCTAGATGACGTACTCTCTTCAATCGAATGATCAATTGCCCCAGAATAATATGCCTAGAAGATTCTTTCAGGAGAACAACTGAATGCTTTTTCAAGTGAAAACTGCATCATCAAGCATACTACGCCACAAAAAACTAATACAATTTGTCTTCTATCAAAATAAAAGAGACATCCACCTGGTGAAAGAGAGTTTTGGAAGATACGCCAAACAGGTGTTGGGTTTTTATAACCCCTTTGTAGTCTTCAATATCAAAACCGGGTACCCCAGAATAGGAGGTGTATCTAGCATACATATCATAATCAGAAGAGACATTTGTGGGAGGAAGTCCTCAAAGATCAGAGCTGGGAAGAACTTGGGAATAATAGGATGTAATGCATTTAGCTTGCATCAACATGCTCATCTGGATTCTTCTGTCTTTGCTTAAAAGCTTTGCCCCATGAATTCACTTGGGGAATAAAGACTGGCTCTTGTTGAACAAATTAGGGAACACAAAGTTATGGAGGATGCCCATGATTAAAAAGTCTGATGCCCCGGTGTGGCAACCACATCTGACGTTGGTTAATAAAAACGGAGTACTGATATAAGATCCTATAGTAAACGGAAATCATCTTCTGATAAGATGTTCCAAGAACTAAGGATTGCGTAGCACTCATGGTTGGAAGCAATTCCCAAAAGAGGATGAGGAAACAAGAGAACCTGATGCGGCAGTAACTTTATTGATCATCCTCAGAGCTTTCGTGACCTGGATCGTCTGAGTTTTCAATAAAATATCTTCCTGTTCGAAGAAATTTCTGACCACGGGCCAAAGCTTGCATGTATACCCGGAGTTATTCCATAACTGATCCCTAAACATGTGGCGCAAGAAATCAAATTGAACCTCCGAGGAGAACACCATGTCTGAATAAGAATCCCCAATCTTCGAGTACCTGTTATGGATGAATATACATGGGGTGCATGAATGGATGCCATGTCATGTTCCATCATTTCCGAGGAATTTACATGATTTGATTTTGATTTTACGTAAGTAAAAGATGGAAAGTTTTAACACAAGGTTTACAAATACGATTCCTTGGAAATCACAGAACATGTATGTTAAGCATGTGGTCAACCATGTTATGTACGCAAAGGCATGAGATCAAATGGGTTCAAGGTTCCATCATTTCTGAATATGATTGCTGCGTTGCTTCTGAACCATATGAATATTATCAAATCAAAGGTCCGACATAGCTTCCGCACATATAAGAGTCGAGCATGAGATCAAGGCTTCAGGAACATCAGATACTGTTGAGCATTTCTGAATATGCTGGGAATACCAAGATCAAATTCTTGAATGAACTTCCAAGTAAGCAAGTCAGGAACTCAGAAAATAAATCTGAGAACCATATGGTCACCAAGAGAACACCATATGTATAAGTCATTGATAGAAGTCCATAACATGATCATTAGAACCAATAATCACCGTCTGATCATAGTCACTATCTGAACATGGATAACCATCTGAGCATGGATAACCATCTGAGCATGGATAACCATCGGAACACGAGTTACCATTTGAACATAGTCACCAATTGTACCTGTGATAAGATTCCCTCCCCACTCACGGGTGAAGACTAGGTCAGGTTAAGACAATCGTAACTCGAAAATCACGGGTCCTCCTGAAAGTGCTATGGGCTTACCCACAGATGTGGGTGCCGATAGTAATTCATTTGAACCTCATCCGAGCGTGGTATATGACAATACTGCACTAATCGGACCACGTCCTATAGCCGTCATGCCCCCACTCTGTTCCTAGTGTCCTAGTGCACTCTGGCCTGGGTACTGGGCCTTTTACCTCAATAGTAACATCCCTGCCCAACATGGAAAACAGAGTCCAGCATAATAGATGACAAATAGGGAAAGCAATAAAATGTAATGCAAGCTTATGCTCAGATAAACATGTACAAATGAGTAAACTGAAAGCATAAAAATAAACACCCAAAGAAAAGAAAGCAAGAGCTAGGAGCGACTCTGGGATGGACCAGCATTTGGTCGACCTGTCCCCAGTGAAGTCGCCAGCTGAAACAACCGGCTGAAAATCATCAAACAATGAAGTCGCCATCGAACGTCTTTTATCCCACATGAAGGGAAAGGTAAACATCGAGGAAACCTGAAAAGGGTGAAATCAAGGTCGAACGACCAAGAGATAAGGGTAAGGGAGTCTGTTACGCAAGGGGAAAGTATTAGCACCCCACACGCCCGTAGTACTCTACGGTATCCACTCTTGTTGTCTATCTTATGGGTGTGTTTCGTCTATGCTTACTGTTTATCATTGCTAAGGGGAGAATGCATGCAAAAGAAAGGGGAAAAGATGTAGGGAAAATTAAAATTTGTGCTCGCTTGGGCCCTACCCCAATGCCTACGTATCCCTTTTAAGGAATCAGAGCAGCCGTAGTTCGGCTTATATGTTTTTTTTTTGTTTGTATTTTTTTACTGAACATTATTAATTTCTCCTTTTGCCGCAACTCGACCGTTGGAGACTTACGCGTCAGCACATAAGTGAATTAACATGCTCTTCTGAAAAGATTTGGAGAAAATGTGCTTGGGCGCACAAAAGTTTGAATTTGGTTTAGGTTTTTAATGAACGATATTAATTTTGCCTTCTGCCGCAACTCGACCTTTGGAGACTTATGCGTCAGCACATAAGTGAATTAATACGCTCTTTCTGAAAAAAGTTTGAAAGGAAGGCCCGAAGGCAAAAGGAATTTTATGTTGGTTGATATTTTTGCTTGTAGATAATAGCTAGTTAATCTCAAGAGAGAGAGATTTTAACCATGTCTCTACTTATTCATGAAATGATTCTTTGAGACTTGAATCATACCAAAGCTTAGAACAAGAGAATAATAAGGTCGAGAAGAAACCCGCTTATAATCTCTCAAACTTAGCCCAGACATGGTTCTTGTCAGTAAATTTTTATGTATTTTTGAAGTTTGTAAAAAAAAAAGGGAGAAGTTTTTGTTTTAAAGTCATATGCAAAAAAAGGGAAGGACAAGTCACAGGGAAACTAGTCTATTTCTAAACCTAATTTTATTATACTTCATACGACCTTTATGTAGAGATAAATGCGAGGTGAAAGTAGAAAGAAAATATACCAAACGAGTACTAGCCCGTGGAGCAAAGTAAAAAAAGTAAAGAGATCCGATGTTCTTGCGAGATGCTAGCACCAACAAAGAAAAGAGTCAGAAATCCAATATTCTGAATGATTATTGAAGCATCCTCAGTGTGAAAATAAATCTCAATCGGCATCTCGAGCGTATCCATATAACATACAAAAAACCTGCATCAGACTCGAATCTTGACGAGCAAAAATGAATTACAAGTCACGAGTAATCGAATAATCATGAATTAATTCCCAAATGTAAAATAATAAAAAGAATATAATAAGTTCTCCTCTTTTCTTTTCTCTTTTGATTTAACCATTTGAAATAACAATTAAATAAATGAATAATAATAAAAGGAGAAAAAGAAAAAAAAGATTCCAAAACGACGATGTTTACGGTAAACGGCCCCCTCCAGCTTCTTTACACAGAAAGCCTTTCTTCTACATTCGAAAACAACAATGGCGATGCCACCATGACTCCATCCCTTCTCCCCTGTTCCGATTCAACTTTCTTGTTAACACCACCTAAAGTCTCCCTCTGAATTCGACTCCTTTGCTTGCTTTCGTCAATTTCTCTTCCTCTATCCCGAATCTAACAACGAAACTTAAGCTCTACATTTCTTCCGATCAAGATTACATGGTGGATTTATCGTTCGCCGCATTTTACCCTTCGCAGTTATGGTACAGACCAAGCAAAAAAAAAAGGTCGTAAAAAGAAGAAGATTGAGGATTACCTATTGAAGACACGTTGGTAGCGCTTCAGAAATCCAGAGGTGAAGTAATACAATTATTGTCCTTCTTGATCTTGTCTGCTTCGTCTTGATCCCTTCATCACTGTCTTCACTTTTCTTTGGTTTGAGGGTTGCGTGCGTTGGCGATAGGAGAAGAGCGGAAATGATGACAATTATGAAGATTATCGCAAGTTGAGAAAAATGAACTTTGTATGGTGAATCAGAGAGAAGTGAAGCTTTGAGAACTGACTGATGGTCGAACAATGGAGAGTGGAGGTGAAGACGGAGTTTAGAGAGGGGAAATTGAAGATGATGGTTTCAGTGATTCTCCAGAACAGTATATGGAGAGAAAAAATGATCCCCGAGACTGATGAAGAGGAAGGTTTATATAGTTGGTCAGCTGAGAAAAGTTTGTTAGAGATTCCAGAAAGTTTGTTAGAACAGTAGCCTATTACTAGAATGGTTAGAAGTTGGTTAAAATTAGTTATCTGCCTTGTAATTGGTTATAGGAAGAAGTCCTGATCGAGTCGGTTATGAATTCTGTTTTCCTTTGTTAGCAGTTTCTGTTATCACTGTTAGAGTTAGTTATAGAATTAGTTAGGGAGTTATAAAATTGTTAGGAGGAAATTGGTGAGCTGTTAATTAATCTTCTGTTTCTCATTTTCTGAGCTTCTGTCCTACAAACAATCTTTCAGCAGCCAGCTGCTTTGATAATGGAACATCCAAAATGGCATTTATAGGGTACCATTCATCAGTTAGTTCAACTTGTACCGTGGCATAGTGTTTCTTGAAACCTTCAGGATCTTTTGAGTTGTTCCATGATGTGAATGGTTGATATAGTCTCATAAACCGCCTACCCCAGTCCCTATGAGCTTCGAAAAGTTTGTCATCATTTCCTTCATCTATGTAATTCATTGCAAGCAGGCGGTTCTGGCCAGCATTTCGAGAGTTGGGATCAATCTTGAGACGTTGTTCATAAGCATTATTTTCTAGAGCAATATCACCAGCATCTCTGTAAAGAACTCCTAGGTTATTGTAGGCCTCTGCATTTGTCGGATTTGTAATGATAGCTTTCTCAATCATACTTGCCGCAGCGTCCATCTTACTCTGGACAGTGTAGACAACACCAAGGTTATTGGGTTTGATTGACAAAGCAAGCTGGTAGCATTCTACAGCTTTATGAAGGTTGTCACGATCTTTATATATAACACCTAGATTATTACAAGCTTCCGCATAATGTGGATTGAAATGAAAGGCAAGCTCGTAGAATACAATAGCCATATCAAACTTAAGCATCTCACCATAAGCAACCCCGAGATTATACATAGCATCAGCATAATGCCAGTTATAAAATAAGGCTCTTCTTATAAAAAGCTACACCCCGGCTGATGTCGCCCTCCAATTTAACCTTTGTTCCCAAATCTGTCAAAGCTATAGCCATATTATTTTTGGCAATCTCAAAGTTAGGTGAAACAGCTAAACACCTCTCATAACAAGTAATAGCCGCTTCCAAATCACCTCGATTTTTATAAATCACACCCATGTTGCAATATGCTTCGGCATACATAGGCCTCTCTGAGGAAGCTTTTTCATAGAAAGTGAGGGCCATGTCATATTGCATCATTTCAGAATAGACCACGCCAAGGTTATAATATGCTGGAGCATAGTATGGATCTACTTTTAGAGCTTCAAAATATTTTTGAATTCCCTCCTGAGTGTTTCCTGCAACAACCTGTCTAAGGCGAGAAAAGCAGTTGTGGCCCATTTTTGGCACCTGCTGTTTCTCCTTGCTATCGAGACTAGAATCCCACTTGTTGAGTAGATCGGAGGCAATTCTGGTCAATCCACTTTTGGAAGCAGCTTCTCGTGCCACGAGATCTTAATTAAGAATTAAAGCAAGAGTATGAAAAAGAGTAGCCAGCATGATGTAATTTTTAATGATAGAAACTATACCACATTCTTTGATAGGCCATTAGAAGACAAGATCTTCTTCAACTGGGCCTTTGCAAGTTTTTGTCTGGTCTCGTCATAACGTTTCCATCTTGAGAAGGCTGACACCATTCTTGATGCAACCTGAGGATTTATTTTGTCAAGTTGCAGCACAATATCTCCCATAAACTCATAGCCAAATCCATCCTTTGCATGGAAATTCACAGGGAGCCCGCAGAAACCTCCAATGAGAGAGTACACTTTATTGGGATTGTGCAAGTCAAATGTTGGGTGGCTTAACAGTTTCTGCACATTCTCAACATTACCAGGAATGTCAGACACAGCTTGAAGAGCAAACCATTTGTTCACAACCAAGTAATCATTCTGCCACTTATCATAAAAGTCAGCAAGAACATCATCACGAATTTTAACAGGGTTCTGGGCTATGGATGCCAATGCTGTAAACTGTTCAGTCATATTTGTAGCAGTTTTGTATTCTTGAAGTGCAAGGTCGGTGAATTCTTGATCCTCATGGGAAGCAAGATAAGCAAGAGCAACATTCTTTAAAGCTCGTCTAGACATGTTTGAATGATCAAACACATATTCTCATGAACTCTTATTATTTTCTACAGTGCTAAGGAACTCTGATTTCAGTTCACTAGCAAGCTGCTTTCTGATGAAAGATCGAACAGTATGAACAGCATCAGGGTCTGCAACTTCCATCAAGTCCATTATTTCTCCGTCTCCCAGCAAAGTTATTGCCTTGGCCACAAATTCTTTGTCCAGACTTGAGTCAGTTAGTATACGCTTGAACCCACCAACATAATTGGAATTTAAAACCAATGGCTTATTATTTTGGAAATCATCCACGAAGTTGATCATCAATTTTCGTGCCAAAATTTGTCCAGCCTCCCATCGGTTGAATTCATCAGAATCATTGGCTAATAGGAAAAACTGTTCATCCTTAGTAAGATTATATTGAAGAAGAATAGGAGCATTGTATCCCCTTAACAAAGATGGAACAGGCTTCTCAAATATATCAGTGAATACAAACTCTTCTTATTTCTTATTGACTCTAAGGACTGTAGTGGATACTGATTGGCCACTGCTTGAAACGAGTTGCAAGGCTTCGTTATGATAAATAGAGGAAAGAGGAATGTCCTTGCCATTTGACTCAAGCAAACCTACTGCAATAGGAATTAACGTTGGTTCCTTAACTGACTGCCCTGGAGTTGGTGGTGTCTCTTGACTAATCTTCAAGGAAAATGTATGTCCTTCTGCATTATAAGAAGTATTTACTTTAACAACTGGAGTCCCAGCCTGAGAGTACCATGATAAGAAATTTTCAAAATCTGCATCATTTGCATCCCGCATGGCAGCATAAAAAATCTTCACATGTTACAGCTTGCCCATCATGTCTCTTAAAATATAGATCCATGCCCCTTTCGAAACCCTTGACTTCCCAATAAGAATTTGTCTCTGGTTCAACCATCTCTGAATCTGATTCTTGTATAATGCTTGTGGGACTCTTGTTCCTGGTAGACAAGCATCAACACTGGTATAGTTGTAGCTGTGAACATCCACGCGAAGTCTTCTAACAGACACATTTTGAAATGTAGCGCTCATCATTGTTAAATTTAGACTTTCCATTATATGTTTGAGTGAACGCCCATCCAAATTCAGGCTGTCTCTGAATGAAATGTATTTGGCATTTCTCATCATCTTTGATGAAATAGTTTTTTTTTTAGTCTGAAACTGAAACCAGGGATGTGCAGTTGCCGGCATTTAACAATTTGATGAGAGAGGGGAGCTCTTGAAGGTACCGAATCTCCCTGCATTCCTCCAATGACAGAATTTCCAGCCCTTGAAGATTCCTGATGCTTTCCGGCAACCTTTTCACGTTACTTCCATTTAGAATTAGTTCTTGTAATTTTGATAGGACACTGATGTTGTCAGGGAGTTCAAACAAGTTATTACAATCCTTCAAATGTAGTATTTGTAGAGATCGTAGGCCATCAAACAAGACATGTAGCTGCTGTTTCTTAACTTTTGGTCCACTGCCAGAAATCCTAAGCTCCTTAATAGATGTTAGGCTAGGTAACTCCTTTGGAAGATACTCAAGTCTTGAACTCTCAAGATTAAGCCACTTAAGATTGCGAAGAAGCCCAATAGATAGGTCAAGTGTTTGAATCTCTGTACTGCTTAAATCCAAGCTTTCAATTAAATCCGAGGAGACAGAAAATTCCTCGAGACTTGTACAGCCAATGATACTGATCTTTTCCAAAAAAACTTTAAATGTTTCCGGCCTTTAACACTCCCAAGCTTTGTACAACTGTCAAGTATCAGAGTAGTAAGTGTTTCAGCCAAAAGAACAGATGAATGAAGATCGACCAGACTCACACAAATATAATGTTTTGAGGAACTGATAACGAAGAATGAAATATGGAAGAAGTATAACGAAGATATCCTTAAAACTATTAATCCACATTGACTTGTATTGTGAGCAAAAACTAACGATGATGAGAACAAAAATGGCCTTGATCAACATGAATATATGGTACCATTCCTTATGCCATGACCTCATACTTTTCAATTCAACCCCACAAGTCCTTTGTTTTGTCAAAAAATGTCTTTGTGGGATCCTTGAAGAAGATAAAATTTGAAGCTTAGAAGGATATCCTCTAATCATTCCTCATTGATGAACATCAACAAACTCACACACAAAATACAAAACCTTAACCCGCTTGTATTAGGTGCACAATGACGACTTGAGACATGGATAGAATAATGTTCAAAATGTCTTCGAAATGAAACAAAGCATGATCTTCCAATAGACATAAAGAAATAAACTCAAATCTTCAGACTTTAACAAATAAAACCTTGCAACTTGATTTTGAGATAAAGAGAATAACCTCGTAGCTTGATAAAGAAGAAATCCACAACAACCATCAATCAAAACCCTAAATTCACAATTCAATGTACCAGAAGAATCAGTCTTGTTTGATAAACACTCCGAACCAAAAGAAAACCCGAGCTTCACAACCAATGATTCTCTGAACCATGATTCGACAAAACCTGAATTGGTTAATTGAAGAGTGGATGAATGCCATGTCAAAGTCATTAAGCATGTTGTTTATCAGAAAATAATAGCCTTGCTGCTTGAGGGAAAGGAAGTCCAAAAAATGAGAATGAACCAAAACCCTAATTCCCCAACTTGCTGACACCAGGAAGACCCTGAATAATCAGGCTCATTCCACACATACACCTTAAATCAGTTGTAACCCTTAGCTCCCTAACTGCTGGTCTTTTGAACCTTAGGCGATCTATTTTTATGAAAAATGCGTGCTATGCAAATGACCCATTGGAATGATGCAGATGAATGCAAAAAGTCTAAGCCAAATAAAAGAGATTAGGAGGGAAAATTTTGGGGTGCAACAGTATGCTCTGTGGTTGTAGATTTGTTTGATCTTCCACATCAGAAAAGAAGGACAGTGTTGTGTAAGAGTTGTTGAGCTCCAGTCACAAGTTCCACTGTGCAGTTTGTGTAAAGAAAATTGATGGAAGAGTTGTTTTTGACTTGTGGAAAGTTCAAGTCAAAGATGTGTTGATACAATCAGTTTACACAAGGTGCAAGATTATGTCGGTGGTTGAAGAACTTCCTACCAACATGGAAGTTTCACCATAAAGTTTCAACCTGATTTTCGACATGTGAAAATTCTTGAAGTCTTTTAGCTTCAAGTGAAATATTCTCTTCTTTAGGTGGAGTATGATAGTTTTTAAAACCATGATTGTCGATGAAGACAATATGAAAATTATTGGAGTGGTGTAGCTTCAAGTGAGGAAGGTAAAAAGATGAAACTAATGTCAAGAAATTCCTATAAGGTTGCAAATCAATACTTCACAAACAACAATGAAAATATTTGGGTCATTTGGGGTGACCTCTTTATAATGATGACACATTGAAGGTTTTGGAGAATAAAAGCTCATACAAGTAGCCTCTTTCCATATTGACCATCATATCATGTGAATCTTCTCTTGTGGTTAGCATTGACATTATTCTCAAGAGAATTAAATTGTTCTTCAAATAGGCATCATGTGGTATAGATGGTTTGTGAGTCTAACCATTATTAGACGCGTTGTGTGGAGAAGGTTTTGGTGTAGCGAAATATTTTTATGTGCAATCACTCAAGTAGTTAAATTATGGCTATGAGGAAGATGTCTGATGATTTTGGTAGAGTTATAGCTTCTACATCCTTGATGTTGTTACTAAAGCTAGACGGTGGGTGACACACCGCAAACGAATGATGTTGTAACCGACAGAAAATATGAGAGTCGCCACCACTACTTATTTGTCCTAAGGACAGAAAAGGAACAGAAAAACCCTAAGTGTTTAGGGATTAATGGGTTCATGAGTTGATTAGATAAAGGGAACGTGTTATGAACCCTTTATCTCCCTTGTATTCAAGGGGGGTCCTTTTTAGCTCTAGGACTTATGAGGGATATTTCTTTATTTAATTATTGAATGATCATATATAGGAATAAGAACAGAGAAAAATGTGTTTTTTTAGTTAGTGGTCTCGCCTTGTTTTTTGAACCGTGTGCCTACGTATCTTCTTAAGAAGAAATCAAAGTCCTTCGTAGTTCGAAGTGTTTGGTTAGCTTTTTTTATATGATTGCATAGAATTTCTTTCAAATTATCCTTGAACCTTGTCCGAATTTGTAAAAATGAGTGATCGAGATGCAGTTTGCAATTAAGTTTTAAGGCAATGCTATTTAATCCTTTTTTTGAAAATATCTTGAATTTTGTTAAGTTAGTAAAAAAAATTGATATTGATTCGCTATTTTAATGCATGGTTGATAAAAAAAAATATTTGAAGTTAGTAAAATTTTTTTAATCAATTTAGTATAAAAAGATATTTATCAATAAAATAATTAAAAACATATAAAAGAGTTTATTATTTTTCTAAAAGAAAATAGTTAACAATTAAACAAATTAAATAAGTATATGTATTTAAAAATGGTTTTTTTTCTTTTGTAATTTTTGTATAAAAATAAAACATAATTTATAAAATAAACAAATAAACTAATAAAAAAATAAAAAAATTATAAATAAAAACTAGGGAGAGTGCATTTTTAGTTTAGTTAAGTAAATAGGGGGTTCAAATAACAATGGGCTAAGCCCAAATCAGAGTTTCAATCCAATTGCATGGGGGGGTATGGTCTTAGTTTGGATAAGTAAATTGGTGGTGTAAATAGTAACGGGCTTGGCCCAAGATGGGTTTGAACCTATTTGGATACAGTGGGGGCGACTCATAAATGTATGGTAGACAAACAAGACCTGGAGTGTCTGATCTTGATCAAAAGGCTACCAGAAGTTAACTCTGAAGCGTTGATCAAAAGGATTGCAAACGGAGGGCTGAGATTGAATGTTTACCGGGGTGTATGGTGGGTGAGCATGCATAGGAGGAAGTCAAATTCAATCCATCGTGTGGCCAATGGATGACACCATGCTGTGCATCTGAAGGCTAACCAAGGGATTACTTAATTTTGTTCTCTTCACAAATTTCATTTTTATGTTTTCTTTCTCTCTCTAACTTCTCTGTTCTCTCTCGTTCTCTCAATAAAAGACTCACCAGAAATTGCCTTCTTCGGTCGAACCACTGCAAACCACAATATTTTGCAGTTTACGGTTGAATATCAACAGGAAAACTCATACATTGAAGTACACGAACCCAGAATCCCAGATCCCATGAACCCTAACCCCTTCACCACAGTGAGCAACCGTCAAGGTTGTCGTGGAGTGATGAATTTCTGTCGGAAAATTCATCCTCTTCCCAAATTTTAGGAACCCTAACCCTAAGTTTGTTAGAACCATGACCCTAAATCTATGAATGTATGAACCCTAACCCTAATTTTCCAGAAATTAAACAACACTCATGCCACAACAATTTTATACAAGCTAAGTGGTTTACCTCGCTGGCCGTGAATCTTCAAGCTTTATGTTCTTTCCGACTCTTTGATTTTTTTCGCTTCTGATCTCCTTCTTCTTCTCTATTTGCAGGTACTGGATAAAGGCGCTAGGGTTTGGAGATTGCTTCAAGATTCAGGCCTTAATATCCTCTCTGTCTCAGATTTTCATCCTCTTTCAAATTAGTTTAGGTCCCAATTTATAGTCATTAGGGTTAGACTTAGATTTAGGAAGTTTTTAATTTGATTGTTTGTAATTTGATTAGTTTGAAATCAGATTTGATTTTGTGTATGTTTTAGAATTAGGGTTTCAGATCTTGTAATGTACTTGATCCATTTTTGTATGTACATTCATAAAAATCAATAAAAATTGATTTCCAATATTCTGATTTGATTTGATTCAGTAACCTGGATTTTTTGGGCTTTTGTGTTAACTGGTGAAGAAGAAAGAACATTGGGCGCAACTTGGGGATTAGGGTTTCATACCTTTTAGTTGACTTCAGTCAACTTCCCCAATAATCAGAATAAATAAATAAGTAAAAAGTAAAAATTAAGATAAAGTGTGACAAATATTTAGTATTGATCTTGGGTCAATTGAAACTTCTAAAATACATAAATAATAATAGTTGATTAAAAATAGTGAAATAATAAGAATATATTGAAATTGTTTTCTGAGTTGACTTAGTCAATTAGATTTAAAATTAGCAAAACTTACGCAAAATGAAAATACAAAACAAAATAATAAATAATAAGTAAAATTGTTTTGTAAATAATACGAAGTTCTCAATAATAAGTTAAATATAAACGGTCTCAGAGGGTTATTAAATAATGGCAGACCTCAAATTTTGACCAAAAACTTTTGAAGGATAAATTGTACAATAAACCAAAAAGTAAAAAAAAAGAGGCAAGGATAACGCACTTAACTCATCAATGCATAGAGTGTGGGTTCACGTATCTATTTTTAACAAGGGACTAAATCAATAGATACGAGAAGTGATGCTATCGTAGATTCCACATTCTTACCATAACCTAGGGGGTAAGTAATGCATGTACCAACTCCATTTATGCCAAGGGACTAAACAATAGAGTTGAAAAAAGGTCTAAAAATAAACTAGCTAGAGCTTCGGGACTAACATAGCGAGTTGCATTGCAGACTTGCATATTTATCACAACCTAGGGGATAAATAATGCGGGTTTGATGTTTGAATTTGAAATTTAAAGTTTGAAAATTGAATAAACTAGGCCATGGATATGAATCATAGATATGCCACCTAGTATTATTTTTGGTTCGCAGTACCTCTAAATGTTGTGTCTATTCTCAACCGAGGTATGTGTAATGGTGTGAAAAATGATAAGATTTGAATTTTTGATTCACGCATGTGACTTAGCTAGTGAATAGGCCTTAAGATTCCTCGTAGAATTGTTGGGACTTTGTAGTTTGAAACGTATGTACGATTGACACATTTATGTATGACTCCCAATGATAATGTTTTTGATAATATATTTTGTATGTGTATACACCAAGTATTATGAATGTTTTGATAATTCTCTCATCGATATGATTTTTGTATGTCAGATGCACCAAATGTTATGAATGGTCTTGATACCTGGACATGGTTATGCTTGATGCATGTTTTAATGCATGGTACATCTTCGTAATGTAGGCTTGGTGATAATTCTTTTGATACAATTTCATGTGCTGGATGTAATTATGCTACTATTTATGAGTGAGATGCGCAAGGCTGATTACGCTTTAAATGCTAGAGGGAAATGTATGAGACTGTTTATATTTAACTGAACTGTTGATAGAATTGTATGAGGTTGCTCATGCTCGTAGAGTTGCCTATGATGAAATGTTGATGCGAATACGTGAGGTTGCTCATGTCTTAATGCTAGTAAAAAAATTGCATAAGGATGCTTACATTTTGGATTGATGATATGCATCATTAGGGTTACCGGTAGATGACAAACATGCAATTGGAAATGTGAAACAAACGGTAAGGTTTCTAACGTCGATAAGGTTCTTGGGAAACAACCAGGTGATTGGAAAATGAACAAACAATAAGGTTACTGACATCATCAAGGTTATCGGGAAACATCAATCAGGTGATTGTAAAATGAAAAAATAGTAAGATTACTAGCATCAGTAAGGTTATCGAGATACATGAACAATCATTAAGGCTACTGGCATCATTAAGGTTACCAGGAAACATCAATCAGGTGATTGGGACAATAAAAAAACAGTAAGGTTAATGGCATCAGTAAGGTTACTGGGATACATGAATAATCAGTAAGGTTACTAGCATTGGTAAGGTTACTGGGTAACACCAATCATGTGATTGAGATAATGGACAAACAGTAAATTTACTGGCATCAATAGTGTTACCGAGATACATGATCAATCAGTAAGGTTACTAGCATTGGTAAGGTTACCAGAAGACATCAATCGAGTGATTGGGATGATTAGCAATAAGGATAAACCTAGTTGAAAGGTCGTTACCTATTAATTTAGGGATTGATTTTGGGTTGATAATATATGTTCCTCTGGTAATTGATTTTGGATTTTTGTGGGAAGTCCCGAGACTTGATCTCTGCCATGACTTTCTTTGTGCAGACGCTAGTATGGTATGATGCATTTGATGTGGATAGTTGGTCGTAAATGATTTTTGATGAATTGCCAATGAAGAATTGGGACTTAAGGACCATGCTTATAGGGATAAGCTAAATGAATGAGATGATATGTAGGGAATGATGCTAGAGCGAAGTGAATTAATGAATGCATGATAATGATTTATGTTGACCTGAATGTATTGACTAGTGCCCCTGCAATGAGTCATAGACTGTTAAGTTTTAGAGGATACTTAATAATAAGGCAACTTGTCAAAAGTAAATAGGATGTTATGTTATCATGACTTCCCAACACTTGTTATGATTTTAATGATTGTCGATGAGAAGTTTGAAAGTATAGGGATGACTTATCCCACCGAAGCTCACTTTTTGCCCCTATTGGTAGGGTCTTTGAAAGATTTATCTGAAGAGTAACTTAGATCC
Source organism: Vicia faba (assembly GCA_948472305.1). Lineage (NCBI taxonomy): Eukaryota > Viridiplantae > Streptophyta > Magnoliopsida > Fabales > Fabaceae > Vicia > Vicia faba. The sequence goes on along the minus strand of OX451737.1, from coordinate 1,268,254,984 downwards.
CATCATGTAGGGATATGAACTTGATATGGAATTCCTTAGTATTTGAAATTTGAAAGGTATTCCCCTGATTACTTGTCACTCTAAGAGGTTCTTCGAATCTTGACCTGGCTTCCCCAGATTAACTGGACTCTTACTCAACGAAGTTTTCAAATGTTCTTATGTCCTTTAGGGTAATCGGATTTCAAGATGCTTTTCCCTCGCTCAATGGAGTTCTAAATTAAACTTGTCCCATGGGACGATAAAACTCTTCATTTGACACTCATTGTGAAAGTTTCTTTGATGTTAAGCACTTGTTTATACCCAAACAATGTTTATTAGGAGAATGATAATTCTAATGCAAAGTTTATGTTTATCTTGAAGTCCAAAGAATTTTTATGGAAATGATGTCGTAATATTGATTATTTGCATGAAAGGTGGTATGATACCAACTCAAATGATTTAGCAAGTCTCTTGTACTCTCGTTACAGTATGCTTCCGAAACAACCCATGCTTTAGTTAGGACTTTTAAAGGTTGTAACGTGGTCTATTTCACGATTTAAGAAACAAAGGATAAAAGGCTCGAATTTTATTTAGCCCGCCCCATTCTCCTTGATGTTCTTCATTCCTAAGTTTAATTAAATTAACAGATGCATTCAACTTGCAAGATAATTTCCATAGTTGTAGTGATGATTAAAATTATTTGATGATTTATGAGGTGGCAGTCACAAGTTTATTTTCCATTTTGTTTTCAATCCCTTATAGACTGATTCTTTTTAATTTCCTGGTCTACCGGGATGCCTTAACTTTTGTCTAAGTCAACTTTTTTCTTTCTTTCTGACTTAGAGGGCTCTCTTGTTTGGAAACAAATTTTGAGTTTTTTCCTTTTGAATGATTGTGACTGCCATCTTGACTTTTGTGAACCTTATCTTTATTTCTTCCCTGATCTTTGATGATGTGCATGAGGAAAAGGACATGTTTGAACCTCTTGTTAGATAGACTGACTCTCTTGAGATTAGAATGCTTTGTTGAATTAATTGAAATTTACCTTATTTGGGGAGGCATAGGGATGGGGTCATGTACTCTTCTTGGCCTTATTTGGCGAGGTATATAGGGTCGACATTATGGATGAGCTTGTTGAGGAGTGACTGCTTCAACTTGATAATAGTACCCACCTTTTTATTTCCGCGCTACAACATTTTCTTCTTCCTCTTTCTTCTTCGAGAAGTTAGGAGCGAATTTCTTCGTATCAAAGGATGCACTAGATGCCCCTTGTATTTTTCCACTCTTCAGACCAGCTTCAATTTGTTCCCCAATTATTACTAAGACGGAGAATCCTGAGGAGAGATTGCCTACCATCTTCTCATAATATAGACCTTGTAAAGTACTCATGAACATGTCTACCAATTCCCTCTCAAAGAGTGGTGGTTGTACACGGGTTGCCATTTCTCTCCATTATTGAGCATACTCTTTGAAAGATTCACCCTTCTTTTGAGACAAGTTTTGTAGTTGCATACGGTTAGGAGCCATGTCCAAGTTGTATTTGTATTACCTTAAGAAGGCGTTAGCAAGGTCATCCCATGATCGGATATGTGCTTGTTCCAACTGCATATACCAATCCAAAGATTCCCTACTCAGACTGTCTTGGAAGTAGTGGATCATCAACTTATGATTGTGAGCATAGGAAACCATTTTCCTACAGAACACGCGTATATGATTCGTTGGGCACGTGAGTCCCTTATATTTTTCAAAGTCAGGTACCTTAAATTTGGGAGGAATCACTACATTTGGGACTAAGCACGTTTCTAGAGCATCAACATCGAAAGCATCATAACCCTCCACAATCTTTAGTCTTTCATCAATATCTTTGAATTGATTGACTGCCTCCCAAATTATTTTTGCTGAGGCAATTGAGTCATGCCTCCCAAATTGTGGTCTCCATACTATAAGTCCATATAATCATCCAAGTTGGGAGGATTGTTGATCGAAATCAGCAGAGTGTGGGATGCCCCCACCTTCAGAGGATGTGGAACTAAACCTTCAGTCATGATGATTTCTTGTTGGAAAATAGTTTTCTTGACGGCACCAGATTATGGCTCATGTCTTGGTTGGTGATCGCTCGATGCACCAATAGTTTGGGCCACTTCCTCAAAAGCTACCTTGGGAATTTCTTCTTGTCTTGCTATGATTTTTTTAAGGAAAGCAAGACCTGACTCATATCTTCTTTCATTGAATCGATGTTTCCTTTCACCTGTTCCAAATCTTCTTGAAAGACCATTTGGTTTTGCTCAATATGTTCCATTATCCTTTTTGATGATATCTTGTTATGGAGGTCGGGAAGTCAATTCGTCTCGTCCGATGATTTAACTGGAGGTGATATGAGAAAATGATTTTTTTTTATAAATGATAACGTGATGCTTGTGGTTGGATGAATGTGTATGAATATGCCAAGTATTTGTTTAATGTGTTATCCATTTGGGATTTCTTTTTAGTATTTGTTATATTTTTTAAAAATTCTATGTGAATAGGACATAAGAAATGCAAGGGATGAAAACGTAATATGGTACTAGGATGATAAGGGTATCCTTAGTGGGTAGGTTCTGAAGGATATAAAAACACAAGAAAGGGGGGTTTGAATTGGGGTTTTCAAAAATTAAAACAAATTAACACGATGGTTTATGCTGGTCCGCTTGAACTCAAAGCTACTCCAGTCCACTCGTCAAGGTGATTTCGCCTCTCTCAATCGAGGTCTTAATGCATTGATAAAAGATGATTACAAAAATCACAAAGACAATCGTCAACGTCTTCTTGAGATCAAACCACAACTTGGTTTCTCAAGGAATTACAAATTTAAACAATTATACAATGCGTGTACAAATGCTTTTAACAAGCTATATCACAATTGTGATGTTTACATGATTTTTAGCCCAAGAATAACTTAAGAGATAAAAGATTTGAGAGTCTTTTAAGCACTCTTGTTCGTATACGTGAGATTTGTGTATTGATCCATCTTAATAGTCCTCTTTATATAGAAAAGCTTCAGATCCGTTGGAGACATATATATTTATTTTTGGAAGGTTAATGGTTTGAGGTATTAACATTCTTTCCAAAGATACATATTTTGTTCCCTGTAATAAAGTTCCAGCCGTTACTTTCTTAAATGAGATTAATGATGTTAAATCTACAGACTTTCAGAACTGTTAGTGCATGTTATCAGAACTTCAATTTTATGAATTTGTTGAAGCTTCTTTGTTCTTCCAGAACTTTCTCAACAGAGTTTAACTAACAACTTGGTGCTTTAGAAGTTTGTCTTTTTCATCATAACATCTTTTAATAACGTGTTTCCAAATGAATGGGAAAAGAGTGAATAACCCAAAAAGAGAGGGAGAGAATCTAAGTTTGGAGGTTGGTTATGCAAAGGGAAGGTATTAACACCCTAAACATCTATGGTACTCTGCATGAACCTCTTTGAAAATTTGTGTATTTTGGCTATAAGAGTTGTATAAAAAAATAGATTGTGGGATGAGTAAAGAAATATTTTTTACAATTTTTTCACCCTCCGTGGTTGCGAACCTTTAGTGCCTACGTACCATCTTCCGTGCAATAGCGGATCAGGGTACACGTAGTTCACCTTTAAAAATTTTAAAACACAAGCGTGTTGGTTTAATTTTAAGAGACAAGACATCATCGTCTTATCCGAGTGGAAAACATACTTACTACCCACAATTATGAGAAAGGAGAATTTGCGTCATCTCAAAGTGGAGGATATGGCTTGGATTTTGAAAATCAACAAAGCTTCGCTCAACACCCAAGTGGAAAATATCTCACTTCACTATATATCATAGAAGTATAGTAGTTCGCATCACTACAAGGATTGACAAGAGTCTAATATTTTGAGAAAATATTAAAGTAAAAAGCCAAAGTGGCAAAATGGTTTGAATGAGATAGATTGACTTTTAGTCTTCTCACAAAAATGTCAAAGTATTATTAAGTTGATTAAAGTTTGATTAAGAAAATATTTTGAAAATACATGGACATGAGTCCAAGTTTATTATGAAAGCAGTTCAAGTTCATAAACAAGAAGAGTTTTCAAACGAAGAGAGAAGATTTTTGAAATTAAAGTAGATGGGAGGAGATGAAGGGACTATCCTAAGGCATAAAGTAAAAGCTAGGGGAAAATAACCGTCTAACCAATAAGAAGCCAACACTTAACATAGTGAGTCGATGTAGAATTTCCATCCTTTGGACTGAAACCAAGCAAGCAAAGATAATAAACCTCTTAAGAAACCAAGCTTCAATTTCATTAAGTCTTGACAAAAATTGGGCAGAGTAACAGCTATATATAGATGAATTCCATATCACAGACATAGCATGTAATCACAATAACTTGCATACAAAATAAACAAACAGCCCAATGTCTTAGGGTAAACCCCAAGAACTCCAGACAAAATAACAGTTGAGGTCACAAGGTCTCAAAGTAGGTTAAGATCTCTACTCCTAAGTCCAAGAAGTTCACAATTTCCATAATGCCAAGGATAGTAACCAAGTATTCCAAGTAACATTAAAGTTTTTTAGGGTTCAAGTTGATTATTAAGTATATTCAAAAAAAGAAATGAAAAAGCTCAAATCAGCAAAATAAATATGACATAAAAGAAAAGTGCTCAAATGAGCAAAGATGAAAATAGCATGAAATGTAAATGCAAAAATAAATATGCTTAAAGTAAAAGCATAAAATAAAAGCACAAAATAAAATTTATTGTTAGAAATTATAGGTTAATTGAATGACCATATTGAAACTTGCATTTGAAACTCATTAGAATATTTATAAAATCAAAGCCTCTCAACAACAAGTTTCATTTGCTTTTTTTCAAGTATATCATCCATTCAAAATTCTCTAGGCAATAATAAATGATCAATGATGTTTAAGTGATTCACTTTGACCAAAGTTTATGAAAATTCATTAGATGATTGATAAGAACAAAGCATCCTAACAATGAATCTCAAAGTTATTGGATCAAAGGATTCAAATCAACATACCCCGGCTTAAAAACATGGGTTTGGACTACATGATCATTTCTCGAATCGAGACAAAATTTAGCGCTATGTTAAGCAATCGTAAGTGGACTTATATAGAAATCACACCTATTTTGAGGCCGGTCAATAGAAATTTATGTGTCCTATTAATGTACCCAAAATTTTTCCCTCTCACTTATAAAGAATTTGCTCACAAGATCTCCTTTGGCTCAAGACTGCATTAGGGTTGATCAGCGCAAGACACCTTCTTAAGAACTGATGACCAAAATTAGGGTTTGAGATTGCACAAGGATATTTGAACTTCCAATGCCCCATATGACTTTCATGGATCATTATGGACCCTCAAGATTACTCATGTCAAGTTTCAAGCTTTGGATCACACTTTTGCTCAATCAATTGAGTAGTTGACCTAAAAATCAATTGTATTGGAGAAAAAGTCAACTATGGCCAATTTACAGTCAAACTTCATAATTTTTGATCCACATCAACATTTTAAACTCATATGTATCATTTGATCAAGTTTGGACCATAATTCCTCAAGAAATTTGATCAAATCTTCAAAAGGGGAAAATGGTCAAAATTAGGGTTTTGACTAGGAAAGGGCAACTTCTGATTTTTGACCTAGCAAATGATCAATTGGTTTAAGGCATGATCTCAAGATTCCAATTGCATCATTTTGACCTATTGACATGGCTCAAAACATTTCTCAAGTCCAATGGATTGACAGATGAATTTTAGTCAACTGATCAAAAGTCAACTGTATACTGAAAAGTCAAAATTTGACTTTTTGGTCAAAATCAAATGTCAAAGATCACAATTCATAAAAGCATGTCAAAATATGAAAATTATTCATCAAGGAATCAAAAATTCAAGATTTCATTTTGAAAAGTTAAAATTTCTAAACTTAGAAATTTTTCTAAGTGTTGGAAATTTCTTATTTTTTTACAACTTTGAGCAAAATTTTTACCATGATGCAAGATGATTCAAAAGAAAATTTCAACATGAAAATTGTAGATCTCCATGAAATATACAACATTGCTTTACACAACTCCTTCCAAAATTTCTTGTATCTCAAGTTATAATTTTAAGAACACATGGTCATGAAACAAAACACTTAGTGAAATTTTGCCCTAATTTGGTCAGGATTTTGACCTAACTTCATGGCACTTTTTCATATAGTTCCAAGGGGAATTTTTAAAAGTTTTTCAAAGAGGGATGGTAGAGCACATTACAATATTTACAAAATGTCCAAGAACTCCTTGAGATCATTTTTGAGTAGGGAGAATCGAAGAGATGATGTTAGGGTTTTCACACTTGAATTACAAGTCATTTTGTGATGACCAAGATTCAAAATTCAAACTTATGCTGCATAACCTCTACTTTGCAGGCCTCAAAATTATTAGGTACTCCTTAATTAATTGCTTTAACAACTGTTAGGGGTCTCAATTCAAGAATTCAATGCAAGGCCATGCTTTATATCCATTTTGGGAAGAAAGTGCACAATGCCATTTTGATAAAGTAGCTTTTTGCACAAAACTTGTTCTTGAGCCTTGCAATTGCTTTCTTCTGATCATACAAGTCCCATAACTCAAGAGAAGCTTGTATAGACACTTACAATCACTCAACCCATGCTTGTACTTCCTCTTGAAACTTGTTTTCCCACTTTTCTTGAAAATCAAGTAACATAGCAATTAGCTTGTAACTTGTACTTCTGACTATCCAAAGCACTCAATACCTTTTGCTTATACATACACAAGTCATTTGCCACAAATCACACACATGCTTAAGCCCTGAAAACACCAAGAATACAGAATCACCAAAAACACCTCAAAACTTGCCATTTATGAGTTTTGAATCCAATCTCCAAATTTGCTCGTACGTTTCTTGGCCTTTTACTTTCAAAAGCTTCTAAATAACATATACAAACAATTCCAACACCTGCAACACCACTGTAACACCTCCATCATTATCCACCATTTTCAAAAATAACACCTTGCACCTTGACTTCTCCAGAACTCCTCAGGCACTTTCAGCTCAAGCCAAGCATCACATTAGATTCCTGGGAACTTGAGGAAGCTAATCCAATCATTAGAACTCACTAAAAGCTACTCAAACTCAAAACATGATACCCTCTTGCAAGGTGAGTTTTTTTGACTTTTGAACTCTTCATACAAGCATCATTAATGGTTTATCTGTGAATGAAAAATGTAGGTATCATTGCCCTAAAGCTAGCCATGTCCATAATTTTCATTTATATTGCTTGAGCTTAGAGAATTTTATGATTGAAGTTTCTGAAATTTTTAGGGTTCAGATTAGGGCCATTCAAATTCATGATTGTCTTTGATCTATAATTTTATTGCTTTGCATTTTTGAAATCGTGAGGAAATTTGCTACAAGTTTCCTGTTTACATTTTTCATTTTTGTTGAGAATTGAACAAGATACAAAGGTTCAGGCTGGGCGTGAGGTTGAAGATGAAGTTGGCCTCAGGAACGTGTTTACCATATGTATTTATGGTTTGATATTAATAAACGGATGTATAGCCATCCCAGTGGTAGAAGCACGCGCCTGTGACTATAGGGACCTGGGTTTGAGTCCTAGTGGTACCCTTTTGGATTTTTTTTACATTTTTCACACATTTGACTTTTTTGGAAGTGCTGGGCCTCATTCTTGTGCCTTATGTTTTTTTTTACTTCTGACCCCCTTGCTGGCTATTCACACCCTGGCCCATTTTATTTTCTCTTTCTCAAATTTTATTTATTTGTTTTCTTAAATATTTTATCTAGTATTAAAAAAAAAATAAGAACATTAGATTTATTTTTTGAGATAGTTTATTTTTTTTTTACACAAAAAATTATTTTATTTAATCATTACTTTATTTATTTTACTAATAGGTTTGTAAATTTAATTTAGAAACTAAATTTTTTAGTTATTTTCTTTCACACAATTAAAATATATCATTTTAATATAAATAGACCAAAAATATTTTATAATATTATAAATTATTTTTAAGACAAAAATACCAAAAATATTCTTCTTATAAACTTAATTTCTTTTTTAACCAATTAATAGATTAGGGTTTTATTTAAATTCTTTTCCTAGTAAATTTAGGTTTTACTTATTTATTTAATTGTTTTTCTTTTAGTTAATTAGGTTAAAACAAAACCCTTTTTTTCCCTAAAAAATCCAAAAAAAAACATCCATTTACTTTACATTTATGTTCTTGTATATTTATTCATTTTGTACAATATTCTTGTACAAATTCAATATGGTTGTAATAGACAATTAGGCTTTATTTTCTTTCAATCCCCATTTATAATTTGTACACCCCCTCCCACAAGTATTATAATAGCGTAGTAATTTTAAATTCTGCAATTCATCGCTTTATATACGAATGCTAGTAATTAGGGTTTGTATGGAAAGACTAAAACCAATCAATTAGAAAACCCTAATCAAAGACAAAACCAAGCATGAAAAACAATACACTTTCACACAAGCACCCTTAGGGTAAAATCCACTTGGTTGCCTTACAAAATGGACATATTACGCATGTGAGGTATCTTAGAAAAAACAAGTAAAATATAAGATCATAGTCTCTTGATGACACTATCTATGTTGCCTTTCAAATGATCTTAGTCCCTAAAAGAGAATGCTAAGATACCTTGAAACATTGCTAATCATGGTTATACGATGACCCACACCCGTCCCGTTTACATCCAAAGATATGGTTACTTACCAAATCAATTGTAAGATAACAATGTTAAAGGAAAGAGGAAATGAACATGAAAGACTTTTTGAGTAGGTAGAATGCTCCTAGTTACTTGATCCTTTCAAAACAAAACATCCTTTCTATTTTAAAAAACAAACACCTACACTTTCAAAACATCTTACAAAATTGAAAACATTTTCAAAAGATCAAACACTTTGTATACATTCTTACGAAAGAGAGTCATTACAAAGGTTGCCTAAACAATGGCTTCTTTACAAAATACTTTCAAAAACCACACAAAGCATAATTTCAAACAAAAGCAAGTGATCTAGCAAGTAACTAAGAGCCCATGGAAAACCATGGATGAAAAGGGTGCTAATACCTTCCCTTTTCATAATTTCCCCCCCGAACTCAAGAAATAATCTCAAAGGTCTTTCCTGTGCTTTTTCACATTTCCTTTTGGATAAAAGAAAAGTCGATGGCGACTCTTGCTAACCACTACGTTTGCGATCAAACTCAAAACACCCAAGTCAGTTCTACCACCGTATCATACTTATGTTTGGAGAGATGATATGTATATCATCCTCTAACAACATATGACACAATAATAAGGGGATAAGATGAAGAGGGATGAGAGAAGAATTAAACCACATTTGAACAAAAAAAATTAGTCAAATTAATATTAAAATCATTCATCTATTTTTATGGAGTTAGACTCAACACCATGGATCCAATGATGTTAATAAAGCTCATGATCAAAATTTCATAGTCCAAGATTAACCAGAATATATACAAAAAATAAAATTGTATTTAAAATAAAGGAAAAAAGTTTTTTAAAAATGATTTTAAAATGAAAATAAGAGGAGAAAATGGCAATTATATTCAAATCAACCAAGAAAAATCAAACGAGGCCATAGAAAAATTAGAAATATACTCAAATGTTTATATAAATTTTTTAGTAATTTTTTTAAAGTCAGAAACTATTTTTAAACTAATTAAAATTGCTCAAATAAATTGAAAAAATATCAAATATAGTAGAAGTCAAAATAAAATTCTAAAACAATTACAGAAGGTCAGGAATAATGGAAATGATGTTGATGAATTTTTTCAGAATTTAAAAATATTCAAAAGGATTTTTTAAGTAATTAAAAACAAACCAAAACAAAGAAAAATTATAAAAAATATCAAATCTAAAAATAAAATTATGAAAAAATAAAATTCATAAAGAGAATATTTTAATATATTTTTGTGAATTTTTTCATAATTCTTGAATCAGAAATGAATTTTCTATGACTTTTTGAAGTTTAAAACAATTTAAATATAAAAATTAGAAATAAAAAATAAAGTCAAAAAAATATGGACCGATGGATGAGAGTCAAAATGCGTTAGTAAGCTAATCCAATAGATCAGACGCATTGTGCATATCATGGTCTTTAGTGGAATAAACACATGATCATTAATTAAATCAGATTTTTGAAAAATAAGTGTGGCACGCTTTCATTGGTTGATAGATGACACGTTAGTCATCTTCAACCTCCATCCAACGAAATCTGCAGGTTTTAGAAACTGTAAAATTAGAAGACGAGATCAGTACCATTCGCTTAGTCTCTTCAAGACGATTCCAATGGTACCTTCATGAAAAATTTATATAAGTTGTAGCTCAGTTGTTTTGGAAGAGAAGTTTTGAAAAGGGATTTGAAATTTCATGGTCAAAACGTACTTCCAGTTGAAAACAGTCATTGCAACTAGAATCAGGATGATGAGAGCTTTATAATAGTATCAAAGTTTGAGAGAATTGATGAAGGAATCTACCTATTGAAGTTAAGTTGCAGAGCTCTGAAACTTGACTTGGCTAGCACGATTCAAGGAGTTTTAAAGCTTAATTCTTCTTCTGTTAGCTTCAGTGAGGTTCAAGAAAGATGAATTGACAAAGAAAAATGATTGAGAAAGGCTGTAAGAGAAAATTCAAAGTTGCAAAAAATTTGGTTCAAGAGAGAGTTTGGTAGGGTGATTCTGGCTCTCTAAACTTGAGAAAATGAATGAGGTATGACCCTCTATTTATAAGGAAGTTTATTGAATGTTCAAGCGTGTGAAATGATGAAGTTTGGAGGGAAATCGTGTGAACCTGATGCACGAGTAAGGTGTGATATGTTTTGCATCAAAACTCATCCAATCCTTGCGTTTTAAGGCTGTAATCCACTTTGGCAAGTTGGTTAAACATGTTTAGAACAAAAACGCATGCTAATTTGATGTTTATAAGCCAAAAAATTAATTCTGACTTATGAAGAAACTTCAGTTTCAAGTTACCAAATTCAAATCAATGACATTCTCAGCTCAAGGAGTCTTAAGACATGATTCTTGAAGTTTTAGAAAGATGAGATTACAAGCTTTACAATGTGCAAATAATGGCATCAAATGGATGCTTGACCTGAAAATTGTAATGACTCAAAGTTGAGAAAAAGAGGTTGACTTTCTATACTTAGAAAATTTCTAAGTTTTTTCATCAAAAACGACTTATAATGTCTTGCATCCAAATATGGCATTCCACTTGAAATTTTCTCTTGGCCAAAAAAGATGGCATGAAGTAGATCTCTTAAATGGAATTTTGAGACTTGAAACATTTAAAAACTCTAAAAATTGAGAGAGTTATGACTTGTTGAATTTGGAAAAAATTCATGAAATGACCTATAATCCTTTGCATACTTAGGGCATCATCTTCCATCCATTTTCACACTTTGCACTTAAAAGAAGGATTGGAATCCATATCTTTAAGATAATTATGGAAAAATAATGGGATCAAGGAGATAAAAATTTACCAAGTTATGATCTTTTGAAGTCACATAAGGGAATTTGATGATTCATCTAGAAGACTTGTAACCTTTCTTCATCATTAGGTACATTCCACAAAAAATTTCCTTGAAACTTTTAAAGTGATTTTTTGATAAACCTTTGAAGAGAAGGATGTCTTTGGAATCACTCAAAATACCAAAATATGAGCAAGATATACCACTTTGAAGTTCAAAACCCTAGCTCCTAGAGCAACAAGATACCTTAGAAATCCTTTTACAATTTTGATCAACTTTCTTGCACAAATACTTTTTTCATATAAGTAGAAGTTGTTGAGAATGATAATGAGGAACCATAGCAACCATAACCACTTCCAAATATTGATAATTGAGGGAAATATGCACTTGTGATCAATGAATCAAGAACTTGTCCAATTAGGTTAAACTTCTTCAATCAACCCTTGTACCTTTGAACTATTTTTGACAACTTGAGGCATGATGAATCATAATAGACTTTGTCATGATATTAATTCAAAATATCTTCAATAATGAAGTTTGAATATCAACGAAGCTTTGTTGAAGAAGGCATGGAAATAAACTCATGAACATATGGATCAACTTGCTAGAATGTGTTGTGCTTTCACCTATGATATCAACAATTAGGGCAAACATAAATTGTATTTATCAGTTAAAAGTTAATCAAAACATAGATGAAAACAAGATACAAATCAAGGTGCTTGGTGATTCCCCATGGGCAAAGCTAAAGATAAGGAGAAGAGACAAACCCTAGTGTGTGATCTTGTTGTGATTGAGTTGATAAGATATGATAGATGAATCTTAGGGGCAAAAATTGGGGTACAACATCTGCCTTTCTTTAAGTGACTTCTATCCGAAGATGCGAAGATTAAAAATCTTCGTGTCGACGCGATTGAAGATGCTTAAATATAAAACAAGCCTTATTTTTGGCCCTAAGATGCCATGCAATTCTTATAATTGTGAATGCAAATGAACAAATCTAAAAAGGACGCAAGACCCTACTAGGGATGTAGCAAATAAAGCAGGATCAAAAGGAAGAGCCGACCAGGAAAATAAATCACTGGTGAACCAGAGACCCGACTCTATTGAGGTAAAGCCCAAAGAGGAGATAAAGCATCATCAACTCAAAGATTGAGGAGAGAAATTAAAGGATAAAAGTGATTGACAGATGACTACGAACTATCCGCTCACTAAGGAGATATCAAAAAGGTAACATCGACCCACCGGGGAAAGAAGTGGTAAGATAATACTAGCAAATACCAATATCAAGGTGGTAATGATAATCAGCACCATTACTCACGAACGAGAACAAATGAACTTCTTCATAGCAATAGAATATTAACGACGAACTACCTTCCACAATGACAAGGCTACCATTCATCGGAAAAAGATCTCAACAACGAACTACCTTCCATAATGACAAGGCTACCATTCATTGGAGTAACGAATCTCAGCAACAAACTAACCTTCCATAATGACAAGGCTACCATTCATTGGAATAATAAATATCAATAATGAACTACCTTCCATAATGACAATTCTACCATTCATTGAAGTAACAAATCTCGACAACGAACTACCTTCCATAATGGCAAGGCTACCATTCATTGGAGTAACAAATCGCAACAACTGACTACCTTCCATAATGATAAGGCTACCATTCATTGGAGTAACAAATCTCAACAACGAACTACCTTACATAATGACAAGGCTACCCTTCATTGAAGTAACAAATCTCGAAAATGAACTATCTTCCGTAATGATAAGGCTACCATTCATTGGAATAATAAATCTCAGCAACGAACTACCTCCCATAATGATAAGTCAACCATTCATTGGAGTAACAAATCGCAACAAAAAACTACCTTCGATAATGACAAGGCTACTATTCATTAGAGTAACAAACCTGAATCTTCTTTGGGAACTGTCAGACTTATTGGGGAACTACAGATTTCTCAAATAAAGAGACCTACCACTTGCTGTTATGAGGAGGAATTGCAAATAATGATTTCCTGGGGAGAGAAATATGACCTCATGGGGAAATGCCAATGTATTCCTATTGAGGAGATAAAATATTCACGTGCAAAATAAAATGCACATTCTCGAACCAGGGCTTAAAACTTGCAGAAATCAAGATAATAACACTGCTGGGTGTTGTACCCCAAAATTTGCCCTCCCATATTTCTCAAATTCTTTAAAGAAGGTATCCGAATGTGTGAGTTTTCTCGAAGAAATATGGTGAAAAAGTGTGCTGAAAGTGCAGTTTTTATGCGCTAAAAAATTCATAACTTGAAGATCGTGGCTCGTTTTGAACCCATTCCGGTGGCCAAAATTCCGTCTTGACATTATCTACGTTTTCATCTCTCACGGCTGGAAGCCAATTTTGATCAGAAGGTCTTCAAAAATGTGGATTTATCAAGTATTTCCGCACAGAAAATTTGTGACAGAAGTTTATTTACGTCATGTTCAGAAAATCATAACTTGGTCGATTTTCATCGTATCGAGCTGGTTCCGGCGCCAAAATTTCACAAATTGAGTTGGATACATTTTCACAGAAGGTATTGAGTTCAAACGGTATTCAAAAGGCCTTTGTTTTTTGCTCAGAGTGCGTGACATGCTGAAAATCCTGAATGCTGAATATTATTTCATCTGAGCCGAAACTTCGAAAATTCATAACTCGGTCAATTTTTATCGGATTGGACTCATATTTTTACACAAGGTCACTGACTCATAGATCTACAACTTTGCTTCAAAAGTCGAGACCAAATTATGCACCGATCAATACCAGTTTTTTATTGAAGAACGTGTCAGAGTCGACACTGAAACCCAAAATAAGTTTGTCTGAGCTGAAACTTCAAAAATTCATAACTAATTCACCGTTTATCCGATTGAGCCGATTTTCGGACAGGAGTTAGTTCTCGATGTCGGCTACATTTTGTCTTCACATTTCAATTTCAAAAATTGCACTTAAGTCCATGCGATTTAGCCTGGAAAGTGACGAACTCAAGTGAACATTGGAGGCCCAATTGCACATTCAAAGCCCATTTTCTTTACCCTAATTTCCATTATATAATCACCTTCTTTTCACACAAACCAGAGAGGAGGAAAAGAGAGAAAAAAACTTGCCACAATACTGTTAGAATATCAAATTCTTTCAAGAACCCTAAAACCTTAAAATCCTTATTACAAATCCCCCTCTCACTACAAACAAGCCATCTCAGTTACAAACCAACATCTTATTACTTCTTCAGTAAGGGTAAGGCTGACTTGATCTCCATGATCAAAAGGGCATAAAAGCATTCATGTCACTACTTTTCCAGTAAGGATTTAGACAGGATCCCATGCAGGTTCATTAAGGAACGTTGAGGCCAAAAGCCAAATGGCCAAAAGCCAAAAGCCAAATGGCCAAAGTAGAAAAACTTATGCATGACACCAATACATGGCGAGACAAACATCCTAGAAGATTAAGGAACGTTGAGGGCAGAACATAAATGGCCAACATCCAGAACACAAATGGCCATGAAACTCAATCTAATGGCCAAAGAATGCAGACCACGGTACTCAGGAGTCAATGAACACGCACGCGATGCCAGAAAGTCAAACAAGGCTTTTTGTCTAATGGGCCAGATTTCTCACAAAAAACCTCCCTTTGGGTCTGAATACCCTCCATGGTTTGCACATTTTTATTTTTTTATTTGATTTTCCTTTTTATTCTTTTAATTGTTTTCAATTGTTTTCTTTAATTTCATAAATTGATTTTCATAAGATAAAAAATAAGAAACTAAAATATATTTAATTATTATTATTTCACTATTAATTTATTTTGTAAATAAACTTTAATAATTAGTTTAGTAAATTAGGTTTTAAAACTTTAATCTTTTTCTCAATAAATTAAAATATGTAGAAATTAGGTTTTTTAACTTTTTATCACTTTTCTTAATAAATAATTTTTTTCTTATTATCATTATTATTAATTACTAATTTATTTTGTAAATAAACATGTACATTAAATATTTAGTAAAATAGGTTAAACTTTAATATTTTTCTTTAATAATTAAAAACAACTTAGAATTGAGGTTTCTCTTGAATTTTAATTTTCTTTATTTCATAAATACAAAAACCATCAAAAAAACATTTCTTTTCTTTAATTTAATAATTAATTAACTTTTCATTCAATTTAATTCCAAAAGGGTCCAACGCCCTCGAACGTTCTATTTTCTATTCTTTTCGCGCATTTATTCTTATTTTTCTTGTAAATATTATGTAACTGTTCAAGCCATGTAATAGTAACTAGGTTTTACTTTCCGCATTTTATTAAAAACGGGTCTTTGTAATTTGGCGATGTATAGACCCGCGCCTTGTAATAGCGTAGGATTTATCTTTCCACATTTAAATTTCCGCACTTTTAAATTATAATTGCATGAAAGAATGAATGTCTAAATAAAAACAAAAGCGTAGATCACCCATAACCTGACAAGACAAAAATAAATGAATCTGACACACAAATCACACACCACCCCTAAGGTACGCCTCACTGTTGCCTTGCCTCGAAAGGTGATCGTCGAGTAGAGGATGTCTTAGTAAGTCCTCATGATCCGGGAACCTGGCATGAGGGTAGCTTCTAAGGTGTCTTCCCATTGCTCTGGTGATCACCATGTCCCGAACCTCGAATTGACCCGAACACCTCCAACGGTGGTGCTACCTACCTCTCAATGGTGGGATGGCACTACTTTAAAGGACATTTACACAGACGAATTCCTTAGGGTAGGTAGACGACTCTAGATACTTGCTCTAAATTTCAAAACAAAACAAAATACTTTTCACACCAACACATTTTCAAAAAGCTTTCGAAAGCAATTTTTCAAACACTCTTGAGGACTGATACAAGAGTCGAACTGGAATTTTCAAAGAAACTTTTTAAACCCATAGTTGAAAAGCAAACAAACCATTTTTGAAAACACAATGAGCAAGTATCTAAGAGCCCATGGATAACCATGGATAGAAAGGGTGCTAACACCTTCCCTTTCTATAATCTACCTCCCGAACCGAGAGCAATCTCTATAAGGAATTTTTCTGTGCTTTTGTCCTTTCCATTTGGAGAAAATAAAAGACGGTGGCGACTCTTGCTTCCGCGACATTTCGCGAACCAGCGTTAAACAGTCAGTTCCAGATCCACCGATCACAGAACTGGCGACTCTGCTGGGGACATTTTTAAAGTGAGGTGTACCTTAGGGTTAGTTCATAACTGTGTTTTCAATTGTATTGACTTGTCTGCTTTAAATTTGTGGGTTGCATGGGAGTTACATAGATCCTAACCCGGATCTGGGGATACCCTGTTTAGGTAGCATAAGCTGTGAGGGACCTGTCCGGCGTAGACCGACACGGGTGAAGCAGTGGCTACGTTGGTGTGGCACCTTGGTCTGTACCGATATCCCTTGTGTTGCAACGAGGAGAATATGGGTCTTCTAAGGAGTCGTTAAGCACCAACAACCTTAGAACCTTAAATGACACAACTTGGCCATTAGAACAGTAGCAGTATGCTACGCCCATTGAGGCTAAACTCTCGTGATGGTTCTGGCTGCAAGAAAAGATTGCGATGCTGGAGTTATGACCGATTGAGGGTAGTCAATGATATTGGGATCCTCTAAGAACCCGGTTACTTTGATAGGACAGGTATGAACCAACAAACTGAGAGAGGGTAGTACCTAGACCTCATGCTGGCCTTAAACCCTAAGGACTTGTCTTGTGTGACTTGTGTGTCTTCCAACTTGACTATTTGCATGCTTGTTATCTGACACTTGAGTTTCTTGCAGGTTTTGTTTATAGTCCTTAATAGGGACTCGTGACAGGGTATACTAAGTTTCTTACAGATTTTGGTTTGCAGTCCTTAATTAGGACTCATAACAGGGTTTACCGAGTTTCTTGCAGGTTTTGTTTTTTAGTCCTTAACTGGGACTCATGACAGGTTTTACTTGAGTTTCTTGCAGGTTTCTGTTTATAGTCCTTAATAAGGGCTCATAACAGGGTTTATTCATATTACCCCATGCATCATGACATCATACCATTGCATACATCCTAACCCATTTCAAGGATCTCAAGGGCTTGTGATGCAGGTCATGATGAATCAAACATCTAGCAAGGGGCAAAGAGGATTTATTTTCCTCTAGCCAAAGTTGTCAGAGGCTATGACCCACTTGATATGGTGAGCTTTGACTCCTGAAGAAGGTTCCCCTAGCCAAGGTTGTTTGGAAAGCAAAATAAGGTTGATGACTTGAGTCAGGGGCTATGACCCACTTGATATGGTGAGCCTTTGACCCTTGGAAGAAAGACTCTCAACAAATATGAAGTTTCTTTCAATCAAGCTACCAGATCCAAATGCTAACAAATTTTCTTGTTTACCCCGCGAGGTCCTTGAAAACATTACATGCATGTCATACTCATCATTGCATAACAGGTATCCTTGTTGCAGGTCACTTACCTTTCTCGCTGTTTATTTCAGCAATGGCTTCACAACAAGATAACCAGGACCTTCACGCTCAAGAGACTCAGTTCAGGGAAATCTTCCTAGGTCTATCCAAGGGGCAGGAAGAGTTGAGGACACTCCTCATGGGGAATCTGATCAGAAAGAGTCCTGAAGATGACAAGGACGAACAGCTGAAACGTCTACAAGCTGAGGTAGACACATTGAAAACCCAGATGCTGGGGCAAAGGGCCCTCATTCAAGGTTTAGCTCAGGAGCAAGGAGAGCTGAGAGCCATGATCAACCAACTTCCTCAAGGCATGAAGCAACCAGCCCAAATCAGGGACCAGGTCATAGAACAGCTTCCAAGAAGGCAAAGGTCGGGTCCAATGAATAGACCTCTCCGAGTTGCTACTACTTCTCAGGTCCAACAACGACCGCGCCAAGAACAACGGGTTGATCAGAACAGGTCGGACGAGCCTAAGAGACAATTCACCTACATCAACATGTCATGGTCACGAGCTTTGCAGCACATGTTAAGGATGAACCTGATTGCGGTGATCAACCCTCCTGCAAATCCAAAGACTTCCTCTCCAAATTACAACCCAGAAGCAAGGTGCGCTTACCATTCTGGTAGCCCGGGGCACGATACTGAGGACTGTTGGGCATTGAAGTACAAGATTCAGAATATGATCGATGCTAAAGAGATCGAGTTCGAGCCCGCCGAGACTCCCAATGTGATCATTGATCCCTTGTCAAAACATGGCTAGGATTGAGAAATTTTTGTTCATTAGAATCTTTCAAGTTGTAATTTTCTTTTGATTGTTCAAGCATTCCATTCATATCAAACGTTGTTATTTCATTAATGCATCGCATATGTCTGTTCTGAAACAATATATTCGTATTCACTAAATGCAAATTATTTTCATATTTTTTTTCTGATGATCAACTCTTAAATGATAATTCTAAGCCTCTTGAGGGAGGATGACGAAAACGATACCATAATCTACAGTATGCTTTTGAACAGACCCCGCTGATAAGGTACAGGCATTGTTTCAATCCCTAAACACTGGAGTTATAAGGAAGATAATCCCTCGTCAACCCCTCTGAGCCAAAGAAGTAGGAGTTTTTCTTTTCGAAAATTAAAACCCTTAATCATAACCTGGGGCAGGGTAGTTCTCTCAGTTGATCCAAGTGCGCAACAAATGGCACCAAAGAGATCCTTACGAAAAAAGACAGTGATGGTTCCGAACAATTGTAAAGACAGGCAGTCATTATCAAAAAATTCATAAATGAAAAGCCCAAAAAGTCAAAACCTATAAAGGGGACTTACGAAACTGGGGCATCCCGCTGACTGTAATTCCAAAAAGGAAACAACTCAGGCAAAAAAAAAACAGGGATAACAAAATCAAAAAGAAAGAGGTCTTATAAACCCTCAACAAAAAGGAATGACTGCCTATTCAAATTAAGTTATCAACATCCGAACCATCACTGGAACATCAAAGCAAAGACTCAACAAGGTCTAACGTACGATCAACTGAGTTTAGGTTTGGAGGACATCACGAAGAGTGGGTGGGTACAAATAATTTGATCCTTTATCCTTTGTTTCTTAAACCATGAACCAGGCCACGTTATAACCCTTAAAAGTCCTAGCTGAAGCACGGGTTAGTTCGAAAGCATACTGTTACGAAAGGTATCCTGACTCCTTAAGGCTTACGGTAAATACGGAGTTGACATCACGTTTTACAAACATTCACTTGTTTTATGAAAAAGAATGCATTTTCAAAATCTTCAAGACAGACATAAGCTTTGCATTTTAACATAACTTTGTTTGCATATGACTTTTTGTTTGAACAGCATAGAAATTCGCACGACGAATGCCTAATGAACAAGAGTACTTCCAATCAAGGGGCACGGCATGATCATTGTCCATAATCTGGGGCAGTCCAATCAAGATTTGGAGAATCTCTAAAAGGCCAAATAGCCTGGGGCAAATCTCCGCATGAGTCACCTGGGGCATTTCAACAATAAATCTTGCCTGGTCAGAAATCTTCTGGTGGCATGACAAAACACTCCTAACAGGGGCAACTCCCTACATTCTGAAAGCACGGACATAGTCGAAAAGATACTACGCAAAATCAAAGACCCGCTAGGTTGACATACCTAGGCAAAAATTAGGGCTTCCCGGCGAACCAAAAGGGTTCGGGAAAAATGAAGGGATGGAATGAAAAAATCTGTACACCCGGCAAGTCGAAAACCTGAAAAGGCGGCTTGGGCAAAAATGGGTATCCCGGTGGACTGAAAACCCGAAAGGGCGGTCCAGGCAAAAGTTAGGGATCAAAGCGTACGACTATGTCCTGTCATCTTGTCACCTGCCTACCAGAAGAAGGTTTGACCCTCAACAATTATCAGCATCCCACATGTGCCTCCCCCATAGAAACAGGGGCAATAATGGGTGGTCTAAGCAATCTTATTGTTCTGTCCTCCAGGGTATCAAGGTAGGTTCCGTTGAAGAACATAACCAATACAGTTCAATACTTCCCCAGGAGAGTCCAATCCAGTTTCCCCAAGAAAGTTGGAATCCATCTCCCCAAGCAGTAAGCTTATCCCCAGTAGATTCTGGAAGCTTATCCTCGCAGAGCACGAACGCGTCCTCCGGCTTTATTCAAAGAGTTATTTCCTTACCAGTATATATAACTGGGTTATCCTCAGCCAAAAGCTACGGAAAGATCATCCTCGACGAAGCCTTCTTATCCCCAACGAAGTCTATTAACACTTCCAACACAACCAGGGTATCCCCAGCAAGTTATTATCAACATTCCAGCAAAGCATCTCTCTCCCCATAGAGTATTGCTTCCCAGCAAGATCATTAGAGTACTTCTCTCCCCGCAGAGTAATCCATTCGCCAAGTTCATTCCCCAACGGAGTCATCTTCTCCTACCGGTATTCTTGCAACTGTCATCCCCAGCGGAGACAAAGTACTATTCTCCAAAATCAGCCCAGGAGTGACTTCCCGACACCCGTCAAGGATTTATTTTCTTAGACAAAAATACATTCATGAACATTACATCTTCATACATTATAGCATGCATATGCATCATACTACACGAATCTCATCAATTTTGAGGACATCTTGAAATCATGCAGTTCATGCATCATGATCTTGCATACAACTGATGCCTTACATTTTCAGGAAAGGACATTATAAAGATGATTACTACCAACTATCGCAACTCTTTCTAGATATAGTTCAGATGTGAACCAGATATGGCGATGTTCTGATACTGCTTCCAGATTTCCTTCTAGATATAGTTCAGATGTGAACCAGATATGGCGATGTTCTGATACTGCTTCCAGATTTCCTTCTAGATATAGTTCAGATGTGAACCAGATATGGCAACGTTCTGATACTTCTTCCAGATTTCCTTCTAGATATAGTTCAGATGTGAACCAGATATGGCGACATTCTGATACTTCTTCCAGATTTCCTTCTAGATGTAGTTCAGATGTGAACCAGATATGGCGACGTTCTGATACTCCTTCCAGATTTCCTTCTAGATATAGCTCAGATGTGAACCAGATATGGAAACATTCTGATACTTCTTCCAGATTTCCTTCTAGATATAGTTCAGATGTGAACCAGATATGGCGACGTTCTGATACTTCTTCCAGATTCCCTTCTAGATATAGTTCAGATGTGAACCAGATATGACGACGTTCTGATACTTCTTCCAGACTTTTTCTAGATATAGTTCAGATGTGAACCAGATATGGCGACATTCTGATACTTCTTCCAGACTTTTTATAGATATAGTTCAGATGTGAACCAGATATGGCGACGTTCTGATACTTCTTCTAGATTTCCTTCTAGATATGGTTCAAATGTGACCCAGATATGGCGACGTTCTGATACTCCTTCCAGATTCCCTTCTAGAGATAGTTCGGATGTGAACCAGGCATGGCGACGTTCTGATACTTCTTCCAGATTTCCTTTCAGAGATAGCTTGGAAAGGCTCCAGATATGGATGCTATTCTTTTGCTAATTCAACACTCCTTCTAGATGTAGCTCGGATGTGACCCAGGCATGGCGACGTTCTGAAACTTATTCCAGTTGAAGATTTCAAGACCTAGACCGATTCAGCTAAATCGACCCTAAGATTTTACTGTTTCTTATCCAGTCAAAGGCCTTCTCTAGTCCAGCTAAATCAACCCCTAACATATTTTCCTGATAAAGACTCAGTAGAAGATATCCAAGATTCTCTTAATGATTACTGTTGAGGTTGAAGTCGCCTATGGTTCTCTCCCCGTTACTGTGGAGGTAGTAATCGTCCCCAGATTCTCTTAGCGTTACTGCGGAGGTAGTAATCGTCCCCAGATTCTCTCAGCGTTACTGTTGAGGTTGTAATCGTCCAAGATTCTCTCAATGATTACTGTTGAGGTTGAAGTCGCCTATGGTTCTCTCCCCGTTACTGCGGAGGTAGTAATCGTCCCCAGATTCTCTCAGCGTTACTGTTGAGGTTGTAATCGTCCAAGGTTCTCTCAGCGTTCCTGTTGAGGTAGTAACCATCCCTGGTTCATTCATCACCTTTTGAAGATCCGGATTCAGCTCCTGTAACCAGTCACGACACATCTACACAAAGAGTTTGAAGACCAGCTCCTGCGACGGGTCAGGTAATCATTTTCTTTTGCAGGTACGCAAGTTATCGCTAAGGAATCTCTTACGCGATCAATATCCAGATGGAATCTGTAAGCCCATCCACTCATCCATCACCTCTCAGCATGGCATCTATAAGCCCATCATCCCATCCATCGTATCTCCAAATGGCATCTATAAGCCCATTCCACCACCACACTGCCACTATGTGAGCGCAAATTTCTGGGCACTCTAGTGTTCAATCATCTTCCACCTTCGGATTACGAAAGGCACGTCAGCCAATCTGCATCCTCAGGTCTAAGAAGATTGAACAGGGGCAACTGTTGTACCCCAAAATTTGCCCTCCCATATTTCTCAAATTCTTTAAAGAAGGTATCCGAATGTGTGAGTTTTCTCGAAGAAATATGGTGAAAAAGTATGCTGAAAGTGCAGTTTTTATGCGCTAAAAAATTCATAACTTGAAGATCGTGGCTCGTTTTGAACCCGTTCCGGTGGCCAAAATTCCGTCTTGACATTATCTATGTTTTCATCTCTCACGGCTGGAAGCCAATTTTGATCAGAAGGTCTTCAAAAATGTGGATTTATCAAGTATTTCCGCACAGAAAATTTGTGACAGAAGTTTATTTACGTCATGTTCAGAAAATCATAACTTGGTCGATTTTCATCGTATCGAGCTGGTTCCGGCGCCAAAATTTCACAAATTGAGTTGGCTACATTTTCACAGAAGGTATTGAGTTCAAACGGTATTCAAAAGGCCTTCGTTTTTTGCTCAGAGTGCGTGACATGCTGAAAATCCTGAATGCTGAATATTATTTCATCTGAGCCGAAACTTCGAAAATTCATAACTCGGTCAATTTTTATCGGATTGAACTCATATTTTTACACAAGGTCACTGACTCATAGATCTACAACTTTGCTTCAACAGTCGAGACCAAATTATGCACCGATCAATACCAGTTGTTTATTGAAGAACGTGTCAGAGTCGACACTGAAGCCCAAAATAAGTTTGTCTGAGCTGAAACTTCAAAAATTCATAACTAATTCACCGTTTATCCGATTGAGCCGATTTTCAGACAGGAGTTAGTTCTCGATGCCGGCTACATTTTGTCTTCACATTTCAACTTCAAAAATTGCACTTAAGTCCCTTCGATTTAGCCTGGAAAGTGACGAACTCAAGTGAACATTGGAGGCCCAATTGCACATTCAAAGCCCATTTTCTTTACCCTAATTTCTATTATATAATCACATTCTTTTCACACAAACCAGAGAGGAGGAAAAGAGAGAAAAAAACTTGCCAAAACACTGTTAGAATATCAAATTCTTTCAAGAACCCTAAAACCTTGAAATCCTTATTACAAATCCCCCTCTCACTACAAACAAGCCATCTCAGTTACAAACCAACATCTTATTACTTCTTCAGTAAGGGTAAGGCTGACTTGATCTCCATGATCCAAAGGGCATAAAAGCATTCATGTCACTACTTTTCCAGTAAGGATTTAGACAGGATCCCATGCAGGTTCATTAAGGAACGTTGAGGCCAAAAGCCAAATGGCCAAAAGCCAAAAGCCAAATGGCCAAAGTAGAAAAACTTATGCATGACACCAATACATGGCGAGACAGACATCCTAGAAGATTAAGGAACGTTGAGGCCAGAACATAAATGGCCAACAGCCAGAACACAAATGGTCATGAAACCCAATCCAATGGCCAAAGAATGCAGACCACGGTACTCAGGAGTCAATGAACACGCACGCGATGCCAGAAAGTCAAACAAGGCTTTTTGTCTAATGGGCCAGATTTCTCACAAAAAACCTCCCTTTGGGTCTGAATACCCTCCATGGTTTGCATATTTTTATTTTTTTATTTGATTTTCCTTTTTATTCTTTTAATTGTTTTCAATTGTTTTCTTTAATTTCATAAATTAATTTTCATAAGATAAAAAATCAGAAAATAAAATATATTTAATTATTATTATTTCACTATTAATTTATTTTGTAAATAAACTTTAATAATTAGTTTAGTAAATTAGGTTTTAAAACTTTAATCTTTTTCTCAATAAATTAAAATATGTAGAAATTAGGTTTTTTAACTTTTTATCACTTTTCTTAATAAATAATTTTTTTCTTATTATCATTATTATTAATTACTAATTTATTTTGTAAATAAACATGTACATTAAATATTTAGTAAATTAGGTTAAACTTTAATATTTTTCTTTAATAATTAAAAACAACTTAGAATTGAGGTTTCTCTTGAATTTTAATTTTCTTTATTTCATAAATACAAAAACCATCAAAAAAAAAATTTCTTTTCTTTAATTTAATAATTAATTAACTTTTCATTCAATTTAATTCCAAAAGGGTCCAACGCCCTCGAACGTTCTATTTTCTATTCTTTTCGCGCATTTATTCTTATTTTTCTTGTAAATATTATGTAACTGTTCAAGCCATGTAATAGTAACTAGGTTTTACTTTCCGCATTTTATTAAAAACGGGTCTTTGTAATTTGGCGATGTATAGACCAGCGCCTTGTAATAGCGTAGGATTTATCTTTCCACATTTAAATTTCCGCACTTTTAAATTATAATTGCATGAAAGAATGAATGTCTAAATAAAAACAAAAGCGTAGATCACCCATAACCTGACAAGACAAAAATAAATGAATCTGACACACAAATCACACACCACCCCTAAGGTACGCCTCACTGTTGCCTTGCCTCGAAAGGTGATCGTCGAGTAGAGGATGTCTTAGTAAGTCCTCATGATCCGGGAACCTGGCATGAGGGTAGCTTCTAAGGTGTCTTCCCATTGCTCTGGTGATCACCATGTCCCGAACCTCGAATTGACCCGAACACCTCCAACGGTGGTGCTACCTACCTCTCAATGGTGGGATGGCACTACTTTAAAGGACATTTACACAGACGAATTCCTTAGGGTAGGTAGACGACTCTAGATACTTGCTCTAAATTTCAAAACAAAACAAAATACTTTTCACACCAACACATTTTCAAAAAGCTTTCGAAAGCAATTTTTCAAACACTCTTGAGGACTGATACAAGAGTCGAACTGGAATTTTCAAAGAAACTTTTTAAACCCACAGTTGAAAAGCAAACAAACCATTTTTGAAAACACAATGAGCAAGTATCTAAGAGCCCATGGATAACCATGGATAGAAAGGGTGCTAACACCTTCCCTTTCTATAATCTACCTCCCGAACCGAGAGCAATCTCTATAAGGAATTTTTCTGTGCTTTTGTCCTTTCCATTTGGAGAAAATAAAAGACGGTGGCGACTCTTGCTTCCGCGACATTTCGCGAACCAGTGTTAAACAGTCAGTTCCAGATCCACCGATCACACTGGGGACCATCCATCTAAACCAGAAATAAATCGGAGTGAAACACTAAACCAGAATAACATCTCATGAGAAATAAACTCAAGAGGGAACCATGTTCTTTCTCGAAAATGAGCTGAAAGGAAGGCTAAAGCAAAATCCTTCCATGAGGGATAGCTCAGCAGGGAAATTGAAAGGATATACACTTTCTGCTTAAAACTGACACTCTATTGGAGAGAGGATAACACAACTCTGTAAAACAGGGTAACATGCCAACAAAATATTAATGGATACACATGAGTAATGATTTTCTAAAAATTAACTATGCATGATGTATGTATGAATGTATGAATGTTATCATGTATATGCTGACAAAACAAACGTATGACACTGGGGACAACCAGACAAAATCAACTTGGGTACAACCAATACTCGGCTAAATCACATCTAAGATGAAAATTTCATGAGAAAGTAAGCACCAAATGAGGAAACAAATTCCTATTTCACGGCTTAAATTTATTGGGAAAGAACAAAATCATAACAGTAAACCAATACAAATATTGGGATATAACAACTTCCTCCAGGCTTCACCGGGGAATATCACACAGACTTCAAAGGAGATAAAGAAAATGTTTCACGGTCTGTACTTCTATTAGGGATTGCCATACTGACTTTACTAGGGAACACAAAACCACATTTCTGAGACATCAGCCGGGGATATTGTATTGTCTTCATCGGGGAGGATAAAAACATATCGTCAAGGGGCACCAAGATACATTCTTCAATACTGAGGGTGATGATTGCACCAACTTCTCTGGGGAGAAATTATGAAACTTCACGGGGATAGCCTTACCCAGGGATTTAAGAAATCAAACTTATGGGGATTTTAAATCAAATCCGTCACTTGGCGGGAGAAAACACAAAGAGTTGACAACTGTTTCATTATTTCTTAGAAAAGACATTTCCCTTGTCTGGTTGTCGGGAAAACAAACAACAACAAAAAATGCTAGCACTGCAAAGGGTGATGCTTTGCAAATGGTTCCATCTCAGCACACTAATGCGAGTGAAGACCTTACTGGGGAATCTGGGGTAGAGACTTCATAGCATGCAAACTCGAAATCAGAATGTACCAAGACTTGACTGGGGAAATGGGATCACAAACCCAATACCCCACCATACTTCAATTATCAGAGAAACACAAGAAGATTATACTCGCACCAGCAAAAGTAACCTGGGAGAGTCTTCCTGGGGAATTCAGACCTCCAAAACAAAATTTTGAGTTCGTCCATTCCTGGAGCCACTATTTTTGTTTTCCTTGAGTCACAAAATCTAAAGCAAGAAGTGATTTGTAAATTATTTTCAATTTTTTTTGTTATATAATCTGTTTGATTTGAAAATTACCATCAATAATAAATGAAGTCTTTGTAAGCTGAATAAAATAATAATTGCAAAGAATTGGATAAAAGCTCAAACTTTATTAATAGAATGGTAGTCTGCAAATGGAGAGAACCATAGTTGATTACAAAGTTTGGAAAATGGTAATATACATTGGAAAAGATACATTGAAATACAATGGCCATTATTCTCCCTAACAACTTTGAATTCTTGAGCAGAGACTTCGATTGAAGATCAGTGAGGATCTAAGATGATTGTTGCTTCAACGATCAAGTCTTGTATGATGAATTTACTTTCCAGGAAATCCCTACCTTTTGCCTAGACTGCCCTTGCGGGTTTTCAACCTACCAGGAACATTTATTATGTTTATGTCTCTAATTTTTACCTAGATCGCCCTTTCGGGTTTTCGTCCTACCGAGACGCTACTTTTTTCCTTAGCTGCCCTTTCGGGTTTTCATCTTAGTAAGTTGTTCTTTTATTTTTCTATGTGAAGTATTTCTTGACTGCATCAACATTCAGAGGACGTGGGAACTCCTCGCCATCCATTATTTCAAGAATCAATGCACCGCCATGGAAGGCTTTCTTGACAACATATGGGCCTTCAAAATTGGGAGTCCACTTGCCCCTAGAATCAATATTAAAAGACATGATCTTCCTGAGCACGAGGTCGCCTTATCTGAATTCACGAGGCTTCAGCTTCTTGTCAAAAGCTTTCTTCATTCTTTTCTGGTATAACTGACCATGACACAAGGCCGTCATTCTTTTCTCTTCAATCAAATTCAACTGATCAAACCTATTATGGATCCATTCAGCCTCTGAGAACTTGGTTTCCATTATCAAGCGTAAGGAGTGAATCTCAACCTCAATGGGGAGCACTTATTCCATGCCATATACAAGAGAGACGGGGTTGCCCATGTTAATGTGCGGACAGCTGTTCGATACTCGTGTAGAGCAAAAGGGAGCATCTCATGCCAATCTTTGTAAGTAACAACCATTTTCTGGATGATCTTCTTGATGTTATTATTAGCAGCATCAACAACCGCATTCATCTTTGGCCTGTAAGGAGATGAATCATGGTGGACAATCTTGAACTCTTCATAAAGTTCAGTCATCATCTTGTTATTCAGGTTTGAGCCGTTGTCAGTGATAATCCTGCTTGGCACACTATACTGACATATCAGATTATTCTTGATAAAACGCACTACCACCTGTTTAGTGACATTAGCATATGAAGCTTCTTCCACCCATTTGCTAAAGTAGTCAATTTCCACCAAGATAAATAATGTCTGTTCGATGCCTTTGGTTCAATCATTCCAATCATGTCAATACCCCACATAGAAAAAGGCCATGGGGAATAAATGACATTGAGAAGTGTTGGAGGCACATGAATTTTGTCAGCATAAATCTGACACTTATGGCACTTCTTTGAAAATTTGTAATAGTTAGATTCCATTGTCAGTCAATAGTAACCTACCCTAAGCATATTCTTTGCCATCGAATGTCCATTGGAATGAGGACCAAAGGAACCTTCATGGACTTCATGCATCAACATGTCTGCTTCGTGTCTATCCACGCATCCGAGCAAGACCATGTCATAATTTCTTTTGTATAGCACATCTTCATTGAGGAAAAAGCTTCCTGCCAACCTTATCAATGTTTTTCTATCTTTATTTGATGCACCAGCTGGGTATTCTTGTGTATGGAGAAAATGCTTGATATCATAATGCCAAGGCTTGTCATCTGACACTTCCTTTGTTGCGGACACATGAGCCGGTCTATCCAAACGTCGCACTATGATACGAGGCACGTCATTCCAAGTATTCACTTGATACATAGAAGCTAGAGTTTCCAAGGCATCCGCCATTTGATTTTCGTCTCTGGGAATATGATGAAATTCAACTTTGTTAAAGAAGGATAGTAATCTTCTAGCATAATCTTTGTAAGGGATCAAGCCAGGGTGACGAGTATCTCATTCTCCTTTAATCTGATTAACTACCAAAGATGAATCACCATAGACATCTAGAACTTTGATTATGAGATCAATGGCTTCCTCGAGACCTATGATACAAGCCTCATACTCCACCATGTTATTGGTACAATCAAATTTCAGCCTTGTGGTAAAAGGAATGTGTGATCCATGAGGAGTGATAATTACAACGCCAATTCCTTTCCCTTAATCATCCATAGCCCCATCAAATATCATACCCCACCAAGATTCAGGATCAGGACCTTCCCCAGGTAAAGGTTCATCGCAATCTTTTTCTTTAAAGAACATCACATCCTCATAAGGGAAATCAAACTTGATAGATTGATGATCATCAACCAGTTGGTGAGCAAGATTATCCACCGGCACACTACTTTTTATAGCCTCTTTGGTGCGGTATTCAATATCGTATTTAGACAACAACATCTGCGAGTGAGTAATTCTCCCGGTAAGGGCATGCTTTTCAAAGATATACTTAATTGGATCCATTTTGGAAATCAACCAAGTATTATGATTCAACATATATTTCCGCAACCACTTTGTCTCCCGAGCCAGAGCATAACATGTCTTTTCCAACATAGAATACCGTGACTCGCAGTCAGTAAATTTCTTACTGAGATAGTAGATGGCATATTCTTTCTTTCCTGTTTCATCCTGTTATCCCAAAATACAGCCCATAGAATTATCCAACACTGTCAGATATATGATCAATGTTCTTCCTTCAACGGGAGGGAGCAAGATAGGAGGTTCAAGCAAATATTCTTTGATACTTTCAAATGCCCTTTGGAAATCATCCGTCTACACATAACCCTGATCTTTCTTTAAAAACTTAAAGATCTGTTTGCACATTGCATTCATGTGCGAAATGAATATGGAAATGTAATTCAACTGCCCAAGGAAGCCTCTAACTTGCTTTTCGGTGCTTGGAGAAGGAATTTCCTAAATTGCTTTGACTTTATCAGGGTCAAATTCAATTCCTTTCTAGATGACAATGAAACCTAGCAATTTCCATGATCAGACACCGAAGGTGCATTTGTTTGGATTCAAGTGGAGACGATACTTCCTCAAACACTGAAATAACTTCAACAAATCTTCCACTTTCCCTTCTTCGGTCCGAGTTTTGGAAATCATGTCATAAACATATACCTCGATTTCCTTTTGCATCAGATCATGGAATAGGGTTATTATAGCCCTCTGATATATTGCACCCGTGATCTTCAACCCAGAGGGTATCACTCTGTAACAAAATGTTCCCTAGGGTGCGATAAATGTTGTTTTTTCCATGTCCTCGGGAGCCATTCTTATTTGATTATATCCGGAAAATCCATCCATGAACGAGAATACTTTGAATTTTGTTGTGCTATCAACCAACATATCAATATGTGGCAATGGAAAATATCTTTTGGACTAGCTTTATTTAGATCTTTGTAATCTACGCACATGTGAACTTTTCCGTCTTTCTTTGTTACAGGTACAATATTGGCAATCCATTGAGGATACACCGATGCCATAAGAAAACCGACAATTATTTGTTTTAACA
Source organism: Vicia faba (assembly GCA_948472305.1). Lineage (NCBI taxonomy): Eukaryota > Viridiplantae > Streptophyta > Magnoliopsida > Fabales > Fabaceae > Vicia > Vicia faba. The sequence continues at coordinate 1,268,224,083 of OX451737.1, read as the reverse complement.
CTTCTTCTTTGATTTTCACTGCCATATCAAGGGGAGTTCTTCTCAACTTCTACTTGACTGGCAGGCACTCTGGCTTCAAAGGAAAATGATGCTCCATAATATTAGTATCTAGACCAGGAATATCTTGGTATGACCAAGAAAATATCTCCACATACTCTTTCAATAATTCAGTCAACCTGCTCTTCATATCAGGATGCAACAATGCTCCAATTTTGACTTCCTTTGGATCTTCCTCTGAGCCCAAATTGATTGTCTCTAACGGATCTTTATACGGCTGAATGGAATTTTCCTCGTGCTCGAGTAACCGTGAAACCTCTTATAGATTCTCATCATATTCTTCTTCTTTGGTCCCATACACAGGATATTCAAAGTTAGGAGAGGGTGCAGAGTCATTATATTCAACAAGTTTTTTAATTAATCTGAACATGTGATTTATGATTGCTTTTAGAAACTGAGACATATATCAAGTGATTATGCAGATTTATTTACAGTTATTATTTATTCAAAAAGAAAAGGTTTTTTCTGATTACCATTTTCCAAGAAAAAGCAGAAAATAAAAACATAATTTGAGAGTCAAAGACAACTTTTATTTATGATTTTAATGATCAAAGAAAACAGATAAGCCCATACAATATTAACTTTCACCTTGGGCAGAGTGAAAGCTTTTTGAAAAGATAAACAAAACAAATTACTTTGAGACATGGATGCAAGAGGAAACATCAAAAGTGACCCAATTTTGGATTCTAACTCTAGGCGTCACATAATTCATCATCTCATGTTCTTCTTCATCCTCCACAATAGCATTAACTCCGGAAACTGTTGGGTGATGGTATCCTCCGCTGTGGAAAATATCCTGATAGCTACTCACAATAAACTTCGGCTTTAAGTTTTCACCTTTACCATTCTTTGCAGAAAATCCCAGTCCAGCCTTGTTCTTGTTCATCGGAAGGTAAATAATATGTCCCCACATTTTACTTGGGCCATTGCACATAACCTGTTGAGCATCTTTGAATGAAGCCATAGAATTCTCATTCTCTCTTACGTTATCAACGGATAAAGCTTGGAACTGCGTTCCAACAACAACTTCATCTGCTTCTATAACACTTAAAGATGATAGATGAGATATCAGCAATGCTTGCTCTCCATTTATAATAACCTCCTTTCCTTCTCGCACGAACTTCAACTTTTAGTGCAGAGTTGAAGTGACAGCGCATGCCTCATGTATCCATGGACGTCCCAGTAAGCAACTGTATGCGGGTACAATATCCATGACTTGGAAAGTAATCTGGAAAAGGTGTGGGCCTATGTGGATAGGCAGATCCACTTCCCCAATAATAGGCTTCCTTGATCTAGTGAAAGCTTTTACAATAATACCACTTGGGTGGATGGGAGCCCCTTGATACTTCAGCTTTATCAGCGTGCTCCTCAGTATAACATTTAAGGCGGACCCATTATCAATCAGCACATTTGACAAAAAATCATTTTTACAGTTCATGGATATATGGAGAGCCGAATTGTGATTCCTCCCTTCGTCAATAAATTCATTATCACAAAAGCATAGGTTATTACAGGACGTAATATTACCTGTCACACTGTTGGATTGATCTAACAATATATCACACTCCACAAAGGCTTGATCAAACACCCGCATTAAAGATTCTCTATGGGAAGCATAATTCATCAACAATGCTAGGATATATATCTTTGAAGGAGTGTGCAATAACTGATCTATAATTCTGTAGCCGCTCATTTTTATAATCTTCAAAATATCATCCACATCTTTCTCCAGGGTAGCACCACTGGACTCCCCTACAACTTTCTTATTCTCAACACTTTCCATAACTTTCTTACCAGTATTATCATTTCCTCGAACAACCGGTGCAAATACACGACCACTACGGATCACTCTAATAGTCTCAAAAATATTCTCAATATTAGACAAAGGCTGGATGGGAACTTCCACACCATCCTCTAAAATAGTAGCATTGTACTTGTACGGTACAACTTTGTCTGATTTGTAAGGAACAGGCCCTGACAAGCTAATCACCACCGGGGAAACAACTGGCTTGCTACAATATTCAATCTCAACAGGGTAAGAATCATTAAAACAAGTCACAATTACGTTTACACCTTCTTCAGAAAACTCGGGTAACAAAGAATCATCGCTGAAGAACATATCCTTATATGAGGAAAAGAATTCACCCGCAAAAGCATATTCATCATCTGATTCAACCTCAGCCAGGAAAACTTCAATCTTATTAACCTCATGGTAATCATATTTTTGGATTGAAACCTTGATAGTTCCATTATCCAATAACAATTGAATACCTCTTCTTACAATGGAACATCCTCGGGAATCCCTGCAGCAAACCCGACAAGATCCACAATGGTGCTCTACCTGACCAGTCATGTGGCAGAAAGTAGCATGCAATTGCACAAGATCATCATTGATATGGTCCACATCAAAGATCTGAAACTCTCTGGGACATCCAAAGACCATGTTCACTTCTTCTCATATTCTTCCCTAGGCCTGATTATATGGATGCGGCCCTCATCCATCATCTCCTGCAAATCAGCCTTTATCTTATCGCAACCTTGTATATCAGTACTACAGATACCGCAACCAACATGGTCATGAGTATAGTAACTAAACTCATAAAGGTCTGCATGCATCTTTACCAAGTCTCCTCTGACCAAGTCGATATCATAAATGCGGAAGTCCCCTGGACAACCAACAACTATGTTGATAGTAGAGGATTATCTTTGACATTAGGGATGACATCCTTAAAGGAAAAAAGGCTAGACCTCACCATTTTTTGTGCCTCCAATTTCAGGGGATAACAGTTTTCCACATTATGCCCTGGTGCACCTTGATGGAAAGTGCACGTCTGATCTGCCTTATAGTACCAAGGCAAAGGTGAGGGTATAGCAGGGGGTCGTCTAGTCTGGACCAACTTTTTTCTGGATCAATGCCGGGAGTAACTCTGCTTAACTCATGGGGATAGAGTAAAAAGCCTCTCTCCTCTAATTCCGCCCTTGATTTCCTTGAGGGGCTGGTCTTTGATAAGCGACTGTAGTCAGAGCTGTATTAACAACTGGAGTTACCGAGGCAACCTGTTGATGACACTGATGATTTATCCTAGAAGGATTAACCCTTCTCTCTTGAATAACAACATTTGTCTCTCCTTCTTTATTTTTAGTAAACCTATATGATGGTTTCTTCATACTACCAGAATTTTCACTTCTGGTCAGACGACCTTCTCTTATAGCTTCTTCCAAACAGATGCCCATTCCCACCATCTCGGTAAAATCTCTAGGTGCACTCGCCACCATTATTTCATAATAGAATGCACCTAGGGTCTTCATAAAAATCTTTGTCATCTCTTTTTCTTCCATTGGAGGAATCACCTGGGAGGCTACTTCACGCTATCTCTGCGCATATTCCTTAAATGACTCCTTGTCCTTCTGGACCATTGCCCTGAGCTGGTCATGGTCAGGTGCCATATCCATATTGTATTTGTATTGTCCGATAAATGCTTCACCCAAGTCATTGAAAGAATGAATATTTGCACTGTTTAGGCTCATGTACCATTTCAACGCTGCACCAGTCAAACTGTCTTAAAAGAAATGAATCAACAAGCGTTGATCATCGGTATGAGTAGACATTCTCCTCACATACATCACTAAATGAGCACGAGGAAAAGTGTTTCCCTTGTATTTTTCAAACTCTGGTACTTTGAACTTTGCAGGTATTTTGACATTTGGAACCAAACACATATCATTCACATTTTCCCCAAACAGTTCTTTTCCTATGAGGGCCTTCAACTCTTTCTGCATCTTATAAAACTGATCTTGAAAATCATCCATCCGATCATAGAATCCCAAGCTTTCACTTGGTGCAGAAATAAGGCGATACACTTCATCATTAACAAATGGTACATCATTCACCGAAGGAGGTGCAACATAGTGAATCTCATTTCCAGTAGCAGGGGCAATATGCACCACAGAAGGTGCAAGAGCACCAATAGCCTGAGCAAGTGAAGCAAATTGAGCATCCTGATTAAAACCTTCTAGCATAAAGTTCTCTGGCATTCCCCATGGATAACTTTGAGGCAAATGATTATGAATAACAGCAACTGGAGTAGCAGAAACAAGAACAGTCGGAGCTTCAAGAGTAACTTTTGTCTATTGAGGCTGAGTAAGTGGTGGCTGATTCTAAGCAACCACCAAATATTCCATCAGAGCAGTCAGATTGGCCATACCGGCCTTCAGAGCAAAAACTTCTTTGTGCAGCTCGCGATTCTCTTGTTCTAGATTATCCATCATCCTTCTGAAATTGGCCCGAGTATTGTATTGATGAGACAACTTGTTATATGAAGTAAAGAAGCTCAGTAAAAGACCTGGATATGCATAAAAAATGCAAGAAATATGTATAATATGATGCATGATATGCAATGCACATGATTTATTTTATTATTAATATTTCAAGGAACTCAAAGATTTAAAGACAATTTTGAAAATATCAAAGTGTTGTACCCAAAAATGTGCCCTCTCATTTCTCAATAATTTTCCCACAAGATTTCTACTGGGTCAAGACTGCACAAGGTTTGATCATCAAGATACTTCCTCAACAACTGATGACTCAAAGCTAGAGTTTGAATTTTACACAAGTACATTTGGGTTTTTAATGCCCCATATAGTTCCATGGATCATATTGGGCTCTCAAGAATCAAATCAAAGAAGAACAAGTTTGTCTTGATTCCAATGCTTCGATTGGGAATTTGACTCCTTTTGAACTAGCTTGACTCCTATACTTCGATTGGGCATTTGACTCCTTTTGAACTAGTTTGATGCCTATGCTTCGATTGGACATTTAACTCCTTTTGAACTAGTTTGATTCCTATGTTTCGACTGGGCATTTGGTTTCTTTTGAGCAAGCTAAATTCCTAAGCTTCGATTGGGTAACAGCCTCCTGTTGGTTTGCTTCGATTCAGAAGGCAATGACCTCCTACAGGCTTGCTTCGATTCAAAAGGAAATGACCTCCTACAAGTTTGCTTCGATTGAGAGGGAAATGGCCTCATGTAGGCTTGCTTCGATTGAGAAGGCAGTGACCTTCTGCATGTAAGCTTCGATTGAGAAGGAAATGGCCTCATGCAGGCTTGCTTCAATTGAGAAGGCAGTGACACCCTGCATGCAAGCTTCAATTGAGCAATGGCTTCATACATGTTTGCTTTGATTCATAAAGCAGTGTCCTCCTGCATGCAAGCTTCAGCAATGGCCTCGTACATGCTTGCTTAAATCCACAAAGCAAAGGCTATATTCATACAAGTTTCAATTGAACAAATGGTTATCTTCATACAAGCTTCGATTGGACAAATACATATCTTCTTATAAGCTTCGATTAAGCAATTATTTCCTTCATATGTTTTTGCTTCAATTCAGAAAGCATTGGCCTCCTACTGAATTTCTTTAATTCAGAAGGAAATGACCTCCTATAGGCCTGCTTCTATTCACAAAGCAGGGGTTTTCTTCATGCTGGCATGCACAAGGTAATGACTCCCCGATGCTGGCTTCGGTTCTACCTTTGACCTTTCAACACACATAGAAACACATTTGGTGTCCCATTCGAAAAATATGCAATTAGTGGGAACAATTAATCTTGTTTGCCTTTGAGTTTGGTCGAAGGTTGGACCTACGTGATCAAAACAAAAAGATTCAAAGTGGTATATTCAGTTGAATATGACCCATTCGAAAGGCATGAGTTGGTGGGAAAAATTAGTCTTGTTCACCCTTGGGTTTGGTCGATGGTGGGATATGTGGGACCAAAATGAAAGACAAAGTATTCGGTCCAAGACATCAAGTTGAAGACAAAATCCATAGGTCAGGCTACACGATCTTGCTTTTCAGACCTAAAAACTTGTGCCTCACTCTATAACTATTTGTTTACACAATTAAATTAAACTCTTACCCAAGGGTTTTCCAAGCCAACTTTACCTTAATGGTATAAAGTTATCCTTGCCATTTTTAGAAAAGTTTCTTGAGCCTTACGCCTGTCCCTTCTGCACACATGTCCCCTATAAACTAGAAGCAATAGGCCTAAAGCCTCCAACAACTTCAGACCATGCTTGTACAGGACCTTGAAACTTGTTTTCCACTTTTCTTTAAAGAAAAGCAAGTCACCTAGTCAAAACCCTACAACAGAGAGATCCCTCATGTAAAAACACCTCTAACCTTTTCTCTATAAATATAGAGACCATTTGCAAATCAAGGGGTCAAGTTTTTCTTGTTGTGTGAAAAATCCCCAAACACCCCCAAAGTCTCAAAAAACTCAGAATCTCTATCAAAAGTCACATTGCTTGTCATTTTTGGCTTTTGAAAAACCAATGCCAGAACCCTTCGAGCGTCTCCCATTTCTTCCATTTGAACACCATCCATACACCACATAAAGAGAGAGATTACTAGCCTAAGATATCAAATACCTCTTTGTGTTCTTTTAGCCTTTCGACTCGCCAAGCCTTCATATACCATATCTTTGATTCAAATTGATTTTCAAAGCAAAGTAGAAACTGGATTAGCTTCAAGGAATTTGAAGCAGGCTTGATCCATCATAAAACTGTTCCTGGAGGCTCTGTCGAAGTACCTCAAGTTTCCTTCCAAGAGGTAAATTTTCTTAAACTTGGGACTTTTCATTCAAACATCATTTGTATATACGTTGAAAAGAAAAATGTAGATATAATGTCTAGGAAGTTGACCTTGCTTTTAGCTTGATTTTCACTGCTTATACGCTGAGACCTTTAACTCTGGCTAGGTAGTTTTCTTTCAATTTTAGCACCAAAAAAGTTTGTGCTAACCTCTGATCGGTAGCTTTCAAAGGTTACATTGTTGGACATGTATTCAAATTTTAGACAAGTTTGATATTTATACTATTCAATTTGGTTGAGAATCGAAGCTTTTAAAAGCTTAACATGGTGATACATATCCCTGTGCTCGAAAGAAGAAGAAACTGGGCATTTCAAACATTCAGAAACGAATTCATCTCGTACCTAATCGAAGTCATCTTATGAATAGATGAAACAGACCACCCCAGTGATACAAACAGCGCGTGCGAAAGACATTTATGTATAAGGTCCTGGGTTCAAGCCTTGGCAGAACCAGGACAATTTTCATTATTTGCTTGTTTCCGTTTCTTTTTTACAAACTTCAAACATTTTTCCAACCAATTAAAAAAACTCCTTTTGAGTTGATTTTTTTGCACACTATTTTTTCTTACAATGTTTATTTTATGAATATATATAAAAATATCAAAAAAAATATTTTATTTTCATAATTATTAACAAAAACCTTTCTTTAACAAAAATCAAAACAACTACATTTTCTTTTTACTCATACCTTGTATATTATTTTCCTTCTAATTCTTGTACATTATTCAAATTCAATATGGTTGTAATAGATAAATTAGAATTTAATTTCTTTTAATCCCCATTTGTAAATGTATACCTCATTCCCCAAAACATTTAATAGTGTAGGACATTTATTTTCCACATTTTTATTGCTTTCATAAAATGTTTGTAACTAGGGTGTGTACTGCAAGATTAAAACCAATACTTAGACCATCCTAAATTTAAGAAAAAAATGCATGCAATCAAACACACTACACACACATGCACCTCTAGGGTAATCTCACTTGTTGCCTCAGAAAATAGTCACGTCCCTCGAATATGGGCGTTTTAGCAAAGACCCTCGATAAGAGATCATAGTCCCTCGATGTTGCCTTCGGTAAATAATCTAGTCCCTAACGAAAATTGCTAAAAAGTCTCATAGGTTGCCTTCTATGACTATACAATTGACACACACCCATCTCATCACATCCAACAATGGGGCTTCTTATCAATCAATGGTAAGATAGCAAGATCTAAAGGAGGAGGAAAAGAAAAAAGACCTTTTGAGTGGGTAGGACGCTCGTAGTTGCTTGCTCGCTCACAACTAAAAAACCATTTTCACACCAACACTTTCAATTGAAATATTTTCAAAAGTCAAAACACTTTGTACGCATTCTTATAGAGACGAGAATTATTACAAAGGCACTTTTCAAAATCACTTCCAAAAAACATCTTCCACAATAAACATCTCTTTGAACTATTTTCAAAACCAACACTTTGTATGCATTCTTATAGAGACGTAAATCATTACAAAGAAGTTTTCAAAATAATTTCAAACCCACACCGCAAGCACATTCTTAAACAAAGCAAGCGATCTAGCAAGCAACTAAGAGCCCATAAATAACTACAGATGAAAAGGGTACTAATACCTTTCCTTATAATAACCTACCCCCCAAACTCAAGAAAAAATATCAAAGGTCTTTCCCGCTCTTTTCACCCTTTCCTTATTGGATAAAAGAAAAGTCGGTGGCGACTCTTGCTATCCGCAACAATTGTGATCAAACGCAAAACAACCAAGTCAGTACTCCCACAGTATTACAGAACTGGTGACTCTACTGGGGAAATAAGACTTAAAAGTGGGGTTACCTTAGAGATAGCTCACATTTACTTGCTTTCCTTGTTTGAGTTGCTTGCTTTACATTTTTTGGGTTCTTGTTTGGGTTATTGTTAAAGATCCTACACCCGGATTTGGCCCACCTTTTTAGGTAAGTGGTAATAAATCATGGAGGTTGTACAACATAGACCGATATGGATAAAGTGATAGCCAAGTTAGCATGATAATATAGTTTGTACTAATGTTCCTTGAGTCAGTCAAAGATAATATTAGGCTTCCTTATAGTGTCGTTAAGTGCTAACTGACCTTTAGAACCTTTAATTGACTCATCCTAAGCCATTAGAAAGTAGTGAGATTGTCGAATTTAGTTCTGATCGAAGATTGGTTTATACTCAATGCTACACTCATTGAGATTGGACTTTTGGGATATTTTGGCCGCAATACTTTAGTGCTTGAGCTAAAAAAATGCCTAAAAGAAAGGTCAGTGATATGAGGATCCTTAGAACCCAGTTACTTTCTAGGGCAGTTTGGGGCAACTAAAACTTGAAGAGGGTACTTACCTTTAAAAATCATGCAAGCCTTTAAACCTAAAGTCTTTGTGTGACTTGTTTGACATATATGTGATTTTAAAGCATAATCATAACATCATAAGCATCATAACAGGTACACTAACCATTTCAAGGTCCTGTGGATTTATCTTTTTTGTATGGCATGGATTCAGCTTGCAGAAAAACCATCCAGATCAATTTTGTAGAGATCCCTTCCAAACTCAAGGAAATGGTGTTAAAAGTTCATGAAAGCTCATCATTTAACAAGAGATATGGTCACTTTCTCAGTTTGGTTACCACCGGTTTTGATAAAGGTCTGATGAGTGTCCTATTCCAGTTCTTCGATCCTAATAACCATTACTTCAAATTTCTAGACTATCAGTTGGTGCCTACGCCGGAAGAATTTTCTAAGATACTCGATTTGCCTATATTGGAGTAGGTACCTTTCACTGGTTTAGAACAAGATCCAGCTTCTAAAAATGTTTCCGTAGCTTTGCATTTGAAGCCATCTGACATTGAGTCCAATTGGGAAATAAGAAGTGGAGTTAAGGGCCTCCTTGCAAATTTTCTAATGAAGAAAGCTCAGGTATTCCTGGGCGTTATGAGTTACCATGACTTTGAAAATATCTTAGCTCTCTTGATCTATGGGCTGGTTTTGTTCCACAATTCAGACCAGTTCATAGATGCTAGTGCCATCAACATCTTCCTCACTCACAATCCAGTGCTCACGTTGCTCGGGGATATTCTGCATTCACTCCACACCTGTACTATGAAGAAATAAGGAACTCTTATGTGTTGTATGCCTTTGCTCTATAAGTGGTGTATTTTGCACCTTCCTTGGTCAGTAATGAAGAATGAGTTAGGCTTAAGGTGGAACCAAAGGTTAATGTCTCTTTCTCACTCTGATATCTACTGGGGCCCTCGCTCTTAAGAAGATATCTCTTTTATTGATCGTTGTAGAGAATTTCCTAATGTGCCACTCTTGGGCATTAGAGGAGGCATCACCTACAACCCCTCTTTATCCCTACGTCAGTTTGGTTACACTCGGAGGGATGGTCCTCATGATATGCTCATCCAGGGTACTGTGTTCAACTATTCAAATGATCGGAAAGGTTATCACCAGAGGTTTATCCGTGCTTGAGGCATGGTGAAGAAGACTGATAGCAGCACCTTAGGGCACAAGAACTCCATCCCTTTGGAGCCATACATCAAATGGGTTCGAGCTCGTGCTTAAAATCTTATGATGCCATACACTGTTATCCTGCCAGTGATTTCAGAGTCTATTATTCAAGAGGACAAGTCTCACATCATTTTTCATCCTGATATACCAACAAACTTCAAAGAATTGAAAAAGTCTTGGATCCAGCTCAAGGAAGAATGAGATACCTTTGAGAACCAATTCTATGCCAGTGAGAAGAAGGTTTTGGAGCTCCCAAAACAGCTTCATGAAGAGAAAAGTTTGAACGCCTACATTTCACCAAAGAGGATGCATTCGACCTTTTTTTCTTAGGAGTTTTATTTTTGTATTTATTTGCTCCATTGTAAACCCAAGAGGCATGTTTGTTCTCAATTTGAACTTATTAATGCAATTAATGTTTGTTCCTTTTGTCTAAAAATCTTCTGGGTCTTTAAAATCATTTGCATACGTATGTTCATGCATCATAACACAAACAGGGTTTTTACATCAATTTTCCTTATCTTTCTACTATTTATTTCAGTAAGATGGATATAGAACAAACAATGAAGGATCTTCAAGCACATAATACTCAATTCCAACAGATGTTCCTGGCTCTGGCTAAAGGACAAGAGGACCTGAAGGCTCTCATGATCAAAGACAAGAAGAAGAAGACAAAGAAAATGGTGGGTGTCCTTAATATGGGAAGGAGGTTCAGAGAACCAGTAAAGTGAGCTATAGAATTTGCAAGTGCGTCAAATGGGGGGGGGGGGACAATCGGGAAGAGAAAGAAAAAGAAGGAGACCACAGTCTGGGGTCTGATGAAGAGGAGGTTGACTACGCTGAAGAATAATATCCTCCTACTGATGACAAATATAAACAACTGGAGGATCGTCTCAATGCCATGGAAATTCAGAGAGTACCTGGTCTGGATTTTGAAGAACTAGGTTTGGTTCCTGGGGTGGTCATTCCACCAAAGTTCAAAGTTCCCACATTTCCTAAATATGACAGTGTCTCTTGTCCTAAGATGCACTTAATGTCACATGTCAGGGAGATTCAACCCCACACGGTTGCTAGGAATTCGTGGGTACATTTCTTCCAGGAAAGTTTGTCAGTGACGCAGTTGGAATGGTTCTATCTGTTGTAAAGAACCAACATTCCTAATTGGATAGATATGGTTGCTGCTTTTTACAAGAAGTACCAATATAACACTGACCTTTCTCTAAGCCGTACACAGTTGCAAAGTATGTCTATGGGTTCCGGCAATGGTTTCAAAGATTATGCCTAAAAGTGGAGAGACTTTGCAGGAAAAGTCCAGCCTCCTATGTCTGATAGAGAGCTGGTAAACATTTGTCTAGTCCATTCTTCAACCATCTGATTGGAAGTTCCTCAGCTGGGTTTACTGAGTTGATATTAACTGGTGAGCAAGTAGATGCCGATACTAAGAGTGGTAAGATTCATAGGGATGCATCCTCAAGCACAATGAAGAAACCCTTCACTGGGTACAAAGAGGTCAGTCCTGCTTATGGCCAGAGAAATCAAAGCAATACTGAATACCGTCCAACGGTAGGGGCTATTATGATCTCCAATCCTGCATCAAACCAACAACAAAACAATCAGTACATGCCGTATGCACCCAGAAGACAGTTCACTCGGATCAACATGACTTTATCCCAGGTTTTGCCACACGTGTTGAAGTCCAATCTGGTGACTCTAAAGGAAGCTCCTAAGAACCCCAATACTGTATCTCCCCGCTACAACCCAAATGCTCGATGTGCCTATCATTCCGAAAGTCTGGGGCATGATACAAACGATTGTTGGGCTTTAAAAACAAGTTGCAAGATCTTATCGAGGCGAAGGAGATTGAGTTTGACCCACCGGAGACCCCTAATGTAATCACTGTGCCAATGCCCAAACATGGCCAGGGCGTCAATACCGTTGATGACGACCTGTTTTTTTATTTGATTGATGAATTAATTACTCCTCTCCTGATTGTTAAAAAGAATCTGTTGCGAGGCGGTTTATTTCTGGGTTGTGGTGAAGGTTGCCACCCGCGTATGTCTCTACTCAATGGTTGCTTGTTGTTAAAGATGGGTGTCCAGTTCCTGATAAACAACAGAGAAATTATGTTTGAAAAAGTTCCCTCTACAAAAGTTCTGTGTGAAAATATTTCAATAATTACCATTTCCGACAATCCTCCCAGGATCTCCTCCAAAAGACCCATCAGGATTACATCTGTTCCTAAGGTTTCCCTTCTGATAATCACTTTTCCTGGGCCAATACCATATTCCTCCGATAAAGCTGTTCCTTGGAATTATGGGGATGAAGTCTATTACCATGGCATTAAGCAAGACCTATTGGCTGTTAAAAATAAATTTGCCGAAGATACTGATCCTGACATCGACAACATCGTTGGGACCAGTAAAATTACGAGGAGCGGAAGCGTTTTCTCCCCTAAAATCTCTCTAAAGACTGTTTCTACCCCTTTGGTTATTCATGTTGCCACTCCTACTGCTAATCCTGTTATTACTTCTGATGCTACTCCTACTGTCATCCCTGTTGTTATCCCCGCTACTGAGTCAGCTGAGACTCGGGGCAAAGAGATACTGGTTGAGCCTGTCTTGATGAAGGCGCATAAAGAAATCATTCCCGAGGCTTCTAAAAAGCAAATGGAAGAAATACTAAAGATCATAAAGAAAAGTGATTATAATGTTGTGGAGCAGTTGGGGAAGACCCTTTCAAAAATCTCAATGCTGGCCCTACTGTTATACTCTGAAGCTCATGCTAAGGCTTTGGTAAAATTCCTGAAGTCTGCCCATGTGCCTCAAGAGACTTCCACCGATCAATTTGAGAATTGTGTTTCTAGTTTGACAACTGACAATGGACTTGGTTTCTCCAATGCAGATTTAACATCCAAGGGAAGAAAGCATAATGATTCCCTGCATGTCTCCATTGAGTGCAGGGGCACTACCCTAGCTCATGTACTACAGGATACGAGTTCATCGTTGTATGTATTACCCAAGAATGCTTTGGACAGATTAGATTGTGAAGGACTCACATTGAATCCCAATAATATTGTGGTAAGGGCCTTCGATGGTTCCAAGAGAATGATGCACGGGGAGGTAGACATACCTATCAAAGTTGGTACTCAGACTTTTGACTCCACTTTCTACGTGATAGACGTCCGCCCGTCTTACTCCTGTCTATTGGGTCGCCCCTGGATCCACGGGGCTGGTGATGTTACTTCTACTTTACATCAAATGTTGAAGTACCCAGTTAACGGAAAGATTATCACAGTCCATGGCGAGGAGGAATACATGGTGAGCCACCTGAACTCTTTCAGGTATGTGTGAGATAGACGGTGAGTTCATTCAGACCCCCTGTCAGAACTTTGAGGAGGTTCTATAGACATTTGCTGTAACCAAGACTGCTACTAGTGTTCCGAAGATTACCAGACCTCCATTGAAGATGGCTTCTTTGAAGGATGCCAAAGCACTAGTCGAGGAAGGTGGGTGTACCATTTGGGGAAAACTCCTTGATATCCCTTACAAATCTGACAAATTTGGTTTGGGTTTTACTTCAGGAGCCCAAAGAGCTGTTCGTTATGCTCACGCCGGAGGACCACCACTACGCATCAGTAATCATGGAATCAATGCTTTGGGGGATAGTGATAAAGACTACGACATGGACAAGTGGATCTTCCCAACTATCAGCGGTTGACTCAACAATTGAGAGGCCAAGGATTTTGTTCCTATTACTTTTATTCAAGAGTAATTGTCTTTTTGTTTTTGGAATATGTAATATTTGAATAGTTGAAACTCTAAAGCCTTGTGCTTTACCCGAGGCACAATGGTCTATTTTGTGAGGGCTATTACTTTATCTTCATATGTCATTAATAAATCATTGGATGTTTTGCATACAAATTTTAAGCTCTTTGTCTTTCTTTTCTGTTTTTACTTTATCACAATAGCTATGCTCTCTTACACACACCCATATATCAAACCGCAGATCCACATCCACTATGGATCCCATTGATAACAGTTCTTCTATTGCCAATTATGACTTTGAAAATCTGATATACCAAGCCTTGGGCGAAGGTGAGGAAGATTGTGAAGTACCAGGAGAACTTGCCAGACTGCTACAACAGGAGGAAAGGGTAATACAACCTCATGAAGAGCCGGTTGAGACATTAAACTTGGGTACTGAAGTGGAGAAGAAAGAAGTCAAGATAGGTGCCAATCTGGAGCATAATGTCAAAAAGCGGTTAATTCAGATGTTACATGACTATGTTGAGGTCTTTGCCTGGTCATACAAAGACACGCCAGGACTTGACACTGATATTGTGGTTCATCGCCTACCGACAAAAGAAGAATGCCCTCCAATAAAACAGAAGGTCCATCGTATGCGTCCTGAAATGTCAGAATAGATCAAGACCAAGGTATGAAACAGTTTAACACCGAGTTCTTAGCTGTGACTTCTTATCCACAATGGGTTACAAATGTGGTACCGGTACCTAAAAAAGACGGCAAAGTGAGCACGTGTGTGGATTACATAGATTTGAATAGGGAGAGCCCCAAAGATGACTTTTCGCTTCCCCATATTAATGTTTTGGTTGATAACATTGTGCAACATAAAGTTTTCTCCTTCATGGAGGGTTTCTCCGGATATAACCAGATTAAAATGGCGCCTGGAGATATGGAGAAAACAACTTTCATTACGCAGTGGGGGCACCTTCTGCTACAAAGTTTTGCCATTTGGATTGAAAAATGCTGGGGTAACCCATTAGCATGCTATGGTAGCCTTGTTTCATGATATGATCCATCACGAGATAGAGGTTTATGTCGATGATATGATAGCTAGGTCTTAGTCTAAAGAGGAGCACTTGGATCATTTGAAAACTGTTTGAAAGACTGAAGAAATACAAGTTAAGACTGAACCCGAACAAGTGCACCTTTGGAGTAAGATCTGGTAAGCTATTAGGCTTCGTTGTCAGCAGCAAATGTATTGAAGTAGACCCTGCAAAGATTAAGGTCATACAAAAAATGCCAACTCCTCGCACTGAGAAGAAGGTCATGGGATTCTTGGGATGTCTAAACTACATTGCCAGATTCATTTCCCATCTAACCGCTACTTGTGAGCCAATTTTCAAATTACTGAAGAAAGATCAAGCAGTTAAGTGGAACGATGTTGCTAGACCTCCTTTGACAAAATCAAGGAATATCTTCAAGAGCCTTCGATTTTGATGCT
Organism: Vicia faba; assembly: GCA_948472305.1. Taxonomy (NCBI): domain Eukaryota; kingdom Viridiplantae; phylum Streptophyta; class Magnoliopsida; order Fabales; family Fabaceae; genus Vicia; species Vicia faba. The sequence goes on along the minus strand of OX451737.1, from coordinate 1,268,208,620 downwards.
GCCGGTTGAAGGAAGACCTCTAATCATGTACTTAACAGTATTAGAGAACTCAATGGGGGTGTGTGCTGGGGCAACATGACGAGTCTAGTCGAAAAGAGAATGCAATATACTACCTTAGCAAAAAGTTTATCGACTGTGAAGCAAGATACTTATTTCTCGAGAAAACTTGCTGCACTTTGGCATGGGCTGCTCGCCGACTAAGACAGTATATGTTGACTCACATTACTTTATTGATATATAAAATGGATCCTATCAAATACATCTTCGAGAATCCCACTCTCTTTGGAAGAATAGAAAGATGGAAAATGGTCCTGACCGAATACGACATTCAGTATACTACCCAAAAAGTAATAAAAGGAAGTGTACTAGCTGATCATTTGGCTCATCAGGTTGTGGACGATTATCAATCCATGAATTTTGAATTTCCGGACGAGGACATCATGTTAGTGAATGATTGTGAAGAACTTAGACCGTATGACAGACCTGAACAACAACCCAATGGACTATGGTTTTTGACAGAGCTTCCAACGCACTTGGCAATGGCATCGGTGCTATGATCATATCTCCTGAGGACTGTCATAATCCTATCACTGCCAGGATATGTTTCAATTGTAATAACAATATAGCTGAATATGAAGCATGTATTATGGGTCTCAAAGCTGCTATCAACTTAAGGATCAAATTCTTGAGTGTATTTGGAGACTCGGCCCTAGTAATAAGTCAAATCAAAGGAGAATGGGACACGAAGCATCCTAATCTCACCCCTTACTGGGAACATGTGCTGACATTAATTTCATACTTTGAAGAAGTTACCTTTGAGCATTTTCAACGAGAGGAAAATCAAATAGCGGATGTGCTAGCTACTGTGTCATCCATGTTCAAGGTCAGGTGGGATAATGAAGCTCCTCAGATCACTATTGAAAGAATGGACGAACCAACATACTGCCATGAGATTGATACTGAAGAAGTAGTGGACAAACCTTGGTTCCATGAAGTCAAAAGATATCTCGAAGCCCAAGAGTATCCCGAGGGAGCTTCGGTCAATGATAAGAAGTTCCTAAGAAGGTTCTCTGCCAAGTTCTTTCTCAGTAATGGAATCCTCTACAAGCGTAACCACGATTATACTTTGCTCCAGTGTGTGGATAAAAGTGAAGCAGAAAAGATTATGGCAGATTTGCATGAAGATACCTTTGGCACCCATTCTAGTGGGCACACAATGGCTAAAAAGATCCTACGGACAGGATACTATTGGTCTACTATGGAAGCAGTCTATTATCAACATTCACGAACTTGTCACAAGTGTCAGATCTATGCTGATAAAGTACATGTGCCTCCGGTTCCCTTGAACATTTTGACTGCTCCCTGACCATTCGCAATGTGGGGCATCGACATGATTGTGGAGATTAGACCTACAACTTCTAATGGGCACCACTTCATCCTCGTCGCCATTGATTACTTCGCAAAATGGGTCGAGACGACTTCATTTGCTTCTGTTACCAAGAACATTGTGGCCCGATTCATCAGACATAACCTTATCTGTCGATATGGTATTCCAGAAAGAATCATTACGGATAATGGTACCAATATCAATAATACTATGATCACCGGACTCTGCGTGTAATTCAAAATCCGGCCTCATAATTCTTATCCTTATCGGTCAAAGATGAATGGCACTGTAGAGGCTGCTAATAAAAACATCAAAAATATCATACAAAATATGATAGTGACATACAAAGACTGGCATGAGATGTTACCATTTGCACTTCATGGTTACTCTACCACAATGTGCACATCAATAGGGGCAACTCCTTTCTCTTTAGTATACAGTATGGAAGTTGTCCTACCCATTGAAGTCCAGATCCCTCCCTTGAGAATCTCGAAGGATGCAGGTTTGAATAAAGATGAATAGGTTCAGACTCGACTTGACCAATTGAACCTGATTGACGAGAAGAGACTCGTGGCTGTCGGCCATGGTCAGATGTACCAAAAATGTATGAATAAAGCTTTTAACAAAAAGGTTAAACGTCTGGTATATCAGGTTGGTGACCTAGTAATCAAGCGCATCATACTTCTGCAGAGTGATCCCAGGGGTAAATGGACTCCTACATACGAAGGACCATTTGTGATCAAAAACATATTTTATGGTGGAGCCATAATCTTAACCACTATGGACGGTGACGACCTTCCGCACCCCGTAAACGCAAACATAGTTAAAAAATAATACACATGAACAAAGACCTGCTAGGTCGACTAGCCTAGGAAAGAATTAGGGATATACATATGAAAAAATCTGTACACCCGACAAGTCGAAAACATGAATGGGCGGCTTGGGCAAAAAAAAGGGTATCCCGGTGGACTGAAAACCCGAAAGGGTGGTCCAGGAAAAAGTTAGGGATTGAAAGCATATAACTATGTCCCATTTAATCACCTCACAACCAATCTTCAGTAACAACTATAAAGCTCAAATGGTACTAATCAACCCAGTCAGCTTCAGACAAGCAACAAAGAGACAAGACGCTCACAAACATAAATGAAATAGCAGAATGGAAAACCAATGTGATCATTTCACATAGCAGTTTTTTCTTTGTATACTATTTTGTATATTTTTCACTCTTACGATGGCATTCTCTTACTAGGGTGTCTGTCTCCTTGTACAAAAACGCCTATTATAGGCAAAACCTCTTCAAATTAATAACAAAGTTATCTCTTTGAAAGTGCGAAACTATTTGTTTTTTACTTTTCTGTTTTGTTTGCAAAAAAACGTCCAGTGATTATTTTTGAATATATGCATTTGAATGTGATTACCATTTGCAAATGCGCACATAAAAAATAGAAAGACAGTTACCTCGGGCTTTAAGAAACAAGACAATGTCTAAAGGCCATCTGCAAATCCCCACAAATACTTTCTCCAACAGGTACAGAGGCAGAGACATCCTGCTATAAAGTCACTGCCATATCCTTAGCATACAGCCTAATGATGTCATGTGTTCTTATATACCCCAGCGGAGCAAAACATTTCCAGTTACTTACCCGACATCTCAAAGAACTCCTTAGCCTGGTTCACAAGCTTTTTGGGTTTCCCAAATGAAGGTTTTGTAAAAATCCCCAAGCGGTTTACGGAGTTTCCCTTCCCCAACAGGATTTATTTCTCTAACAACGGAAATCTGTCTCTCAGCATTTCAACTTCAATATAAAGACTTACAGCAGTAGTCAGGGATTTATTTTCCCCAGTTCAACAACACTGCAGTAGAAAAACTGATAAGTTCATACATTGCATTCATATATCATTCTACAAACATCATAGCATATGCAACACAAATGCATATATCACAATCTCCTTTATCTTGGGAACATGATTACTCGATACATCTCATGCATCATGACACTGCATACATATGACTCTTTACCTTTTTCAGGAAAGTTAGCAAGCAGACAAATATCATCACAAATTTTCAACAGTTCTAGATTAATACCTGAAATAAGACAGGACAACTATCTGAGAACAACTGATTGTAGATTAATACCTGAAACAAGACAGGATAACTATCTACATGAACTAATTAAAGATTAACTCTTGAAACAAGCCAGGGAAACTATATTTCTTTCAAATAGGTCAGAGATTAACTCCTGAAACAAGCCAGGGTAACTATCTCTACGGCCAACATAAAAAACAAGTTCCAGATTAATACCTGAAGCAAGACAGGACAACTATCTGTGAGCGACTGATTATAGATTAATACCTGAAACAAGATAGGACAACTATCTACACGATCATCATGAAGCAGCCCTACACAGGTCCGTTCCAACATGTCATCCATAATTAAATCAACCAAAGATTCATTATGACACTTCTCCCAGTTACAATCAAGCTTAGACTTGGTTTAATTTCTATCAACAATCACCTTTGGATAGCATCTATAAGCCCATATCAAACAACTCTCCATCATCTCTCCAAATGACATCTTTAAGCCCATTCCCTACACAATCAACTAACACATAGTCGAGTGTAATTTTCTGGGCAATTTAGTGTTCAATCATCTTTCATCTTCAAGTCACGAAAGGCAGATCTTCCAATCTCACTTTTCAGGTTCAAGAAGATTGAACAGGGGAAGCTGTTGTACCCCAAAATTTTCCCACTCATTTCTCAAGAATTTTCCCACAAGATTTCTACTGGGTCAAGACTACACAAGGTTGGATCAGTAGGATACTTCCTCAACAACTGATGACTCAAAGCTAGAGTTTGAATTTTACACAAGTAAAATTTGGTTTTTAATGCCCCATATAATTCCATAGATCATATTGGGCTCTCAAGCATCAAATCAAAGAAGAGCAATTTTATCTTGATTCCTCTGCTTCGATTGGGCATTTGACTCCTTTTGAACTAGCTTGACTCCTATACTTCGATTGGGCATTTGACTCATTTTGAACTAGTTTGATGCCTATGCTTCGATTTGAAATTTGACTCCTTTTGAACTAGTTTGATTCATATGTTTCGATTGGGAATTTGATTTCTTTTGAGCAAGCTAAATTCCCAAGCTTCGATTGGGCAACAACCTCCTGTAGGTTTGCTTCGATTCCGAAGGCAATGACCTCATATAGGCTTGCTTTGATTCAGAAGGCAATGACCTCCTTCAAGTTTGCATCGATTGGGAGGGCAATGGCCACCTGAAGCCTTGCTTTGATTGAGAAGGCAGTGACCTCCTGTATGCAAGCTTTGATTGTGAAGGGAATGGCCTCCTGCAGGCTTACTTCGATTGAGAGGGAAGTGACCCCCTGCATGCAAGCTTCGATTGAGCAATGGCTTCTTACATGTTTGCTTTGATTCACAAAGCAGTTTCCTCCTGCACGCAAGCTTCAACAATGGCCTCCTATATGCTTGCTTCAATCCACAAAGCAATGGCTATATTCTTACAAGCTTCAATTGAACAAATGGTTATCTTCATACAAGCTTCGATTGGACAAATGCCTATCTTCATATAAGCTTCGATAAGGCAATTATTTCCTTCATTTGTTTTTGCTTTGATTCAGAAAGCATTGACCTCCTACTGACTTGCTTTGATTCAGAAGGCAATGGCCTCCTCCCGGTCTACTTCTATTCACAAAGTAGGGGTTCCCTTCATGCTGGCATGCACAAGGAAATGACTCCCCCCATGGTTGCTTCTATTCTAGATTTAGACCTTTCAACACACATAGACACACATTTGGCGGCCCATTAGAAAAACATGTAATTAGTGGGAACAATTAATCTTGTTTGCCTTTGAGTTTGGTCGAAGGTTGGACCTATGTGATCAAAACAAAAAGATTCAAAGTGGTATATTCAACTGAATATGACCCATTTGAAAGGCATGCATTGGTGGGAACAATTAGTCTTGTTCACCCTTGGGTTTGGTCGAAGGTGAAATCTGTGGGACAAAAATGAAAGACAGAGTATTCAGTCCAAGTCATCAAGTTGAAGACAGAATCCATAGGCCAGGCTACATGAACTTGCTTTTCAGACCTCAAACTTGTGCCTCACTCTATAACTATTTGTTTACACAATTAAATTAAACTCTTACCCACGGGTTTTCCAAGCCAACTTTCCCTTAATGGTATAAAGTTATCATTGCCATTTTTAGAAAAGTTTCTTGAGCCTTGCGCCTGCCCCTTCTACACACATGTCCCCTATAAACTAGAAGCAACATGTCTAAAGCCTCCAACAACTTTAGACCATGCTTGTACAACATCTTGAAACTTGTTTTCCACTTTTCTTCAAAGAAAATCAAGTCACCTAGTCAAAACCCTACAACAGAGAGATCCCTCACATAAAAACACCTCTAACCTTTTCTCTATAAATATAGAGACCATTTGCAAATCAAAGGGTCCAGTTTTTCTTGTTGTGTGAAAAATCCCCAAACACTCCCAAAATCTCAAAAAACTCAGAATCTCCATCAAAAGCCACATTGCTTGTCATTTTTGGCTTTTGAAAAACCAACCCCAGAATCCTTCGAGCTTCTCCCATTTCTTCCATTCGAACACCATCCATACACCACATAAAGAGAGAGATTACTAGCCTAAGATATCAAATACCTCCTTGTGTTCTTTTAGCCGTTCGATTCACCAAGCCTCTGTATACCAGCTCTTTGATTCGAATTAATTTTCAAAGAAAAGTAGCAACTAGATTATCTTCAAGGAGTTTGAAGCAGGATTGGTCCATCATCAAACTATTCCTGGAGGCTCTGTCGAAGTACCTCAAGTTTCGCTCCAAGAGGTAAATTTTCTTAAACTTGGAACTTCTCATTCAAACATCATTTATATATACATTGAAAAGAAAAATGTAGATATCATGTCTAGGAAGTTGACCTTGCTCTTAGCTTCAATTTTCACTGCTTATACATTGAGATCTTCAACTCTGGCTAGTTAGTTTTCTTTAGATTTTAGCACCAAACAAGTTTTTGCTAACCTCTGATCTGTAGCTTTCGAAGGTTACATTGTCGGATGTGCATTCAAATTTTAGACATGTTTAATATTTATACTGTTCAATTTGGTTGAGAATCGAAGTTTTTAAAAGCTTAACATGGTGATACATATCCCTGAGCTTGAAAGAAGAAGAAACTGGGCATTTCAAACATTCAGAAACGAACTCATCTCATACCTAATCGAAGTCATCTTGTGAATGAATGAAACAGATCACCCAAGTGGTACAAACATCGCGCGTGAAAGACATTTGTGTATAAGGTCCTGGGTTTAAGCCTTGGCAGGACCAGGACAATTTTCATTATTTGTTTGTTTCCTTTTCTTTTTAACAAACTTCAAACATTTTTCCAACCAATCAAAACAACTCCTTTTGAGTTGATTTTTTTTGCACACTATTATTTCTTACAATGTTTACTTTATGAATATATATAAAAATATCATAAAAAATATTTTATTTTCATAATTATTAACCACTTTGTATGCATTCTTATAGAGACGAGAATCATTACAAAGGCACTTTTCAAAATCACTTTCAAAAAACATCTTCCACAATAAACATCTCTTTGAACTATTTTCAAAACCAACACTTTGTACGCATTCTTATAGAGACGAGAATCATTACAAATATGTTTTCAAAATATTTTCAAACCCACACCATAAGCACATTTTCAAACAAAGTAAGTGATCTAGCAAGCAACTAAGATCCCGTAGATAACTACGGATGAAAAGGGTGCTAATACCTTCCCTTTTCATAACCTACCCCCCAAACTCTAGAAAACATCTCAAAGGTCTTTCTTGTTCTTTTCACCCTTTCCTTATTGGATAAAAGAAAAGTCGGTGGCGACTCTAGCTATCCGTAACAATTGCCATCAAATGCAAAACAACCAAGTCAATTCTCCCACCATATTACACAAAGTACTAACACATTTGAAATACTGAAAATCTCAATATAATAACTTCAAAATGAATTAAAACTTTTTAGTACAAGTTTCAATAATCTCAAGTACAAGATGAAGATAAATACTAAAAACCCTATAAAAGCAAGGCTGATGGAGATCACTCTTAATGTTGACGCTTTTCTGTGAGTCTTGCAATCTGAGTCTTCAACCTTTAGTTGTCTTCCGCATATCTGTTGGAGACCTCTTCCCAATCATCAGAGTCGGGAGGTGAGAAACTAAGTCCCAACTTAGGCTTAGAGGAAAATAAATCCTCTTGCCTTTCCATCGCCTCTACAGCACGACTCTCAAGAATCTTGATCAGATCATCTTTCTCCTTCAGGTCTGCTCGGTAAGACACCTCTAAAGTATGTCACTTATTCTTGCTGCATCCTGACTAAGGCAAACTAGAGCTCTTCCACATCATCCAATAGGGGTGAGTGGTCTTCACAAACATATCAAGCCTAGGTGCTTCACAGGAATATGGCATCTTCAACTGGTTGGCTCTTGCTTGTATCCGCTGAAGATAAGGATCCAAAGAAACATCCCCTCTAGGTCCCAAATCCTTCATAATCTTCCTATGAATATGACACCAAGCCTTCGCACTCTCCTCTTTAGCTTCCTTATGAACCTCCTCCTTTTTAAGGAAGAAACCACTCAGATGAATACTATTTGGCTTATCCCTCATCAGATATCCAAGTTGTCATCGTGCAAGAACAAGGTTGTAGTTAATTCATCCCTTTGTACTAAGAAGAGGTACATTAGGGAAACTACCACAACTGTCAACAATCTATACATCATGGTATGCCTGATGATACTAAACAAATATCTGAATGAGTGAGGGCCATAAACTTTGGAGCCCAACGAGGTACCTTCCAGACATCCCAGAAAGCATCAGATCGAGGCAAGTGAGAAATAAACCACTAATACAACAAAGGCATGCAACATATGGTCATCCCTCCGTGATAAGAATCCCGAAGATGAATAGAGTAATAAGCATCACCCAATAATGTAGGGACTAGGTTCCCAATCATGAAGAATCTGATGGAATTGATATCCATAAATTTGTGGACATTGGGAAATAAGAACAACCCTTAAGTAAGTAGAGAAAAGATGGCCTCAAAAGCAACCGTACTCTTCATTCTGGAAAAATAGCAAGCTTTCTCCAATAAGAACTAAGCTGATAATCCTCTAATCCCTCCTTTGGTAGTCATGTGGGCTTCAACCTCAGACTTCCCCAAATGGATCAAAGCAACAATATCATGGGATTTTGGCTCCCCCTCTAAACCAGTAAAAGGAACATGATCGATAATAGGTAAATCCAGCAGATAAGAATACTCCTCTAATGAAGGCATCAACTGATAATAAGGGAAATTAAAGCATTGATACATAAGATCATAGAACTGGACCAAAGTCGAGAGAATACCCTCCTAAATCATGCGCTTCATAAGAGAAATGATGGACCCATACTTCCTCCAAAAATCTGTAGAACTCTCGATCTCGGGTATCAGACTTATCAGCTAATCTATCTTGGGATCTTTGAAACTGTACTTCTGAGTCTTTCTTTTTCCAGAATCCATGATCAAAAGTACCTGAGATATTCACAAAGAGTCAACTTTTAATTCCCTTGAAATAGAATATCTTTAGAAGATGCTCATGGGTGCATGAATGCATGATGCAACAATCACACACAAGATCACAAACATAGGGTTCATAGGTTCAACGTCACGAGCATGAATTTGAAGATACTACCCATAAGGTATGATCTAAAAGTTTATCACCTGCCGAAAAAGGTTCTGGAGGTTCCCAGAGTCTACATCCTTCCTTCAGATATTACCAACATCTCGATTGACTCGGTAATTAGTAATATTCTCAAGAAAAACTCGTTCGAGCATAGTATCGCGTGACAACCATTTATGGATTACTCCGTCATAGCTTTCGCACTACACCTAAAAGGCCAAGATGGGTTAAAGGTTCTACGATCCTCAGTTTCAACAGGCTCCTAGGTCGAAAGCAACATGTCTTCCCGATTACTCGATAAATGACACAACAGTCAAAGGGGCCTCCACTTAATGGGGGATCTCATGCCTCCTTTTTTGGGATTACTCCCTCAAAGTTAACCTGACTATACCGCTCTTCCTATCTTAAGTTTGTCCAAGTTCAGGTATAGGACTTATGAGGAATCACCAAGCACCATGAGAACAAGGAAAATCCAGACAAACATATATACAACATATAATATACAACAAATAATAGCACATACACAAATATAAACAAAGATAGGTTCAACCCACTTAGGGATGGACCAACAGGAGGTCAATCTGTCCCCAGTGAAGTCACCATTTTTTCTGTAGCAGTAGAAATGTTGAGACTAAGCCATTAGATTAACTTGACTTGCACAGATCAAATAAAAACTACCACCGCGCTTTATTGTTTCCAAAGAATGGGAAAAGAGTGAATAACCCAAAAAGAGAGGGAGGGAATCTAAGTTTGGGGGTTTGTTATGCAAAGGGGAGGTATTAGCACCCTAAACATCTGCAGTACTCCGTAGGAACCTCTTTGAATTTTTTTGTATTTTGGATATAAGAGTTGTATAAAAAAAAGATTGTGGGGATGAGATAAGAAATATTTTTTACAATTTTTACACCCACTGTGGTTGCGAATCTTTAGTGCCTACATACCACTTTCTATGTAATAGAGGATCAGGGTACACGTAGTTCACTTTTAAAAAGTTTAAAACATAAGCATGTTGGTTTAATTTTAAGAGACAAGACATCATCGTCTTATCCGAGTGGAAAACATAATTACTACCCATAATTATGAGAAAGGAGAATTTGCGTCATCTCAAAGTGGAGGATATGGCTTGGATTTTAAAAATCAACAAAGTTTCACCTAACACCCAAGTGGAAAATATCTCACTTCACTACATATCATAGAAGTATAATATTTTGTATCACTACAAGGATTAACAAGAGTATAATCTTTTGAGAAAATTTTAAAGTAAAAATCCAAAGTGTCAAAATGGTTTGAATGAGATTGATTGACTTTTAGTCTTCTCACAAAAATGTCAAGGTATTATTAAGTTGATTAAAGTTCGATTAAGAAAACATTTTGAAAATAAATGGACATAAGTCCAAGTTTATTATGAAAGCGGTTCAAGTTAAAAAACAAGAAGAGTTTTCAAAAGGAGGGAGAAGATTTTTGAAATTAAAGAAGATGGAAGGATATGAAGGGACTATCCTAAGGCATAAAGTAAAATCCAGGGGAAAAGAACCGTCTAACCAACAAGAAGACAACACTTGACATAATGAGTCAATGTAGAATTCCCATCCTTTGGATTGAAACCAAGAAAGCAAAGGTACTAAACCTATTAAGAAACCAAGATTCAATTACATTAAGTCTTCACAAAAATTGGGCAGAGTAACGACTGTATACAGATGAATTCTAGATCTCAGACATAACATATAATCACAATAACCTACACACAAAACAAACAAATAACCCAATGTCTTGGGGTAAACCCCAAGAACTCCAGAAAAAATAACAGTTGAGGTCACAAGGTCTCAAGGTAGGTTAAGGTCTCTACTCCTAAGTCCAAGAAGTCCACAATCTCCATAATGCCAAGGTGAATAACCAAGTAGTCCAAGTAACGTTAAAGTTTTTTAGGGTTCAAGTTGATTATTAAGTATCTTCAAAAAATAAATGAAAAAGCTCAAATGAGCAAAATAAAAATGACGTAAAAGAAAAATGCTCAAATGAGCAGAGATGAAAATAGCATGAAATGTAAATGCTAAAATAAATATTCTTAAAGTAAAAGCATAAAATAAAAGCACAAAATAAATTCAATTGTTAGAAATTAGAGGTTAGTTGAATGACCATGTTGAAACTTGAATTTGAAATTCATTAGAAGATTGATAAAATCAAAGCCTCTCAACAACAAGTTTCATTTTCTTTTTGTTAAGTATGCCATCCATTCAAAATTTTCAAGGCAACAATAAATGATCAATGGTGTTTAAGTGATTCACTTTGGCCAAAGTTTATGAAGATTCATTAGAGGATTGATAAGACTAAAGCCTCCTAACAATGAATCTCAAAGTTATTGGATCAAAGGATTCAAATCAATATAGTTAGGCTTACAAACATGGGTTTGGGTCACGAATGATCATTTCTCGAATCGGGATAACATTTAGCGCTATGTTAAGCAATCGTAAGTGGACTTATATAGAAGTCGCACCTATTTTGAAGCCGATCAATAGAAATTTATGTGTCCTATGCTTGGAGAGATGATATGTACATCATCCTCTAACAACACATGACACAATAAGAATGGGATAAGATGAAGAGGAATGAGAGAAGAATTAAACCACATTTGAACCCAAAAAAATTAGTCAAACTATTATTAAAGTTATTCATCCATTTTATGGAGTTATACTCAACACCATGGATCCAATGATGTTAATAAAGCTCATGATCAAAATTTCATAGTCCAAGATCAGCCAGAATATATACAAAAAATAAAATTGTATTCAAAATAAAGAAAAAGGTTTTTTAAAAATGATTTTAAAATGAAATTAAGAGGGGAAAATGACAATTATATTCAAATTAACCAAGAAAAATCAAATGAGGCCATAGAAAAATCAGAAATATACTCAAATGTTTATATAAAATTTTTGGTAATTTTTTAAAGTCATAAACTATTTTTAAACTAATTAAAATTGCTCAAATAAATGGAAAAAAAGATCAAAAATAGTAGATGTGAAAAAAAAATCTAAAAAAAATTCAGAAGGTCAGAAATAATGGAAATGATGTTGATGGATTTTTTCAGAATTTAAAAATGTTTAAAAGTATTTTTTAAGTAATTAAAAACAAACCAAAACAAAGAAAATTATAAAAAATATCAAATCTAAAAATAAAATTATGAAAAATAAAATTCATAAAGAGAATATTTGAAAATATTTTTGTGATTTTTTTCAAAATTTTTGAATCAGAAATGAGTTTTCTATGATTTTTTGAAGTTTAAAACAATTTAAATATAAAAATCATAAATAAAAAATAAAGTCAAAAAAATGTGGACCAATGGATGAGAGTCAAAACGTGTTAGTAAGCTAATCCAATGGATCAGACACGTTGTGCATATCATGGTCTTTAGTGGAATAAACACAAGATCATTAATTAAATCAAATTTTTGAAAAATAAGTGTGGCACACTTTCATTGGTTGATAGATGACACGTTGGGCATCTTCAACCTCTAGCCAACGAAATCTGCAGGTTTTAGAAACTGTAAAATTAGAAGACGAGACCGATACCATTCGCTTCGTCTCTTCAAGACGATTCCAATGGTACCTTCGCAAAAAACTTATATAAGTTGTAGCTTGTCATACCCCAAATTTGTCCCACCTTTTTCAATTTTGTCTGGCTAAGGCTTTGCATTTCATTAGCATCATTTTCATATCATTCATTCATTGAATAAAGACACCTGAGATCCAAGAGTTTAGTGATTGTGCAATATTAAAGTTTCAGTGTTCTGAGGTGTATATATTTAGTAAAGTCTATTTATTTCTGGTTCTTCTAGTTCTTCAAGCACTGAAGTGTGAATTAGGACTTTGGAGTTTTTCTCAAGTTACTTCAAGAGCAGTGGTTTTAGTTCTTCAAACTAAGGCTTAGTGGATTAAGTTTTTTGGTTTGACCTTGTAATGTTCATCCTTTGAATGTTAAGGAAACTAGGATTTTTGCTTCAAGGTTACATTGAGCTTTATCTCCTTCTACAAGTCAATTTCTTATCAAGAGGTTTAAGGGGTGAAACAAAGGAATTCTTCTCGTATGGCTTAAATTTTTCTTTGAGGAATTTCTTGAGGGACTAAATTTTGAACTAAGATGGCATCTATCATTGTCAAGGTGGTTTGAATTTGTCATGAAGATTCAAAATTAAAAGAGAAAGAAAAACTTGGATTTGGATTGCAAATTGGAAATACGGGAAATTGGTATTTCATACAATGTCCTTTGGTTCACAAGTCACCAATTCTTTACATCACAAGTTACTATATTTAATATTCAAGTCATTTGATTATCTTGCAGTTACTTTTTGATTCATACCATGACCACTTGAAATCATACAAAGTTGGTTGCAAGCATTCTCATACAATTTCATTCATTCAAGTTCCAAACACCGTTGTTCAAGTTCAATTTGTAGGTTACAATCTTTCATTCCATTACAAATCATTGTACAGAAAATAACACTACAAATGAAGCATTTCTAAACCTAAAAATTCCTAAGTCCTAAAGTTACTAAAATTCCATTTGTCAAAGCTTCAATCTTGATGTTTAATCCACAGCCTCTTCATCTTTCAACCTTGCTTTTCCTTACCTTTTCACCTTCCATCAACCCTCACATGAAAAGAAAAACAATCAAGAATTAGTTAGCTCATTGAAATTTAATCAAGAAGTGTCAAGCAATTTCTCTTCTAATCTCATCATTAAGGTTTGTGTTTGGAATCAGATTTTAAGGATGTGAGTTCAATCATGCTTACGAGCAATAAAAGCCTCATACACTTGATTCACAACAAATCCGAATTTTGATTCAATCATGGGCTTATTTCTCCTACTTTCCAAATCACAAAACTTTGAGATTGGTTCACAAAAAAAAGGTTAGGAAAATACAATTAGAATTATCACATTCGAGCAACATCAAGGACTCAACAATTTTGTTTCACACAAGTCATAATCACATTGTTTTAATCATGGGCCATGTCCTAATTGCAAATCAAAAAGATACTTTTGGTTCACAAAAGGAAAAGAGATTAAAAAAACAATTTTACTGCAGTAACAAAGTCAACAAACAAATATTGCAAACAATCTGCTTTGCAGAAAAGTAAAGTCAGAACTGCTATACTATGCCCAACCTGTCCAAACTGTCAAAACCCGTTCAAACTGTCCAAACACAACAAGCCAAAAAAAACTGTCCAAACTATCAAAAACCTGTCCCAAACTTGCACCAAACTAGTAGGCTAACAACATCAATCAAAAGGAATTCAAACAGCATACCAAAACAATTCAAAAACCATGTTGTCTTTCCCCACCAAAATGCCTCTTTCTCTTGATAAAAACATATGCAAAAGAAGAGAAAAAAACACGGTTCAAAGTAGAGAGAAAAAAGAATATTGTAAATAAAGAAAACAACATAAACCAGCAGCAACAAAAAACCACCAACCACAAAAACTGTTATCAGCGATCAAAGAAGAAAAACATCAGCAACCACAAAAAAACAGCCGCATCAACAACCATCAAACCCAAAATAAAAATTGTTTTCATTACTTTCCATATATCCAAAACCCTTTAGAAAAGTCAATCACAGAAAATAGATCGCTAAAACACACAAAAAACACAACACATTATCAAACATCAAAAATCCTAAATATTTTCATCATTTTCCAAAATATTCACCAATCCCTTCAGAGAACGGTAGTTTACAAAAATACCAGAGAAAAGAGAGGACAAAGTCAAAGAACAAAGAATGATCTCACCCAAATTTAACTTCAGAAGGTAGTTTGAAGAGCTGAACCCGCGAATCCGTCTCTTTCTCTCTTCTCTGCATCATTCTTGTATGCATATAGCTTCACAAGCACGATTTCAACATGAATCCATATCTAGGATTAGATTTCCCCTTTTAGATTTAGGAAAAATCATCAAAGATTTACAAAAATTAGTGTAAGATTTAGAACTAGCGTAAAGAGATGAATAAGAAATTGAAAGAAAGTTTGAGATCGAGCAAGTTGGTCATCCGCCACCGTCGTTGCCGCCACCTGAGGATTTCTGGCGCGGCCAGCGATTCTTTTTCAGTGAGGGAACCTAGAGTGAGGCGATAGAACTGAGTAGTTTAGAGTGAGAGAGAGATTTTTGTTTCAGCTGAGTTGATTAACATTTTGTTAATCAATTTAGTCTGTTTTATTTAAGTTTTGTTTAATTTTTTAAAGGTTGTGCTAATTTGGTGGTGACAATTGTCACCACCCCTGTGTTTAAATTCTTTTGATCCGGTGTGCCATACCCATTGGTTACCATGTGCACTCCTCCGCTCAGCCTTCTGATCATCATCAGATCATCATCAATGCCATCCAACTCCTCATACATACGCACCCACCATGCACCTTCCCGAGTCTGCAGCGTTGGATTAATCTGACCATTGGGATGCCCCTTTATTTGGACCCTGGATGGAATTCTAATTACACCCCCTATTTTTACTAAGTTCAGGCCCATTTCTTTTTTTTTAACATATTGTTTTTGTTTAAATTATTTTTTCAAACTTAAAAATCACAAAAATATATTTAGAATTAGTTTTAATTTTCTTTTAATATTTTCTTTACTTAAAAATCACAAAAGTATATTTAGAATTAGTTTTAATTTTCTTTTAATATTTTCTTTACTTAAAAATCACAAAAATATATTTGGAATTAGTTTTAATTTTCTTTCAATATTTTCTTTACTTAAAAATCATAAAAAATATAAAAATGTAATTACTCCTTTTTTAATAACTTATTAAACTAAATTTCTTATTTAATATTATTAATTATTTTTGAATAGTTAATTTTATAGATAGTTTAATTAGTTAGGTATTTAAATTAATTTTCAATTTGGTTGTATTTTTTGTTAAACTAGATTTTTTGAACTTTCGATTCGACTCATCCTCATTCATAAACTTGTACCCCCATACCCATATGGTTTGTAATAGCTTAGAATTTTAGTTTCTTTGATATTTCTTTATATGTTTAAATTGCTAATTATGCATACTTTATCCAATTAGAACACTTGGCCTCCTCTTGGGCTCATCATCAATGAGCAGGTATCTACTTACAAATGCACACTTGCACACATTCACAGTTTGGTCCTGGGCTTTTCTACAACGACAACTACTCGATCAATTATTTCAATTGGTCATTTAGAATACTAGTGTCACACTAGTATCACTTTCTAGGAGCATGCATATAGCCACATTGTATGGGCTTTTGATTTTTATCTTGTAAAGCAACTTCTCTTCCCTTGGTTTACATACGAAGCATCTTTGTAAAGGGTCTCATAGTTGAGTTTGGGCATGACCATTATCACGAGGCTAATTAAGTCTTTCCCTTGGTTAACCATAACCCGAATCAACCACTTTGGTCAATATACCAAGTGTTTCCATGCACAAAGGGTCACATGGTTGAGGGTAAGAGCACCTACTCTCACGAGATTAATCAAGTGCACCCTTGGTTACTCATAACCCGATTCAATTCCCATACACCAAGCATTCCATTTACGCCTTTCATGATATTACTCAGTTTATCGTCACTTTTGCCATAATCAATATGCCTGATCACTCTTCACAAACACTGTCTCCTTTACTTTATGCTTATAACATGCTCCCTTAGGATGATAATTTCATATATTTAAGATGTGTACTAATTAGACTTTAGGTTAAAACCCATGCATGATAACATTAGGGTTTCTTAGTCTCCCTCATAAACCTTTTTCTTCTTTTGTAATTAAAACTTATCATTCGAAAATCCAAAAAATCCAAAAAAGAAGCATTAAACCATTATTCAAATTCATTTTAAAACTCGAAAAACACTCAACCATTCAAAACTCCCCAAAAGGGCATGTTATCTTCGTTCTACCGCGATACCGGCCGTGCCTATTGCTAGAATGCGTGCGTTAATGTTGCCCACTAAAAATCACAAACAAACCAACATTTTTGTAGAAGAACTACGGTGTTCTGATTCCTTCGCTGGATACGTAGGCAAAGGGTGGCAAGGCCCTCACAAACACACTAATAAAAAACCATTTTCTTTCCCCTTAGCAAGTATAGTTATAGATAAACACACCCTTAGAAGAGAACAAACAAAATGGAACCCCTTGAGTACAACTGATGTGAGGGTGCTAATCCCTTCCCCTTGCATAATCGACTTCCTTACCATTTCTCTTGGTCGCAAGACCATCTTATCCATCCTCTTGTGGTTTTCTCGATATTTCCCCTTCCTTCGTGATAAATAAAGTTCAGTGGCGACTCTGTGTTTTTTTGTCGGTAGCTTCAGCTGGGACTCTACTGGGGAAGCCTTTTGCAAGTCTATCCTAGTTTTGTTTATATGTCTCTTTGGGTGTTTATTTATATACTTTATTTGCTTTACCGCTTTATTTATTGCTTTATTTTCTTTTGTATATATTGCATTCTATTGTTGCTGCTCACATATTATGGATATGTTGTATCTTTTGTGATGTTGGGTTGGGTGATTACATTTGATAAGTCCTATACTCGAACTTGGGTTACACTTAGGATTAGGACGGGCGGTATAGTCATGTTAACTTTGAGGGAGTAATCCCGAAGAAGAAGGAATGAAATCCCCCACTTAGTGGAGGTCCCCTTGAATGTAGTGTTGTTTATCGAGTAATCGAGAAGACATTGTTGCTTTCGACCTGGGAACCAGAGAAGCTGAGGGTCGTAGAACCATTAACCCCTCCTGGCCTTTTTAGGTGTAGTGCGAAGACTACAACAGAGTAACCCAGAAGTAGTTGTCACGCGATGCTGCACTCAGACGAGTTTTTCCTGCGTATATTATTGTTTACTGAGTAATTGGGACGTCGGTAATATCCAAAGGAAGAGCGGAGACTCTGAGATTTACCTAGAACCTTGTTCGGCAGGTGATAAACCCCTAGTACATACCTTACGGGTGGTTACTTTGACTCCATGCCTGTGACGTCGGACTTTTGATCCTGTTACTTTCAGTTTATGCAAAGGACTACACAGTGGTTATCCAGAATATGTGGAGCTAAAATTTCATGCCCTAGCATACCATGACATCATACCATCATGTATATACATCTCAAATCTAAGGAATTCCAAAGACAAGTCTCATTGGTCAAGATCTTCAAAAATGAAAACAATTTTTTTTTAAAGAATAGACGAGTCTTTGGATTTCCTTGGAAACTCACATGGATTAGCTTATGGAAACTCTTCATGTTGTTATCAAGGGTCAAGAAGAGTTACATCAAAGTGTTGCCAAGCTTTCCACTACTTCCCCATCCACTTATGAAAATGGAGGGAATAATAATGCAAATGTTGAGACCCCTACTGGAGTTCCTCGAAATGATGTTGATGATCATCACGATGTCATTGACCTTGATGAGCCCTACGTGAATCTTGCCGCTGGAGTTGCAGAAACTGCAAAAATGTACCATGCTCTTGAAGAGCGTCTAAAATCCATGGAGGGTATTAAGACTTCGGGATTCAATACTATTGCAATGTGTCTTGTGCCTGGGGTAGTTATTCCTCCCAAGTTCAAGGTTCCTGAATTTGACAAATACAAAGGCACCTCCTGCCCAGAGACTCATCTTCGTTCCTACTGTCGCAAGATGGCAGCCTATGTTGAAAATGAACTGTTACTCATGAACTTCTTCCAAGATAGCTTGACTGGGGCACCTTTGAACTGGTATATGCAACTAGAAAGAAGTCATGTCATTACTTGGGGAGAGCTTGCTGACGCCTTTTTGAAACATTACCGTTATAATACTGTCATGGATCCTAGTCGCACTCAACTTCAAGGGATGATACAAAAATCTGAAGAGACGTTGAAAGAGTACGCCCAAAGGTGGCATGAACTGGTTGCAAGGGTCCAACCTCCTCTCTTGGACCGTGAACTGATTTATTTATTCATGGGTACTTTACGAGTTCCTTATCTCCAACACATGCTCAACAATACCTCTAATTCTTTCTCTGATATGGTCATTATTAGAGAACATGTGGAAACTTGTATTAAGGATGGAATGATCAAATATATCCCTAACAATACCAACAACAATACTGGCATTGGTAGGAAGCCATTTTCTGGTTTCATCAAGAAGAAAGAGGGTGAGACTAGTGCTGTCACAATCAACCAAGGAAAATCTCCTGCATATCCTCAAGTTCAATTTCCTTATTTTCCAACACCTGTTGTTGTTCCTAATCAATATGTTCCTCAAGTGTATGCTGCTACAACTCCAGCACCTTGGATGGCCCAACAACAAACTTTCACTCCTCAACCACATTATCTTCCACAACAACAATTTGCACCACCTCCAAATTATCAAAAACAGAATCAACAACCTCAAGGTTCGAGAGCTCAACAAAGAAAAAGAGCGCCCTAAAGAATATTTGATCTCATTCCTATGTCTTATGCTCAACTTCTCCCTCAGTTACTTTCCAATCAGTTGGTTCAACTGCGTGAACTTGGTCCACCACCTAATCCTCTCCCCAGGGGGTATGACATTAATGCTCATTGTGAATTTCATTCTGGAGCCCCAAGCCACACAATTGAGAATTATAGAGCATTTAAATGTAAATTTTAAGACCTCCTCGATGCAAAGGCCATAAATTTCAACCTTGTATGTCCCAATACCCAGAATAATCCCATGCCTCATCACCCAGGGGCAACGGTCAATGATATTAAAGAAAGTAGTGAACAGACTCTGGTAACCAAGGTTGACAAGATCAAGATGTCATTAGGAACTATTAGAGAACATTTGTTGGAGCATGAGGTGGTGCAGGAACTCCATGATTTTTGCTTAACATGTTCCTCAAAACCTGAAGAGTGTACTAGTTTGAAGACGGATGTCCAACAACTAATGGATGAGGGTGTCCTATAGGTAGAGAAGATATTCCGAGAAGAAGAGGTTGATGTCTTGGAAATTCCTTATTATCCGAGAAGCATTTCAGTAACACCAGGTACCCCGTTGACAATCCAGGCTCCTACTACCCCATTAATTATTCAAGCTCCAGTTACCCCCACTGAAACTCCTATTCCTCCTCTATGTAACAACTCAAAGGCAGTTCCGTGGGAGCATAATATGGTATATATTCTTGGTAAGAAATATGAGTGTCCTCCGGTAGCTGACAAGAATATTACCAACATTGCAGGAACCAGTAACATGACTCATAGTGGCAGGATATTTTCTCCCCCACCACTACCTCCTAAAGAAACTAACAATGATGCTCTGGCCAAGGCTAGGGGCAAGCAAGTGATTGATAGTCAGCTTGAATCTTCTGTAGGACAAGAAGCGGAGCAACTTTTGAGGATTCTTAAGCGAAGTGATTACAAAGTAGTGGATTAACTCAACCAGACGCCGTCCAAGATCTCTATCTTGTCTCTTCTCTTGTGTTCGGAGACCCACCGTAATGCCTTACTGAAGATTTTGTGTTCTGCCCATGTTACACAAGACATTTTTGTGGCCCAGTTTGAAGGGATCGTAACCAATATTACTACAGGAAATTGTTTGGGTTTCTGTGATGATGAGCTCCCAGTTGAAGGCAGAGCCCATAACAAAGCGCTTCACGTTTCGGTGAAGTGTTTGTATATGGTTTTATCTCGAGTCTTGGTGGATACAAGTTCTTCGCTCAATGTGATACCCAAGGCTACTCTGTTTGAGCTGAATATGGACGGGGTAATGATGAGACCTTCCACCCTAAGTGTTCGAGCATTTGATGTTTCAAGGAGATATGTGGAGGGAGAAGTGGACTTGCCCATCAAGATTGGTCCCCACACCTTTTATATGTAATTCTATGTTATAGACATTCATCGATCCTATACTTACCTTTTGGGTCGCCCGTGGATCCATGTAGCAGGAGCTGTGACATCTACTCTCCATCAACACCTGAAATTCATTATAAATGACAAAGTTGTTGTCGTGTGTGGAGAAGAAGATGTAGTGATTTGACAACCTACCGTTATATGGAAGTGGAAGGTGGGGTGCATTAGTTGTCCTTTCAAGCTCTAGAGATTGTTTCTGTTGACAGGTTCCCCGTCGTGGAAGGTAAGAAGTCTGAAGCACCCATGGCCTCTTTGAATGATGCCAAAGCCCTCATGGAAGCTAGATCTCCCAGTGATGGTTGGGGCAAATTTATTGAAGTAGCTGAGAAGAAAGACCACTGTGGTCTTGGGTATCAGCCATCGTCCTCCATGCAAGCTAGTTTGGTTCCTCTCAAGGGAAAGTAGATTCTCCCAATTTCTGAAGTGTTCATCAATGCTGGTACAAGTAAATAAGGACAAGTGCTCGCAATAGATGATGAAGGTGACGATGAAGATGTTTCCAAATTTATCTATCAGGTTGCACCAGACTAGGAGCTCAACAATTGGACTACCGCAAAAATCCCTGAAGTTGTTTTCCTTGATGTGTAATTTTCTATTTCCATTAAGTCATATGCCCTGCCCAAGGCATAAAGATAGATTGTAAAAGGGGCCCCTTATGTTTCAATCTCCGTTTAGAATTGAATGAAAATCGCATTTTCGCATACAATTTTGTTCCCTGTCTTTTCTTTTACTTTTACTTTTACTTTTCAAAATAAAATGGCAATGCTTTTATTTTCACATTCTAAATATTTTCTTTCACTTTCTAAAATAAAACAAAATCATCAATCATGCAGATCTGTCTCGAATTCCATAAAAAATGATAGTGCTATGGTTCCTAATATCCTTGAGAATTCAATTGACCATGCTAACAAAGATAGTGGGGAAGATTGTGAAGTCCCTGAAGAATTAGCGAGACTCTTCAAACAGGAAGAGAAGGTCATCCAACCATATAAAAAAGAAACAGAAGTTATCAATCTCGGTACTGAAGAGGTAAATAGAGAAGTCAAGATAGGTGTTGCCTTGCAAGTGAAGAAAAGAAGGGGTTGATTGAGTTGCTTCGAGAGTATCCTGACATCTTCACCTAGTCGTATAAAGACATGTCCAGTTTAGATACTGATATAGTGATGCACAGATTGCCACTCAAGCCAGAATGTACTCCTGTAAAGCAGAAGTCACGAAGGACCATACCCGACATGGCTTTGGAGATCAAAGAAGAAATTCATAAACAACTTGATACAGGCTTCCTATCTGTGATAAATTATCCGCCTTGGATTGCTAACATTGTGCCTATACCTAAGAAAGATGGTAAGGCACATATGTGTGTTGACTACCGAGACTTGAATACAGCAAGCCCAAAGGATGATTTATCGTTGCCTCATATTGATGTATTGGTTGATAATCCTGCTCAGTCTTTAGTGTTCTCTTTCATGGATGGATTCTCGGGATACAATCAGATAAAAATGGCTCCTGAAGACATGGATAAAACAACTTTTACAACTCCTTGGGGTACCTTTTTCTATAAGGTCATGCCTTTTGGTCTCAAAAATGCTGGTGCAATATATCAGCGTGCTATGGTGACTCTCTTTCATGACATGATTCATAAAGATATCGAGGTGTATGTGGACGATATGATTGCAAAATCACAAACTAAGGAAGAACATCTGGTCCATTTGCAGAAGTTATTTGATCGTCTACGAAAGTTTAGGTTAAGGCTTAATCCCAACAAGTGCACCTTTTGGGTTCGATCAGGCAAGTAACTTGGTTTTATCGTAAGTTAGAGAGGGATTGAAGTAGATCCTGCCAAAGTAAGAGAAATACAAGATATGCCAGCACCGAAAAATGAAAAGGAAGTACGTGGTTTCCTTGGAAGGTTGAATTACATATCCAGGTTCATTTCTCATCTTACGGATACCTGTGAACCCATATTTAAATTGTTACTTCAAGATGTCAAGAGGCCTTAAAAAATATTAAACAGTACCTTCAGGAACCACCAATACTCATACCTCCAGTTTCACCGAGACCTCTCATTATGTACTTGACTGTGTTTGAAGAATCTATGGGTTGTGTGCTCGGACAACATGATGATACTAGATGAAAATAACACTCCATTTATTACCTAAGCAAGAAGTTTACTGATTGTGAATCAAGGGATTCATTACTTGAGAAGACTTGTTGCACTCTTACGTGGGTAGCTCGACGTTTGAGGCAGTACATGTTGACGCATTCTACACTTCTGATATCTAAGATGGATCCGATAAAGTACATCTTTGAGAAACCAACACTTATAGGAAAATTGGCTCGGTGGAAAATGCTTTTGTTTTAGTATGACATCCAATATGTCACACAAAAGGCTATCAAAGGTAGTATTCTTGCTGATCATCTCGCCAACCACCCATTGGAAGAGTACCAGTCAATAAAGTTTGATTTTCACGATGAGGACGTTATGAAACTTGATGATAAAGAAGGACCCGAACCAAGGGAGCGATGGACTCTCACATTCAATGGTGCATCAAATGCCATGGGCCATGGTATTGGGGAAGTTATGACTTCTCTAAGCAATACTCACATACCTTTCACAACAAGGCTATGTTTTGATTGTACGAATAATGTCACCAAATATGAAGCTTGTGTAATGGGCCTTGAAGCAACCATTGATTTTTTAAGATTAAGATTCTTGAAGTTTATGGGGATTCTTCCTTAGTGATATATCAAGTACAAGGTGATTGGGATACACGACACCCTAATTTAGTTCCATATCGGGATTTCATATTAGAGTTGTTTCCCGCTTTTGATGAGATCACCTTCGAGCATATTCCTAGAGAAGTAAATCAACTGGCAGATGCTCTAGCAACTTTAGCAGCAATGTTCAAAGTCAGTTATCCGAATCATGCACCCAATATAAGAATCCTTCTTTACAAGGAGCTGACACATGTTTTCCCTACTCATTGTCTCACAACTGAAGACGTGTTAGATAAAAATCCGTGGTATTTCGACATCAAAAGATATCTTGAGAAGAAAGAGTACTCCGAGGGTGCTACAATTTGTGATAAGCATACTCTTAGAAGGTTAGCATCAAATTTTTTACATGAGAAGATGTTATGTACAAAAGAAACTATGATTTGGTTCTGATCAAATGCATGGATAGACACAAAGCAGAATCCATCATATGAGAAATCCACGAGGGCTCTTTTGGGACTCATGCCAGTGGACATTTCATGGCCAAGAAAATCCTACGAGCAGGTTATTTCTGGATGACAACAAAAAGTGACTGTTGTGTGTATGTGAAGATGTGACACAAATGTCAAGTTTACACAAACATGATACATATTCCTCCCACTCCTTTGAATGTGATGACTTCACCATGGCCCTTTGCAATATGGGGAATTGATATGATTGGACGGATCGAGTCGAGTGCTTCAAATGGACACAGGTTCATTCTTGTCGCTATCAAGTACTTCACCAAATGGATGGAAGCGACTTCGTACAAGAATGTGACCAAGCAAGTCGTCACCTGCTTCATCAAGAAAGAAATCATATGCCATTATAGAACTCCTAATAAGACCATCACTGATAATGGGTCGAATCTCAACAACAAAATGATTAAGGAAATGTGTGAAGAATTCAAGATTGAGCACCATAATTCATCACCCTATCGGCCAAAGATGAATGGGGCAGTTGAAGCAGCTAACAAGAACATAAAAAAGATTGTCCAGAAAATGGTGAGAACATACAAAGATTGGCATGAGATGTTTCCCTTTGCTCTGCACGACTATCGAACTTCGGTGTGTACTTCCACTGGGGAAACTCCTTTTTCACTAGTATATGGTATGGATGTGGTGCTCCCAATTGAAGTGGAAATTCCTTCATTAAGGGTTCTGATGGATACTAAACTTGATGAAGCAGAATGGATTCAAACAAGGCTCGACCAACTCAATCTCATCGAAGAGAAGTGCCTAGCATCCAATTTTCATGGTCAATTATATCAATAGCGTCTCAAGAGAGCATTTGACAAGAAGATTCGACCTCGAGAGTTCCACACATATGATCTGGTCTTAAGGAAGATTCTCCCAATTCACTCTGATTCAAGAGGAAAATGGACTCCCAACTATGAGGGGCCGTACATCCTGAAGAAAGCTTTCTCAAGAGGTGCTTTAATCCTGACAGACATGGATGGGTAAGACGTTCAACTTCCGGTCAATTCAGACTCAGTAAAAAAATACTACACATAAAAAGACCCGCTAAGTCGAAAACCCGAAAGGGTGGCTTAGGAAAAAATTAGGGCTAAAAAAGGAAAAATAAAAAATAATAACCCGCTAGGTCGAAAACCCGAAAGGACGACTTAGGAAAAAATGGGTATCCCAGTGGATTGAAAACCCGAAAGGGAGGTCTGAGGAAAAAATTAGGAAAAAAGCGAGAGAATGCATTCTCAAAGCTCTTCATGTATAACCAGTACACCCTCCTAACGCTGGATGAATCAATTCAACTATTATCATTCGGAAGCACAACACTAGGATGATCCAGGATATGTGAACTATAGCAATATCAATTTTAATTGAAGTTTGAGATTTACTTATTGCCATTTTACTTGTTGTATTTTGTCTTTTCTTCACAACTTCCTCCTTTATGAGTTGTTTCCATGTACGAATTCCTATTCACATGCCAAACTCATTAATAAAAATGTGCCCTTCCACCAAAAAGTCTTTGTTATGTCCTTTTTATTTTATTTTACGTATGCGAATTGTGATTTAAATTCTTTGTTAAGCATTCCATTAAAAACAATAAGGCAATAATAATCACAAGCTAAGATATGAAACACAACGTTACATGGATATGAAGGCATCCCAAGGGAATTCCATGGCGTTCAAGTGTTATTTTTCTATGCAGGTAGCAAGTCGTAACTATCACCTCGACCAAGCTTTCGTCCTTGTGACCTCCTTACAGACGTTTGAGTATCCGATTCTCCAACACCGAGAAACTTGGGGCATTTAATGAGATCCATGTCTCTACTCGGTCATCCACAAGAAGTCCAACATGTAAGGATAGTTAGGGCAAGCCACTCCTCCTCAACAAGATTTAATCTCCAGTGAAGTTGCCAAGGCTATAACTCAATTCTCGAAGTTTTCAAGCACCAATCTATTGGCATCTCAAGACAACGGGCAACAGATCCCAATGAGCGTAATATTTTGCACTCTGCGTACAATAATCATCACTGCATATTACATTGCATCCTTAAACCCATAACATATCCATGGATCATCATGCCACACTTTAAAATGCATATGAAGCATGAGCCAGATTTGGTACCTTGCACGAAAGCCAAAAATCAATAAAACATCCCCACAAAGAATATCATCCTCATAATTCCCAGTTAACATCTTTCATTACACAACCAATCAAAAATAAGTCGTGGTGCCAGTATATTTCACTCCCCAACTCTCAATACGCTTTGTTATCTTTTCCAGGGTCGTAGGTCGTCCGTAGATCTTACCCTCATGTTATCTTTTCTAGGGTCGTAGGTCGCTCGTAGGTCTTACCCTCACATTATCTTTTCTAGGGTCGTAGGTCACTCGTAGGTCTTACCCTCATGTTATCTTTTCTAGGTTCGTAGGTCGCTCGCAAGTCTTACCCTTACGTTACCTGTTATAAGGTCGTAGGGCATACGTAGAACTTACCCTCGTGTTATCTTTTCTAGGGTCGTAGGTCGCCTGTAAATCTTACCCTCATGTTATTTCTTTCAAGGGTCATAGGTCGCTGTTGTACCCCAAAATTGTCCCTCTCATTTCTCAAGGAACCACCCTGGATCCCAAGTTTGCTTCCATCCAATTCTAAGCCTTGAAGTACAAATTTCCCAAGAAAATCACTCACAAGGGCAAAATGGTCATTTGCACACTGAAAAGTCAAACTTTGACTTTTGGATCAAAATCAAGCTTCAAGAATCATATTTCATCAAGACACGTTGAAATATGAAGTTTTGTTTCATCGAAATCCAAGAGGTCAAAATTCTAAATACTTAGAAATTTTTCTAAGTGTCTAAGAAATATGACAATTTCAGAACTTCTGACTAGATTATCACCATAACACTCATAAAATTCAGGACACTCTCAAGGCAGAGTTTGGTCAGAACTTCTGGGAAAGTTTTCACAAAAAAAATCTTCAGTCAGAGGTTGCAAACATGGTTCAGAACATGATGCTTTAATCAGAACATGTGGAAGCAATGTGCTCCTTCAGAACATGCCAGGGCCAGAAGATAAAAGGATCAGAAGATTGGATGCTACACAATCTCAGAACTTTTGATCCAGAACTAAGCCTTGGTGTAGAATCTCACGTTGCAGGATTTCTGGTTGTGATAAGTCTCATCATCATTTAATGCTCACAACCATATTTGAGTCTTTATCCAAAGGATTTTCACCACGTGTACCTCTACTGTCTTGGGATAGCAACTTTGATACTAAACCCATGCTTTGCTTTTTGCTTTTCCTTAATTCCTGCTAACAACCACCATGCTTGCTTCAAGAACAAGGCAGCTCTTCAACACATGAAGGTTATATTCAACTCTTTGTTCAAAACATGACCAAATCCCAAAACCTTGTTTATAGAACTTGCTGCAGACCTATAACCAATAGCCAGTTCAGCCTACGCCTGCATCCCATAATTGCACCAACCTAGCATACGAAAACAGTGATGAAAAAGCAAGGGAACATGATGCCAAAAAAGGTTCAAATCCCATTTGTTTTTCCCCCCAAAATCATAACAAAATTCGCCTATAAATACTTGGCTCCATCACACGTTCAAGGGGCTGGCATTTGGAGAGACATTGGCCAAAAGAAAGAAAAGGAAGTTGTGAAACCTTTATAAAAAATCCAGATTTCTCATACATAAAAACAAACCTTTGTTCTTCCTTTTGAATCAAAGAACTTGGCATTTTCTCTTCCGTTACTCTTGTTGATTCCAGAACATCCAAAGGCAGCCACTCAAAGCTCCGAGCACGCTCCAGGTAAGTCTCTCTGACTTTGCTTGTTTTTCATTCTGAGCATCATTAACATGTAAATATCGTAGTATTAATGTTGTATATATCATTGTATGAATAGAAAAACTATGGATAAGAACTTTTAGAATAATGCTAGGCTCAGGATTAGGATTAGAACTTCTAATTTTCACATGCTGATAACACACAGAACTTCTATGATTTTTTTCTCATTGTTAACACACATTGAACTTCTGATTTTTACATGCTGATAACGCACTGAACTGCTAATGTCCACTCACTGGCTCAACACAATATAGAACTTCTGATGACTCACTCACTGTTCTAACATAGCACAAAACTTCTGAATTCTCCTCACATGTCAAATACATTGAACTTCTGATGTTTCCGTCAGCTATTTTCAAACACTCAGAGTTTCTGATTTTCACGTGCTGACAATACATAACTTCTGACTTTTGGCTCACTGGTTAAACACCACCCAGAACCTCTGTGTTTTCCCTCTAACATTTTTTGCAGGACTTCAGCATATAGAAATCCAGAACTTTTGTGTTTTCCCTCTAACGTGTCTTGCAGGACCTCTGAGTTTACCAGTTTAGAACATCAGAACTTTTGATATCCATTGACGTTTCCAGCTGAGTCATCACGCGCCTGGCTTCAGCACTTCTGATCCTTATTGTTTTACTTGCAGCAGCACGCTGTTTTCTATCTTTCATTTATTTTCCTTTTCATCATTTTTAATATCAACATAAAAAGACATAAAAAATATTTTATTTTATTAACTAATTTATTTCTTTTTTATTAAGACAAAAACATTTTCTAAACAAGTCCATTTCTTTCTTATATTGTACATTTCAATATGGTTGTAATAGTAACTTAGGACTTACTTTTACTTGAAACCCCCATTCATAAATTTGTACCCCCATCCCCTAAATATTGTAATAGCGTAGGACTTTACATTTCTGCAATTTATCGCTTTCAAATGTAAATGCTAGTAATTGGGTGTGTATGGCAAGACTAAAACCAATGTTAGAAAATCCTAATTCAAGACCAAAATATGCATGCAATCAAATACACTCGCACACTTACACCCCTAGGGGGATTCCACTTGTTGCCTTACGAAAATGGCCATGTTATGCATGTGGGATGTCTTAGCACAATAAAAAATTGAAAAATACAAGATCACAGTCCCTTGATGATGCTATCAAAGTTGCCTTTCAAAATGATCTTAGTCCCTAAAAGAAAAGTGCTAAGTCATCTCACAACATTGCTATCATGGTCATACGATGACCCAACGCTCGTCCCTTCACATCCAACGATGGGGCTTCCTACCAAGTCAATGGTAAGATAGAAACATCTAAAGGAGGAGGAAAAGCACATCTAAGACCTTTTGAGTAGGTAGATTACTTTTAGTTCCTCAATTTCAAAACAAACATCCTTGATATTTTCAAAACAATCACATACACTTTCAAAACATTTTCAAAACACTTTCCAAACAAAAGCAAGTGATCTAGCAAGTAACTAAGAGCCCATGGAAAACCATGGATGAAGAGGGTGCTAATACCTTCCCTTATCATAATCTAACTCCCGAACTCAAGAAAACATCTCTAAAGGTCTTTCCTGTGCTTTTTCACCTTTCCTTTTGGATAAAAGAAAAGTCGGTGGTGACTCTTGCTAAACCGAAACATTTGCAAACACAAACACAAAACAACAAGGTCAGTTCTCCCACCGTATCACAGAACTGGCAACACTGCTGGGGATAGAATGAAAGTGGGGTTACCTTAGGGTTATATCACATTTACTTGCTTTTTTGTTTGATTTGTATTGCTTTACATTATGGTTCTCTGTTTGGGTTTGCTTTGATCCTCCACCCGAATCTGGGGCACCTTTTTAGGTAAGTAGCAATAGATTATGGAGAATGTACAATGTAAACCGATATGGTTGAAACGACGGCTACATTAGTGTGACGCATTTGTGGGTACCGGTGTCCCTTGTGTTTAAACGAGGAAAATACAGGGCCGCTGAGCAGTGACATGAAGCACTAACTGACCTTAGAACCTTACTTGACCAACTTGGCCATTAGGACGTAGTGAGATAACCGGTTTCGGTGTAGAGCTGAAACTTGGTTGATACTCGATGCTACACTCATTGAGACTATACTTTTGGGATATCTCGGCCACAAGAAAAGATTGATTGAGCTGAGACAATGCCTAAAAGAAAGGTCAGTGATATTGAGATCCTTTAGAACCCAATCACTATTACTAGGACAGATTGAACCAACTAAGCTTCAAGAGGGTACTTACCTACAAAATCCATGCAAGCCAAAACATAAGGACTTGTCTGTTTGTGTGAATATGATTGTTTGTATATAAACTTACTTACCTCGCATATTTGTACATAGCATCATAACACCATAACATCATACCATAGCATTTCCTTAACCATTTCAAGGATCTCAAGGGCCTGTGGTGCAGGTTACGATGAACCAAACGTCTAGCAAGGGGCAAGGGGATTTTTTTTCTCTAACCAAACACCGTCAAAATCAGGTACAACGAACCAGAGTCAAGGGCTATGACCCACTTGACATGGTGAGCTTGATTCTAGTGGAAGGACATCCACGAATACAAAGTTCTCCAATCAAAGATGTTTATCAAAGTTCAACTTCTAACTTTTTCTTGTGTTTACCCCACGAGATCCTTGAAAACATGCATCCACATATCATGTATCATATCATGACAGGTTTCTCCCATACAGGCTTCCTTATCTTCTTGCTGTTTATTTCAGTAAGATGGATATGGAACAAATGGTGAAAGATCTCCAAGCTCAAAACGCTCAATTCCAACAAATGTTCCTGGCTATGGCTAAGGGGCAAGAAGACCTGAAAACTCTCCTGGAGATTGATGAAGCTGAAGCTGACTACTCCGAGGAACAATCTCCTCCCACTGATGACAAGTACAAACAGTTGGAGGATCGCCTCATTGCTATGGAGATTCAACAGATACCTGGCTTGGATTTAGGAGACATGGGTTTGGTTTCTAGAGTGGTCATCCCGCCAAAATTCAAAATTCCTACTTTTGCCCTGTACGATGGAGTCTCTTTCCCTAATATGCACTTAAAGTCTTATGTCCGCAAGATTCAATCATACACAACTGATCTGAAGCTTTGGATCCATTTCTTCCAAGAAAGCCTAGTAGGGACTAAACTCGAATGGTTCTATCAATTGGAGAATTATCGCATCCACACCTGGGAGGATTTAGCTGCTGCTTTCTATAAGCAGTATCAGTACAATGCTGATCTTGCACCAACTCGTGTGCAATTGCAGAACGTGACCATGGGTTCCAAAGAGAGCTTCAAAGGGTACGCCCAAAAATGGAGAGATCTGGTAGGTAGGGTGAAACCCCCTTTAACTGACAGGGAGTTGATTGACATCTTCATGGGAACTTTGA
Organism: Vicia faba; assembly: GCA_948472305.1. NCBI lineage: Eukaryota > Viridiplantae > Streptophyta > Magnoliopsida > Fabales > Fabaceae > Vicia > Vicia faba. Next base: position 1,268,177,179 of record OX451737.1, on the reverse strand, counting down.
CATGGCCCTTCTTCAAACACCTGATCAGAAGTTCCTTAGCCGGGTTCACCGAGCTAATACTGACCGACGAAAGGGTCAAAGCTGACATCAAAAGTGGAAAGATTCGAGAAGCTACACCTTCTGATGCTCAGGAAAAGCCATATAATAGGAAGAAAGAGTCCAATGTTGTGTACGGTCAAAAGAGTCGTTGTGACCAACACGTGGGGGCAGTCCTGATCTCTGGTTCTGTGTCACACCGACAACAGCAAAGGGGAAATCAACGAAGGCCAGACGAGCCTAAAAGATAGTTCATCAACCTCAACATGCCGCTGTCTCAGGCGCTACAACACTTGTTGAGGATGAATCTGATTGCATTGATAGGACCTCATCCAAACCCCAAGACTTCTTCTCCTAACTACAATCCTAATGCAACATGTGCTTATCATTTTGACAGTCCCAGGCATGATACTAATGATTGTTGGGCATTGAAGTACAAGATTAAGAATTTGATTGACGCCAAGGAGATCTAGTTTGACTCTCCGGAGACTCCAAACGTGATCACTACTCTTATGCCAAGTCATTAAGAGCGTCTTGTTCATTTTGAATTTTCAATTGTAATTTCTTTTGTTATTCAAACAATTATCTATTAATGTCAAACTTGTTTCATTAATGCATTGCATATGTTTGTCTTGATTTGATCCATTCATTTTCATTACATTTAAACTATGCTTTTTACTCTCTTTATGACATTCAACTCTTGCTAAAAAGTTACAAGCCTTTTAGAGGGAGGATGACGAAAACAATGCCATAATCTCATACAATATGCTTTTGGACAGACCTTGCTGATGATGTACAAGCATTCTTTCAAATCCTAAACACTGGAGTTATAAGGAAGATAATCCCTAGTCAACCCCTTCGAGCCAAAGAAGTAGAAGTTTTTATTTTTTACAAAAATTGAAACCTTTAATCAAAACCTGGGGCAGGGTAGTCTCTCAATTAATTCAAATGTGTGTTAAGCCGCAAACTCTCATCTCGTAATACAACGAATGACATCAAAAACATTCCTCTGAAATCAAAAGATGGTGATGGTACCCTATAACATAGGCAGTCACAATTTCTCAAAAAAGTAAAGCCCACTAAGTCAAAACCTACAAAGGTGACTTAAGAAAACTAGGGCATCCCGCTGACTGTAATCTCAAAACAAGAATAGTCAGGAAAAAATCCGGGATAACAAATCAAAAAAAGGGGTCACTACGAATCCTCAACAACATGAAAAATGATGCAAAAAATGATTGCCTTCTGATAAACTAAACTTGTCTGAACCATCACCAAAACGTCATTCCAGACTCAATTGGAGTTTAAACGCACAATTAACTGAGTTTAGGACCGAAGAACATCACGAATAATGGGTGGGTACAAATACATTTGAGCCTTTATCCTTTGTTTCTTAAACCGTGAACCAAGCCACGTTATAATCCTTCAAAAGTCCTAATTGAAGCATGAATTAGTTCGAAAGCATACTGTTACAAAAGGTATCTTGACTCCTATAAGGCTTTGCTCTAAATCCTGAGTTTGAATTTTCTTAACAAAATTTCTTTACTTGTTAAAAAGCATTTTCAAAACTTCAAGACAAACATAAACTTTGCATTACTTGAATATCACTGTTTGCATATGACTATTCGTTTGACAGCCGAGAAATTCACACAATGAAAATCCAGTGAACAAAAGCTCTCTCAGTGAACAAAATCAATTCAAGAAGGATGACACTTCCATTAACAAATCTCCTACCAACAGGGGGACATGACATGTCACTATCCAGCACACCTGGGGCAGTCCAGTCAAGATTCTAAGAAATCTCTCAAGAAGTGCAGAGTAACCAGGGGCAAGTCTCTATCTCCGTCACTTGGGGCATTGAACGTTAATCTCAGCAAAGGGTAACGTACAATCAAACATTTTCTGGCAATGCCACAAACACTTTCTACCAGGGGAAATGACAAATCTCCCCGAAATCCTTCTCATAGGATGACTCCCAACAAGGGTTTAATCTCTGAAAACCTCCCCCCAGCTGAGACAACCTCAAGAGTCCTCGAAGACTTTCCCCAACGAGGTCGTCTCCTCTCTAGAAGACCAACAACAGGGTTTATTTCCCCAACAAAATACAAATTCCCCAATATGAGTTCGCCTCTCCAACTACTAACAAATCAAAGGACCACAACTCCCTTTCCCTAGTAGACTACTCTACAATCCCCAACAAGTTATTGTGAAACCTGGACCCGACCAGATATCAGTTTAACTTCGACCCCAGTAGAGCAACGGACAACCGAGACTCCAGAACTCTTTTCCCCAAGCAGGAATCAACACTCTCCAACAGAGTTCTCAATACTCCCCAGTGGAACTTCTCCTCAAACAACAAAATAGGAATCCACGGTGGAAACTTTCTAAGCAAAGTTTGAAGACACACATACTCTTCAACAATAGTCTAGGATTTAACAAATTCCCCGACATTTGTCAAGGATTTATTTTCCCAGACAAAAATACATTCATAAAAATTTCACATACATGATAAGTTCATACGACACAATCTCATTTATTTTGAGAACATTATGACATCATACATCATGACATTGCATACAACTAACGTTCTACCTTTTCAGGAAAAAGGTCAATCAACAGATGGCTACCATCAACCTTTTCAAGTTCCAGATTAATACCTGTAACAAGCCAGGAGAACTATCTGTGGACGACTGATTGTAGATTAATACCTGTAATAAGCCAGGAAAACTATCTACAGAAAGAGATTGAAGATTAACACCTGCGACAAGCCAGGAAAACTATCTTTCTCAGGTCAAAGATTAATACCTAAAATCAGACAGGACAACTATCTACTCGACCATCATGAAGAAACCCTACACAGTTTCCTTCTTTCCAAGATGAAGTTTTACATGGACTCATCATGAAGCAACCCTACACAAGTTCCTTCTTTCCAAGATGCAATTTTACACGGACTCATCATCAGGCAACCCTACACAGGTTCCTTCTCAAGACATTTCAGATGCAGTTTTACACTGACTCATCATGAAGCAACCCTACACAGGTTCCTTCTTTCCAAGATGAAGTTTTACACGGACTCATCATCGGGAAACCCTACACTGGTTCCTTCTTTCCAAGATGCAGTTTTACACGGACTCATCATGAGGCAACCCTACACAGGTTCCTTCTCAGGACATTTCAAATACAGTTTTACAGGTTCCTTCTTTCCAAGATGATTTTTTACACAGACTCATCATCAGGCAACCCTACACAGGTTCCTTCTTTCCAAGATGAAGTTTTACACTGGCTCATCATGAGGAAACCCTACACAGGTTCCTTCTTTCCAAGATAAATATTTACACTGACTCATCATGAGGCAACCCTACACAGGTTCCTTCTTTCCAAGATGAAGTTTTACACGGACTCATCATCAGGTAACCCTACACAGGTTCCTTCCTTCCAAGATGAAGTTTTACACAGAATCATCATCTGGCAACCCTACACAGGTTCCTTCTTTCCAAGATGAAGTTTTACACAGACTCATCATGAGGCAACCCTACACAGGTTCCTTCTTTCTAAGATGAAGTTTTACACAGACTCATCATCAGGCAACCCTACACAGGTTCCTTCTTTCCAAGATGAAGTTTTACACGGAATCATCATGAGGCAACCCTACACAGGTTCCTTCTTTCCAAGATGAAGTTTCACACAGACTCATCATCAAGCAACCCTACACCGGTTCCTTCTCTTTCCAAGATGAAGTTTCACACAAACTCATCATCAAACAACCCAACCTTCCAATGCAGTCTAGATACGATCCAGATTCAGATGTTATTCTGTCACTCATTCAAATACATTCCAGATACAATCACCTTCGAATGACATCTTTAAGCCCATATCCAACAACTATCCATTATCTCTCCAAATGGCATCTTTAAGCCCATTCCCTACATTATCAACTAACACATCTTCGAGTGCAAATTTCAGGGCACTCTAGTGTTCAATCATCTTCCACCTTCAAGTCACGAATGGAAGATTTACCAATCTAACTCTTCAGGTGTAAGAAGATTAAACAGGGGCAGCTGTTGTAACCCAAAATTTGCCCTCTCATTTCTCAAGGAATTACCCTAGATCCCAAGTTTACTTCCATCCAATTGCAAGCCTTGAACTACAAATTTCCCAAGAAAATCACTCAAAAGGGAAAAATGGTCATTTGCATACTGAAAAGTCAAACTTTGACTTTTGGATCAAAATCAAGCTTCAAGAATCATATTTCATCAAGACACGTTGAAATATGAAGTTTTGTTTCATCGAAATCCAAGAGGTCAAAATTCAAAATACTTAGAAATTTTCTAAGTGTCTAAGAAATATGACAATTTCAGAACTTCTGACCAGATTATCACCATAACACTCAGCAAATTCTGGACACTTCAAGGCAGAGTTTGGTCAGAACTTCTGGGAAAGTTTTCACAAAAAAAGCTTCAGTCAGAGGTTGCAAACATGGTTCAGAACATGATGCTTTAATCAGAACATGTGGAAGCAATGTTCTCCTTCAGAACATGCCGGAGCCAGAAGATAAAAGGATCAGAAGATTGGATGCTACACAAGCTCAGAACTTATGATCCAAAACTAAGCCTTGGTGTAGAATCTCACGTTGCAAGATTTCTGCTTGTGATAAGTCTCATCATCATTTAATGCTCACAACCACTTTTGAGTCTTTATCCAAAGGATTTTCATCACGTGTCCCTCTACTGTCTTGGGATAGCAACTTTGATACTAAGCCCATGCTTTGCTTTTTTCTTTTCCTTAATTCCCGCTGACAACCACCATGCTTGCTTCAAGAACAAGGCAACCCTTCAGCACATGAAGGTTATATTCAACGCTTTGGTCAGAACATGACCAAATCCCAAAACCTTTTTTATACAACTTGTTGCAGACCTATAACCAACAGCTAGTTTAGCCTATGCCTGCATCCCATAATTGCACCAAACTAGCATACGAAAACAGTGATGAAAAAGAAAGGGAACAGGGTGCCAAAAAAGGTTCAAATCCCATTTGTTTCCCCCCCCCCAAAATCACAACAAAATTCGCCTATTAATACTTGGCTCCATCACACGTTCAAGGGGCTGGCTTTTGGAGAGAGATTGGCCAAAAGAAAGAAAAGGAAGTTGTGAAACCTTCATAAAAAACCCATATTTCTCATACATAAAAACAAACCTTTGTTCTTCCTTTTGAATCAAAGAACTTGGCATTTTGTCTTCCGTTACTCTTGCTGATTCTCGAACATCCAAAGGCAGCCACTCAAAGCTCCGAGCACGCTCCAGGTAAGTCTCTCTAACTTTTCTTGTTTTTCATTCTGAGCATCATTAACATGTAAATATCATAGTATTAATGTTGTACATATCATTGCATGAATAGAAAAACTATGGATCAGAACTTCTAGAATAATGCTAGGCTCAGGATTAGGATTATAACTTCTAATTTTCACATGCTGATAACACACAAAACTTCTATGATTTTTTTCTCATTGTTAACACACATTGAACTTCTGATTTTTACATGCTGATGATGCACTGAACTGCTAATGTTCACTCACTGGGTCAGCATAATATAGAACTTATGATGACTCACTCACTATTCTAACACATCACAGAACTTCTGAATTCTCCTCGCATGTCAAATAAACTGAACTTCTGATGTTTCCATCAGTTGTTTTCAAACACTCAGTGTTTCTGATTTTCACGTGCTGACAATACAGAACTTCTGACTTTTGGCTCACTGGCTGAACACCACCCAGAACCTCTGTGTTTTCCCTCTAACATTTTTTGCAGGACTTCAACATATAGCAATCCTTAACTTTTGTGTTTTCCCTCTAACGTGTCTTGCAGGACCTCAGATTTTACCAGTTCAGAACTTCAGAACTTCTGATATCCATTGATGTTTCCTGCTGAGTCATCATGCACATGGCTTCATCACTTCTGATCCTTATTGTTTTTCTTGCAGCAGCACGTTTTTTTCTATCTTTCATTTATTTTCCTTTTCATCATTTTTAATATCAACATAAAAAGACATAAAAAATATTTTCTTTTATTAACTAATTTATTTCTTTTTTATTAAGACAAAAACATTTTCTAAACAAGTCCATTTCTTTCTTATATTGTACATTTCAATATGGTGTTAATAGTAACTTAGGACTTACTTTTACTTGAAACCCCCATTCATAAATTTGTACCCCCATCCCCTAAATATTGTAATAGCGTAGGACTTTACATTTCTGCAATTTATCGCTTTCAAATGTAAATGCTAGTAATTGGGTGTGTATGGCAAGACTAAAACCAATGTTAGAAAATCCTAATTCAAGACCAAAATTATGCATGCAATCAAATACAGTCGCACACTTACACCCCTAGGGTGATTCCACGTGTTGCCTTACGAAAATGGCCATGTTATGCATGTGGGATGTCTTAGCACAAACAAAAATCGAAAAATACAAGATCATAGTCCCTCAATGATGCTATCAAAGTTGCCTTTCAAAATGATCTTAGTCCCTAAAAGAAAAGTGCTAAGTCATCTCACAACATTGCTATCATGGTCATACAATGACCCAACGCTCGTCCCTTCACATCCAACGATGGGGCTTCCTACCAAGTCAATGGTAAGATAACAACATCTAAATGAGGAGGAAAATCACATCTAAGACCTTTTGAGTAGGTAGATTACTTTTAGTTACTTGCTCAATTTCAAAATAAACATCCTTGCTATTTTCAAAACAATCACATACACTTTCAAAACATTTTCAAAACACTTTCCAAACAAAAGAAAGTGATCTAGCAAGTAACTAAGAGCCCATGGAAAACCATGGATTAAGAGGGTGCTAACACCTTCCCTTTTCATAATCTACCCCCCGAACTCAAGAAAACATCTCTAAAGGTCTTTCCACTGCTTTTTCACCTTTCCTTTTGGATAAAAGAAAAGTCGGTGGCGAATCTTGCTAAACCGCAACATTTGCAAACACAATGCAAAAAAACCAAGTCAGTTCTCCCACCGTATCACAGTCGCCCGTAGATCTTGCCCCCACATTATATTTTCTAGGGTCGTCGGTCGCCCGTATATCTTACCCTCATGTTATTTTTTTCTAGGGTCGTAGGTCACCCATAGATCTTACCCCCACATTGTCTTTTCTTGGGTCGTAGGTCGTCCGTAAATCTTACCATCATGTTATCTTTTCTAGGATCGTAGGTCGCTCGTAGGTCTTACCCTCACGTTATCTTTTCTAGGGTCATAGGTCGCATATAAATGTTACCCTTATGTTATTTTTTTCTAGGGTCGTAGGTCGCCCGTAAATCTTACCCTCACGTTATCTTTTCTTGGGTTGTAGGTCGTCCGTAAATCTTACCCTCACTTTATTTTTTCTAGGGTCGTAGGTCATCCGTAGACTTTACCCTCACATTATCTTTTCCTGGATCGTAGGTCATCCGTAGATCTTACCCTCACTTTATCTTTTCTAGGTTCGTAGGTCGTCTGTAGACTTCACCCTCACGTTATCTTTTCTCGGGTCGTAGGTCGTCCGTAGATCTTACCCTCACTTAATTTTTACTAGGGTCTTAGGCTGTTTGTAGACTTCACCCTTACGTTATCTTTTCCCGGGTCGTAGGTCGTCCGTAGATCTTACCCTCACTTTATTTTTTCTAGGGTCGTAGATCGTTCCTAGACTTTACCCTCACGTTATCTTTTCCTAGATCGTAGGTCATCCCTAGATCCTACCCTCTGTTGGCTGAAGATTTCGATAATATTATTTAGAAGCCAAAAGAGATAAACGTTCTGATCGAAATGGAATTAAACGCCATATTTCGAAGTTGCAGAAGCAGTGTTTCGAATAAGGGTGTCAAAGCGTGAAGCTTCGAACGACAATTATGGGAACATAGTTAAAGGAGTCTCGGAACAACAGCGAGGCTGTGTTTGGGAAGAACGCTCAAAATAGAGAGACACCAAAAGCATTTAAAATTCAAATGGAAGCGGGACTTTCAAAGTTTGAAAGTTATGTGTTGGAGCATTTGGGGACACGTGGAAAGATGAAAGAAGCATTGTCTTGCATGTTCGAAACGTGGCATAATCCTGTAGCGAGACCGTTAGGGTCGAATTAGTATAAATAGAAGTCTTAGTATTAGGATTTCGGTGTGTCATATCTGTTATACAAAATACTCAATAACATTCAAACTACCACATGGCAAGGGAAACGAATGCAAGAGAAATGTATGTATGATAGCACCATGTATTTCTAACTTAATGAAAACCTTTTACCATTTCCAGTACTTTCCTCTATTCTTTTTGTCAGGCAACATTTACAAGTTTTCTTATTTACAGTCTTTTCACTTCGAAGTCTTTTCCTCAAAGTTTTACGTTTTACTGTTTTCTTTATATTTCGAGCACTTTATATTTCAGAGAACTGTCACATTTTCCATACCTTTACCTTCAAGTATTGTCCTTCGAGCGCATACTTTTACTTAAAATCATTTACAGATTTCTTGCATTAAACGCTTTTTGCATATTTTAAACTTCTACATTCCAGAAACCTTTTATGTTAAACGTTTTGTAAGTCGAAACCATTTACTTCATTTTTCATGCAGTTTTATATGTCTCTACAATCAGCATTACAATTAGCATTTATTCGTATAACTTAGTTTTCATATACATTTTGACTACATTTTTAGACTCGTAGAGAGAGATCGAAGTAAGCCAAACACTTATACAATATCAACCATGAATAATTGTTCGATTGTGAGAGTAACCTTAGTATCCAAGGAGTCCTAGGATCAATCTAGTCGATCCTGTGAGTTACCAGAGAGATTGAATAACAGTAAGAAAGATTATTCGATAGTTTGGAAGACTAGCGGTTGTTTACCAGAAATCACTGGAAACAAATTGGCACACCTGGTGGGACCAATAATTGGATATCAGAATTAAGGATTGTCGAGACGTAGCCATTACAAAAACGTAGGAACCTAAGAAGTTTGTTGTTTTATGAACCTGAGAAGTGGTAAGATAACCAACAGCAACCAACCTTTATCCAGAAGAAAACGTTTGGACAAAATGTCTAATTCAGACAATCAACAAGGAGACCAAGGTGGCCCACATGCAACAGGAACTAACGCGTCCATTTCGAGCGGAACATCTAATGTAATCCCTTCGAATGCACAGTCTGTTGCATCTTCAACCAGTAACATAGCCACCAATGGAGTAAGTGGCATATCAACTAATAGTTCGATCTTAGGAAATACTGGAACTATGGGCTACCCTGGGGGATTCGTTCCACCATCAGGGACACAATCCCATTTCGCCACACCATTAACTAGACCACCCGGTTTCGATGGCAATAGAATTAGAAGTTCTTCTTACGGAATGCCAACATCTTTTATGGCAGGTTTACACAATTCCACATCGAATTCATCTCCACAACTAGGATCTGGGTCTGGGGCGAATCAGTTTATGACAAATAACCAAGGGTCAGTGGGTTATAGCACGTTGCCTATCCTAACCACAGATAACCAGTTGGCTTTTAGGCAATTGATGGATGAAAGCAACCACAATATGATAGGGGTGTTAGCGCAAACCATGCAGGAAATATTTGCCCCAATAGTTCAGAATGTGACTGTGACGAACAGGGAAAACGCTGACAATATGAGTCGAATAGCAGATTTCTTTGCTCCCACAGAAAGGCGTAGGCAGAACCAGGCGGGATTTCGAACAAACATGCCTGTTATAGAACAAATTGCTAACGACCCAATTCATAGACCACCCAGAGAAGAAGTTAACTTAGGGGCCAGAGCACCAAGGTTAGAAGCCCCAATAATCCCGGGTCCACAAAGGGAAGTTATGGAACCAGGGGCAAGGATCGAAAGGCCAGAAGCCCCAGAATTTCGAGAAGAACAACCTAGGGGAGTTGTTTTGGTTGGTCGAAATCAAGATGCCGATGCCGTCGTTCATAGGATTCGAAACGATAACATCTTGGCAGAAAATAACCTAACCACCATGATAGAGAGGATCATGGCCCAGAATGGCCTCAACACAGGAATGAGGAGGCCAAATTACGCTTCTCCTATACTGGATTGTATAATGCATACTGATTTACCAAGGGGATATAAAGTCCCTAAATTTACAAAGTTCGCTGGGGATACCAATGAGTCAACAGTCGAACACATAGCAAGATATCTAACCGAAGCGGGAGATATAGCCAATAATGAAGATCTCAGGATCAAATACTTCCCAAGTTCCTTGACAAAAAACGCCTTCACTTGGTTTACCACGTTGCCTCCTGGGTCTATTGACACTTGGACTCTTTTAGAGAGATTATTCCATGAAAAATTTTACATGGGACAATCGAAAATAAGTTTGAAGGAATTGGCCAGTGTAAAGAGAAAGTTCACCGAACCCATAGATGATTATTTGAATAGATTTAGGCTGTTGAAATCCAGATGTTACACAGTAGTGCCTGAACATGAGTTAGTCGAAATGGCCGCTGGGGGCTTGGATTATTCTATTCGAAAGAAACTAGACACTCAGTATTTGAGGGATATGGCTCAGTTAGCCGATAGGGTTCGACAGGTCGAAATACTAAAGGCCGAAAAAGCCAGAGTCTTTAAGAATAGTAAGAAAGAAAGGATTTCCTATGTTGGGAATGAGGAAGTAGAAGAATATCCTGAATTCGAATTCGAAGAGGTCGAAATCGACCTCGCTGAATTAAAACAGGCCCCGCCTTACTCCTGCAAAATGTTAGTTCCCACAAAAGGGAAAGATATTGTTGAAAATGAGAAAAGTGACAAGGATCCAAAGAAGGTTTATACCTTCGACGTCACTAAGTGTGACGAAATTTTTGACTTGCTTGTCAAGGATGGCCAACTAATTGTGCCATCAAATGTCAAAATACCTCCTTTGGATCAGAGGAAGAAGAGGGGATTTTTCAAATATCATAGTTTCCTAGGCCACAAGACCTCACAATGTTTTCTTTTCAGGGACTTGATTCAAAACGCGATCAAAGATGGCAGACTAAAGTTTGCCGATAAGGTGAAGATGAAAGTGGACGAAGATCCTTTGGACGTCGCAGACACCAATACTCTGAGCCTGCATGCATTGGAGAGGTCAACATGGTGGAAACTGATCGAAGCGACGCCCTAACAGAAGAAAAGGACACTGGAGTCGAAAACTGGGTGATGGTCGAAGTCAGCGAGGAAGTCACTGAAGACATCCAGAATACGCCAGACATTTCGATTGCTGCACCTGTGGCTGTTGCAGGAGAAACCCAGGCTACTGAAGGCCAAGGGAATCAAAACGAAGGATTAACACAAGTCACTGAGGGCTTGAGGCTGGAATTGGAGAAAGTCCAAATTACGCAGCCAATTCCCCCTCAGAAGGAAATATGGGACACTCTAGGGGAACCCAATGGAAAATTTGACTATCTGGTCAAATATTCTGCCCCAGAGAGTTCGAAGGTCCAGATTGAAGATATAAAGCCCACAGGATGGGGCGATGACGAAACTAAAGAGGGGGATGTGGAAATAAATATGGTGGATATGGAAAGACCCCGCTCTGAGATGGAGGAAGTGGAAAAATACTTAGAAAAAGAAAAGTACAGAATGGGGGATAATCACACTGGAGATGCTAGTCTCAAAGACTATCTCATGACATGCCACAAAGGAGATCCAGGCATGATATTGTGCCCTAGGTGCAGCATCCTCTGCAACCAAAGAATTGCTGCAAATTTCGAAAGGGTACAGAGGGCTCGAACTGGCAACAATTGGCGCCAGGATAACCAGCTTTTTAGGTGCTATCCCAAGGCTGGAGAGAGTTTGCTGGAGTTTGTTTCTCGCTGCTACAAAGGGGCAACCAAGTGTTTGATTTGCCCAAGGTGTTCTGCTGTGTATGACCAAAGCATGGCCAGGGCCTTCGAAACGATTCCCTTCGCCCCTTGCTGGAACCATCAAGAAATTGCCCAGATGGGCCCACATTTCGACAGCAGACACAAACAGCGAAGGCCTGATAGCCCTCACCCCAAAGCTGCTCGAAGAGTGACTTTCAAACTCCCTGCTGAAGTGCCAACCGATAGATGGTTACAAGTCAGAAATGACAAAGGCAAAGATAGATGGAGGAATGCTGAACGAAATGCACGCCATGCTGTGACATACAGGAAGCAATTCAACACACAAAAAAGGGAGGAAGTGAGATTAGAGAATTACAAAGGAAGGAACCCCATGTCAAGATCCCAGTGGCGCAGACAACAAAGGATTCAAAAGGCTGAGAGAGAAGCTGTGGCAAACAAAGGGGATACTTCAACGAAAATACAAGGTGAATCGAGCACCAACAAACCAAAAAATCAAACTGAAGATAAACCTCCAGTCAATAGGAGGCTTTTTTCTGAAGACCAACGAGATGAACCAAAGGAATACACTCCAGGCCCAGAAGAGGACGAAGATATGATAACAGATAACTTCGAATCGGAGGGGGAGTCGTCATTCAACTTAAACTGTAACGTGGTGTCTGTTCTTCCCTGCGAATTTGGGCAGGAAACCGAAATCAACGAATATGAGGAGGAAGACACCACATATTTGATGAAACACAGGCCCGTGTGCTACTACGTGATGGACAATGGGGCTGTTGAGGAACAAAATGCGTTCTTTGAACGTCCAGAACCTGCAATGAAGAACCATCTCAAACCACTTTTCATTCGGGCGAAAGTGGGTGTCCATGGTGTGAACAAAGTTCTAGTGGATGGGGGTGCTGCAGTCAATCTGATACCCCATTTCATGCTAAAAAGATTAGAGATCCGCGAAGGAGATATCAAGCCCCATAATATGGTTCTGTCCAATTATGAGGGAAAAGTGGGCAAAACACTGGGGGTGGTCCAGTTGGAATTGACAATAGGCTCAAGTTGCAGGCCCACCATGTTTATGGTGATCGAAGCCAAGGCCAACTATAACCTGCTGCTGGGAAGAGAGTGGATCCATGGCGTGGGGGCAGTTCCTTTGTCTATGCATCAACGACTAGTTCTATGGAGAGATGATGGAATCGTGGAAAACATCGAAGCAGACCAGAGTTACTTTATGTCAACTGTCAATTTAGTTGACAAAAGGGATTATGATAAAAATCTGGCAAAGATTGCTCCATGTGTTCCAAATGATGAGATGAATGAAACTAGAAACGCCCACTACTACATGACACTTCGTCATGATGGCCTTTACTGGGATAGAACAATAATCAGTGAAGAAGAGGAAGTTGAAGGTGCTATACAAAAACGGCCAGCAGGCTGGGACTTCGACAACCTTAACCATGACTGAGTCTACCTTTTTCGAAAGGATTTCGGCCTATATGGCTGAGAATGAATCAAAAGCGGCCTTAGAGGCTGAAATAAATAAATCAACTATAAAGATGAACGAAGTTAGTGGGGAGGGTTCGAAATGCTCACCCATCAAGGAATATGAGATGGATCAAAGGTTGGATGCCATCTATGATAAAGAACCCTTAGGCTTCGAAAGGGACCCCATAAACTCAGGTGTCAAAATGTTGGCACAGGACCCGCTCGAAGAAGTCAACTTAGGGGATGAAAAAACGAAAAGAGTAACCTACATAAGTGCTAAACTTAACCCAGGCCTCAAGAAGAAAGTGATCGAAGTCCTTAAGGAAAACAAAGATTGCTTCGCTTGGGATTATGATGAGATGCCTGGTTTAAAGAGGGAATTGGTCGAACACAGACTGCCAATCAAAGATGGCAAGAGGCCCATCAAACAAACTCCCAGAAGATTCGCACCAGCGGTTCTCACAAAAATTAAAGCTGAGATCGAAAGGTTGCTGCGCTGCAAATTCATCAGAACAACAAGGTACGTTGAATGGTTAGCAAACATAGTACCCGTTATTAAGAAAAATGGTTCTTTAAGAATTTGCATAGATTTTAGGGATTTAAACACTGCAACCCCTAAGGATGAATATTCCATGCCCGTGGCAGAAATGCTGGTAGATTCTGCTGCAGTATTCGAATACTTGAGCATGTTAGATGGATACTCTGGATATAACCAGATTTTCATTGCTGAAGAAGATGTTGCAAAAACAGCATTTCGTTGCCCAGGAGCCTTAGGCACCTACGAATGGGTGGTGATGCCTTTTGGTTTAAAAAATGCTGGGGCAACTTATCAAAGGGCGATGAATTCAATTTTTCATGACTTCATCGAAACCTTCATGCAGGTGTATATTGACGATATAGTCATCAAATCTATATCTGCAGAAGCGCATTTGCATCATTTAAGCCAATCATTCGAACGAATGAGAAAACATGGCTTAAAGATGAATCCCCTTAAATGTGCATTTCTTGTGCAGGCTGGAGATTTTCTTGGTTTTGTGGTACACAAGAAAGGAATCGAAATCAAACAGAACAAAACCAAAGCCATAATGGAGACGAAAGCACCTGCGTCAAAAAGGGAGTTGCAATCTCTACTAGGGAAAATTAACTTCCTCAGAAGATTCATCTCGAACCTGAGTGGAAGAACCCAAGCTTTCTCTCCGTTACTTCGTCTGAAGCAAGGTCAAGCCTTCGAATGGAACGAAGCTCACCAGGAGGCGTTTGACAAAATAAAAGAATATCTTTCTCAATCTCCTATTTTGTCTCCACCATCATGGGGGAAGCCCATGAGATTGTACATATCTTCCTCTGAAGTTAGTATAGGTAGTATGCTGGCACAAGAGGATAGCAATGGCGTCGAAAGAGCCATATACTATTTAAGTAGAGTGCTAAATGATGCAGAGACCAGATATAGCAATTTAGAAAAGCTATGTCTCTGTTTATATTTCTCTTGTATGAAACTCAAGTATTATATAAAACCTGTTGATGTTTACGTTTCATCTCACTTCGATGTCATTAAACATATGCTTTCAAAGCCAATAATGCATAGTAGAGTTGGCAAGTGGGCTTTAGCCTTAGCAGAATATTCATTGACTTTCATGCCCTTAAAAGCTATGAAAGGTCAAGTGATCTCCGATTTCATTGTGGATCATTCGTTGGTTGAGCAGACAAGCATGAGTTACGTCGAAATGCAACCATGGAAATTGTACTTTGATGGTTCAACCCACAGGAATGGAAGTGGTGTTGGAGTCCTTCTAGTCTCTCCTGAAGGAATTCCAACAAAATTCAAGTATAAATTGGATGGTCCTCGTTGTTCGAACAACGAAGCTGAGTATGAAGCGCTCATTGTTGGACTTGAAGCTTTGTTGGAATTGGGGGCAACCATAGTCGAAATTAAAGGAGACTCTGAATTGGTGGTCAAACAAATCACAAAGGAATACAAGTGCATAAAGGAAAATTTAATGGTATACTTCGTCATAGTCAATAGGCTATTAAGGAAATTTGAATACATGGATATTCAACACATACCAAGATTAGAGAACCAAGAAGCAAATGACTTAGCGCAGTTGGCTTCAGGTTATAAAGTGTCTACCAAGAACTTTAAAGATTTGGTCGAAATAAGGGGAAGAGTTATGGCCACTAGATTCACACCATCGGATCTGGAAAATATGAGATTGGGATATGCTGAGAAACAGGGGTTCGAAATACTAGCCATCAATACTTTGTCTGATGCAGATTGGCGAAGTCCATTGAAGAGTTATTTAGCAGACCCAACTCTAAAAGTGGACAGAAAAACAAAATATAGAGCATTGTCATATCTCCTCATGGGGAACGAATTGTTCAAAAAGACCCAAGAAGGTGTATTATTGAAATGCCTAGGAGAGAGTGAGGCATATTTAGCATTGTCTGAAGTCCATAATGGGGCATGTGGGGCACACCAAGCAGGCCATAAAATGAAATGGTTGCTATTTCGATATGGTTTGTATTGGCCTAGCATGCTCAAAGATTGCATAGACTTTGCTAAAGGATGTGAGGAATGTCAGAAACATGCAGGAATTCAACATGCCCCTGCAAGTGAGTTGCATTCGATCATCAAACCATGGCCATTCAGAGGATGGGCATTGGATTTGATAGGAGAAATAAATCCTGCTTCGTCTAAAGGGCAGAAATACATCTTGGTGGGAGTAGAATATTTTACCAAATGGATCGAAGCTATACCTTTGGTAGTTGCTGATCAAGAGGCAATTATTGAATTTATACAAAAGCACATTATCTATAGGTTTGGATTGCCAGAAAGTATAACTACAGACCAAGGCTCTGTATTTACTGGTAGAAAGATGCAAGGATTTGCCCAAGAAATGGGGTTTAGATTGCTAACATCAACACCATATTATGCTCAAGCAAACGGACAAGTCGAAGCAGCAAATAAAGTAATAATAGGATTAATCAAGAAGCATATTGGCAAGAAGCCAAGAAATTGGCACAAAACTCTGGACCAAGTGTTATGGGCTTGTAGAACATCTCCTAAGGAAGCCACTAACACTACGCCTTTCCAACTTACATTTGGTCATGATGCAGTGTTACCAGTAGAAATTCATCTGCAATCAGTTCGAATTCAGAAATAAAACGAAATTCCAGCTGCATTATATTGGGAAATGATGATGAATGAATTAGTTGAGTTGGACGAAATTAGATTACATGCGTTGGAAATTTTGATGAGGCAAAAAGAAAGAGTGGCCAGAACATACAATAAAAGGGTGAAGAAAAAAGTATTCGTTATTAATGACTTGGTTTGGAGAGTCATATTGCCTATGGATAAGAAGAACAAAGCGTTAGGTAAATGGTCACCTCATTGGGAAGGACCTTTTCGAATATTAAAAGTATTCTCAAACAATGCATACGAAGTCGAAGAACTCTTGGATGATAAACGTGTCCTAAAGGTTAATGGGAAATATTTAAAGAAATATAAGCCAAGCCTGCGGGAGATTCGAATAGTAACAACGTAAACAAAATATTATAAAAAGCCAAGATGGCAAGATAGAATGCCAAAATGGCGTTGTTCGAATATTACATGTAAAAAACCAAAGTTATGGTCAGATAAACATCAAAATCTAGAAATAAGCATTGTTTTTCAATCGATTAAAGGCGCTTCGAAATGTTTCAAGTTTCTGCTGAGCGAACCGCCTGGCTCCTTCCAAGGTTGCCACTTCTCCTTTAAGCTGTTCTGCAGTCTCCATTTCTGCAAGCCCCTGGTTGAGAAGCTCTTTGAATTGGTTACCTGCAGGATTAGTTTCGAAGGCTAGTTGTTGTTCCTTAGCCTCCTTAACTTTCTGTTGAAGTTCCAGAATCTGCCTTTCCCAAATAAGAATGGACTCAGCTCGAGCCTCATATTCAGTTTTCGCCTGCTTCAGATGCATAGCTTGATCCTCAGCTTCTTGAGAAAGTTTCGAAGCTTGTTCATAGGCGGCATCCATGGCAATGCGTTTCTCTTGAACCTTCTTGGCAGCAGATTCGTCTTGGAGAAGGTAGCCAGTTATGTTGTCCAGCAAATTCTGAAGGTCGAACAAGAGAGTACTAACTGGCAAGGAGCAGGTGGAAAGATTGACCTTTGTGAGCAGCTCCTTCATAGTATAGCAAGCAGTACTATCTTGCTTAAGCACTTCGAATATATCCACATTGAGAATAGTTCTCCTAATTTTGTTGAGAAGAACAACTCTTTCATCTGTGGGAAGAGGATAGCTGGTTGAACTTGTGCCAGCCCTAGCGAGTGGGACGTCCCTCTGGGCCAACTTTGCCTTCATGTACCCAATGGGGTCATTTCACCTCAGAAGTGCCAGTTCCTCGTCAGTCATTCGAGACGGAGAGGATTGGGGGAATTCCACGCGTAGGGGAACCACATTTGTTTCAACCTCTGGGGTTTCGTTGATTGCATCACCATCCCCTTCATTTGCTTCGTGCTCTTGGTCTTCTTCATCCTCGTCCAAATCTACCACTTCGATACCATCCCTTTCGCCGCTATTTGCGTTAGACTCCATCCCGGCAGTCGAACCATCATTGACGTTTTCCTCGTCATTGGCATTTTCCTCCTCAGATTCTTCGTCTGCAGATTCTTCGGCTCCTCGCCCAGAATCAGCTTTTTCTTCTTCAGTCTTAGTATCCTTTGGGTCCTCTTGAAGAGTTTCAAGAGGGGACTTTTGAAGAACCCTTTGCGAATCCTCTGCAGACGTTTGAAGTATCGTTTCGTTCACCTCTTTCAGAGGAATGGAGGTACCTTGGTCATCCGGTTGTTCAGAAGTTCCAGCCAGAACCGCCACATTGGAAGAACCTTTATTTTGGACCAAGTTGCTGGAATCTCCTTGAGGAGAGGAGTTAAGCGGAGCAGCAGCTCTGGATGGTGAGGTCGAAATGGTAGAAGTGGGATTCAAAATGTTCTGCAAAAAGCAGCAGAATGTTAAAGGAAAACATTCACCAAGGTAATAAGAAGTTAAACTTTTTTTTTAGAAGAAGTTCGATTTACCTGTGGACCCTCAGAGGAGAGGTTACTAGCTATGCGTTCCAACGGTGGGTTGGAGGTCGAAGGTGGATTTTTGGATTTAGGTAAGGGAGCAGCATCCCTGGAATCGAGTCCAGAGACACTAGTCGGAACAGTGCTTTTAGGAGTAGCTTTCTTTAGCTTCTTCTTCGAAGCAGTATTTGAGTTTCCTCCAGCCTTGGGGTCTTCCCCAGTAGTGCTTGGTTTCCGCTTCTTGGGAGTAGTAGGAGGAAGCTTGTTGGTCTGAACGAATTTTAACGAAGTTAGATATAAACCGCAAAGCTTGAGTGAATTCGAAACATCAAAAACTAAGTGATTACCGTTGGAATTGGGGCACTTGTTGTTGTTGGCGTTATTGTTGTTGTTGTAGTTGCAGCAGTAGTAGTTGTTTCGGGTGGAGTCGTTTTATCAGTGGTTTCAATGGAGGCTTGAGAGGCACTCCCTTCCTTCGACTTCGAGGCAGTCGTCTTTATCCTGATAGCTGAAAATCGAAACAATTAAAGCAAAGGTTAAAGATATGGGAAATAAAAGACATTTGGGATTTTCCCAAGCGTTCGCACCTGTGCCTTGATCAGATTTAATTGACATGGCAGAAAGGTCGTATCGAAGTTGTCCTGGGAAATCATGAAGCCAGTATCGAGCCCATGTCACAGTCTCAGATGGCTTTGGTTTCCTTTGAAGATGTTTGAACATCTCTTTGCAAGTAAACCACCATGGATATGGGGGAAACCAAGCCAGAGCCAGTTCTGAGGTAGGTAATCTGGGAAATTTAGGTGGATGCATTTCGAATGCCAACCTATACCTATCCTCAGGTGACAGCCCTGAAGGAAGTTTTAGCTTAGAAACTTTTTGTTTAAATTTTTCCTTCAAGGTCTCAGCTGCTTGATGCACAGTGGAGTCCAAGCGCCTGGGGTCGTAAGTAGTTTCAAAATAATTTTGAAAAGCTTTTATCTCTTTGGCATGAGTAAACATACCTTTCTTTGCTGGTACCTGCACATCGAAGGCATCAATTAGTTTTTGTCGAATTGTAAGTGTATCGAACATACAAGTTTGATAAAACTTAATCCACCACTCCAGAAATCCTTTAGCCGCGAGATGGGTAGGTTCGAAGGCTATCAGCTCAAATTGGGCGAATCCTTGATATTGTTCTTGCTGGATCTTGGCTTCCCTTGCCTTGAAAGTTCGTCCAGAAGTGATGGCGCCCTCAGTTTGGAACAAAGGTTCAGGGATCAGTTGGCATAAGCCAAACTGCCTCGAAACAAAGTTTGGTTGGTAGGCAAAGAGAAGAATTTGGTTCTTGGCTGGGGTTATCCTTGAAGAGATGAGTCTAGGAAGCAAGAAAGCTCTCCATACATCCTGAATCTCCTTGCTCTTGATGGCTTCTGAGAGAGCCATGGTGAACCAAGAAGGTCCATGAGCCCTCGAAGCAAAAGGCGCCATGCTCTCTTCGAACTTGTGCCTTTTGGAGAATATCATGATGTACTTCGAGAATTGAACCTTGAAGTCATCCTTGTCATCATTAGGAGTTAGTCTTCGAAGCCTAGTGCCTTCGACTACCCTATCACTTATTTCAGAATCTTGCTCATCTATGGTGTTGGCGGTTGATAAGGAAGGTTCGAACATGGCATTTAGCCATAGTTGGAGTAACCAAAATGGGCCAGCTAATAGAATTTTTTTGGAGGTGTGGGATTTGAGGCTCGAAACAGCTGACCTCAGGCTCTCATAGAGGTCAACTAAGAGTAATTCACTTAGGCACACTTTGCGATTTTCGTGTAAATCCCTAGCTAGAGGAATGAACCTACTAGCTACCTGCAGGGATCTACTGCAGAAAACGTATCTAGACAGCCACAGGGTTAAGAAAGCAATGTGCTCTATGTCAGACACATTGTCCCCTTCAGCATGATAATGGCTGATAAATTTGGAAAAGCTGGCTAACTTGACTTCGAAGTCAATTATGCTTGAGTGCTCTTTGTTGTCAGGAACATAAGTTTCTCCCACTGGCGACAGCCCAGTAATGGCCGCTATATCGAAGAAGGTTGGGGTAATCATTCCACCTGGGAGATGGAAAGTGTTGTAGGTACTATCCCAGAAATAAAGGGACGCAAACAGCAGAGGATGGCTATAGGTGAATCCAGGTTTCGATAGCTTAATGAGGTTATAAATGCCTAATTCTTCCCATTGCTGGGATTTCTTGGCTTCTACTTTCGTGAACCAATTTTGATAAGCAATATCAGAAGTAGGGCAAGATCGAAATGGCTTAAAATTGCTTTTTACATAATCCAAAACAAATGGGTCCTTGGGAGGAACAGTTGGGGTTTCTACGGTATTTTAACTAAGAGATTCTACTGCCCTAGGGGCATCCATTTTGTTGAATAAGGGTTTGAAGCTATAACAGACGGGAAAAATTGTCCTGGTGTCCTTTAATATTTCAAAAACTGTAAGAGGGACATTTAAGGCTAACCTCTTACCAGCAACATGGGTAGGGATGAGTACCTGTGATGCGTACATCATTTCTTTTTCTTTGGAAATCATTTGAGGAGCAAGAGCAGATTGGCCTTGAATGGTGATGATTTTACTCTCCATGGTTGTTCCTGTAGTTTTTCCTTTCTTCTTGGAGACTTTCTTGAGTTGGGATGAAGTGGAAGAAGACATTTTTGTTGTTTGAAAGCTTGGATTGTTTTATGAGAGAAGAAGGGTAAAAATTCTGAGTATGAAAGGTTTAGAGTGTGAAAAGAAAAGAAGAAGATTAAGTTGATGTTTTATAATGAGAAGTTTAAACATCCACCGAATAAAGGTGTGATACGTGGAGATCATGGGTTGGTGTGATGAAGAGGTGGCGTGAAGTTGATATAGGTAATAGGCGTGATTTAAAAATAATCATTACTTATAACTGCACCACGCTGTGAACTGACTCTGGGCGGTTAAGGAATCCAAAAGGTGCTATGATTGATGTGACTGGAGTCAAATGCATTAAATGTTACGATGATTCGAAAGTCCTATCGAAATCTTGTGTAGATGTTTAAAATAGGTATTTCTCAAAGGAATCAAAATACATATTTTAAAGGGGCAATTTGTTGGCTGAAGATTTCGATAATATTATTTAAAAGCCAAAAGAGATAAACGTTTTGATCGAAATGGAATTAAACGCCATATTTCGAAGTTGCAGAAGCAGTGTTTCGAATAAGGGTGTCAAAGCGTGAAGCTTCGAACGACAATTATGGGAACATAGTTAAAGGAGTCTCGGAACAACAGCGAGGCTGTGTTTGGGAAGAACGCTCGAAATAGAGAGACACCAAAAGCATTTAAAATTCAAATGGAAGCGGGACTTTCAAAGTTTGAAAGTTATGTGTTGGAGCATTTGGGGACACGTGGAAAGATGAAAGAAGCATTGTCTTGCATGTTCGAAACGTGGCATAATCCTGTAGCGAGACCGTTAGGGTCGAATTAGTATAAATAGAAGTCTTAGTATTAGGATTTCGGTGTGTCATATCTGTTATACAAAATACTCAATAACATTCAAACTACCACATGGCAAGGGAAACGAATGCAAGAGAAATGTATGTATGATAGCACCATGTATTTCTAACTTAATGAAAACCTTTTACCATTTCCAGTACTTTCCTCTATTCTTTTTGTCAGGCAACATTTACAAGTTTTCTTATTTACAGTCTTTTCACTTCGAAGTCTTTTCCTCAAAGTTTTACGTTTTACTGTTTTCTTTATATTTCGAGCACTTTATATTTCAGAGAACTGTCACATTTTCCATACCTTTACCTTCAAGTATTGTCCTTCGAGCGCATACTTTTACTTAAAATCATTTACAGATTTCTTGCATTAAACGCTTTTTGCATATTTTAAACTTCTACATTCCAGAAACCTTTTATGTTAAACGTTTTGTAAGTCGAAACCATTTACTTCATTTTTCATGCAGTTTTATATGTCTCTACAATC
The DNA here is from genome assembly GCA_948472305.1 of Vicia faba. Classification (NCBI taxonomy): domain Eukaryota; kingdom Viridiplantae; phylum Streptophyta; class Magnoliopsida; order Fabales; family Fabaceae; genus Vicia; species Vicia faba. The sequence continues at coordinate 1,268,154,803 of OX451737.1, read as the reverse complement.
AGCATTACAATTAGCATTTATTCGTATAACTTAGTTTTCATATACATTTTGACTACATTTTTAGACTCGTAGAGAGAGATCGAAGTAAGCCAAACACTTATACAATATCAACCATGAATAATTTTTCGATTGTGAGAGTAACCTTAGTATCCAAGGAGTCCTAGGATCAATCTAGTCGATCCTGTGAGTTACCAGAGAGATTGAATAACAGTAAGAAAGATTATTCGATAGTTTGGAAGACTAGCGGTTGTTTACCAAAAATCACTGGAAACACCCTCATGTTATCCTTTCTCTCGGGTCATAGATCATACGCCAATCTTTACCCGTAGTCTTTATCTCTCTTTTTGGGTCGTGAATCCTACATGATAGATTCTCCGTTGTCGTCGAGTTTTACCCATCTCCTTTAAGTTATCATGTTGTCATTAATCCTACTTCCAGTCACCACGACATCATCAACCATATCTTTTCAGTCACTTTAACATCCACTTCCATGAGAACCTTGTATTGGCACCGTTACCTAAGTACAAGCTATCATTATTCAACCACATTCATCCATCATGACCAGTTCAGTAGAAACTTCATTTTTTCACCCCCCCAACAGACGACACAAATAAATGACACTCACACCATCTCTCTAGGACAAATTTTAGGTCTTGGTATTTAATCATCTTCTACCTTGAACTTTCAAAGGCTGACGCCAATCCCACTTTCAGGTTTAAGACGATTAAATATGGGCAGCTTTCATAACCCAAATTTGTCCTACCTTTTTCACTTTTGTCTGGCTTAGGATTTGCATTTCATCACCATCATTTTTATAGCATTCATTCATTGTATAAAGACACCTGAGGTCCAAGAGTTCAGTGGTTGTGCAATATTAAAGTTTCACAGTGTTTTGAGGTGTATATATTCAGTAAAGTCAATTTCTTTCTGGTTCTTCTAGTTCTTCAAGCACTGAAGTTTGAATTAGGGTTTTGGAGGTTTTCTTAAGTTACTTCAAGAGCAGTGGTTTTAGTTCTACAAACCGAGGCTTAGTGGATTGGGGTTTTTTGTTTGAGTTTGTAACGTTCATCCTTTAAATGTTAAGGAAACTAGGATTTTTGCTTCAAGGTCACATTGAGCTTTATCTCCTTCTACAAGTCAATTGCTTATCAAGAGGTTTAAGGGTTGAAACCAAGGAATCCTTCTCGTATGGGTTAAAGTTTTCTTTGAGGAGTTCCTTGAGGGACTAAATTTTGAACTAAGATGAAATCCATCATTGTCAAGGTGGTTTAAATTTGTCATGAAGATTCAAAATTGAAAGATAAAGAAAAACTTGGATTTGGATTGCAAATTGGAAATACGGGAAATTGGTATTTCATACAATGTCCTTTGGTTCACAAGTCACCAATTCCTTACATCACAAGTTACTATATTCAAGATTCAAGTCATTTTATCAACTTGCAATTATTTTTGGATTCATACCATGACCACTTGAAATAATACAAGGTTAGTTGCAAGCATTTCTCATTAAATTTCATTCATTCAAGTTCCAAACACCATTGTTCAAGTTCAATTTGTAGGTTACAATCTTTCATTCCATTACATATCATTGTACAGAAAATAACACTATAAATAAAGCATTTCTAAACCTAAAAATTCCTAAGTCCTAAAGTTACTAAAATTCCATTTGTCAAAGTTTCAATCTTCATGTTTAATCCACGGCCTCTTCATCTTTCGACCTTGCTTTGCTTGCCTTTTCACCTTCCATCAACCCTCACATGAAATGAAAAACAAACAAGAATTGATTAGCTCATTGAAATTTAATTAAGAAGTGTCAAGCAATTTCTCTTCTAATCTCATCATCAGGGTTTGTGTTTGGAATCATATTTTAGGGATGTGAGTTCAATCATGCTTACGAGCAACAAAAGCATCAAACACTTGATTCACAATAAGTCGGAATTTTCATTCAATCATGGGCTTATTTCTCCTATTTTGCAAATCACAAAAGTTTGACTCTGGTTCACAAAAAAAGGTTCGGAAAATACAATCAGAATTATCACATCCGAGCAACATCAAGGCCTCAACAATTTTGTTTCACACAAGTAAGAATCACATTGTTTTAATCATGGGCCATGTCCTAATTGCAAATCACAAAGATAATTTTGGTTCAGAAAAGGAAAAGTGATTAAAAAAAACAATTTTACTGCAGTAATAAAGTCAACAAAAAAATATTGCCAACAATCTGCTTTGCAGAAAAACAAAGTCAGAACTGCTATACTGTGCCCAACATGTCCAAACTGTCAAAACCTGTTCAAATTGTCCAAACACAACAAGCCAAAAAAATTGTCCAAATTGTCAAAAACCTGTCCCAAACTTGCACCAAACTAGCAGGCTAACAATAACAATCAAAAGGCATTCAAACAACATACGAAAACAATTCAAAAACCATGTTGTCTTTCCCACCAAAATGCCTCTTTCTTTCTCTTGATAAAAACATATACAGAAGAAGAGAAAAGGATACGGTTCAAACCAGAGAGAAAAAAAGAACACTAAAACCAAGAAAACAACATAAACCAGCAGCAACAAAAAACCACCAACCACAAAAACTGTTAGCAGCGATCAAAGAAGAAAAACATCAACAACCACAAAAAAACAGCCGCATCAACAACCATCAAAACCAAAAGAAAAATTGTTTTCATTAATTTCCATATATCTGAAACCCTTCAGAAAAGTCAATCACGGAAAAACAGATCGCAAAAACACAAAAAAAATGCAGCACGTTATCAAACATCAAAAACCCAAAATATTTTCATCATTTTCCAAAAAATTCACCAATCCCTTCAGAGAATGGTAGTTTACAAAAATACCATAGAAAAGAGAGGACAAAGTCAAAGAACAAAGAACGATCTCACCCAGATTTAACTTTAGAAGGTATTTCGAAGAGCTGAACCCGCGAACCCGTCTCTTTCTCTCTTCTCTGCATCATTCTTGTATGCATATAGCCTCGAAGCACGATTTCAACATGCATCCGCATCTAGGGTTAGGTTTTCCCCTTTTAGATTTAGGAAAAATCATCAAAGATCTGTAAAATTAGTGTAAGATTTAGAACCAGCATAAAGAGATGAATAAGAAATTGAAAGAAAATTTGAGATCGAAGCAAGTTGGCTGTCCTCCGCCACCGCCGCCGCCTCCTGGCGATTACTGATGCGGCCAGAGTTTCTTTTTCAGCAAGGGAACCTAGAGAGAGGTGAGAGAACTGAGTAGTTTAGAGAGAGAGAGAGATTTTTGTTTCAGCTGAGTTGATTAACATTTTGTAAATCAATTTAGTCTGTTTGTTTTATTTAAGTTTTGTTTAATTTTTTAAAGGCTTTTCTCATTCGGTGGTGAAAATTATCACCACCCCTGTGTTTAAATTCTTTTGATCCGGTGTGCCATACCCACTGGTTACCATGTGCACACCTCTGCTCAGCCTTCTGATCATCATCAGATCATCATCAATGCCATCCAACGCCTCATACCTGTGCACCCACCATGCACCTTCCTAAGTCTATAGCGTTGGATTAATCTGAGCATTGGGCTGCCCCTTTATTTGGGCCCTGGATGGAATTCTTATGACACCCCCTGTTTTTACTAAGTTCAGCCCCATTTCTTTTTTTTAAACATATTGTTTTTTTGTTTTAATTATTTTATCAAACTTAAAAATCACAAAAATATATTTAGAATCACGTTTAATTTTCTTTTAATATTTTCTTTACTTAAAAATCACAAAAATATATTTAGAATTAGTTTTAATTTTCTTTTAATATTTTCTTTAATTAAAAATCACAAAAATATATTTGGAATTAGTTTTAATTTTCTTTCAATATTTTCATTACTTAAAAATCATAAAAAATATAAAAATGTAATTACTCCTTTTTTAATAAGTTATTAAACTAAATTTTTTATTTAATATTATTAATTATTTTGAATAGTTAATTTTATAGATAGTTTGATTAGTTAGGTATTTAAATTAATTTTCAATTTGGTTGTATTGTTTGTTTAACTAGATTTGTTGAACTTTCGATTCGATTCATCCTCATTCATAAACTTGTACCCCCATCCCCATATGATTTGTAATAGCTTAGAATTTTAGTTTCTTTGATATTTCTTTATATGTTTAAATGGCTAATTATGCATATTTTATCCAATTAGAACACTTGGCCTCCTATTGGGCTCATCATCAATGAGCAGGTATCCACTTACAAATGTACACTTGTGCACATTCATAGTTTGGTCCTGGGCTTTTCTACAACGGCAACTACTTGATCAATTGTTTGAATTGGTCGTTTAGAATACTAGTGTCAAGCTAGTCTCACTTTCTAGGAGCATGCATATAGCCACCTTGTATGGGCTTTTGATTTTTATCTTCTACATTGAAGCAACTTCTCTCACCTTGGTTTACAGACCAAGCATCTTTGTAAAGGGTCTCATAGTTGAGTTTGGGCATGGCCATTCTCACGAGGTTAATTAAGTCTTGCCCTTGGTTAACCATAACCCGAATCAACCACTTTGGTCCATATACCAAGTGTTTCCATGCACAAAAGGTCTCATGGTTGAGGGTAGGAGCACCTACTCTCACAAGATTAATCAAGTGCACCCCTTGGTTAATCATAACCCAATTCAATTCCCATACACCAAGCATTCTATTTACGCCTTTCATGATATTACTCAGTTTGTCGTCACTTTTGCCATAATCTCCATGCATGATCACTCTTCACAAACATTGTCTCCTTTAACTTTATGCTTATAACATGCTCCCTTAGGATGATGGTTTTCTGTTCTTTAAGATGTGAACTAATTAGACTTTAGGTTAGAACCCATGCATGATAACATTAAGGTTTCTTAGACTCCCTCTTAAACCTTTTTCTTCTTTTATAATTAAAACTTCTCATTCACAAATCAAAAAATCCAAAAAAAAAAACATTTAACCATTATTGAAATTCATTTTAAAACTCGTAAAACACTCAACCAATCAAAACTCCCCAAAAGGGCATGTTATCTCCTTTCTACCGTGATACTGGTCGTGCCTATTGCTAGAATGAATGTGTTAATGTCGCCCACTAAAAAACACCAACAAACCAACATTTTTCTAGAAGAACTAGGGTGTTTTGATTCCTTCATTGGATACGTAGGAAAAGGGTGGAAAGACCCTCACAAACGCACTAATAAAACCCATTTTCTTTCCCCTTAGAAAGTATAGTTATAGATAAACACACCCTTATTAGCGAATAAAAAAATGGATCCTGTTTAGAGCTTAATTCTTCTTCTGTTAGCTTCAGTGAGGTTCAAGGAAGATGAATTGACAAAGAAAAATGATTGAGAAAGGTTGTAAGAGCAAATTTGAAGTTGCAGAAAATTTGGTTCAAGAGGGAGTTTGGCAGGGTGATTTTGGCTCTCTAAGCTTGAGAAAATGAACATGGTATAACCCTCTATTTATAGGGAAGATGATTGAATGTTCAAATGTGTGAAATGATGAAGTTTGGAGAGAAATCGTCTGAACCTGATACACGAGTAAGGTGTGATCTATTTTGAATTCAAACTCATCAAATCCTTGCGTTTTAAGGCTCTAATCCACCTTGGCAAGTTGGTTAAACATTTTTAGACCAAAAACGCGTGCTAATTTGATGTTTAGAAGCCAAAACATGAATTTCAAATTCTGACTTATGAAGAAACTTCTGTTTCAAGTTACCAAATTCAAATCAATGGCGTTCTCAACTCAAGGAGTCTTAGGATATGATTTTTGAAGCTTTAGACAGATGGGATTACAAGCTTTACAATGTGAAAATAATGGAATCAAATGGATGCTTGAGCTAAAAATTGTAATGAGTCAAAGTTGAGAAAAAGAGGTTGACTTTCTATACTTTGAAAATTTCTATTTTATTCATCAAAAATGACTTATAATATCTTGCATCCAAACATGGCATTCCACTTGAAATTTTATCTTGACCAAAAAATATGGAATGAAGTAGATCTCTTGAATGGCAGTTTAAGACTTGAACCATTTAAAAACTATAAAAATTGAGAGAATTATTACTTGTTGAAGTTGGTAAAAACTCATGAAATGACCTATAATCTTTTGCATCCTTAGGGAATCTTCCATCCATTTTCACACTTTTCACTTAAAAGAAGGGTTGAAGTCCATATCTTTAATATCATTATGGAAAAATAATGGGCTCCAGGAGATAAAAGTTGACCAAGTTATGATCTTTTGAAGTCACATAGGGGAATTTGATGATTCATCTAGAAGACTTGTAATATTTCTACATAATTAGGCACCTTCCACACAAAATTTCCTTGAAAATTTTGAAGTTATTTGTTGATAAACCTTTTAATATAAGGGTGTCTTTGGAATCACTCAAAAATACCAAAAGATGAGCAAGATATACCCCTTTGAAGTTTAAAACCCTAGCTCCTAGAGAAACAAGATACCTTAGAAATCCTTTTACAATTTTGATCAACTTTATTGCACAAATACTTTTGTCATATAAATAGAAGTTGTTGAGGATGATAATAAGGAACCATAACAACTATAACCACTTCCAAATATTGAGAATTGAGTGAAATATGCACTTGTGATCAATGAATCAAGAACTTGTCCAATTAGGTCAAACTTCTTCAATCAACCCTTGTACCTTTGAACTATTTTTGACAACTTGAGGCATGATTAATCATAATAGGCTTTTTCATGATATTACTTCAAAATATCTTCAATAATGAAGCTTGAATCTCAATGAAGCTTTGTTGAATAAGGCATGGAAATAAACTCATGAACCTATGGATCAACTTGCTAGAATGTGTTGTGCTTTCACAACAATTAGGAAAAACATAAATTATATTTATTAGTTAAAAGTTAATCAAAACATAGATGACAACAAGATACAAATTAAGGTGCTTGGTGACTCCCCATGGGTAAAGCTAAAGATAAGGAGAAAAGCTAAACCCTAATGTGTGATCTTGTTGTGATTGACTTGATATGATATGATAGAGTAATCTTAGGGGGAAAATTGGGATATAACACTACCATAATAACTTCTCTGTATATTTATTCAAGCGATTAGAGAGCATAATTATTCTTCATAATAATTATGTATTTGTTATCATTAAAACTATGAATTAGATGTAGAACCAAACTATGTTCTAATAATCTACCCCTTTTTTATGATGACAAAACTTACATATATTGATGAACAATTTTATAACTTAATAGTAAGAGATATAATCAGATTCTCCCCCTGAGTTGAATACTTAGATACAATAGAAATAATTTATGAATAAAAACTTCCCTGAAGATGTTTACTTGTCAGAAGTTTGATCAAAGCATATGATGGAAGATTTGAGAAGCCTATGTTGAAGGTTGGTAAAGCATACCACAAGTTTATAGTGAAGACTATTCCTGTAAGCTTTCAGAATCAGAAGTTATGTTATATCAAAATGTTTGAGACTTAGTCCAGAACTGTTATATCAAAATATTTTCACTGCTCCCCCTTTTTGTCATAAATAAAAAAGAATAAAATAAGGATAATATAAGAAAACACACTATCAGAGAAACAAAAAAATTATGTATTTAAAACTAAAACGGTTATACAGAAGATAAGAAAACAATACATCAAAATAACAATAAGATAAAGAAATAACTAAATATAAGGTTATGTAGGTGGAAGGCGTGTGAATAATGCTTCCAGAAGACCTTTGATCTGAGTGTTGGATTCTTCTTGCTTGCTTAGAATTCCCTTAATCTATTTGTTGGTTTCATCTTGTTTATCCAACCTTTCCCTAACAAACTTACTCTCTTTCTTCAACCCATCAAGAGTTTTCAGCATGAAAGAAGTTAGCGCAATTTCTTCAACAGTGACATTCGCAAAATATTCTTCGACCAACTTTCCTTTGTTTTGAATAAAAGACCAAAGGTTGAGGTTCATGAGTGTTATCCAGTTGTAGAAGAGGTTTATTTTACCAGAGTTTCAGAACTTGATCCTTGAAGATATTCAACTAATTAGAGAAGTTATGTTGAACATACTCATAGCTAAGTTCCTTTAGCTTGATAGATTCAGAATGAAACCATTTTCTGAACTTGGTCCAGAGGGATTCAGAAGCAACTGGGTTGAAATTATTAATGCAAACCTGCTTCATAATAGAGACCCATTCCTGCATTTCTGTTTCAAAATCCAGCAACAACTTACCAACATCTGGCTTGGTTGGTTTTGGTTTTGGTTTTGGAATGACTATTTTCTGAGAGAAATTAATTAGGTTGTTCAGGGCTTACTAATCAACTATAATTCACAGATGATCTTCTGATTATTCTATGGGAGTGTGATGATCTGGGGAGTTGTGAATTGAGAGAGGTGAGTTTGGTGGTGATGTATGTGGAGAGTGTAACGGTAGAAATGTTGAGACTAAGCCATTAGATTGGCTTGACTCACACATATCAAAATAAAAATTTCCATCGGGCTTTATTGTTTCCAAAGGAATGGGAAAAGAGTGAATAACCAAAAAAGAGGGGGAGAGAATCTAAGTTCTGGGGTTGGTTATGCAAAGGGAAGGTATTAACACCCTAAACATCCACGATACTCTATAGGAACCTCTTTGTAAATCTGTGTATTTTGGCTCTAAATGTTGTATAAAATAATAGATGGTGGAGATGAGAAAATAAGTATTTTTTATAATTTTTGCATCCTCTGCGGTTGCGAACCATTAGTGCCTATGTACCACCTTCCGTGAAATAGGGGATCAGGGTACTCGTAGTTCATCTTTTAAAATTTTTAAAACACTAGTGTGTTGGTTAAATTTTAAGAGACGATACGTCATCATCATTATCCGAGTGGAAAACATACTTACTACCCACAATTATGAGAAAGGAGAATTTGCATCATCTCAAAGTGGAGGATATGGCTTGGATTTTAAAATCAAAAAAGCCCCACTCAACTCCCAAATGGAAAATATCTTCACTATATATTGTAAGAGTATAGTTGTTTGCATCACTACAAGGATTGACAAGAGTCTAATCTTTTGAAAAAATTTTAAGGTAAAAAGCCAAAATGGCAAAATGGTTTGAATGAGATTGATTGACTTTTAATCTTCTCACAAAAAATGTCCATGTATTATTAAATTGATTAAATTTTGATTAAGAAAATGTTTTGAAAATGCATGGCCATAAGTTCAAATTTATTATGAAAGTGGTTCAAGTTTTGAAAAAAGAAGAGTTTTCAAAAGGAGGGAGAAGATTTTTGAAATTAAATAAGATAGGAGGAGATGAAGGGACTATCCTAAAGCATAAGGTAAAATATAGGGAAAAGAACCATCTAACTAACGAGAAGCCAACACTTGACACAATGAGTAAATATAAAATTCACATCCTTTAGATTTGAAACCAAACAAGAAAAGATAATAAACCTCTTAAGAAAATCAAGCTTCAATTGCATTAAGTCTTCAAAAAATTAGGCAGAGTAACAATTGTATACGTATGAATTCCATATCACAGACAAATCATGTAATCACAATAACCTGCATACAAAGCAAACAAACAAACAACCTAATATCTCAGGGTAAACCCCAAGAACTCCAGGAAAAATAACAGTTGAGGTCACAAGGTCTCAAATCAGGTCACAACTTCTAATCCTAAGTCCAAGAATTCCACAATCTCCATAATGCCAAGGATAGTAACCAAGTAGTCCAAGTAACATTAAAGTTTTTTATGGTTCAAGTTGATTATTAGGTATCTTCAAAAAGAAAATGAAGATATCAAATGAGAAAAATAAAAATGACATAAAAGTAAATGCTCAAATTAGCAAAGATGAAAATAACATGAAATATAAATGCCAAAATAAATGTGCTTAAAGTAAAAGGATAAAATAAAGTCAATTGTTAATGAGTTAGAAATTAGACATTAGTTTAATGACCATATTGAAACTTGCATTTGAAAACTCATTAGAAGATTGATAAAATCAAATCCTCTCAATAACAAGTGTCATTTGCCTTTTTGTCAAGTATATCATTCATTTCAAAATATCAAGGCAAAAATAAATGATCAATGATGTTTAAGTGATCTAATTTGACAAAAGTTGATGAAAATTCATTTGAGGATTGATAGGACCAAAGCCTCCTAACAATGAATCTCAAGGTTATTGGATCAAAGGGTTCAAATTAACATACTTGGTCTTACAAACACGGGTTTGAGCCACGAATGATCATTTTCTCAAACCGGGACAAAATTTAGCGCTATGTTAAGCAATCGTAAATGGACTTATATAGAAGTCACACCTATTTTGAGGTCGGTCAATAGAAATCTATGTACCATATGTTTTGAGCAATGATATGGAAATCATTATCCAATAACATTTAGTACAATAATAAGGGGATAAGATGAAGAGGGATGGGGTAAGAATTAAACCACATTTGAACCAAAAATTTAATCAAGCTATTATAAAATCATTCATCCATTTTTTGTGGAGTTAAACTCAACACCATGGATCCAATGTGTTAATAAAGCTCATGATCAAAATCTCATAGTCCAAGATCAGCCAAAATATATACAAGATAAAATATATTTAAAAACAAAGAGAAATATTTTAATTTTTTAAAAAAAAGGAATAAAAGTAGAAAATAGCAACTATATTCAAAACATCCAAGAAAAATAAAATAAGACCATAGAAAAATAAAAAATGAGCTCAAATATTTATATAAAAGTTTTTGGTAATTTTTAAAGTCAGAAACTATTTTTAAAATTAAAAGAAATAGGAAAACCAAACCAAAAATTGTGAAAAATAGTAAAGTCAGAAATAAAAATAAAATGAGGTCACCAATATTTGTCAAAAGGTCATTGGATCCTTCCATATTTTTTTCAGAATTTAAAAATTAAGAAAAGTATTTTTAAACATTTAAAACAATTCAAATAAAAAGAAAAATTATAGAAAATTTCAGAATACAAAATAAAGTTGTGAAGTTAAAATGAATTTTCTATGATTTTTTGAAGTTTAAAACAATTTAAATATAAAAATCAGAAATAAAAATAAAGTCAAAAAAATGTGGACCAATGGATGAGAGTCAAAACACGTTAGTAAGCTAATCCAATGGATCAGAAGTGATGTGTATATCACGGTCTTTAGTGAATAAAGCATGTAATCAATTAGTTAAATAAGATTTGAAAAAATGCGCGACACGCCTTCATTGGTTGATAGATGACACGTTGGTCATCTTCAACCTCCAGCCAACGAATCTGCAGGTTCCAGAAACTGTAAATTTAGGACACGAGACTGGTACCATTCACTTCGTCTCTTTAAGACGATTCCAATGGTACCTTATCGAAAATTTTATATAAAATGTAGCTAAGTCATCTTTGAAAAGAAATTCTGAAAAGGGATTTGAAATTTCATGGCCAAAACGTGCTTCCAGTTGAAAACAAGTGTGGCGACTAGAATCAAGATGATGAGAAGTATCGAAGTTTGAGATAATTGGTGAAGGAATCTACCTATTAAAGTTAAGTTGCAGAGCTCTGAAAATAGACTTGGCTAGCATGATTTAGGAAGTCTTAGAGCTTAATTCTTCTTCTGTTAGCTCCAGTGAGGTTCAATGAAGGTGAATTGACAAAGAAAAATGATTGAGAAAAAATGTAAGAGAAAATTCAAAGTTGCAGAAAATTGAGTTCAAGAGGAAGTTTGGCGGGGTGATTCTGACTCTCTAAGCTTGAAAAAATGAATGAGGTATGATCCTCTATTTATAGGGAAGCTGATTGAATGCTCAAGCGTGTGAAATGATGAAGTTTGGAGGGAAATCGTGTGAAGTTGCAAACAAGAAAAGTGTGACTTCTAATTTGATTAAAACTCATCCAAACTTTGTGTTTTAATATGCTAATCACTTTTGGAGGTTTACTAAACATGTTTATAAGCAAAAGCGCGCATAAAAATGTGTTTGGAAGCTAAATCAAGGATTTCAAATTCTGACTTTTGAAGAAACTTCAGTTTCAAGTTACCAACTTCAAATCAATGGCATTCTCGGCTCAAGGAGTCTTAGGACATGATTCTTGAAGCTTTAGAAAGATGAGATCACAAGCTTTAAAATTTGAAAAGAATGGTATCAAATGGATGCTTGAGCTGAAAATTATGATGAGTCAAAGTTGAGAAAAAGAGGTTGACTTTTGTACTTAGAAAAATTCTAAGTTTTTTTTCTTCAAAAATGACTTATAATGTCTTGCATCCCAACATGGCCTTCCAGTGTAAATTTGCTCTTGACCAAAAAATACGGCATGAAGTAGATCTCTTGAATGAAATTTTGAGACTTGAACCATTTAAAATCTCCAAAAAATGAGAAAGTTATGACTTGTTGAATTTGGAAAATATTCATAAGATGACCTATAATATTTTGCATCATTAGGGCATCTTCCATTCATTTTAACACTTTTCACTTAAAAGAAGAGTTGAATTTCACATTTTTAAGATCAATGTGGAAAATAATGGGCTCAAGGTGATAAAAATTGACAAAGTTATGATCTTTTGAAGTCACATATGGGAAATTGATGGTTTGTTTAGAGGACTTGTAATCTTTCTTCATCATTAGGTATCTTCCTCACAAAATTTCCTTGAAACTTTTGAAGTGAGTTGTTGATATCCCTTTAAATATAAGGATGTATTTGGAATAACCCTAAAATACCAAAAGATGAGCAAGCTATACCCCTTTGAAGTTCAAAACCCTAGCTCCTAGAGTAACAAAATGCCTTGGGAAACCTTTGCAATTTGGACAAACTTCCTTGTACAAATACTTTTGTCAAGTAAATAGAAGTTGTTGAGAATGATATGGAGACACCATAGCAACCAAAACAACTTCCAAATCTTGAGAATTGAGGGAGACATGCACTTGTGATCAATGAAACCAAAGACTTGTCCAACTAGGTCAAACTTCTTTAATCAACTCTTGTACCTTTGAACTATTTTTTGACAACTAGAGGCATGATAAACAATAATAGACTTTGTCATGATATTATTTCAAAATATCTTCAATAATGAAGCTTGAATATAAATGAAGCTTTGTTGAAGAAGGCATGGAAATAAACTCATGAACCTATGGATCAATTTGATATTCATTGTACTCATTAGTAAAAGTTAATCAATACAAAACATAGATGATCACAAAATACAAGTCAAGGTGTTTGGTGATTCCATATGGACAAACCTAAAGATGGGATGAAGAACCAAACCCCAATGTGTAATCTTGTTGTGATTGAATTTATATGATATGATATATGAATATTAGGGGTCAAAATTGGGGTACAATAGATGCCCTTATTTAAGTGTCTTCTATCCGGAGATACGGAGGTTTAAAAATCTTCGTGTCGACGCGATTGAAGATACTTAAATATAAAACAAGCCCTATTTTGGCCCTAAGATGCCATGCAATGCTTATGATTATGAATGCAAATGAATAAATACAATAATGAAGCAAGACCTCACTAGGGATATAGTAAATTAAAAAGGGATCAAATTATAAACATGAATAGCAAGTAAATGGTTAACCTCAAAGGGAAGTGATTACTACATTCTATCTTCACAATTGAACCAAATATGATGTATGGAAAATGCAAAGTCAATTAAGGCTTACCTTGAAACTGCACTTTATGTTTCGAGTCTGAACACTTTTTAAGATGCTGTGTGGACTTCAATGAACCTCCAAAAAGCTGTTGAACCTCCTTCTGTATTGAAAGTTGCCGAACCAAACTCCAAACTGTCAAGTTGTACGATATTGTCTTTTGTTTAGAAGGTGAAGATAAGGGCAATACAAAAACTGTTCTTGTACTTGAACAATCTCTATGTGGTATGAAGTGTTTGGATGGCTGGTTTATGGGAGAGTTTGTAAGGTGAGAAATGGTTTGAGGGTTTTTTTCTATTTTGTGAATGAAGATAGAAATAAAATTGAGCAGAAGTTACACAAAAAATTCTGTTAGATTTTTTTCAAAACTCTATATTCTCTCTCTAAAAGCCACCCTTTGTGTGTTATGAAAATAATTTATTTATAAATGAAGTTGGCTAAGATTTAGGGGGGAAACAAATAAGTTTTTGAACAGTTTGGGTATGCTGTCTCATTGCCTTTTTGGGTGCAGCTCTTTATAGCTAACTTGGTGCAACCATGGGACTGATATGATGCATATTTTCAGGGCAACATTGTAGGTTTTAGAGCAGACTGTGACAACATAGCAGGGATATTTTTATGGATTTAGTCAAGAGAAAAGTTCAAACAAGACAAGGCTTTAGGATTTGTAACTTCAAAAATTCTAAGTTAAAAAAATGCAGTCTTGTGATAACTTGAATGCTTGTAGCAATTTGAATTGTCTTGAATTGTAGTGAAAAGATATCATGAAGAAAAAAAATTAATCATGTATAGAAAATACTTAGAAATTTTTTCCAAATATTGCAAAGTTTGATTTTTGACTCTCTTGATATTTGATGATCAAATTTCATATTTTGGATGTCTTGATGAAATGTGATTTTTGGGACTCAATTTTGGTCAAAAAGTCAAAGTTTGACTTTTTAGTGTACAATTGACTTTTTCCACCAGTTGACTGAATTTTGTTAATCAATCCACTGATCTCGGGAGATGAATTGAAATGTGCGATTAGGTCAAAATGGCGTATTTGGATTCTTGAAATCAAAGTTTCAAACCAATAAGTCATGTACTTGATCAAAATCCAAGATTGGTCATTCTCGATCAAAATCCTAATTTCGACCATTTTTCCCTTTTGACAATTTGAATGATTTTCTGGGAAAATTGTGATCCCATCTTGATCGAATGATACATATGACTTCAAAATGTTGATTATTGGTCCAAAATCTTGAAGTTTGACTGTAGGTTGGTCAAAGTCGACTTTTTTTCCCTCCAAATATAGCTAATTTTAGGTCATCTGATCAATTGACTGAGCGATTTTGTGATGTAAGACTTTGAAACTTGACATGAGAAATCTTGAGGGTTCATAATGGTCCATGAAAGTAATTTGAAGTATTAGGAGCCTAATTGTCCTTGTGCAAACTCGAACCCTAATTTGAGACATCAATACTGAGGAGATGACTTGACCTGATCGATACTTGCGCAAACTTGAGTCATTGAAGATCTTTGTAGGAAATATCTTGAGAAATGAGAGGGAAAATTTTAGGGTACAACAATTTCCCCTGTTCAATCTTCTTAAACCTAAAGAGTTAGATTGGCAGGTTCGTCATTCTTGACTTGAAGGTGGAAGATGATTGAACACTAGAGTGCCTAGAAATTTGCACTTGATGATGTGTTGGTTGATTGTGTCGGGAATGGGCTTAAAGATGCCATATGAAAAGGTGATGGATAGTTTGTCAGAGATGGGCTTACTAAGGCCATCTAGATTGACAGAAGAGGTATGTTGTTCAGCGACTTCACTGGGGAGACCATTCTAATCAGAAGATGTTTTTGTCTTGTCGATTGAATTTTCCTACAAGGAAAAAGGTTGGTTGCATGCAGATGTATGCATGTTGCAATGATGTTCTCAAAATAAATGAGATTATGTTGTATGCATGTATGTAACACGATGTATGAGCCTGAAATGTTATTGAAATTTATTTTTGTCTTGGAAAATAAATCCTTGACAAATACTGGGGAGCCTTTGGGAAGTTAAATCCCGGACTATTGTTGGAGATGAAGAGGATGCACGTCTTCAGGCCTTGTTTAGAATGTTTCTGCTAGGGATTCCTGTTTTGTTGTTTGAGGAATATTCCGCTGGGGAGAATTGACTTTGCTTGAGGGAAACTCTATGGAGAATGTTGATTTTTGTTTGGGGGACAAAGTTCAGGAGTTTTAGTTGTCCGTTGCTCTTGTGGGGAGTTATCTCTTGATTGGAGAGACCGGAAGATAACTGTTATCTGGTCGGATCCAGGCTTCACAACAACTTACTAGGGAAGATGAAATTAACAGGGGAAGATGAAATTAACGGTTATCTGGTCGGATTCCAGGCTTCGCAGTAACTTGCTTGGGATAATGAAGATTACTGTTATCTGGTCGTATTCCAGGCTTTGCAGCGAGTCGTTGGGATAATGGCAAACTCTACTAGGGAAGAGGAGTTTTATTAGTGATTTGTAAGAATTAAATTGTTATCTGGTCGGGTCCAGGTTTCAGCAACTCGAACTGTTAACTGGTCGGGTCCAGGATTTGTAGTAGATGGAGAAATTAAATTACTATCTGGTCGGGTCCAGGCTCTAGCCACTTGAAATTGAAATTTACTGTTATCCGATCAGGTCCAGTCTTTAGCAATTTGAACTTGAGATCAACTGTTATCTTGTCGGGTCCAGGTTTTAGTAATTGGAACTATTATCTGGTCAGATCCAGGCTTTAGAATTTTAAACTGTTAACTGGTCGGGTCCAGGCTTTAGTAATTTATACTTGAGGTTAATTGGTATTTGGTCGGGTCCAGGATTTAGTAACTTGCAAATGAGATTAACTGTTATTTGGCTGGGTCCAATCTTCTAGTAATTTTCTTGAATATATGAAGTTGAACTGTATCTGGTCGGGTCCAGGATTCACAGTAACTTGCTTTAGAGGAATGAAGTAAATTGTTATCTGGTCGGGTTCTAGGCTTCACAGTCACTTTCGGGGATACTAACGACTCCGTTGGCGACTTCAACTGGGGATTAGGGGTCGTGGTCCCTTGATTTGTAATAGTCTGAGAGGCAAATTCAAGCTTGGGAATTTGTATTTTGTTGGGGAAATAAACCCTGTTGAAGACGTTATTTGACGAACTGCTGTGGAATCTATAGTTTGTTGGGGAAATAAACCATGTTAAAGAGGATATTTGACGAACTGCTGGGGAATCTGTAGTTTGTTGGGGAAATAAACCATGTTGAAGAGGATAATTGATGAACTACTGGGGAATCTATAGTTTGTTTGGGAAATAAACCCTATTGAAGAGGATATTTTTTTAGGAATAATTCCATAAGGCTTCCTTTTAAGACCAACTCAACTCGGGAGAGGATCTTCCGGAGATTGAAACTCTGGATGGGGATCTTATGAATCCAAATAATGTTATTGAAATAACTCTGTGGGGATATCTTAAATGCATTTAAGGAGATGCTTGCCACTATTTTTAAACATAAATTTGTTAAAAGTTTAATCATGTTCATATGCATATGTTCATTCAATTTTAGTCATTGGACACTTTGCACTCAAAACAGAAAGTATGCACTTCAAAGTATATTTGTATTGATGTTTTACCCATGAGTAGGCATTTTTGTACAAAGATACCGATATCCTAGTAAGAGGAAATCATCGAAACAAAGTGAAAACAAAAAATAATAGCCATGTGAAAGTGATCTCATTGTGTTCCAACCCAACTATTGCCCTTATGTCTTCAAACATTATCCCTTGCTGTTGAATAAGAGTTGATCGGATTGATCTTGGACCATTTGAACCTTGGACTTTCGTAATGAAGTTGGCTGTAAAGATTCCATGGGACATATTCATATGCTTTAATCCTTAACTTTTGCCTGGACCGCCCTTTCGGGTTTTCAGCCCCCCAGGATACCCATTTTTTTGCCTAAATCGCCCTTTCGGGTTTTCAACTTGCCGGGTGTACAATCTTTTGCATATATCCCTAACTTTTGCCCGAACCTTTTGGTTCGCCGGGATGCCCTTATTTTTACCTAGTTGTGTCAACATAGCGGGTCATTTTATGCGTAGTATTTTTTAATTATGTCCGTGTTTACGGGATGTGGAAATTCTTCGCCATCCATAGTAGTCAACATCATGGAACCACCGGAGAAAACCTTCTTTACAAAAAATGGCCCTTCGTATGTGGGAGTCCATTTGCCCCTGGGATCACCTTGTTGTAAAATGATGCGCTTTATTACCAATTCACCCGTCTAATATACTCAAGGCTTGATCTTTTTGTTGAAAGCTTTGATCATGTGTTTTTATACACTTGATTGTGACAGACAACAGCTAGTCTCTTCTCATCAATCAATTTCAATTGAACCAACCTAGTCTGAATCTATTCGTCTTCGCCTAAATCTGCTTCCTTCATAATCCATAGAGAAGGGATTTGAACTTTGAAAGGTAGGACAACTTCCATGCTGTAGACCAAAGAGAAAGGAGTTTCCCTAGTTGATGTTCGAGTTAAAGTACGGTAGCCAGGAAGAACAAACAGTAACATCTCATGCCAGTCTTTATACGTTACCACCATCTTTTGCACAATCTTCTTGATATTTTTATTGGCAACTTCCATTGCGCCATTCATCTTGGGTCTGTACGAAGAAGAATTGTGATGCTTGATTTTGAAGTGAGTAAAATGTTCCATAATCATAGCATTTTGAAGGTTGGTTCCATTGTCAGTGATGATTCTTTCGAGGATACCGTAACGGAAGATAATGTTATGCTTGATAAACCTGGCTACAACATTCTTGGTGACTGAGGCATATGAGGCCGCTTCGACCCACTTGGTAAAGTAATCAATGGCAACAAGGATGAAATGGTGTCCATTGGAAGGGATAGGTTTGATCTCTCAAATCATATCAATGCCCCACATTGCAAATGGCCACGGAGCAGTCATGAAATTTAGAGGAATATGAGGTACATGGACCTTGTCAGCATAGATTTGACACTTGTGGGAAGTCCTTGAGTGATGATGACAATCAGTTTCCATTGTGGACCAATAGTAACCAGCCCTCAGGATTTTCTTGGCCATGACGTGTCCACTAGAGTGGGTCCCAAAGAGGCCATCATGCATGTCTTCCATAATTTTCTCTACCTCTTTCTTGTCCATACATCAGAGTAGAGTAGAATCATGGTTGCGCTTGTATAGGATTATGTTGCTTAGAAAGAATTTGGCTCAAAATCTTGGCAAGAATTTCTTATCATTGAAGGAAGCTCCTTCAGGATATTCTTATGCCTCAAGATATCTCCTCACCTCATGGTACCATGGTTTTTCTTCATTAGTGTCAAGCTCATAGCAGTGCACAGGTTCGTCAAATCTTTTGATTGTAATCATGGGAGCTTCTTTGTCCCATCTGACTTTGAACATGGAAGACATTGTTGCTAAGGCGTCAGCCAACTGATTCTCTTCACTAGGGAAATGTTCAAAGGTGATCTCCTCGAAGCATGAAATCAGATTTAACACAAGCTCCTTGAAAGGAATCAGGTTGGGATGCTTAATGTTCCATTCTCCTTTTACTTGGCTAATCACTAGAGCAGAGTCTCCGAATACATCTAAATGCTTGATCCTTAAGTAAATGGAAGCTTTTAGACCCAAGATGCATGCTTCGTACTCAACCATGTTATTTGTACAATCAAAGCATTGTCTAGTAGTGAAAGGAGTGTGACACCCTTCAGGAGAAATTATCACAGCACCAATTCCATTTCCCAGAGCGTTGGAAGCTCTATCAAAAACCATAGTCCATCAGGATCCTTGTTCAGGTCCGTCATACGGTCCAGGTTTTGCACAGTCAGTCACTAACATGATATTATCATCCGGGAATTCAATGTTCAAAGACTAGTAATCATTAACAGCTTGATGGGCCAAATGATCTGCCAATACGCTTACTTTAATGGCCTTTTTGTTGTATATTGAATATCATATTCAGTCAGAATCATTTTCCATCTAGCTATCTGTCCGGAGAGAGCGGGTTTCTCGAAGATGTACTTGATAGGGTCCATCTTAGAATTCAATAGAGTGGTGTGAGTCAACATATACTATCTTATCCGGAAAGCAGCCCATGCCAGGACACATCAAGTTTTCTCGAGTAGTGAATATCGAGTTTCACAGTCGGTAAACTTTTTGCTCAGGTAGTATATTGCATGCTCTTTTCGGCCAGACTCGTCATGTTGGCCCAAAACACACCCCATAGAATTCTCTAGCACAATCAAGTACATGATCAAGGGTCTTCCTTCCACCAGAGGTATAAGGATAGTAGATTCTTGAAAATATTCCTTGATCTAATCAAAGTCAGCTTGGCAGTCGTTGTTCCATTTGACTACTTGATCTTTCTTCAAGAGTTTGAAGATTGGCTCACAAGTAGCAGTTAGATGAGATATGAAATGGGCAATGTAGTTAAGATGATCCAAGAAACCTCTGACTTCCTTCTCAGAACGGGGAATTGGCATTTCTTGAATGGCTTTCACCTTTGCAGGATCAACTTTGATGCCTTTACTACTGACGAAAAAACCTAAAAGCTTTCCAGACCTCACTCTGAATGTTCACTTATTAGGGTTCAACCTCAACTTCTACCTCTTCAGCCTCTCAAATAGTTGTGTAGGTGATCGAGATGTTCTTCTTCAGTTTGCGACCTTGAAATTATATCATCCATATAGACCTCTATTTCACGATGGATCATATCATGAAATAAAGCTACCATAGCTCTTTGATATGTTTCCCCTGCATTCTTTAATCTGAACGACATGACCTTGTAACAAAAGGTGCCCCATTGTGTAACAAAGGTGGTCTTGGTAGTAGCTCGAAAATCCATCCATGATGGAGAAGACTTTATGTTGAGCGGTCTTGTCAACCAAGACGTCAATATGAGGTAGAGGGAAATCATCTTTGGGGCTTGCCCTATTTAAATCCCTATAATCTACACACGTACGACCCTTTCCATCTTTCTTTGGCATGGGAACCACGTTCGCAACCCATTGAGGATAAGATGTCACAGCTAGGAAGCCCGCATCAAATTGTTTCATCACTTCAGCTTTTATCTTTTCAGACATGTCAGGCCGCATGTGACGAACCGTTTGCTTAACAGGAGGACAATCTTCCTTTGTTAGAAGATGATGAACCACAATGTCGGTATCTAACCCTGGAATATCTTCATACGACCAAGCAAACACTTCAACATAGTCACGTATCATTTGAACCAATATGCTCTTGATACCATCTTCTAGGTTGGCGTCGATCTTAACTTCTTTCTTGTCTGTCTCGGTACCTAGGATGATAACTTTGACTGGCTCTTCATGAGGTTGAATAGCTTTCTCTTCTTGCATCAACAACCTGGCTAGTTCTCCTGGTATTTCATAATCTTATTCGCCTTTGTCTTCGGCTTGGTTAATTGGATGTTTAAAGTCATAACTGGAAATAGTAGAGTCGTTGGCAATGAGATCTGGAGTGGATGGGGATCTGCAAGTGTGTGTGTGTGTGTGCGTGTAAGATACGTGGCTATTGAAAAAAATGCAATAAAGAAAATAAAGACAATGAACACATAATTTGAATTCAAAAGGTCCAATGGTTTATATTAAATGATCATATGATAGATGAACATGAGCAAAACCCTTAAAAAATAGACCATAGTACCCCAGGCAAGGCACATGGCTTAAAAGTCATTGTTTGGAATTTAAAATTACAGAAAAAAGTTCTTGAATTGACAGAAAACAATAAACAGTAATTACTCCTCAATGAAGGAGATGGGAGTGAAATCCTTTGCATGCCAATTGTTGAGCTTTCCTCCGGTAGTAGGGTAGATCCATTCTTCAAAAGCGCATTCATCATCAGAGTCTTCGACAACATTTACTTCAGAATTTCCGATGGGAAGAGGTGGCTTGTAACGCCCGTAATTTAATTAATTATTTAATTAAATTATTTTTGGAATATTTGATAAGATGTGTTGTGATTAATTGGATTTAATTATTTTATTAAGTGGTGAAATAATATTAGAAGTATAATATTATTTGATGTGGGCTTGTTTAAAGGAATGGAAGTAGTAATAAGGGGGTGTATTAGTTTTAAGCCCAATAAGGAATAAAGAATAATAGGTTATTTTATTGTTTCTAGAAAGAATAGAAAAGAGGAGGCAATAGAAGAATAAGGATTGAGAAGAAGAACGTGAAGCTGCTGGAAAAAGAGGAAAAATGACAGAACGAGGTTTCAACCCGAAGATTATAGAGTGACCTTCAATCTAAGGTAAGGGTGGGGTTCTGACTCTATAATTGGGTTCATGATAATTGGTATGTGGGGTTAGAGGTGATTGTTGTCTTGTTCATGAATTGAATGTTTATGATGTTGTATGATGAAATTGATGAATTTTAGATGAATAATGATGTTCCGGTGTTGTTTAATTGACGTAGAATTATAGGATAATTGTAAGTGATGATTATCTATGATTAGATTAAGTTTTTAGGGCTTAAAGTATAGAACCCGTAGTGGAAACACAGAGAAAATCACAGAAATTATGCAAGACAGAGCAGTATACGTCGACCCCAAACATGATGTGTCGATACATGAAGGTTTCGAGACTCAGTATGAGTCGACACGAAGAGGCCTTGCATCGATACATGAGGACCTTTAGACTCAGGATGAGTCGATATGTAGGGGGCATGTGTCGATACATGCTGTGTGTTAAACTCAGGATGAGTCGATACATGAAAGGATGCGTCGACTTATGTTGCGGGTTCACTGCAGTACGCGTCGATCCAAGGAGATATGTGTCAACACATGTTGTGTGTTTTTTTTTTTGGCAGATTCGTTTAGAAAAGGCTGTAACTTGAGTTTTCGGACTACATTTGTGATACCGTTCTAAGTGTTGAATAGCTAACGCGATGAGCTTTAATTCTTGAGGATTGAAATGAAGTGTAGGAAGGGTAACCCTATTAATCCCAATTAGGACTAGAGTTAATTCCCGCGTTAATCGTTATGTTGGTTTTTATGCAGAATGATAAGGATGAAATGTTTATAGGCTGCTGTTTGATTTGTAACATTAGGAGTAATGATAGTAATGATGGAAGATTACAGAATAGCAATATGAATTACTGTCGTATTAATGTAAAGCTGAGTTGTTGATGAGATTTTATTAATGATGATGTGTTGATAATTTATGATGAATAAATGATGTTTGATGAATTATTATGATGATATGAGATGTTGATGAAGAGATGTTGAGATGCTTTAAGATGTAGGCCTTTGGCCAACGGTGATGTTGTATTGAGATGTTGTTAATTATGGTGTTGTCATTACATTCATCATTGTGTCGCATACATTTCACTTTGAGATGGAGCTTATGCTCGTTGAGATGACCTGTATTGACGAATATTGAGATGAAGGCTTATGCCTTGTTGATGCCTCTATTAACTGGCAAATTTTTGAGATGGGAGTTCTGCTCCAATGGTACCACATGCATTTGCATAGTATTAAGTTGCATTTTTTATTGCATACAGAAGTGGTGCATTGATGTTGTGAATGTGTATTATTATTGTGATTGTTGTTGATTATGAGATAATAAGTGGTGATGTTATGTGATCTAATTTAATATATTAATTATCATACGCTTTATTATATTGTTAGATATCTCACCCCTTCTATTTGAATGTTGCCCTTATGTTGGTAACGTGCAGGTAATCGAGAGTGAAGGTTGTATACCTTCAATAGTTCGAGTCAGTGTCATTGCTCTGATATGTAACACTTGGGGGAGGGGTGTGAACGCTTGTTGTTTTTGATTGTTGATTATTTAGTTATTGAACTTTAAGCTGGTTACTATTAAATTGTGTTGTTTTGAAGTTGTTGTATTGATGATAAAGATGTTATTAAGAATTCCGTTGCGTAGATGTTGAGTTATTTAATTAAAGATGTTATGACGATGGTTCATCCGATGTTTTAAAAGTGTTATATATCCACGATGAATGCAATGAATTTTGATAGAAGAATTTGTGGCATCCCGATTCGTTTGCATGAATGATTTTTATAACTCTGATTTATTTACATAATTTGCTGGGGTAGAATTGGGGTGTTACATGGCTTTCCCGCACGAGCGCGCCTGACCTCTCTTTGAGCCTTGATGATGAAACCTAGTCCAAGTTTGTCTGCTTTAAACGGAATCTCGGGGAGTTGCCCCCAGGTAGTACAACTTCTATCTTCGACTGCGGCACAAGCATCCTTAAGCAAAACCATTCTTGGCATAACTTTATCAGCTTTTGGTATGTCAGAGGATATTTTGGTGACGACATCCATAGGAGGAACAACTTCGAAAGCCTAGAACAGAGTTTCTATAAACTCACCATCCATTTCCACATACTTGAAGGAATTGAGGTGGCTCACCATGAATTCCTCTTCACGGCTGTAGTGGTAGAAATGTTTAAGACTAAGTCATTGGATTGACTAGACTTATACATTTCAAAATAAAAATCGCCACCGCGCTTTATTGTTTCCAAAGGAATGGGAAAAGAGTGAATAACCTAAAAGAGGGGGAAAGATTCAAGGTAAGGGGGTCGGTTATGCAAAGGGAAGGTATTAGCACCCTAAACATCTACGGTACTCCGCATGAACCTCTTTGTAAAATCTGTATATTTTGTTTATAAAATGTTGTATAAAAAATAGATAGTGGAGGTGAGAAAAGAAGTATTTTTTATGATTTTTGCACCCGTCGCGGTTGCGATCCTTTAGTGCATATGTACCACCTTTCGTGCAATAGGGGATCAGGGTACACACAACTCCTCCATAAAAAATTTAAAAACACAAGTGTGTTGGTTAATTTTATGAGATAAGACATCATCTTCATTGTCCGTGTGGAAAACATACTTACTACCCACAATTATGAGTAAGAAGAATTTGCATCATCTCAAATTGGAGAATATGGCTTGGATTTTTTAAAAATCAACAAAGCCTCACTCAACACCCAAGTGGAAAATATCCCACTTCACTACATATTATAGAAGTATAGTTGTTTGCATCACTACAAAGATTGACAAGAGTCTAATCTTTTGAGAAAAGTTTTAAAATAAAAAGTCAAAGTGGCAAAATGGTTTGAAATGAGATTAATTGACTTTTAGTCTTCTCATAAAGATGTCAAGGTATTATTAAATTGACTGGAGTTTATTTATGAAAATGTTTTGAAAAATCATGGACATAAGTCCAAGTTTATTATGAATGTGGTTCAAGTTTAGAAACAAGAAGAGTTTTCAAAAGGAGAGAGAAGATTTTTGAAATTAAAGAAGATGGGAGGAGAAGAAGAGACTATCCTAAAGCATAAGGTAAAAGCAAGGGATAAGAACTATCTAACCAACAAGAAGCCAATACTTGAAATTATGAGTCAAGATAGAATTCCCATTCTTTAGATTGAAACCAAGCAAGCAAAGATACTAGACCTCTTGAGAGAACCAAACTTCAAGTGTATTAAGTCTTCACAAAAATTGGGCAGAGTAACGGCTGTATACGGGTGAATTCCAGATTACAAACAAAGTATGTAATCACAATAACCCGCACACAAAACAAACAAACAACCCAATATCTTGAGGCAAACCTCAAGAACTCCAGACAAAATATTAGTTAAGGTCACAATGTCTCCAACATAGGCCAAGGTCTCTAATCCTAAGTCCAAGAAGTCCAATACTCCATAATGCCAAGGATAGTAGCCAAACAGTCCAAGTATCATTAAATTTTTTTATGGTTCATGTTGATTATTAAGTATCTTAAAAAAGAAAAGAAAAGATCAAGTGAGCAAAATTAAAATGACAAGAATAGTAAATGCTCAAGTGAGCAAAGATGAAAAATAGCATGAAATGTAAATGCTAAAGTAAATGGTGCATAAAATAAAAGAGCATAAAATAAAACACAAAATAAAGTCAATTATTAGTAATTAGTGGTTAGTTGGATGACCATCTTGAAACTTGCATTTGGAACTCATTAGGGGATTGGTAGAACCAAAGCCTCTACACAATGAATTGCATTTGCTTTATGTCAAGGTTATCATCCATTTTGGAATCCTCAAAAGTAAAATTAAATGATCAACAATGTTTAAGTGATCCGCGTTGACCAAAAGTGATGTAGATCCATTAGATGATTGGTAGAACCAAAGCCTCCACACAATGAATCTCAAGGTTATTGGATCAAAGAGATCAAATTAACATACTTGGGCTTGCAAGGAAGATGTTGATGGCACTGACATCTATAAACTGATCCAAATTGGGGAACATAACCAATCCATAGATTAATAGAGCTAAGACATCTTCAAAGGCATGGTAACTCATGGCATCTAAGAATATTTGAGCTTTCTTTAAATAGAAAACTTACAAGGAGACTCTTGACTCCACTTCTTCTTTCCCAATTGGATTCAATGTCAAATGGTTTCAAATGCAAGGCTATGGCAACACTTTCAGCAACTGGATCTTAATCGAAGCCAGTGAAAGGTACTTGCTCTAATATAGGTGACCCAAGTATTTTGGAGAACTCTTCCAGTGTAGGCACTAACTGGTAATCTGGAAAAGTGAAGCAATTGTGTTAAGGATCGAAGAACTGTAATAAAACACTCATGAGACCTTCGTCAAACTCGTTAGTAACCAAACTGAGCAAGTAACCATATCTCTTGTTGAACGATGAGCTCTCGGGAACTCTCAGGACCATTTCTATGAGCTTGGGAGGGACCTCTACAAAATTGACTCGGATGGTCTTTCTGTGAGTCGAATCCATACCTTACAAAATAGAAAAAAGGAAAGATAAATCTCTAGCCCCCTTTAAATGGTTAGCATGTATGTCATGATGTTCATGATGTTATGGTTATGCTTTGAAATCATAGACATATCAAGCAAGTCACACAAAATACCCTAGGTTTAAAGGCTTGCGCGAGTCTTTAAATGTAAGTACCCTTTTGAAGTTTTAGTTGGCTCAACCTGTCCTATTAAAAGTAACGGGTTCTAAGGAGTCTCATATCACTGACCTTTCTTTTAGGCAATGTTCTAGCTCAAGCACCAAAGTATTGCGGCCAAAATATCCTAAAAGTCCAATCTCAATGAGTGTAGCATCGAGTATCAACCAATCTTCGGTTACAACCAAAGCTGGTCATCTCACTACTTTCTAATGGCTTAGGATGAGTCAATTAAAAGGTTCTAAAGGCCAGTTATTGCTTAATGACGCTAAGGAAGCCTAATGTTATCCTTGACTGACTCAATGAACATTATTACAAGCCAAAGTGTCACGCTAACATAGCTATCACTTCGTCCATATCGGTCTACGCCGTATAACTTCCATGATTTATTGTTACTTACCTAAAAGGTGCCCCAGATCCAGGTATAAGATCTTTAACAAAAGCCCAAGCAAAGACCCAAAAATGTAAAGCAAACAAATCAATCAAAGAAAGCAAGTAAGGTGATCTAGCCTTAAGGTAACCCCACTTTTAAGTAAATCCCCAGCAGAGTCGTCATTTCTGTAATACGGTGGGAGAACTGACTTGGTTGTTATGTGTTTGATCACAATTGTTGCGAATAGCAAGAGTCACCACCGACTTTTCGTTTATCCAAAATGAAAGGTTAAAAAGAACAGGAAAGACCTTTCGAGATTATTTCTTGAGTTCGGGGGGTAGGTTATGAAAATGGAAGGGTTAGCATCCTTTTCATCCGTAGTTATCTACGGGCTCTTAGTTTCTTGCTAGATCAACTTGATTTTGTTTGAAATTGTGTTTGTGATGTGGGCTTTGAAAGTATTTTTAAAACCCCTTTGTAATGTGTTGTACCCCAAAATTTGCCCTCTCATTTTACTCAATACATACTCCTAGAGATCCTTAATTTGCTCAAGTTTGCCCAAGAGTTGATCAGACAAACTCTCTCCTAAGGAAGTGTGGATCACAAAGGCCCAAAATTCTCTCCAAGGCCCTAATATGTTCCCAAGATTCTCCATGTCAAGTCTCATGCATTGCACAAGAAGTTTGCTCAGTCAACTGCTCAGATGCTTGAGAATCGACTGTATTAGGTCAAAAGTCAATTGTGGTCCACATATAGTCAAACTTCAAGATTTTTGGTCAACATTAACATTTTTAAGAGATATCCATCATTTGATCAAGGGTGGATCATGATTCCTCAAGGGATACCCCAAATTCATCAAAACCCAAAAGTTACTAAATTAGGGTTTCATAGGAAAAGTCAACCAAACTTTGACCAAGCATAACTTCTTAATACTTTATCATAAAGTTTACATCCAAGGCTAATTTTGAAGATGATGCAATTACCTACAACTAATCTTCAGCTCACAAGTTCAAAATATGCACCCACAAAAAGATATGAATTTCTACATTATGGGTCATTTTGAAAAGTCAACAAAAACACCTTTTGGGTCAAGGCTTCATACATGAACATGGAAGATCCAATTGAGATGAAACCAAAAGGGTTGGTTAGGGTACATCCTAAGCTTTCTAAAAAGTCAAAGAACACCCTCCTAGGGTGAGAATTGAGAGAGTTGTGCATTGTCAAATTTGGAAATTTTTGGAAAATTGTCAAAAGTCAACATTGATCAAATTTGCCTTTTTTTTCCAAAGGGGCCCATGTTTTCTTGTTTGAAACATGTTTATAATAGGACCCACGACCCCTGAGATTTTCCACCTATTATTTTATTATTTTTATCATTTATTTTGATTTTTTATTCATTTAAACCAAAATAAATCAAATTAAATGGTAAAATAATAAAAGCAAATCAAATCTTGGGATTTTTGTGCACATTATGAGTCCATATACAACTAGCATGTCATGTAATTCGTGCAAGGGTGATTTAGATTGAAAAAGTCATGATTGGAGCTATTTTCGAAAGAAATCATACAAGGCCAAAATCAAATCAAATCTTCATAATTCCTCAAGATACCGTGAGATTTCTTCCATTATTTTTGACCTAAATTCCTCCTCTGTATAAACACAACACCCTCATACACTAGGAAGCACAAAATTGTCTGCCCAAGAACGCTCTCTAAAAACCTCAAATTCTGTCAAAACTAGTACAAAGTCAAAACCGAAGATCCAGCCACTTTCACTCCAAGCCATCAATTACAAATCATTCCTGAGGTATCTAAGGGTAAGAATAGGTCGAAATTCATGGTTGTTGATGCTTGAAACAAGCATACTCATCTTCTCCGATTTACTTTTCTTTCAAACATTCATATAATTAATTTCATGCATTGCTAATGTTTATTAACTGTCCAAATGAGTTCGTGTTGTTACGTAGAACATGTTTGAATCACAAACAATAGCTTGGCTTGGTGGATGAGGCGCCTAACTGTGACCCAAGGGGCATGGGTTCATCACCCACCCCATGCATTTTTCACTTTTTTTGACTATTTTCATTTCTAACCCTTTTCATTTATTTATTTTTCACTTGATTTGTTTTCTATCATTAATTTAATTAACATATAAAATCACAAAAAAATCATTAAATATTAGTTTTAGGCTTTCAATTAATTAAAATAATTTTTGACAAAAAAGTTGTTTGATTTAATCTATATTAATTTTATTTCATGATTAACTTGTAAATAAATCAGAGTTAGGTTTTTAATTATTAATTCACACTTTTATTATTTTCCTAACAATTTACTGCAGATTCAGTACATCACCATTCCATGCGTCCATCATACGCTCACAAATCCTACCCTTTGGATCATCCCTTCGTCCAGATCCAGCGTCCAACCACAGCAGTCCATGATGCACTCTCTAAAGCTAATCCACATGGGATCACACGCAAGGAACATGGGCCAACCAATTTGGGCCTAATAATTTGGCAATGCAACCCCCAGTATGCATTCTACCACACATGCCCAATCTTTTCCTTTTTATTTTATTTCAATTCTTTTTATTGTTTTAATTTATTTATTTTATTTATTTTCCAAAAATCATTTTTAATCAAAACATAAAAATCAGAAAATCACAAACAATATTAGGTTTAGTCTTTTTTTTCATAAAATATTTAATTGCATTAATTAGTTTAATTAGGTTAACTTAAATCTTTTTTTTCATAATTAAAATCAAATAGAAATTAGGTTTAATTCTTAATTTTAATTCCTTCTCAAAATAAAAACACAAAAATAGGTTAATTGTTTTTTTTCATTAATTTAATGATTTTTCATAATTAAAACTTAATTAGTGATTAGGATATTTTGCAATTTATTCTTTATTTCCTTAAATAAAAATGACAAAAAATGATTTTTTTTCTTTAATTAAATTCAATTTGGTTTTCAAGGGTTAAAACCCTAATTTCTCGCATTTACGTTTGTCGTACGTACTTTTCATTATATTTTTGTAATTGCTCTGAGGTTGTAATAGTC
Organism: Vicia faba; assembly: GCA_948472305.1. Taxonomy (NCBI): domain Eukaryota; kingdom Viridiplantae; phylum Streptophyta; class Magnoliopsida; order Fabales; family Fabaceae; genus Vicia; species Vicia faba. The sequence goes on along the minus strand of OX451737.1, from coordinate 1,268,124,804 downwards.
TTTTAAACTAGGGTTTTATTTACTGTTTAATTCCCCCCCAAGTTTTGGTTATGTAATCCCTATTCCCCGAAGCCTTGTAATAATTATATTTACTTTTCCGCTTTTAATTTCCGCAATCTTTAACTGTTTAGATATATGGCTAATAGGATTGTATGGCAAGAATGTCTGGAAAATTAAAACGGTAGATCACCTAATGTGCAAAGATTAAATAACTGAAACAAATCATATGCACATATTCACTCCTAGGGTTTACCTCACTTCGGTTGCCTTCGGTAAACAATCATTAAGCATATGAGATTTTAGTGGTTGCCCTCCAGTCTAAAGAGATCAAAGTGTCCCATTCGAATGTTTCCTTGGAAATGTTGCCTCGGAAAGATCTTAAGACTCTAGGGTTGCTACTAAAGTTTTCTAACTATTGCTTTAGTGATTGTACTTGTCCCTTTCGAATGTCCCTTACAACTCCAACGACGGTGCTACTTACTCCTTATAGTAGGATAGAGCTGTCTAAAGAAAATAGAATGAACAATATTTTTTTCGAGTAGTAGAATCTTAAGTACTTGCTCAATAAATTTTTTTCACACAAACACCTTTCAAAACAAATTTTCAAAACAAACTTCATCACATCCTTGAGGACTGATACAAGGTTTATTACGAAGTAAAAACATTTTCAAGACAAGAACACACAAGCAATTTGAAAAAATGAGCAAGTACCTAAGAGCCCATAAATAACTACATATAGAAAGGGTTCTAACACCTTCCCTTTCTATAATCTACCCCCCGTACTCAGAACATCTCGAAAAAAGGTTTTTTTCCGTTCTTTTTCCTTTTCCTGATTGGATGAAATAAAAGTCGGTGGCGACGCTTGCTTACCGCGACATTTTGCGAACATAAAACGCAAAATGCAAACCAGTATTAAACAGTCGGATCTGCCACCGTATCACAGAACTGGCGAATCTGCTGGGCACTCAAAAAGTGGGGTATAACTTAGGATCTAGGTCATTAAAATTGCTTCTCTTGATTGCTTTACTTTTGAGGGTTTGTTTGGGGTTACTATGGATCCTACACCCGGATCTGGGGGAACTCATTAGGTAAACAGCAATAGATCGTAGAGACTGTATAACATAGACTGATATGGTTTAAGCGATGGCTGTGTTGGTGTGGAACTTTGGTTGGTACCGGTATCCTTCATGAGGAAACAAGGAGAATACGGGGCCGCCGTGTGGTGTCGCGAAGCACTAACGGACCTTAGAACCTTAGTTGAACAAACTTGGCCATTAGAAAGTAGTGAGATAGCCGGCCTCGGTGTAGAGCTGGGAACTGGTTGATACTCGATGCTACACTCATTGAGATCATACTTATGAGATATTTTGGCCGCAAGAAAAGATTGAGAGCTGAAACAATGCATGATAAAGGATGGTCAATGATATTGAGAATCTCTAGAACCCGGTTACTTTTTAAGACATGTTTGAACCAACTAAACTTCAAGAGGGTACTACCTTTAACCTCATGCAAGCTTTAAACCTAAGGGCTTGGTATGACTTGATTGTGTTTGCTATACCTGTGTTTGCTATACCTGTGGTTTATCATGACATCATGCATCATAACATGGCATCCATGCTTATTTCACTAACCATTTCAATGACTGTGATCGGTGGATCTGGAACTGACTGTTTAACGCTGGTTCGCGAAATGTCGCGGAAGCAAGAGTCGCCACCGTCTTTTATTTTCTCCAAATGGAAAGGACAAAAGCACAGAAAAATTCCTTATAGAGATTGCTCTCGGTTCGGGAGGTAGGTTATAGAAAGGGAAGGTGTTAACACCCTTTCTATCCATGGTTATCCATGGGCTCTTAGATACTTGCTCATTTGTGTTTTCAAAAATGGTTTGTTTACTTTTCAACTGTGGGTTTTAAAAAGTTTCTTTGAAAATTCCAGTTCGACTCTTGTATCGGTCCTCAAGAGTGTTTGAAAAATTGCTTTCGAAAGCTTTTTGAAAATGTGTCGGTGTGAAAAGTATTTTGAATTTGTTTTGAAATTTAGAGCAAGTATCTAGAGTCGTCTACCTACCCTAAGGAATTCGTCTGTGTAGATGTCCTTTAAAGTAGTGCCATCCCACCATTGAGAGGTAGGTAGCACCACCATTGGAGGTGTTCGGGTCAATTCGAGGTTCGGGACATGGTGATCACCAGAGCAATGGGAAGACACCTTAGAAGCTACCCTCATGCCAGGTTCCTGGATCATGAGGACTTACTAAGACATCCTCTACTCGACGATCACCTTTCGAGGCAAGGCAACAGTGAGGCGTACCCTAGGGGTGGTGTGTGATTTGTGTGTCATTTTCAGTTATTTTTGTCTTTTGTCATGTTATTGGTGATCTACGCTTGTTTTTATTTTTATCCATTCATTCTTGCATGCCATTTGTTTAACAGTTAAAAATTGCGAAAAGTAAAAGTCTAAAACTATTACAAAAGGCGCGGGTCCACATCGCCAAAATTTCCAGAACCCGATTTGACAGAAAAATAAAGAATTAAAGAAGAGTAAAGTGCAAGAAATTAATTTACAAGGCCTTGGGAGAGGTACATAAATATTAAACGAAAAAGAAATAAGCACGCGAATTAAATAAGAATTAAAATGAGGGCGTTGGACCCTTTTTGCAAAATTAAATTAAATGATGAAATTAATTAATTAAAAAAGAAAGAGAAATTGTTTTTGGTATGTTTTGGTTTTAATGAAAAAGAATTAATTAAAATGACATGCTAACCCTAATTCTACAATTTTTATTTTAAGAAAACATGTTAAAATTTAAACCTAAAATTAACCCTAATTATTTTATATGCAATTTTAATTACAAAAATAAATATTTAATATTTAATTTTTATGGAAGAAAATAAAAAGGAATAAAAATTATCATAAACCCTAATTCTATCAATTTTAGATTTTTATTATGAAAATATTACAATTAAACCCTAAATTAAAACTAAAATTAATTAATGCAATTTATTTATAAAAATACTAAAATAAAATATTTATTATTTTTTGATCTTTTCTGGTTTTTTATGGTGTTTTTTATATATTATAAAAATATTAATTTAATTAATAAAACAATAATTAAAAGAAAATAAACATAATAAAAAAAAATAAAGAAATAAAAAGATTGCAAACCTAGGGGGTCTGCCCCTAATTTTGGAGGTGAAGCCCATCAATTTTGAGCCCAAATCAGCATGGCCTTGTTGACTCTGACCCTAGCGTGTATACGCGTTGACTAGAGTGCATCATGTTCCCCCAGATCCTGGCCTTTGATTGAATGCCCTAGGACGCGTGGACAGTTTGATTTTGTAGGTGCATGGTGGACACCACTACTGAAACTGCATATGAACATTATGTGAAGAAAAATAGGAAAGGGAGTGAGGACCTGGGGCTCGAACCCAGGTCCTGATGATTACCAACCAAACACTTCACCACTGCTCCACTTTGTTTTCTTTGTATATTATATAATAAGCGATCAATATAAAACAAAACAAACGCGTTAGTGGATTTTAGCGCGAATTTTTGAACAGACCAACCAACGCTCGCCACTTCATCATCTCCTTCGCTTGGTTTTATTTTCCTGAAACAAGAACAATTTAGCAACGGTTTTGTTAGTGTTCCCTTAGGCCAGTTTCTGAAAAATAGCGACTAGCCCAGGGATGTTCATAAATTGAGCGCGAGGGTGGCCTTGTGATCGTCTGAGTATGCTGAATTGAGTGGCCTAAGTCTTATGCTCCAATTTTTCCTTAATTAAAAAAACCCAATTTGAAGCTTCATGAACCCTAAAAGACAACCATGGTGGAATCGTATATAGCACACAAAAACTCAATCAAAGTAGATGGTTAGCTTCAGAACATATCAATTAGTATGAATATACAAACAAAATGCTATGTAAATGCCTAAATATGGAAACACGATTATGAAAAAAAGTGAAGAAAGCTTGGCTTCTGTACAGTGATTCAAAGGGTTAGGGATTGTGTTCTTGATCCAGGTACGTTGCTTGATGTCCCAGGAATGCAATGGAAGGAGTTTTGTGGCTTGAAACGACCTCTAACCCTGTTTTCAGTTTTTGAATTTTTTGCAAAAAAGCTTGAGTTTGATAATGGGGTTTTTGCGCAGCTTCTTGGTCAGCAAGCATTAGGTCTTGATCAGGCTTGTGTATGGAGTGAATTAGGTCAAAAAACTTGATCAAAATCCTTTGCATTCATGGTTTGGAAGATTTGATTTTTCAAGATCTTTTTTTCAATATTTTCCATGCTATTTGGTATCAAATCATGACAAAACTTTCCACAAATGATTATGCACTAATCTTGAGTGTCCAATGAGAGTATTTTCTGCACAAAAAGATTTTATTTCATTAGTTTAGTATTTTTCATGTATTTTATTTATTTAAATGAATTATTAATAATAAAAAATACAAATAAATAAATAAAAATGGAGAAAAACTTCCCTTTGGGCCAAGTGGTCGTGCACATGCCTTGGATGATGAATTGTGGAAGAACAATAGGCCCATTAGCAATTTTAGGTCATTTGAAGCAATGTTGACTTTTCAAAATATCCAAAACTTTCCCAACTTCCACAAGGCATAACTTGCTCAATTTTTAAGCTTTGCTCATGTTCTTGGACATTTTGGAAAGGACTTTGAGTCCCCTAACCAATGCCTTTGGTCCCATGTCATTTTGATTTACCAATCTCAAGTTATGGCCTTTGACTTAAAGTCCCTTTTTGTTGACTTTTGAAAATGATCTATAATGTTGAAATTGATAACTTTTTGTGAGAGCATTTCTTGGACTTGAAGTATGAAGATGAGTTGTTGGAAATGTCTTTCTCTTCAAAATGAGCTTTGGATGTAATTTTTCTGATAATCCATGTGAAAGTTATGCCCTGGTCAATTTACAGTTGACTTTTTCAGCTGTCCAAATAAGGAAACTTTTGCATCTTGATGATTTTTGAGCCAAGATTTGAGAATCATGATCAAGCATTGATCAAATGATGTTTGTGGCTTCAAAATGATATGTTGACCAAAAATTTGAACTTTTGACTGCCAAATGACCATTTTGCCCCTACAGTTGACTGTAGTGCAATTAGGGTTTTGACTGTGCAATTTTGTGCTGAAAGTCTTGAAACTTGGCATGAGGATGCTTGACCATATTTATAGGCATGTGAGACTTGATTGGACCTTTGGAAACTTCATTTTCTTGATCAGAGCAAAAACCCTAATTTTGACTGTTTAGGAGGCCCTTGCACTGTGCAACCCTTGGGGAATTTTGAAGCTTTGACTTTGCAATTCTTGAAGAATATGGGAGGGAAAATTTTGGGGTACAACAGTTGCCCCTGTTCAATCTTCTTAGACCTGAGGATGCAGATTGGCTGACATGCCTTTCGTAATCCGAAGGTGGAAGATGATTGAACACTAGAGTGCCCAGAAATTTGCGCTCACATAGTAGCAGTGTGATGGAAATGGGCTTATAGATGCCATTTAGAGGTTGATGAATAGGATGATGGGCTTATAGATGCCATCTGGATATTGATCGCATAAGAGATTCCTTAGCGAGAACTTGCGTACCTGCAAAAGAAAAATGAGTACCTGACATGTTGCAGGAGTTGGTCTTCAGATGCTTGGTATAGATGTGTCCTGACAGGTTACAGGAGCTGGATCTGGTGTTTCAAAAGATGATGAATGAACCAGGGGTGGTTACTACCTCAACAGGAACAGTGAGAGAACCTTGGATGACTTAACCTCAACAGCAAACGTTGAGAAAATCTTGGATAACTTCACTTCAACAGCAATCAATGAGCGAAATCTTGGTGGGAATTACCATCTCCGCAGTATTGGGGAGAGAACCATAGGACATTATAATCTCAAAAGCGGACGTTTGAGAAAAACCTGGAATGGAATTATCGTCTCCGCAGCATTGGGGAGAGAACCATAGGAAATTATAATCTCAAAAGTGGACGTTTGAGAAAAACCTGGAATGGAATTATCGTCTCCGCAGCATCGAGGAGAGAACCATAAGAAATTATAATCTCAAAAGCGGACGTTTGAGAAAAACCTGGAATGGAATTATCGTCTCCGCAGCATCGGGGAGAGAACCATAGGAAATTATAATCTCAAAAGCGGACGTTTGAGAAAAACCTGGAATGGAATTATCATCTCCGCAGCATTGGGGAGAGAACCATAGGAAATTATAATCTCAAAAGCAAACATTGAGAAAAACCTGGAATGGAATTATCGTCTCCGCAGCATCGGGGAGAGAACCATAGGAAATTATAATCTCAAAAGCGGACGTTTGAGAAAAACCTGGAATGGAATTATCGTCTCCGCAGGATCGGGGAGAGAACCATAGGCAATTATAATCTCAAAAGTGGACGTTTGAGAAAAACCTGTGATAACTTCTACCGAGTCTTCATCAGAAAAATCTGTTTGGGGTCGATTTAGCTGGACTAGAGAAGGCCTTGGACTGGATAAGAAATCTTTGGAGTCGATTAACTGAACCGGTCTAGGTCTTGAAATATGATTGAGAATTTAACTGAATCTTTCCTGAAAGGTAAAGGTCAGTCATATGCAATGCATGATATGGATCAAGCAATGATGTTCTCAACATAAATGAGATTTGTAAGATATGATGCGTATATGCATGCTATAATGATGTATGGAGGTGCGATGTTTATGAATGTATGTTTTCGTCTAGGAAAGTAAATCCTTGACGGGTGCCGGGAAGTCATATCCTGGGCTGATGTTGAAGAATAGATTTTGCTTCCGCTGGGGATGATAGCTGCAAGAATACCGATAGGAGAAGATAACTCCGTTGGGGAATAAACTTGGCGAATGGAATAACTCTGCGGGGAGGAGAGTACTCTAACGATCTTGCTGGGAAGCGATACTCTGTGGGGAGAGAGGTACTTTGCTGGGATGTTGATAATAACTTGCTGGGGATACCCTTGTTGTATTGGAAGTGCTGATAGACTTCGCTAGGGATAAGAAGACTCCGTCGAGGACACTCTTTCCGTGGCTTTTGGCTGAGGATAACCCAGTTATATCCTAGTAAGGAAATAACTCTTTGAATAAAGCCGGGAGACGCGTTCGTGCTCTGCGCGGATAAGCTTCCAGAATCTACTGAGGATAAGCTCACTGCTTGGGGAGATGGATTCCAATTTTCCTGGGGAACTAGATTGGACTCTCTGGGGGGAAGTTTTGAGATGTATTGGAAGTAACTCCACTGAATGTTTGATATACCGCCGGGGAACAATCTTTAGGTCAAGACTGCCGGGGATGCTTGTTAAGAATATGTATATACTGCTGGAGAACGTTGAGATCTGCTGGAGGATACCCAACTTCTTTAAGATTTGATAACTTTGCTCGGGGAGAGTGCACTGACTTGCTAGCTCACTCTCTGGGGAATTAGGATATCTGGTTATGTTCTTTAGCTGAACCTACCTTGGTACCTTGGAGGACAGAACAATTAGATTGCCTAGACAACTCTTTATTGCCCCTGTTTCTAATGTTACCTGTAATTAATCCTTTGTTTCGTATGCAGATATTTATGAGTTAGCAAATTATTGTCAATGCATATATCACAAATTGAACCTTGGACGTTCTTCGCAAACAAAACAGAAAAGAAAAACAATTGGCACTTTTAACTGAAAAGTATATTTGTATTGATTTTTGAATGGCCTGAAAATAGGCGTTTTGTGTACAAGAGGCTGACGTCCTAGTAGGAGAACGCCGCCGAACAAAAGAGTTTATACAAGTTTTGTACAAGAGAAAATAAAACAGCTGTGTGAAATGAATGATCCCACTGGGTTTCAACTCTGCTATTGCCTTTATAACTCCGAGCGTCTCATCACTTGATGACCTTGGTTGAAGGTGAAGCTGACTGATCGATGCCGTCTGAACTTGATGTAGATACCGGATTCTGGATGCAAAATGATCAATGAGACATAGTATTACGCTTTATCCCTAATTTTTGCCTGGACCGCCCTTTCGGGTTTTCAGTCCACCGGGATACCCATTTTTGCCCAAGCCGCCTTTTCAGGTTTTCGACTTGCCGGGTGTACAGATTTTTTCATTTTCATCCCTCATTTTTCCCGAACCCTTTTGGTTCGCCGGGAAGCCCTAATTTTTGCCTAGGCATGTCAGCCTAGCGGGTCTTTTTTTCATGCGTAGTATCTTTTTACTATGTCTGCATTGGCGGGGTGAGGAAGGTCGTCACCATCCATGTTGGTTAGAATCATGGCTCCTCCTGAGAACACATGTTTAACCACAAATGGCCCATCGTACGTAGGGGTCCATTTACCCCTTGGATCACTCTGAGGAAGGATGATTCGCTTGATTACCAGGTCCCCAACTTGATACTCTTGTCGTCTGACCTTCTTGTTAAATGCCCTGATCATCCGTTTTTGGTACGTCTGACCATGACAAATAGCAGTGAGTCTCTTTTCGTCAATTAGGTTTAATTGATCAAGCCGTGTCTGGATCCAATCATCTTCGTTCAGATTTGCATCCTTCATTATCCGGAGAGAGGGTATCTGTACTTCGATCGGTAAGACTGCCTCCATGCTGTAGACCAAGGAGAAAGGAGTTGCCCCGGTTGACGTCCTAGCTGAGGTACGGTACCCATGTAGAGCGAACGGTAACATCTCGTGCCAATCTTTATAAGTCACTGTCATCTTCTGCACGATTTTCTTGATATTTTTATTTGCTGCTTCTACAGCCCCATTCATCTTCGGTCTGTAAGGAGAAGAATTGTGGTGCTGTATCTTGAACTGCTCGCAGTGCTCAGTGATCATCTTGTTATTCAGATTGGTACCGTTGTCTGTAATAATCCTCTCTGGGACGCCGTATCGACAGATCAGATTATGCCGAATGAACCGTGCCACAACCGTCTTGGTTACCGTAGCGTAGGAAGCTGCTTCAACCCACTTTGTAAAATAATCAATTGCTACCAGGATGAAGCGATGCCCATTGGATGCCGTGGGTTTAATCTCACCGATCATGTCTATGCCCCACATTGCAAACGGCCAAGGTGCAGTCAGAACATTCAGAGGAACTGGAGGAACATGCACCTTGTCTGCATAAATCTGGCACTTATGGCATGTCCTGGAATGTTGGTAGCAGTCAGCTTCCATTGTGGACCAGTAATACCCTGCCCGAAGGATCTTCTTGGCCATAGTATGTCCACTGGAATGTGTACCAAAGGTCCCTTCATGTAGCTCTTCCATGATTCTTTCTACTTCAGTCTTATCCACGCAACGCAGTAAGGTTGAATCATGGTTTCGCTTATACAAGATGCCGTTGCTAAGGAAGAACTTTGCCGCGAATCTTCTCAGGAATTTCTTATCATTGACAGATGCACCTTCAGGGTATTCCTGAGCTTCCAAATATCTCTTCACCTCATGGTACCAAGGCTTCTTAGTCACCAATTCAGTCTCGAGATCGCAACAGTATGCCGGTTCGTCCAGTTTCCAGATGATGATCCGGGGAGCCTCATTATCCCATTTAACTTTGAACATAGAAGCCATTGTAGCTAACGCGTCCGCCAGCTGATTCTCTTCTCTCGGGAAGTGTTCAAAGGTTATCTTTGTGAAGTGGGGGATCAGGGTCAACACACATTCTCTATAAGGGATAAGATTCGGATGTTTCGTATCCCACTCTCCTTTGATCTGATTGATCACAAGAGCGGAATCTCCGAAGACACTCAGAAACTTGATCCTTAGGTCGATCGCAACTTGAAGACCCATGATGCACGCCTCATACTCCGCCATGTTGTTGGTACAATTGAAACACAGCCGGGCAGTGAGTGGAGTATGAGTACCTTGAGGTGATATGATTATGGCGCCGACACCGTTACCCAAAGCATTGGAGGCTCCGTCAAAGTGCATAGACCATCGGGATCCTTCCTCAGGTCCTTCATCCGGTCCAGGTACTTCACAATCAGTCACTATCATGATGCTCTCGTCTGGAAACTCAAAGTTCATTGACTGATAGTCATCTACGGCCTGATGTGCCAAATGGTCTACCAATACACTTCCTTTGACGGCTTTCTGGGTTGTGTACTGAATGTCGTATTTCGTCAAGATCATTTGCCATCTTGCAATTCTCCCAGACAGAGCAGGCTTTTCAAATATGTACTTTATAAGATCCATCTTTGAGATCAACAAGGTAGTGTGAGTCAGCATATACTGTCTCAGCCGGCGAGCAGCCCATACCAAAGCGCAGCAAGTTTTCTCAAGCAGTGAGTATCGGGTCTCACAGTCGGTAAACTTTTTGCTAAGGTAATAAATGGCGTGCTCTTTTCGGCCAGACTCGTCATGCTGCCCCAACACACACCCCCATTGAGTTGTCGAGCACTGTCAGATATAGTATCAGAGGTCTCCCTTCAACCGGTGGCATAAGGATAGGTGGTTCTTGGAGATACTCCTTGATTCTGTCAAAAGCAGCCTGACATTCATCATTCCAACGTACTACCTGATCTTTCTTCAGCAGCTTGAAGATTGGTTCACAGGTAGCAGTCAGGTGTGAGATGAAGCGAGCAATGTAATTCAGGCGTCCTAGAAAGCCTCTGACTTCCTTCTCTGTCCTAGGAACTGGCATCTCTTGAATAGCTTTGACCTTAGCAGGGTCCACTTAAATACCCTTATCACTTACCATGAAGCCTAGCAACTTTCCCGATCTTACCCCGAAGGTGCACTTGTTCGGGTTCAACCTCAGCTTGTACAGTTTCAACCGGTTAAACAACTTTTGCAGATGATCTAGGTGCTCTTCCTCAGTCTGGGACCTTGCGATCATGTCGTCAACATACACTTCTATCTTATGATGGATCATATCATGAAATAAAGCAACCATGGCACGCTGGTAGGTTGCCCCAGCGTTCTTTAGTCCAAAAGGCATGACCTTGTAGCAGAAGGTGCCCCACTGAGTAACAAATGTAGTCTTTTCCATGTCTTCAGGTGCCATTTTGATCTGATTGTAACCTGAAAAGCCATCCATGAAAGAGAACACCTTATGCTGAGCTGTATTGTCAACAAGGACATCAATGTGAGGTAGAGGGAAGTCATCTTTGGGGATGGCCCTGTTCAGATCCCTGTAGTCGACACACATTCTGACCTTTCCATCCTTCTTTGGTACCGGCACCACATTAGCAACCCACTGAGGGTAAGAAGTCACTGCAAGGAATCCGGCATCAAACTGTTTCATAACCTCGGCTTTAATCTTCTCAGACATCTCTGGACGCATACGGCGGACCTTTTGCTTAACCGGAGGGCAATCTTCCTTAGTTGGCAAGTGATGGACCACAATGTCGGTATCCAACCCGGGCATGTCTTCGTAGGACCAGGCAAATATCTCCATATAATCATGCAGCATTTGAGTCAAGCGTTGCTTCACGCTGAGCTCTAGGTTAGCACCAATCTTTACCTCTTTCCTGTCTGTCTCAGTACCTAGGTTTATTGTTTCCACTGGCTCTTCATGTGGTTGAATTGCCCTCTCTTCCTGAAGCAACAGTCTTGCAAGCTCGCCAGGCACTTCGCAATCATCTTCACCTTCGTCTTCGGCTAAGTTGATCGGATTTTCGAAGTCATAACTGGCAGTAGCAGAGTTGTTATCAGTGAGATCCAGAGTGGATTGAAACCTGTATGAGTGAGTGTGTGTGTAAATACAACTGTTTTGAAATATATGTAAAGGAAAGAAAGACAGAAAAGGAGCATAAGATTTGCAATGCGGGAAAACGTCCAAGATTTTCATTTATGATATATGAAATGACAATTTATATGCCCTCACAAATGAAACCACGGTGCCTCGGGTAAGACACCGGGCCACAGAGTTTATTTATTGTTTATTACAAATAACGAAACAAAGAAATTTATTACTGCGTCACAAAGGTAACAGGAGTATGGTCTTTGGCAATCCAATTGGTCAATCCGCCTTCGGTTGTCGGGTAGATCCAGCTATTGAATTCCGCTTCATCCACTTCGTTGTCCTCCCCTACAGCATTCACTCCTGGATTTGTAATGAACATAGGAGGTCTTCCGGTCTTCGCTTTCCGCATAGCTTTCTGACCCTCTGCAGTAAAACCCAGCCCAAATTTGTCAGTTTTCTGTGTAAAGTCTGGAAGCCTGCCCCAGTTAGCACATTCACCTTTTTGAACCACAGCCCGGGCATCCTTTAGGGAAGCCATCTTCAAAGGAACATTCTCTTCTACTGCTGTTTCTGCTGCCGCTGAAATTGGAAGCACCTCCTCGAAATGCTGAAAGGGGGTTTCAATAAACTCCCCATCCATCTCAATGTATCTGAAGGAATTCAGGTGGCTTACCATATACTCCTCCTCTCCTTGCACGGTGACGATCTTCCCTCTGACGGGGTACTTCAGCTTCTGGTGCAAGGTATAGGTCACTGCCCCAGCTTTATGGATCCAAGGTCGACCCAGTAGACAAGAGTACGATGGACGGATATCCATCACATAAAATGTAGAGTCAAACACCTGAGAGCCCACACGAATAGGAATGTCAACCTCTCCATGAACCATCCTTTTTGAACCGTCAAAGGCCCTGACGATGATATTGCTGGGTTTCAGTTCCAGGCCTTCACAATCTAAACGGTCTAAAGCCTTCTTGGGTAGCACATTCAAGGACGAACCAGTATCCACCAATACATGTGCCAGAGTAGTGCCCCTGCATTCGATAGAGACATGCAGGGCATCATTGTGGTCTCTTCCTTTCGCAGTCAGGTCAGCATCTGAGAAACCCAAGCCATTGTCTGCTGTCATATTTTCTACACAATCAATGAACTGGACTGCAGATGTCTCCTGTGGCACATGGGCCGTCTTGAGGAACGAGATCAAGGCCTTAGCATGGGCCTCGGAGCACAGCAATAAAGAGAGCATGGAGATTTTGGAGGGCGTGTGCCCCAGCTGTTCCACAACATTGAAGTCACTCTTCTTTATAATTTTCAAGATTTCCTCCATCTCTTGTTGGGAGGCCTCGGTAGTTATAGGTATAGGTGCCTCCATCTGGGCAGGCTCAACTTCAATTCCTTTGCCCCGAGCATTGGATGACTCGGCAGCAGGAGAAACAACTTGATCAGCAACAGGAACAGGTACACTTGTAGGTGTTATAAGGAGTGGTCTTCGGGTAGCGGGCGGTGCAATGTCAGGCGAGAAGAGCCTGCCACTGCGGGTAACCTTGGTCGGGCCAGTGATATCACAGATGCTGGCGCCAGTGTTGAATTCTTGTTTAATCCCGTTTACATACACATCGGCCCCATAATGCCAGGGGACAACTTTATCAGATACATAGGGAAGAGGCCCCGGAACAGTGATAACCACAGGTGCAACAATCATGATTTGAATAGGCTTCTTCGGGAGAGCCTTGATTGGATTATTGAAGATGGTAACCACAGAAACTTCTTCTACTGGGACCAACTGAACAGCAGATTTCTTAAACAGAATCTCCTTGCTATCCATTAGGCTTTGGATGCCTAACTTCAGCAAGGGACAACCAGATAGGGACACAGCACAGAACAGGCAACCCTCACTGCAACCCGGAAATAAATCGTCCAGCAGCAGGTTCCTCTTGACAGTCTTCAGAGGAGTGGCTAGATCATCCACAGAAACAGCGTAAACATCTTCGTCAACAGCATTTACCCCATGCTGAGGCATAGGAGCAGTAACCACATTCGGCCTCTCAGGCGCTTCAAACTGTATCTCCTTCGCGTCGATAAGGTCTTGCACCTTATTCTTTAATGCCCAACAGTCATCAGTGGAATGCCCCGGGCCATCAGAATGATAAGCACAACGAGCATTTGGGTTGTACTTAGGAGATGTAGTATTTGGAAACTTTGGAGCCTCTCTGACAGTCACTAAATTAGTGGATAGAAACTGTGGCAAGATCTGCGACAAGGTCATGCTCAAACGGGTAAACTCTCTCCGGGGTTTTTCAGTCCTTTGAGGATTGGTTGGCCGAGGAGCGGCAGCAGGCTTAGCAATCATTACCGCACTGACAGATTGGCGGCGCTCAGATCTCTCTTGTCTCTTGGAACCGTATACAGCACTAGCCTCCTTCTTGAAGGGTTTCTTCTCAGAACTAGACGATGCACCCTTAGGAATCTTACCAGACTTTAGCCCAGCCTCAATTCTCTCTCCCGTCAGAATCAGATCAGTGAACCCTGCAGATGAATTCCCGATAAGATGGTTGAAAAATGGCCCAGATAGGGTCCCCAAGAACATGTCTACCAATTCCCGATCAGTCAACGGTGGCTGCACCCTGCCAGCCAGGTCTCTCCACTTCTGGGCGTACTCTTTAAAACCTTCACTTGAACCTAACGACATACCCTGGAGTTGGGTACGTGTAGGGGCAAGGTCGGCATTATATTGATACTGCTTATAGAAAGCAGTAGCCAACTCCTCCCAGTTACGAATCTTGGTCCCATCCAGCTGATAGAACCATTCGAGATGAGTCCCTGAAAGACTCCCCTGGAAGAAGTGGATCCATAAATTCTTATCCGCGGAGTACGGTTGGATTTTCCGAACATAGGACCTGAGATGTAGCTTGGGACAAGACGCCCCATCATACTTAGTGAAAGATGGTGCTTTGAACTTCCGAGGAATGATCACACCAGTAGACAAACCCAGATCTCCAAAATCCAGCCCAGGTACCTGTTGTATTTCCATAGCATTCAGCCTGTCTTCCAGCTGCTTGTAACGGTCTTCTGCCGGAGGATATTGCTCTTCATCAAAATCAGTCTCGTTGTCGGAGACTACCGGACTAGGACCCTTTTCTGCTTGAGGAGTACCCTTGCCAATGGAAGAACCAGCCTCTTCATTCTGCAAAGTATTGCCAAACCTTCGGCCCGAGTTAAACAGAACAGTTCTTCTCTTCTTCTTCTTCTCCTTCTTCAGGAGCAGAGCCTTCAACTTCTTGGCCTTGAGCCAAACCCTTGATTAATTCCTGAAATTGCGCATTCTGCGCCTGAAGAGCTTTGATGGATGTCTCAGTTGATGATGAGTCAGGATTCATGATGCTGAAATAAATAGCGAAGAACTGTAAGCAACCTGAAAAGAGGAAAAACCTGCTATGCACATGATGAATGATATGTGTTTATGCAATGCATTCAAGGGTTCGAAAGTTCAAATTTGTTGTAGACAAAAAGGAACACACTTTATCATTAAGGAAATAATTGTTCAGTACATCAAAGCCTCATGGGCAAAATAATACAAAAGCAAATCAATCCCAAAATATGCTACGCATCCTCTTCGGAGCTATGTAAGTGTTGAGATTCCTCTCCTCATGCAACAGGCGGGTGAGCTCCAAGACCTTCTTTTCACTGGCATGTAGACTGGTCTCCAGAGAATTCCGTTCTTCCTTAAGCTGGATCCAGCTCTTCTGCATCTCTTCCCAGGATGTGGGCATATCAGGGTGCTGAATAGTGTAGGACACTTCTCCTTCCAAGACTGGCTCTTTGATCACAGGGAGCATATGAGGATAAGGCATCACTAACTTCTGGGAGCGGGCTCGTACCCACTTGAGATAAGGTTCCAACGGGATGGAATTCCTGTTCCCCAGTGTCTTGTTGTCTATCCTACTGGGCATCCTCCAAGCTCTGATAAATCTCTGGCGAAGTCCTTGAGTATCGTTGTCGAAGTCAAAGACTATGTTAGGAATTAACATGTCATGAGGACCATCCCTCCGAGCATAACCAAACTGTCTCCAAGCCAGGCATGGGTTGTAAGTAATACCTCCTCTGATTCCAAATAAAGGAACATTAGGGTACTCCCCGCAACGATCAATGATAGTGACATCTTCTCTAGACCTAGGGCACCAATGTATATCCGCATGTGTAAGAGTCATCAACCGTTGTGACCATCTCAAACCCCGCTCATTCTTCAAAACTGATTGTGGAAGGTGCGAAATAAACCACCTTCCCAGGAGAGGAGTGCAACACATAAGGACACCTCTTTTTCTCATGGTTCGAGTGTAACATGAGTGAAGGATGTCCCCCAGCAATGTAGGTATAGGATTCCTGGACATAAAGATCTGGACAGCACTGACATCTATGAGCTGATCTGGGTTTGGGAACAACACCAAACCATAAACAAGGAGGGCCACAACTTCTTCAAAAGCTTGTAAGTCAAGGGAGTTCCAACATTCATGGGCCTTTTCAAACAGAAACCTGGCTAAGAACCCTTTGATACCACTTCTAACTTCCCAATGTCCCTTGAGGTCAGATGACTGTAGGTGCAAGGCTTTAGCAATCTCTTCAAGCTTGGGTTCCTTTTCCGTACCGTTGTAGGGTAGCTGATCAAGGATAGGGATCTTCAGGAGCCGGGAGAACTCCTCCAATGTAGGTACCAGTTGATAGTCCAAGAAGGTGAAACAGTGATGCAGAGGATCAAAGAACTGGAACAGGACCTTTATCATGTCTTCCTCAATGTTGGTATTGACCAAGCTAATGAGACTTCCATGTCTTTCACTGAATGAAGAGTTCTCGGGAATCCTGGATATAAGCTCCTTAAGCTGAGGAGGGACCCTTACAAGGCTGATTTGAATTGTCTTTCTACGAACAGTTTCCATGTCCTACAAAACAAAGAACAAAGATGAAGATTCGAACCCCTGAAATGGTTAGTCAATGCATATGATGCTAGATGATGTCATGATGCTATGATTAAACACACCACAGATATTTACAAAGACAAACATGTAAGGCACACAAGGCACACAAGACAAGCCCTTAGGGTTTAAGGCCAGCATGGGGTCTGGGTAGTACCCTCTTGAAGTTGGTGGGTTCAACCTGTCCTATCAAAGTAACCGGGTTCTAAGGGTCCCAATATCACGGGATTGTTTTCATTGTTCATCGTTTCGATTTAGCCACTGAACTGGCGACCGAAATATTCCAGGAAAGCAACCCTCAATTGAGTGTAGTATCGAGTATCAACCAACCTCGGACTGCACCAAAGTCAGTTATCTCATTACCCTAAAGAGGCCAAGATAGTTCAATTAAGGTTCCTAAGGTCTGTTGATGCTTCACGACACCACGCGGAGGCCCCGTACTCTCCTTGACTGAACTCAAGGGTTACCGGTACACACCAAAGTGCCACATCAACGTAGCAGACTGTTTCAACCATGTCGGTATACCCCGCACAGTTCCCTCACAGCCTTGTTGCTACTTTCTAAGAAAGGTATCCCCAGATCCGGGTTAGGATCTATAGAACTCCCAAGCAACCCACAATTTTAAATCACACAAGGAAAGCAATTGAAAACACAGTGATCTTAGTCCTAAGGTACACCTCACTTTAAGTTTATTCCCCAGCAGAGTCGCCAGTTCTGTGATTGGTGGATCTGGAACTGACTGTTTAACGCTGGTTCGCGAAATGTCGCAGAAGCAAGAGTCACCACCGTCTTTTATTTTCTCCAAATGGAAAGGACAAAGCCACAGAAAAATTCCTTATAGAGATTGCTCTCGGTTCGGGAGGTAGGTTATAGAAAGGGAAGGTGTTAGCACCCTTTCTATCCATGGTTATCCATGGGCTCTTAGATACTTGCTCATTTGTGTTTTCAAAAATGGTTTGTTTACTTTTCAACTGTGGGTTTTAAAAAGTTTCTTTGAAAATTCCAGTTCGACTCTTGTATCGGTCCTCAAGAGTGTTTAAAAAATTGCTTTCGAAAGCTTTTTGAAAATGTGTCAGTGTGAAAAGTATTTTGAATTTGTTTTGAAATTTAGAGCAAGTATCTAGAGTCGTCTACCTACCCTAAGGAATTCGTCTGTGTAGATGTCCTTTAAAGTAGTTCCATCCCACCATTGAGAGGTAGGTAGCACCACCATTGGAGGTGTTCGGGTCAATTCGAGGTTCGGGACATGGTGATCACCAGAGCAATGGGAAGACACCTTAGAAGCTACCCTCATGCCAGGTTCCCGGATCATGAGGACTTACTAAGACATCCTCTACTCGACGATCACCTTTCGAGGCAAGGCAACAGTGAGGCGTACCCTAGGGGTGGTGTGTGATTTGTGTGTCGTTTTCAGTTATTTTTGTCTTTTGTCATGTTATTGGTGATCTACGCTTGTTTTTATTTTTATCCATTCATTCTTGCATGCCATTTGTTTAACAGTTAAAAATTGCGAAAAGTAAAAGTCTAAAACTATTACAAAAGGCGCGGGTCCACATCGCCAAAATTTCCAGAACCCGATTTGACAGAAAAATAAAGAATTAAAGAAGAGTAAAGTGCGAGAAATTAATTTACAAGGCCTTGGGAGAGGTACATAAATATTAAACGAAAAAGAAATAAGCACGGGAATTAAATAAGAATTAAAACGAGGGCGTTGGACCCTTTTTGCAAAATTAAATTAAATGATGAAATTAATTAATTAAAAAAGAAAGAGAAATTGTTTTTGGTATGTTTTGGTTTTAATGAAAAAGAATTAATTAAAATGACATGCTAACCCTAATTCTACAATTTTTATTTTAAGAAAACATGTTAAAATTTAAACCTAAAATTAACCCTAATTATTTTATATGCAATTTTAATTACAAAAATAAATATTTAATATTTAATTTTTATGGAAGAAAAGAAAAAGGAATAAAAATTATCATAAACCCTAATTCTATCAATTTTAGATTTTTATTATGAAAATATTACAATTAAACCCTAAATTAAAACTAAAATTAATTAATGCAATTTATTTATAAAAATACTAAAATAAAATATTTATTATTTTTTGATCTTTTCTGGTTTTTTATGGTGTTTTTTATATATTATAAAAATATTAATTTAATTAATAAAACAATAATTAAAAGAAAATAAACATAATAAAAAAAAATAAAGAAATAAAAAGATTGCAAACCTAGGGGGTCTGCCCCTAATTTTGGAGGTGAAGCCCATCAATTTTGAGCCCAAATCAGCATGGCCTTGTTGACTCTGACCCTAGCGTGTATACGCGTTGACTAGAGTGCATCATGTTCCCCCAGATCCTGGCCTTTGATTGAATGCCCTAGGACGCGTGGACAGTTTGATTTTGTAGGTGCATGGTGGACACCACTACTGAAACTGCATATGAACATTATGTGAAGAAAAATAGGAAAGGGAGTGAGGACCTGGGGCTCGAACCCAGGTCCTGATGATTACCAACCAAACACTTCACCACTGCTCCACTTTGTTTTCTTTGTATATTATATAATAAGCGATCAATATAAAACAAAACAAACGCGTTAGTGGATTTTAGCGCGAATTTTTGAACAGACCAACCAACGCTCGCCACTTCATCATCTCCTTCGCTTGGTTTTATTTTCCTGAAACAAGAACAATTTAGCAACGGTTTTGTTAGTGTTCCCTTAGGCCAGTTTCTGAAAAATAGCGACTAGCCCAGGGATGTTCATAAATTGAGCGCGAGGGTGGCCTTGTGATCGTCTGAGTATGCTGAATTGAGTGGCCTAAGTCTTATGCTCCAATTTTTCCTTAATTAAAAAAACCCAATTTGAAGCTTCATGAACCCTAAAAGACAACCATGGTGGAATCGTATATAGCACACAAAAACTCAATCAAAGTAGATGGTTAGCTTCAGAACATATCAATTAGTATGAATATACAAACAAAATGCTATGTAAATGCCTAAATATGGAAACACGATTATGAAAAAAAGTGAAGATAGCTTGGCTTCTGTACAGTGATTCAAAGGGTTAGGGATTGTGTTCTTGATCCAGGTACGTTGCTTGATGTCCCAGGAATGCAATGGAAGGAGTTTTGTGGCTTGAAACGACCTCTAACCCTGTTTTCAGTTTTTGAATTTTTTGCAAAAAAGCTTGAGTTTGATAATGGGGTTTTTGCGTAGCTTCTTGGTCAGCAAGCATTAGGTCTTGATCAGGCTTATGTATGGAGTGAATTAGGTCAAAAAACTTGATCAAAATCCTTTGCATTCATGGTTTGGAAGATTTGATTTTTCAAGATCTTTTTTTCAATATTTTCCATGCTATTTGGTATCAAATCATGACAAAACTTTCCACAAATGATTATGCACGAATCTTGAGTGTCCAATGAGAGTATTTTCTGCACAAAAAGATTTTATTTCATTAGTTTAGTATTTTTCATGTATTTTATTTATTTAAATGAATTATTAATAATAAAAAATCCAAATAAATAAATAAAAATGGAGAAAAACTTCCCTTTGGGCCAAGTGGTCGTGCACATGCCTTGGATGATGAATTGTGGAAGAACAATAGGCCCATTAGCAATTTTAGGTCATTTGAAGCAATGTTGACTTTTCAAAATATCCAAAAATTTCCCAACTTCCACAAGGCATAACTTGCTCAATTTTTAAGCTTTGCTCATGTTCTTGGACATTTTGGAAAGGTCTTTGAGTCCCCTAACCAATGCCTTTGGTCCCATGTCATTTTGATTTACCAATCTCAAGTTATGGCCTTTGACTTAAAGTCCCTTTTTGTTGACTTTTGAAAATGACCTATAATGTTGAAATTGATAACTTTTTGTGAGAGCATTTCTTGGACTTGAAGTATGAAGATGAGTTGTTGGAAATGTCTTTCTCTTCAAAATGAGCTTTGGATGTAATTTTTCTGATAATCCATGTGAAAGTTATGCCCTGGTCAATTTACAGTTGACTTTTTCAATTGTCCAAATAAGGAAACTTTTGCATCTTGATGATTTTTGAGCCAAGCTTTGAGAATCATGATCAAGCATTGATCAAATGATGTTTGTGGCTTCAAAATGAGATGTTGACCAAAAATTTGAACTTTTGACTGCCAAATGACCATTTTGCCCCTACAGTTGACTGTAGTGCAATTAGGGTTTTGACTGTGCAATTTTGTGCTGAAAGTCTTGAAACTTGGCATGAGGATGCTTGACCATATTTATAGGCATGTGAGACTTGATTGGACCTTTGGAAACTTCATTTTCTTGATCAGAGCAAAAACCCTAATTTTGATTGTTTAGGGGGCCCTTGCACTGTGCAACCCTTGGGGAATTTTGAAGCTTTGACTTTGCAATTCTTGAAGAATATGGGAGGGAAAATTTTGGGGTACAACAATGACCAAGGGAATTTATCTTTGTTCTGTTTTGCAGATCATGGCTTCCGTTTGTAGAAACACTATCTGAATCAGCTTTGTGAAGATACCTTCCAAACTCAAAGTGCTAGCATTAAGGGTTTCTAAAACTTCTACGTTCACTAAGAGACATGGTCAACTTCTCAACCTGGTTACTTCAAAATTTAATGAAAAGATGATGAGTGTACTCTTTCAGTTCTTTGATCCCAAGCACCACTGCTTCACCTTTCCAGACTATCAGTTGGTGCTTACCTTGGAAGAATTCTCTCAGCTATTGGATATACCTATTCTTGAACAGGTACCCTTAACAGGCCTAGAAGAAGTTCCTAAGCCAGAAGTCATTGCCTCAGCTTTACGTCTGAAACGGGCCGACGTGGTATCCAATTGGGAAACTAGAAGCGGAGTCAAGGGTTTTCTAGCTAAGTTTCTGATAGACAAAGCCAAGTTGTTTTGGGATGGTATGGATTTTCAGGCTTTCTGTCTCGCAACCCTGTGCCTACTTTGCTCGGAGATATTTTGCACACTCTCCATACTCGTACCATGAGGAGAAGAGGGATTCTCGTATGCTGCATGCCATTGCTGTCGAGGTGGTTTATTTCTCACCTCCCTAAGTCCATACTGAAGAATGAAGAAGGCCTGGTTTGGTCACAAAGGATAATTTCACTCGCTCATATGGATATTCTTTGGTGTTCTCGATCTATGGAAAACATTGTTATCATTGACCGCTGTGGGGAGTACCCTAATGTCCCGCTGCTTGGTATCAGAGGGGGTATAACCTACAATCCCTGTTTAGCTCTGTGACAATTTGGTCACGCTCGAAGGGATGGTCCCCATGAGTTACTTATCGAGGGTATTGTGTTCAAATATGAGGAGGATATTCAAGAGTATCGTCGGAGGTTCATACGAGCTTGGGGCATGGTAAACAGATCGAGCGTCAGGGCTTTGGGGCCAAAGACTTCCATTCCAATGGAACCTTATCTACAATGGGTACGAGCTTGTGCTCAGAAGTTTATGATGCCCTATGTGGATGTTTTTCTAGTGATTGTGGAACCCACTACTGAAGAAGGCATTCCTTACAGGTTTCTCTATCCTTACATGCCCACTGATCTTGGGGAATTACAGAGTTCTTGGATTCAGTTGATGAAAGAGCGGGATACTTACAGGGATCAGTTCCATGCTCAAGAGAGGAAGGTTTTAGAGCTCACAAAGCAACTCCATGAGGAAAAAGGACTGAATGATTATCTCGACACAAAGAGGAAGCATCCATGGGACTTTTGATTTTTCTTTCTTGTTTTAGATTTATTTTTAATTATAACGTTTAAAAGGCATTTGAACTTCAAATTCAGCTAATAAAGTTTTTATTTATTTTGGTTTGCAAATTTAAATTTTCCGAAGTCTTTGAAATTATTGCATACGCATCCCATTATCATACACATCATTACAGGTACCATTACATGTTTCTCATATCCTTCGGTGTTTATTTCAGCAGAAATGTCTTCCGAACAAAGCATTAAGGACATGCAGGCACAAAACGCCCAATTCCAACAAATGTTCATCAGTCTGGCAAAGGGACAGGAGGATCTGAAAGCCCTCATCCTGAAAGAGAAGAAGAAAAATAAGAAGGCTACTGGTATTCTGAACATGGGCTGAAGGTTTGGAGAGCGGTTGAAGCGACAAGTCGACCTGACCGCTTCCTCTAAGGAAGGGGAGAACCAAGAAGGAGAGAAGGACCCTAGTCCTGCAGTCTCTGACAATGATACTGATTATAACGATGAGGAATATCCTCCTGCTGAGGATAGATACAAACAGTTGGAAGATCGTCTAAGTGCCATGGAAGTTTAGAGGATACCTGGATTGGATTTTGAAGAATTGGGTTTGGTGTCGGGAGTGGTCATCCCGCAGAAGTTCAAAGCTCCAATTTTTTCCAAGTATGATGGGGTGTCTTGCCCAAAGCTCCATCTCCGTTCCTACGTCAGGAAAATCCAGCCCCACACCACTGATAGAAATTTGTGGGTTCATTTCTTTCAAGATAGTCTATCAGGGACTCAGCTTGAATGGTTCTACCAGTTGGAGACAACCAATGTCCGAAATTGGGAAGATCTGGCTGCTGCTTTCTATAAGCAGTATCAATACAACGCCGACATTGCTCCTACTCGTACTCAACTCTAGAGTATGTACATAGGGGCAAGTGAAGGCTTTAAGACTATGCCCAGAAATGGAGAGACTTGGCTAGAAGATTCCAACCCCCGTTGTCTGATAGGGAGTTGGTTGATATGTTTCTGGGTACGTTATCTGGTCCATTCTTTAATCATTTGATCGGTAGCTCGTCACCAGGTTTCACCGAGCTGATTCAGACTGGAGAAAGAGTAGAAGCTGGGATCTAGAGTGGCAAGATCCAGAAAAATACCTCTTCGAGTATAGAGAAAAAGTCATTTGGTGGCAAGAGGGAAGCTAATGTTGTGCACGTCCAGAAGGGGCATAGCAAGGCAGACTACCACCAATCTGTAGGGGCAGTGTTGATCTCTAATTCGGCACGCACACAATGACCACATCAACGAAAAAATCAGCCAAGGGTGGAAGACCTCAAAGGCAGTTCACCCAAATCAACATGCCATTGTCACAAGTATTACAACATATGTTGAAGATGAATCTGATTACGGTGATAAACCCTCATCCGAACCCTAAGACTTCCTCTCCTAACTACAATCCGGAGGCAAGGTGTGCTTATCATTCTGACAGCCCGGGGTACGATACTAGTGATCGTTGGGCGCTGAAATACAAGATTCAGAATATGATTGATGCCAAGGAAATCGAATTCGATCCTCCTGAGACTCCCAACGTGATCACTGCTTCCTTTCCAAAACATGGCTAGGATTGAAAGCATTTTTGTTCATTTAAATTCTGAAGTTGTATTTTCTTTGCTTATTCGAACAATTATTATCATGACAAACTTTATTATTTCATCAATGCATTACACATGTCTGTCTTGAATTAATTTGTTTTCATTATGCTTAAATTGCTTTATATTTCCTTTTCATGATATTCAACTATCGACTAAAAAACTGTAAGCCTTTAAAGGGAGGATGACGAAAAGAATACCGCAATATCTACAGTATGCTTTTGAACAGACCTTGTTGACGGTGTACAGGCATTGTTTCAAATCCTAAACACTGGAGTTATAAGGAAGATAATCCCTAGTCAACCCCTTCGAGCCAAAGAAGTAGGAGTATTTCTTTTCACACATATTAAAACCCTTAATCATAACCTGGGGCAGGGTAGTTTTCTCAGTTAATTCAGAGGCGCATTCAGTCACAATCTGCCACTTCGTACACAATGAGTGGCATCAAAGACGTCCTTCCAAAACAAAAGAAGGTGATGGTTCCCTATAATCATCAATATAGGCAGTCATTATCTCTCGAAATAAAAGCCCATTAAGTCAAAACCTATGAAGGAGACTTAAGAAAAAACACTAGGGCATCCCACTGACTGTAATCACAAAAAGAAACAGTTCAGGAAAAAGACATGGATAATAAAATAAAAAAGAAAGAGGTCCTACAAACCCTCAACAAAAAAGGAAATGACTACCTATTCAAAATAATATGTCAGTACCCGAACCATCACTGGAATATCAGAGCAAAGACTCAAACAGGATCTAAATGCATAATTAGCTGAGTTTAGGATCGAAGAACATCACGAAGAACGGGTGGGTACAAATAAAATTTGAGCCTTTATCCTTTGTTTCTTAAACCGTGAACCAGGCCACGTTATAACCCTTAAAAGTCCTAGCTGAAGCATGGGTTAGTTCAAAAGCATACTGTTACAGAAGGTATCATGATTCCTGAAGGTCCGTTACAAATCTTGAGTTGATATCACATCTTTGCAAAATTCTATTTTTTCTATAAAAAAATTGCATTTTCAAAACCTCAAGACAGACGTAAGCTTTGCATTCTTAAAATAACATTGTTTTCATATGACTATTTGTTCAACAACAGAGAAATTCGCATGACAAATATCTAGTGAACAAAAACCTTCTCAATAAAAAGGATCACCTCAAGTGGAAAAACACTTCCAACCAAGGGGCACGACATGATTATTGTCCATCATCTGGGGCAGTCAAGTCAAGATTCAAGGAATCTCTCAAATATGCCAAATAGCCAGGGGCAGATCTCCACCTGAATCACTTTGGGGCATTGGGCATGAAATCCAGCAATGAATCATGTACGATCACACAAACATCTTCTGGTAGTATGGCAAAACAACACTACCGACAGTGACAACTCCCTACACCCTGAGAGCATGGACATAGTCAGAAAATACTACACATGAACAAAGACCCGCTAGGTTGACTGGCCTAGGAAAAAATAAGGGCATCCCGGCGAAATAAAAGGGTTCAAGAAAAAATTAGGGATAAAAACAAAAAATATATGTACACCCAGCAAGCCGAAAACCTGAAAAGGCGGCTTGGGCAAAAAGGGTATCCTGGTGGGCTGAAAATCTAAAAAGACAGTCCAGGCAAAAGTTAGGGAGTAAAGCGTACGACTATGTCCCGTTATCTTGTCACTTTCCTATCTGTAGAAGACTTATCATTTCGACCAAAAGTTACCAAGCACCACATAAGTTGGGATAACACTCAATACACAAGGCCTCCGCAGACACTTTCTCCAGAAGGTACAGGGGCAGAAAAGTCTTGATACGAAGTCATTCTTGTATCCTCAGCATGCATCCCAGTAACATCTACTCTCCCCACAGAGTAGAGGAAACCAAAGTTTTGATCTCTGCCTCCCCAAACAGGAGTTACTTTCCCCAGCCAAGCTCTTTTGGAGAGCCAACGTCTATATTCCTGAGCCAAATTTTGTAATCGCAAGCGGTTCATAATGTTTTCTCCCGAACAAAGTTTATTTCTCTGAATACATAAGCTCAATCCCTGACAGAGTTTATCCCTTCAGCTATGGAAGCTTCTCTCTCCAACGAAATTATTCCCCCACAAAGTTGTTCTCAAGCAGAGTCTCTCCTCGGCAGAATATCCTTAAACAAGGGGAAAATCCCCAACATAGTCATCTCTGGTTCACCATCTCCAGCGAAAGTAGAAGAACCACTTTTTCTACGACAGTCAGGAACTCAATTTCCATTACTCTCCAACAGCAGTCAGGGATTTATTTTCCCGAACTCGGACGTGCCACAATAGCATTTCATGTTCATACATCATGACGTGTGCATACATATTGCATCAAGCATAAGCTCATTTATTTTGAGAACGTCATCATACAATGCATTTCATGCATCATATACGATTAATCATGTACCTTTTCAAGAAAGATGGTTATCATTAACAACTTCCAGCAAGTTCAAGATTAGCTCCTGAAACTAAACAGAATAATTATCTGCGCAACCAAATGCAGCTTTACACGGGTTCGTCACGAAGCAATCTTACACGAGTTTCTCCTAAATGCAGCTTCACATGGGTTTATCCTGAAAAATCTTACACGAGTCATTTCTCATACATTTCTGAATGAATTTTTACACGAACTTATCGCAAAGTAACCTTACCCAGGTTCCTTCTGAAGTTTTACACGAACTTATCACAAAGTAACCTTACCCAGGTTCCTCCTGAAGTTTTACACGAACTTATCCCAAGGTAACCTTAACCAGGTTCCTCCTGAAGTTCTACACGAACTCATCCCCAAGTAACCTTACCCAGGTTCCTTCTGAATTTTCACACGAACTTATCACAAAGTAACCTTACCCAGGTTCCTCTTGAAGTTTTACACAGACTTATCCCAAGGTGACCTTACCCAGGTTCCTTCTGAATTTTTACACGGACTTATCCCGAAGTAACCCTACCCAGGTTCCTCATGAAGTTTTACACAAAATTATCCCAAAGTAACCTTACCCAGGTTCCTTCTGAAGTTTTACACGAAGTTATCCCAAAGTAACCTTACCCAGGTTCCTTCTGAAGTTTTACACGAACTTATCACAAAGTAACCTTACCCAGGTCCCCCCTAAAGGACTACATAGACTCATCACGAGCAACCTTACCCAGGTTCCTTCTGAAGTTTTACCCAAACTCATCACAAAGAAACCTTACCCAAGTTCCTTCTCAGTTCAGATGCAGTTTTACCAAAACTCCTCACAAAGCAACCTTACCCAGGTTCCTTCTTGGTTCCGATGCAGTTTTACCCAAACTCCTCACGAAGCAACCTTACCCAGGTTCCTTCTCGGTTCAGATGCAGTTTTACCCAAACTCCTCACGAAGAAACCTTACCCAGGTTCCTTCCAATAAGCCCTACTATCCAGGTTCCTTCTCATAACCTTACCATCCAGATTTCTTTTCTCTTATCTCCAGACAACAGTCCACAAGACTGTAAGACCTAGACCTGTTTAAACACAATCAGTTTCACCTTTCCCCAGTAGGTCACGATGCAACCTATAAACTGACTAGATATGCAGTTCACCTCCGAAGTTAATTCCTCAGTAGAGTAACGGACAACTGAGGCTCCTAAAATTCTATTTCTCCCAAGAAAGATACCAACATTCCTCAACATATTCCTCCTCAACGACAGGAGCCGGGATTCTCATCAAAGGAATATCTCAGGAAATCAACATCCTATAGATGGCATCTTTAAGCCCATCTCCGACGGTACTCCATCACGTCTTGGATGGCATCTTTAAGCCCATCTCTGAGAATTCTCTAGCAACTTCCAAATGGAATCTATAAGCCCATTCCCAATATCACAAATCAAGTATCACTTCATGCGAGTGCAAATTTCTGGGCACTCTAGTGCTCAATCATCTTCCACCTTCAGATCACGAAAGGCGGACGAGCCAATCTACATCCTCAGGTTTAAGAAGATTGAACAGGGGCAGCTCTTGTACCCCAAAATTTTCCCTCTCATTTTACTCAATACATACTCCTAGAGATCCTCAATTTGCTCAAGTTTTCCCAAGAGTTGACCAGACAAACTCTCTCCTAAGGCAGTGTGTCTCAAATTAGGGTTTCCACTTTCATCAAGATGTGTGGATCATAAAGGCCCCAAATTCTCTCCAAGGCCCTAATATGTTCCCAATATTTTCCATGTCAACTCTCATGCCTTGCACAAGAAGTTTGCTCAGTCAATTACTAAGATGCTTGAGAATCGACTATATTAAGTCAAAAGTCAATTGTGGCCCACATATAGTCAAACTTCAAGATTTTTGGTCAACATCAACATTTTGAAGAGATATCCATCATTTTATCAAGGGTGTATCATGATTCCTCAAGGGATGCCCCAAATTCATCAAAACCCAAAAGTTGCTAAATTAGGATTTCATATGAAAAGTCAACCCAAATTTGACTAAGTATAACTTCTTCATACTTTATCAGAAAGTTTCCATCCAAGGCTCATTTTGAAGAGGATGCAATTCCCTACAACTCATATTCACTTTACAAGTTCAAAATATGCACCCACAAAAAGATATGAATTTCTACATTATGGGTCATTTTGAAAAGTCAACAAAAACACCTTTTGGGCCAAGGTTTCAACATGAACATGGAAGATCCAATTGAGATGAAACCAAAATGGTTGGTTAGGGGACATCCTAATATTTATAAAAAGTCAAAGAACACCCTCCTAGGGTGAAAATTGAGAGAGTTGTGCATTGTCAAAGTTGGCAATTTTTGGAAAATTGTCAAAAGTCAACATTGATCAAATTTGCATTTTTTTCCAAAGGGGCCCATGTTTTCTTGTTTGAAACATGTTTCTAATAGGACCCACGACCCTGAGCTTTTCCACTTATTATTTTATTATTTTTATCATTTATTTTGATTTTTTATTCATTTAAACCAAAATAAATCAAATGGTAAAATAATAAAAGCAAATTAAATCTTTGGATTTTTGTGCACATTATGAGTCCATATACAGCTAGCATGGCATGTAATTCGTGAAAGGATGATTTAGATTGAAAAAGTCATGATTGGAGCTATTTTAGAAAGAAATCATACTGTTTACCGTGAAAAATGGTAAACAACCGCTGATCTTCCAAAAGGTTACTTATTTGGTGACTCGCAGGATCGATCAGATTGATCCTAAGACATGGTTGATTTTTGGAGTTTAAAGGATTTGAAATAAATAGTTTCGATTAATCCTAATGGTGATTAATGCAAGTAAAGTAAAGATACTTTAAATAAATTGCATGGAGAAAAGCTTGATAAAGAAAATAAAAAGCATTAAAGAGTTGTTAAATAAATGACTTTGACTGAAGTAAATGAGTGAAAGCGATAAATTGCTTGAATGTAAAAGACTTTGATTAAGGTAAATGGTGTTTCACACATACATTCTCAATGATTCTTTCTCTCACGCTGGGTACTTGAATCTAAATGAGTGACTTGTATACAATGATGAACACCTCAATAACTTCGTGAACACTTAGTATTTATACAAATGAAAAATCCTAAGTAACTGCTGGGTAGTCACATCGTTTCATGATGACACCACATGGCATGCTCACAACCTTCGACGCCTACGTGCACGACACGTTGCGCTTGGTAACTGCTGGGAACCGTCTTCCCTCCAATAATTCAAAATTCAAACCGTTCGATCTTGGGCATCAGGGACCTTGGTCGAGAGGTTGCTCCTTCGACGTCGAAGACAACAAGATTCCAACTTAAAGGAATTTCTCTAAGTATCTTGTCATTCTTTGATGAGCCTTCGACGTGATCAGCTGGTCGAAGCCTTCTTGTGTAGGAAACTCTTCTGACTCATAATTAATGATCCATATGATAATAAAACGTGGGTGTCGAATTTAGGAGCCAACACATACAAGGCCAAAATCAAATCAAATCTTCATAATTCCTCAAGATACCATGAGATTTCTTCCATTATTTTTGACCTAAATTCCTCCTCTATATAAACACAACACCCTCATACACTAGGGAGCACAAAATTGGCTGCCCAAGAACGCTCTCTAAAAACCTCAAATTCTGTCAAAACTAGTGCAAAGTCAAAACCGAAATCCATCCACTTTCAGTCCAAGCCATCAATTACAAATCATTCCTGAGGTATCTAAGGGTAAGAATAGGTCGAAAGTCATGGCCATTGATGCTTGAAACAAGCATACTCATCTTCTCCGATTTACTTTTCTTTCAAACATTCATATAATTAATTTCATGCATTGCTAATGTTTATTAACTGTCCAAATGAGTTCTTGTTGTTACGTAGAACATGTTTGAATCACAAACAATAGCTTGACTTGGTGGATGAGGCGCCTAACTGTGACCCAAGGGGCATGGGTTCATCACCCACCCCATGCATTTTTCACTTTTTTAACTATTTTCTTTTTTAACCCTTTTCATTTATTTATTTTTCACTTGATTTATTTTCTATCATTAATTTAATTAACATATAAAATCACAAAAAATCATTAAATATTAGTTTTAGGCTTTCAATTAATTGAAATAATTTTTAACATAAAAGTTGTTTGATTTAATCAATATTGATTTTATTTCATAATTAACTTGTAAATTAATCAGAGTTAGATTTTTAATTATTAATTCACACTTTTATTATTTTCCTAACAATTTA
Organism: Vicia faba; assembly: GCA_948472305.1. Taxonomy (NCBI): domain Eukaryota; kingdom Viridiplantae; phylum Streptophyta; class Magnoliopsida; order Fabales; family Fabaceae; genus Vicia; species Vicia faba. Next base: position 1,268,094,177 of record OX451737.1, on the reverse strand, counting down.
CTGCAGATTCAGTACATCACCATTCCATGCGTCCATCATACGCTCACAAATCCTACCCTTTGGATCATCCCTTGGTCCAGATCCAGCGTCCAACCACAGCAGCCCATGGTGCACTCTCTGAAGCTAATCCACAAGGGATCACACGTAAGGAACATGGGCCAACCAATTTGGGCCTAACAATTTGGCAATGCACCCCCTAGTCTGCATTCTACCACACATGCCCAATCTTTTACTTTTTATTTTATTTCAATTCTTTTTGTTGTTTTAATTTATTTATTTTATTTATTTTCCAAAAAACATTTTTAATTAAAACATAAAAATCAGAAAATCATAAATAATATTAGGTTTAGTCTTTTTTTTATCATAAAATATTTAATTGCATTAATTATTTTAATTAGGTTAACTTAAATATTTTTTTTCATAATTAAAATCAAATAGAAATTAGGTTTAATTCTTAGTTTTAATTCCTTCTCAAAATAAAAACACAAAAATAGGTTAATTATTATTTTTCATTAATTTAATGATTTTTCATAATTAAAACTTAATTAGTGATTAGGATATTTTGCAATTTATTCTTTATTTCCTTAAATAAAAATGACAAAAAAATGATTTTTTTTCTTTAATTAAATTCAATTTGGTTTTCAACGGTCAAAACCCTAATTTCTCGCATTTACGTTTGTCGTACGTGCTTTTCATTATATTTTTGTAATTGCTCTGAGGTTGTAATAGTCTTTTAAACTAGGGTTTTATTTAGTGTTTAATCCCCCCCCCCCCAAGTTTTGGTTATGTAATCCCCATTCCCCGAAGCCTTGTAATAATTAGATTTACTTTTCCGCTTTTAATTTCTGCAATCTTTAACTGTCTAGATGTATGGCTAATAGGATTGTATGGCAAGAATGTCTGGAAAATTAAAACGGTAGATCACCTAATATGCAAAGATTAAATAACTGAAACAAATCATATGCACATATTCACTCCTAGGGTTTACTTCACTTCGGTTGCCTTCGGTAAACAATCATTAAGCATAGGAGATTTTAGTCGTTTCCCTCCAGTCTAAAGAGATCAAAGAGTCCCATTCGAATGTTTCCTCGGAAATGTTGCCTCAGATATGTTGCCTCGGAAAGATCTTAAGACTCTAGGGTAGCTACTAAAGTTTTCTAACTATTGCTTTAGTGATTGTACTTGTCCCTTTCGAATGTCCCTTATAACTCCAACGACGGTGCTACCTACTCCTTAATAGTAGGATATCGCTGTCTAAAGGAAATAAAATGAACAATATTTTTTTCGAGTAGTAGAATCTTAAGTACTTGATCAATAAAAACGTTTCACACAAACACCTTTCAAAACAAATTTTCAAAACAAACTTCGTCACATCCTTGAGGACTGATACAAGGGTTATCATGAAGTAAAAACATTTCCAAGACAAGCACACACAAGCAATTTGAAAAAATGAGCAAGTACCTAAGAGCCCGTAGATAACTACGGATAGCAAGGCTGCTAACACCTTCCCTTTCTATAATCTATCCCCCGTACTCAGAATATCTTGAAAAAAGGTTTTTTCTGTTCTTTTTCCTTTTCCTGATTGGATGAAATAAAAGCCGGCGGCGACTCTTGCTTACCGCGACATTTTGCGAACATAAAACGCAAAATGCAAACCAGTATTAAACAGTCGGTTCTGCCACCGTATCACATAATGGTTCTCATTTCTATAAGAACGCGTATAAAGTGCTGTTTGGAAAATAGTTCAAAGAAGTGTTTGTGGAATGTGTTTTTGAAAGCGATTTTAAAAAGGTGTCTTTGTAATGGTTCTTGTTTCTATAAGAACGCGTACAAAGTGTTTGTCTTTTGAAAATGTTTCAAAATTAAAGTGTTGCTGTATAATATGTTTTTGTTGTAAGAAAGCGAGCAACTAGGAGAAACCTACCTACTTAAAAGGTCTTAAATGTTCTTTTCCTCCTCCTTTAGATGTTTCTATATTACCATTGATTTGGTAAGAAGCCCCATCGTTGGTTGTGAAGGGGTGGGTGTGAGACGTTTGTATAGTCATAGAAGGCAACCTATAGGGGGTTTTAGCAACGTCGTTTAGGGACTATATCGTTTATCAAAGGCAACATTGAGGGTCATCGAGGGACTACGATCTTTTATCGAGGGTCTTTGCTAAAACGCCCATATTCGTGGGACATGACTATTTTTTCTGAAAGGCAACAAAGTGAGATTACCCTAAGGGTGCTAGTGTGCAAGTGTGTTTGATTTACATGCATTTAGTCTTGATTAGGGTTATATCTTTGTTGATTTCATGTCTAGTCATACACACCCTAATTACTAACAATATATGAAAGCAATAAAAGTGCAGAAAAGTAAAGTCCTACGCTATTACATCATTTAGGGATGAGGGTACATAATTACAAATGGGGTTTTGCAAGAACTTAAATCTTAGTTACCTATTACAACCATATTGAATTGTATAATATAAGAAAAGGAAATGACTTGTTTTGAAAAACTGGTTTTTGGTCTTAACAAACTAAAAGGAAAATAATTGTTTAATAAAATAAAATATTTTTGATGTCCTTTTTTATAAAAAATAATAGAGCAAAATGAAAAGCAATGAGGAATAGGATCATCATGTTGCCAAAAGCAAAACAAAAGGGATCAGAAGTTCTGATGCAAGGCGCATTGTGGTTCATAAATAAAAGTCAGAGGAGATCAGAAGTTTTGGATTAATGCACTCGGAGGTCCTGAAATAAACGTTAGAGGAAAAAACAGAAGTTCTGGGTCACTATGTGCTGAAGTTCTGAGTGCTAGAATAGTGAGAAAATCTTAGAAGTTCGGTGTGTGTTAAAACAGTACGAAAGCCTAGAAGTTCTATGTGTTAAAACAGTGAGCAAAAATTAGAATTTCTGTGGTTTGATCAACAGTGAGTGAAAATAAAAAATTATGTGTTGTGTTAAACAGTGAGTTAAAATTAGAAGTTTTGTGCGTGTTAAAAAGAGTGAGGAGAGCTCAGAAGCTTTGTGTTGTGCTAAAACAATGGGAAAGAAAAACTCAGAATTTCTGTGTTACACTTCAACTCCTTCCTTACATCAATAAGTTCATCAGCAACTTAATCAGTTCTTAACAACAGTAAAAACCAGAAAGATAAAAGCACAACAGTTCATAGAAGTTCTAATCCTAATTCTGAGCCTAGCTTTATCCAAGAAGTTTTGATCCACAATTTTTTCTACTTATGCAATGATATGGACAACATCAATACTATGATATTTACATATTTAATGATGTTCTGAATGAAAAGATTCAAAGTCAGAAAGACTTACCTTCAATCTGGAGCGTGTGTTTAAGGCTTGTGCTGCTGCCTTTAGATGTTCTGGAGTCAGCATGAGAAACGGAACAGAAACTGTTATATTCTTTGATTCAAAGGGAAGAACAAAGGTTTTGGTTTTGTTTAGGAATTCAGGGTTCACGAATGTTTTACTGTTTTCTTTCTCTCTTTGATAATTCTCTCTTTCCAAAATCCAACCCCTTGAAAGTGTGATGGAGCAACATATTTATAGGTGAGTTTGTTGTGGTTTTGGGGGGAAAACAAATGGGATTTAAACCCTTTTGGCATACTGTTCCATTGCTTTTTAATCATAATTTTTGTATGCTAATTTGGTGCAAATATGTGGTTTGAGAAAGTGCAAGCGTGGACTAGATCAGCAGCTGATTGCAGGACTGTGATATAGCAGGGCAGCAGGCTGCTTAAATGAGGTTTTGGGATTTGGTGATGTTCTGATCACAGAAGATCAGAAACGTAACCTCCATGTGCTGAAGAGTCTTGTTCTGACCGAAGAACATTGCTTCCATATGTTCTGATTGAAACATTATGTTCTGAACCGTGTTTGCAAATTCTGACCGCACTTGTTTGGAGGCTGGCCCAAAAGTTCTGAAGTATCATATTCTCCTAACACTTAGAAGATTTTCTAAATGTTTAGAAATTTGTTTTTTAAAGGCAATTTCTGATTTTATATTTCTTGATGAACCAACTTCTTGTCTTGATGGAATATGATTGTTGGACCTTGATTTTGGTCAAGAAGTCAGTTTGACTTTTCAGTGTGCTTTTGACCATTTTTCCCTTGTGAATGAGTTTCTTGAAAAATTGTAATCCAAGACTTGAAATTTGATAGGAGCAACCCTGAGGGTCTAGGATGATCCTTTGAGAAATGAGAGGGAAAATTTTGGGGTACAACAGCTTCCCCTGTTCAATCTTCTTAAACCTGAAGAGTTAGATTGGCGAATCTGCCATTCGTGACTTGAAGGTAGAAGACGATTGAACACTAGAGTGCCCAGAAGTTTGCGCTTGATGATACCGTGGTTGAGGTGTAAGGAATGGGCTTAAAGGATTCCATTTATAGAAATGATGGAGAGTTGTCAGAGATGGCCTTATAGATGCCATCCACAGGTGATTGTTGATAGAATTTAGACTAAGTCTAAGCTTGACTTCAACTAGGGCAAGAATCAGAATAAACCTTAGGTCGATTTAGAACTAAACCCGGCAGAAATCTTGAATAATATTTAACTGGGAAGAATCAGGATAAATCTTGGAGTAATTTATTTGAACAAGAGAAAGTGTCTACTGGGGAAGAATCTGGATAAACCGTTGAGAGATTTAAACTGAACTAACAGGGGTTTGGAGAAGAATCAGAATAAATCTTGGAACGATTTATCTGAACCAGAGAAGATGTCTGTGAGAAAGAATCAGGATAAACCATTGAGAGATTTAAACTGAACCGGAAATGGTCTGGAGAAGAATCAGAACAAGCCTTAGAGCGACTTATCTGAACCAGAGAAGATATTTACGGGAAAGAATCAGGATAAATCTTTGAGAGGTTCAAACTGAACCAGAAGTGGTCTGGAGGAAGTGATTTTCATGTAGATAGTCACCCCGTCTTGTTTCGGGAATTGATCTACAATTGATTTATTTATAGATATTTGCCATGTCTTGTTGAAAATTCTGATAATAACTTTATGTTGATTGATCATTCCTGAAAAAGGTAAAGAGTTAGTTGTATATGATGCCATGATGTATGAAATGCATAGTGTAATGATATTGCGATATATGCATTTGTGTCATTGATGTTTATGATGTATGGATGCAATGTATGCGCATGTAAGTTGTTCTACTGCAGTGTTGTCAGATTGGGGAAAATAAATCCCTGACTACCGCTGGGAATGAGGGGTGTAAGTCTTCAAATTTTGTTGAAGTTGAAGTGTTGAAGGATGGGTTTCCATAATTATAGAAATAAACTCTGCTGGGGAAGAGAAATGTCGTGCATTGCCTGTGGGCTTTATGAGATCCTGCTGGGGAATCCTGAGAAGTTGGGCGATTTTAATTGGGGAATCTTTGAGGAGGTAACCAGAAGTTTTGCTCCGTCGGGGATATGAAGGCGAAGATACCAATAGACTACATGCTGGAGATATGACAAAGATCCTGTAGCAAGATGTTCTTTCTTCTGCCCCGTTGGAGAAAGTATCCGCGGGGGTTTTGTGGAATGGCCCGCAGATGTTGTCATGTTTCTTAAAGCCATTAGTAATTGTCTTTCTGTTTAGTTTCCCCTTTTTAGGCATTCATTTGTAAACAGTAATTACGTTCAAATGCATATGTTCAAAAATAGATGCTGGACGTTTTTGCACACAAAACAGGAAAGTAAAAGAAAAAAGAGATAGTTCTGCACTTTCAAAGGAATATTTTTGTATTAACTTGAATAAGTGTTTTTGTACAAAGAGATGAGCATCCTAGTAAGAGAGTGTCATCGTAAAACTGATACAAAGAAAAGATAGCTATGTGAAATAATCCCATGGGGTTCCCATTCTACTATAGCCTTCATGTCTCTGATTGTCTCATCCACTTGTTGCTTTGTCCGAAGCTGATTGGATTGATTAGAACCATTTGAGTTTGATGATTGATGTCGGGGAGTGGCTGTAAGGTGATCGAACGGGACATATTCATACGCATTAAATCCCTAACTTTTTCCTGGACCGCCCTTTCAGGTTTTTCAGTCCACCGGGATACCCTTTTTTGCCCAAGTCGCCCTTTCGGGGTTTCAGCTTGCCGGGTGTATAGATTTTTTTTTGTATTTTATCCCTAATTTTAGCCCGAACCCTTTTGGTTCGCCGGGATGCCCTAATTTTTTCCTAGGCCGGTCAACTCTAGCGGATCTTTGTTTATGCGTAGTATCTCTTAACTATGTCCGTGTTTACAAGGTGCGGGAGGTCGTTGTCGTCCATAGTGATTAAGATCATTTCCCCATCGAAAAATATGCTTTTAATCACAAATGGTCCTTCGTATGTAGGAATCCATTTGCCCCTGGGATCATCTTGTGGCAATATGATATGCTTGATTACTAGATCACCAACCTGATATACTTGACGTCCGACCTTCTTGTTAAAAGCTTTGATCATGTGTTTTTTGTACATCTGGCCATGGCAGACAGCCGTAAGCCTCTCCTCATCAATCAAGTTCAGCTGGTCAAGTCAAGTTTGAATCCATTCATCTTCATTCAACCATGCATCCTTTATGATTATCAGAGAAGGTATTTGGACTTCAATTGGTAGGATAGCTTCCGTGCAGTATACCAAAGAGAAAGGAGTTGCCCCTGTTGATGTGCACGCCATGGTGCGGTAACCATGGAGAGAAAATGGTAACATCTCATGCCAGTCCTTGTAGGTCATTGTCATTTTTTGTATGATCTTCTTGATGTTTTTATTAGCGGCTTCTACAGCACCATTCATCTTCGGCCGGTAAGGAGAAGAGTTATGGTGCTTGTTGTACCCCAAAATTTTCCCTCCCATTTTACTCAAAACATACTCCTAGAGATCCTCAATTTTTTCAAGGTTGCCCAAAGAGTTGACCAGACAAACTCTCTCCTAAGGCAATGTACCTCAAACTAGGTTTCCATTTTCATCAAGATGGGTGCACTCCAAATACCTCATATACTCTCCAGGGTCCTAATATGTTCTCAAGACCCTCCATGTCAAATTTCAAGCCTTGTACAAGAAGTTTGCTCAATCAATTATTCAGATGCTTAAGAATCGACTGTATTAGGTCAAAAGTCAATTGTGGCCCACATACAGTCAAACTTCAATATTTTTGGTCAACATCAATATTTTGAAGTTATATCCATCATTTGATCAAGGGTTGATCATGATTCCTCAAGGAATGCCCCAAATTCATCAAAACCCAAAAGTTGCTAAATTAGGATTTCTTAGGAAAAGTCAACCAAACTTTGACAAAGCATAACTTCCTCATACTTTATCAGAAATTTTCCATACGAGGATCATTTTGAAGAGGATTCAATTCCCTACAATTCATCTTCAGCTCTCAAGTTTAAAATATGCACTCACAAAAAGATATGAATTTCCACATTATAGGTCCTTTTGAAAAGTCAACAAAAACACTTTTTGGGTCAAAGCTCCTTACATGGACATGGAAGACCCAATTGATATGATAACATAAGGGTTGTTTAGGGGACATCCTAATCTTTCTAAAAAGTCCAAGAACACCTCTCTAGGGTTAAAATTGGAAGAGATATGCCTTGTCAAAGTTGACCTTTTTTGCAAAATTGCCAAAAGTCAAATGTGCTCAAAAATGCATTTTTTGTCAAATGGGCCTAACTTTTTATGCTTGCAACTCACCTATAACATGATCCACGACCCAAATATTCACCCACATGTTATTTGCTTCATTATTTATTTTATTTTGATTTTTATTAATTAAAAATTGAATTAAATCAAATAAATGGTAAATAATAGCAAAGCTTTGTTTTGATTGGATTTTTGGACAGAATCACAAGCTCATTATGCTGGCATAGTAGAATCAAATCGAATCAAAGCTGATTGGCACAAGAATGGCATGATTAGGCCAAATTTGGAAGGATATCATACCACATGAAAACCAAATCAAATCTTCAAAAATTGCAAAGATATTACTGGTTTTTATAACCCTATTTCGTTCAAGGATATATAATGAACAAAGCCAGGCACAAAAACAAGAGGTTGCAGTCGTGAAGAACCCTATAACAGACTCAAAATTTTGGCAAAAAGTGGTGATCTTATCTCTAGCCTAGAGGAAAATTCAAGGCCTTCCAACGTTCCTAAACAATTCCTGGATCTTCCCAGAAGCTAACCCAATCGATTGCAGGTCCTTTCACGCCCAGAAACGCTCACTACATCTCATACGGTTTGCTTATTTATTTTCAAATCGATTACAACCATTCTTGCATCATTAGCATGATTTAATGATATATTTGTGATCATTGATGTATTTCTAACATGTATGGATTGTTTAATTGGATTTTTTAGGCTTATACGAATGATTGCCATGGCTAGGGTTTGAGGTTACATTTTGGGGTTTCTTGGTACATGTAAAATTGGCCTACACAAAGGGTACCATCGTACTCGTAGGGTCAAAACAATTTGATTGTTGTAGCCATAATTCATTTATCATGCTTGTGCTGGATTTTGGAAATTTGCAGGTTTGTAGTTATGGAAGATATATGTAGGTATAAGTTACTTACCTAAGACGACGGACCTGCGAAAAAGATAACGTGGCAGCTAACCAGTGGGTCTTTCAAACTGGCGCGCGTTTTTTTGTTTTGTTTTTTTGCTTACCGCGATATTTGCGAACAAAAAATGCAAACCAATATTAACAGTCGGTTCTACCACCGTATCACAGAACTGGCGACTCTGCTGGGGAAAATAATAAAGTGGGGGTATACCTTAGGATCTAGGTCATTTTGAAATTTACTTTCTTGTTTGTTTTCTTTATTTTTGAAGGGTTTTGTTTGGGTTACTATAGATCCTACACCCGGATCTGGGGGCACTCATTAGGTAAACAACAATATATCGTGAAGACTGTACGGCATAGACCGATGTGGCTTAAGCAATGGTTGTGTTGGTGTGGCACTTTGGTTGGTACCGGTAACCTTCGTATGGAACCGAGGAGAATACGGGGCCACCGCGTGGTGTCATGAAGCACTAACATACCTTAGAACCTTAGTTGAACAAAATTGGCCATTAGAAAGTAGTGAGATAGCCGACCTCGGTATAGAACTGAGGATTAGTTGATACTCGATGCTACACTCATTGAGATCAGACTTTCGGGATATCTCGGCCGCAAGAAAAGATTGCTTGAGCTGAGACAATGCCTGATAAATGATGGTCAGTGATATTGAGATCCCTAAGAACCCGCTTAATTTTTAAGACAGGTTTGAAACCAACTAAACTTCAAGAGGATATGACCTTTAACCTCGTGCAAGCCTCAAACCTAAGGACTTGGTGTGATTTGTCTGTGTTTGCTATACCTGTGGTTTATCATGACATCATGCATCATAACATAGCATCCATTCTTATTGCACTAACCATTTCAAGGACCAAGGGAATTTATCTTTGTTCTGTCTTACAGATCATGGCTTCCGTTCATAGAAACACTATCCAAATCAGCTTTGTGAAGATACCTTCCCAACTCAAAGAGCTAGTATCAAAGGTTTCTGAAACTTCTGCGTTCACTAAGAGACATGGTCAACTTATCAACCTGGTTACTTCAAACTTTGATGAAAAGATGATGAGTGTGCTCTTTCAGTTCTTTGATCCCAAGCACCACTTCTTCATCTTTCCCGACTATCAGTTAGTGCCTACCATGGAAGAATTCTTTCAGTTGTTGGATATACCCATTCTTGAACAGTTGCCCTTCAGAGGTTTGGAAGAAGTTCCTAAGCCAGAAGTCATTGCCTCAGCTTTGCATCTGAAACGGGCCTATGTGGTATCCAATTGGGAAAAAGAAGCGGAGTCAAGGGTTTTCTAGCCAAGTTTCTGATCGACAAAGCCCAGTTGTTTTGGGATGACATGGATTTTCAGGCTTTTGAGGAGGCTTGGCTCTTCTAATCTATGGGTTGGTACTATTCCCTAATCCAGACTCATTCATAGATGTGAATGCTATCAAAATTTTCCTCTCTCGCCACCCTGTGCCTACCTTTCTTGGAGATATTTTGCACACTCTCCATACTCGTACCATGAAGAGAAGAGGGGTCCTTATGTGCTGTATGCCATTGCTGTCAAGGTGGTTTATTTCTCACCTCCCTAAGTCCATATTGAAGAATGAAGAAGGTTTGGTTTGGTCACAAAGGATAATGTCACTCGCCCACATGGATATTCTCTGGTGTTCCCGAGCTATGGAAAACACTGCTATTATTGACCGTTGTGGGGAGTACCCTAATGTCCCATTACTTGGAATCAGAGGGGGGTATAACTTACAATCCTTGTTTAGCTCTGCGACAATTTGGTTATGCTCGAAGAGATGGTCCTCATGAGTTACTTATCGAGGGAATTATATTCGACTATGAGGATGATGTTAATGATTATCGTGGGAGGTTCATACGAGCTTGGGGCATGGTAAACCGATCTGATGCCAGGGCTTTGGGTCCTAAGGCTTCCATTCCTTTGGAACCTTACCTCCAATGGGTACGAGCTCGTGCCCAGAAGCTTATGATGCCCTATATGGCCATTTTACCAGTGATTGTGGAACCCACTACTGAAGGGGATATTCCTTACACGGTTCTATATCCTTATATTCCCACTGATCTTGGATAATTACAGAGGTCTTGGATTAAGTTGAAGAAGGAATAGGATACTTACAGGGATCAGTTCTATGCTCAGGAGAGGAAGGTTTTAGAGCTCACAAAGCAGCTTCATGAGGAAAAGGGACTCAATATTTATCTCGGCACAAAGAGGAAGCATCCATGGGAATTTTGATTTTTTCTAGTTTCAAATTTGTTTTTAATTGTAACGCTTAAAAGGAATTTGAACCTTGAATTCAGCTAATAAAATCTTTGTTTTACTTTGGTTCGCAAATTTAAATTTCCCAAAGTCTTTGAGATCATTGCATGCGCATCCCATTCATAGCATTACATGTACATGTACCATTACAGGTTTCTCATCTTATTCGCTGTTTATTTCAGCAGAAATGTATCCCGAACAAAACATCAAGGACCTTCAGGCACAAAACGCCCAGTTCCAATAAATTTTCATAAGTCTGGCAAAAGGGCAGGAGGATCTGAAAACCCTCATCTTGAAAGAGAAAAAGAAAAAGAAGAAGGTTGCTGGTATTCTGAATATGGGCAGAAGGTTTGGAGAGCGGTTGAAGCGACAAGTCGATCTGACCTCTTCATCCAAAGAAGGGGAGAATCAAGAAGAAGAAACAAGGGAGAAGGATCTCAGTCCTGCAGTTTCTGACAATGATACTGACTATAATGATGAGCAGTATCCCCCCACTGAGGATAGATACAAGCAGTTGGAAGATCTTTTAAGTGCCATGGAAGTCCAGAGGATACTTGGGTTGTATTTCGAAGAATTGGGATTGGTATCGGGAGTAGTCATCCCGCAGAAGTTCAAAGCTCCAATTTTTGCTAAGTATGATGGGGTGTCTTGCTTAAAACTCCATCTCCGCTCTTATATCAGAAAGATCCATCCCTACACCGTTGATAGAAATTTGTGGGTTCATTTCTTTCAAGATAGTCTTCCGGGGACTCAGCTTGAATGGTTCTACCAACTGGAGAGAGACAATGTCCGAAATTAGGAAGATCTAGCTGCTGCTTTCTACAAGCAGTATCAATACAACACCGACATTGCTCCTACTCGTACTCAAGTCCAGAGTATGTCCATGAGTGCAAGTGAAGGCTTTAAAGACTATGCATAAAAGTGGAGAGAATTGGCTGGAAGAGTTCAACCCCCGTTGTCTGATAGAGAGTTGGTTGATATGTTACCGGGGACGCTATTTGGTTCATTCTTCAATCATTTGATTGGTAGCTCGTCAGCTGGTTTCACCGAGCTGATTCTGACTGGAGAGAGTAGAAGCTGGGATTTAGAGAATCAAGATACAGAAGGATGTCTCTTCGAGTTAGGTGAAGAAGCCTTTCACTGACAAGAAGGAAGCCAGTGCCATCTACAGCCCGAGGGGCCAAAACAGAGCTGAATATCGTCACACAGTAAGTGTTGTAATGATACCTAGGCCTGCAGCCGCTCCATAACACAACAATCAACAAAGGGTGGAAAGACCACAATGGCAGTTTACCCGAATCAATATGACATTGGCTGAAGTTCTACCTCATCTGCTGAGATCCATCTTGGCAACCTTGAAAGAGGCTCCCAAGAATCCAAATACCACACCTCCCCGATATAATCCAAATGCTCGGTGTGCCTATCATTCTGAGAGTCCTGGCCATGATACCAATGACTGTCGGGCTCTAAGAAATAAGGTACAAGACCTGATTGAAGCCAAGAAAGTTGAGTTCGATGCTCCGGAGAAGCCCAATGTCATAACTGCTCCCATGCCTAAGCACAGTCGTGGAATTAATGCTGTTGATACCAACTTGTTTGTGACCTTGGTGGATGAAGTTTCTACTCCTCTCATGACTGTGAAGAAGAATTTGTTGTTTGCCGGTTTATTTCCGGGTTGTGGTGAAGGTTGCCACATGTGTTCATTTCTACCTTCTGGTTTCCATTTGCTGAAGTCAGGTGTCCAACGCCTGATGGACAACAAAGAAATTTTGTTCGAGAAAACTTTGGTTCCCATTGTTCCGTATGAAGACATTACCATTATAACCATTTCCGCCAATCCTTCCAAGGGCTCCTTGTGAAGACTTGTTAGGATTACATCTGCTCCAAGAATCGCTCCGCTAATAATCATTGTTCCTGGTTCTGTCCTGTATGTCTCGGACAAAGTTGTCCCCTGGAATTATGGTGCCGATGTATACTATCATGGCATCAAACAAGATTCGAAAAATGAAGAGAATGATCCTGATATTAGTAACATTGTCGGAATCGGCAAGGTTACCCGAAGTGGAAGGGTCTTCTCTCCCGAGATTTCCCCTAAGACTTTCAACAGGCCTATTGTCATTCTATCTGATGTTCCTGTTAGTACATCAACTATGGCTCCTGTTCTTACTCCAGTTATTACCCCTGTCGGTGAATCATATGATACCCGCGACAAAGAAGTTATAGGTGAGCCTGCTCGAACGGAGGCGCCTAGAAAAATTGTTGTGGAGGCCTTTAATCAAGAGTTAGAGGAAATACTGAAAATAATTAAGAAGAGCGACTACAATATGGTCGAGCAGCTGGGGTAGACCCCCTCAAAGATATCCATGTTATCCATGCTGTTGTGCTCCGAGGCCCATGTGAAGGCTTTGATTGCATTCCTCAAAACTGCACATGTGCCACAAGAGACTTCACCTGACCAATTTAAAGATTGTGTGGCCAGCCTGACTGTTGACAATGGGCTGATTATTTCAGATGCAGACTTGACACCGAAGGGAAGGAAGCATAATGATGCTCTGCATGTCTCGATTGAATACTGGAGAACCACTATGGCTCATGTGTTGGTAGATACTGGGTCTTCGCTGAATGTTCTGCCCAAGAAGCCATTGGACCAGTTGGATTGCGAGGGTTTGACTTTAAAGCCTAGTAACATTGTGGTAAGGGTTTTTGATGGGTCAAAGAGAATGGTGCACGGGGAGGTGGACATCCCTGTCAAAGTGGGTTCCCAGACCTTTGGGTCCACCTTTTACGTGATGGACATCAAACCGTCGTATTCTTTTTTGTTGGGTCGTCCTTGGATCCATGAGGCTGGGGCAGTTACTTCCACACTACACCAAATGTTGAAGTATCTGGTAAAAGGGAAGATTGTCACTGTGCGGGGTGAAGAGGAGTATATGGTGAGCCACCTCAATTCCTTCCGCTACATAGAGATGGACGGGGAATTCATAGAAACTCCTTGTCAGAACTTCGAAGAGGTCCCTCAAATCTTGGCACCGGCTGAAACTACTACTAGCAGCAAACCTCCTCTGAAGATGGCTTCTCTCAAGGACGCCAAAGCCGTGGTTGAAGAAGGTGGGTGTACCAATTGGGGTCAGCTCCCTGATTTCACTCACAAAACTGACAAATTTGGTTTGGCCTTTACTACAGGGGCTCAAAGGGCTGTTCGACGTGCTCGGGCTGAAGGACCTCCCCTACGCATCAGTAATCATGGGGTTAATGCCATTGAAGACACCAAGGAAGACTCAGACATCGACAGTTGGTACTACCCAACTACCAACGGTGGACTGAGCAACTGGACGGCTAGGGACTTTGTACTAGTTTCTTTTATTCCGCAGTAATTTTCTTACTTGTTTTGAGATTTGTAATAAACAATTTAAAACATTACGGCCTTGTGCCTTGCCCGAGGCACATTGGCTTTGCTTGTGAGGGCTATTATTTGTCATTTCATATGTCATTAATAAAGCATTGGACGTTTCTTGCATACAAATTTTGCGCTCTCTGTTTTTTATTTTCTTTTCTATTGTCACTTTATCAAAACAACTATTTTCTTACACACACTCATGTATCATACTACAGATCCATATCCACTATGGATCCCATTGATAACATCTCTGTTATTGCCAGTTATGACTTCAAAATCCCGATCAACCAAGCCGAAGACGAAGGTGAGGATGATTGTGAGGTGTCTGGAGAACTTGCTAGACTATTATAGTAGGAAGAAAGGGCCATACAACCCCATGAAGAGCCGGTTGAGACAATGAATTTGGGTACTGAGGAAGACTGAGAAGAGGTTAAAATAGGTGAAAATCTGGAGCTTAGCGTCAAATAGAGGTTAATACAAATGTTGCACGACTAAGTTGAGATCTTCGCCTGGTCATATGAAGACATGCCTAGTTTGGACACTGATATTGTGGTACACCGCCTGCCGACTAAAGAAGACTGTCCTCCGGTTAAACAGAAGGTCCGCTGTATGTGTCCCGAAATTTCCGAGAAGATCAAGGCAGAGGTCATGAAGCAGTTCGATGCAGGATTCTTAGCTGTCACTTCTTATCCACAGTGGGTTGCCAATGTTGTTCCGGTACCTAAGAAGGACGGTAAGGTACGGATGTATGTAGATTACATAGATCTGAACAGGGCAAGCCCCAAGGATAACTTCTCTCTTCCTCACATTGATGTTCTGGTTGAAACACCTCGTAACATAAAATCTTCTCCTTCATGGATGGTTTCTCTGGCTACAACTAGATCAAGATGGCTCCTGAAGACATGGAGAAAACAACCTTCATTACACAGTGGGGAACCTTCTTCTACAAGGTGATGCCTTTTGGGTTGAAGAATGTTGGGGCAACTTATCAGCGCGCCATGGTCTCTTTGTTCCATGATATGATTCACCACGAGATCGAAGTTTATGTTGATGACATGATATCCAGGTCTCAAACTGAGGAAGAGCACCTTGATCATCTACAAAAGTTGTTTGACAGGTTGAAGATATATAAGTTGAGGTTGAACCTAAACAAGTGCACCTTCGGGGTAAGGTCTGGTAAACTTCTGGGTTTCATTGTCAGCAACAAAGGCATCCAAGTAGATCCTGCATAGGTAAAGGCTATACAAGAAATGCCAGCTCCTCGTACAGAGAAGGAAGTTAGGGGTTTCTTGGGATGCTTGAATTATATCGCCAGGTTCATTTCGCATCTGACTGCTACTTGTGAGCCCATCTTCAAGCTTCTGAAGAAAGATCAAGTGGTAAAGTGGAATGATGAATGCCAGACCGTTTCAAAAGAATCAAGGAATACCTTCAAGAACCACCAATTCTGATGCCTCCAGTTGAAGGAAGACCTTTGGTATTATACTTGACAGTGCTAGACAATTCCATGGGGTGTGTGTTGGGGCAGCATGACGAGTCTGGTTGAAAAGAGCATGCAATATACTACCTTAGCAAAAAATTTACCGACTGTGAGACACGATACTCACTGCTCGAGAAAACTTGTTGTGCTTTGGCATGGCCTGCTCGCTGACTGAGACAATATATGTTGACTCACACTACCTTGTTGATATTGAAGATGGATCCGATCAAGTACATTTCCGAGAAGCCCGGTCTCTCCGGGAGGAAAGCAAGATGGAAAATGATCTTAACCTAATACGACATCCAATACACAACCCAAAAAGCAATCAAGGGAAGTGTGTTAGCAGATCATTTGGCACATCAGGCCGTGGATGACTACCAATCCATGAATTTTGAGTTCCTAGATGAGAATATCATGCTGATGACCGACTATGAAGAACCTGGACCGGATGAAGGACCCAAGGAGGGATCCCGATGGTCCATGTATTTTGATGGAGCCTCAAATGCACTAGGTAATGGAATTGGCGTTGTAATCATATCCCCCGAGGGTTGTCATACTTCGTTCACTGCTCGATTATGTTTCAACTCTACCAACAACATGGCGGAGTATGAAGCATGTATCATGGGTCTTAGAGCTGCTATTGACCTAAGGATCAAGTTCTTGAGTGTATTCGGGGATTCCGCTTTGGTGATAAGTCATATTAAAGGCGAATGGGATACGAAGCATCCGAATCTCATCCCATATAAAGAGTATGTGTTGACATTGCTCCCACACTTTGAGGAGGTAAATTTTGAACATTTCCCACGAGAGGAGAACCAGTTAGCGGACGCGCTAGCTACCATGTCTTCTATGTTTAAAGTTAGGTGGGACAATGAAGCTCCCCAAATCACCATTGAGAGGCTGGATGAACCAGCACACTGCTGTGAAATCAATACCGATGAAGTGGAAGACAAACCCTGGTTTCATGAAGTCAAAAGGTATCTTGAGGCTCAAGAGTATCCCGAAGGGGCATCTGTAAATGATAAGAAGTTTCTGAGAAGGTTCACTGCAAAGTTCTTCCTCAGTAATGGAATTATCTATAAACGCAACCATGACTCCACACTACTATGATGTGTAGACAAGAGCGAAGCAGAGAGGATCATGACAGATCTACATGAAGGAACCTTCAGAACCCATTCTAGTGGACATACCATGGCTAAGAAGATCCTAAGGGCAGGATACTACTGGTCCACTATGGAAGCTGATTTTTATCAGCACTCTCGAACTTGTCATAAGTGCCAAATCTACGCTGATAAGGTGCATGTGCCTCCGGTCCCCTTAAACGTCTTGACAACTCCGTGGCCCTTTGCAATATGGGGCATCGACATGATCAGAGAAATCAGGCCTACCGCTTCCAATGGACATCTCTTTATCCTAGTAGCCATTGATTACTTCACAAAGTGGGTGGAGGCAGCCTCTTTTGCTACAGTAACCAAGAACATCGTGGTGCAGTTTATCCGACATAATCTGATCTGTCGATATGGTGTGCCAGAGGGAATTATTAATGACAATGGTGCGAATCTCAACAACACGATGATCACCGAGCTCTGCAAACAGTTCAAGATACAACATCATAATTCTTCTCCCTACCGGCGGAAGATGAATGGAGCTATTGAAGCAGCTAACAAGAACATCAAGAAGATTGTACAAAAGATGACAATGACATACAAGGACTAGCATGAGATGTTACCATTTTCTCTTCATGGGTACCGTACCTCATCCCGGACGTCGACACGGGCAACACCCTACTCTCCGGTGTATGGCATGGAGGCAGTCATACCCATCGAAGTCTAGATACCTTCTCTCAGGATTATAAAGGATGCGGGTTTGAACAAAGACGACTGGATCCAAACCCGACTTGGTCAGTTAAATCTAATTGATGAAAAAATATTTACTACTATCTGCCATGGTCAGACATATCAAAAATGAATGATCAAGGCTTTTAACAAGAAAGTCATACGTCAAGAATATCAAATCGAGGATCTAGTGATCAAATGCATCATAATGCCGCAAGGTGATCCCAGGGGCAAATGGACCCCCACGTACGAGGGACCGTTTGTGGTTAAGAACATTTTCTCGGGTGGAGCTATGATTCTAACCACCATGGACAGTGACGACCTTCCTCACCCTGTCAATGCAGACATAGTGAAAAGATACTACGCTTAATTAAAAGACCCGCTAGGTTGACTGGCCTAGGCAAAAGTAAGGGCTTCCCGACGAACAAAAAGGGTTAGGGTAAAAGTAAGGGATGAAAATGAAAAAATCTATACACCTGGCAAGTTGAAAACCCGAAAGGGCGGCTTGGAAAAAAAAAGGGTATCCCGGTGGGCTGAAAACCCGAAAGGGCGGTCCAGGAAAAAGTTAGGGATATAAAGCGTACCATTATTTCTCATTAGATCATCTTGCGACCAGACTTCAGTATCAACTATCAAGCTCGGACGGAACCAATCGATCTGATCAACTTTCGGCCAAGTAGTAAAGTGATGAGACGCTTGAAGATATAAAGGAAATAGTGGAGTTGGAACCAATGGGGTTGTTTCACATAGCTGTTTTTCTTTCTTTTACAAAAATTGTATAATTTCTATTTTTTCGGCAGCGTTCTCTTACTAGAGCGTCATCCTCTTTGTACAAAAACGCCTATTACAGGCCAACTTCAAAAATCAATACAAATCATTTTCACAAGAAACTTCGATTTGTTTTTCTTTTTCTGTTTTGTTTTGCAAGAACGTCCAATGACTTATTTTTTATATATGCATTTGAGAATGATTGCTGCTTATAAATATTTGCATAATAAACAAAAGACAATTACTTGTAATTCCAGAAACAGGGGAAAAACACAAGAAATGCCAAACCCGACAGTTACTCTGCCCAACAGGTATCGGGATAGAGTCAGCTTTGGAACATAAACATTGGTACATACACTCCCCAGAGTTAAAGTATTCAAAAAAACATTGAAGTCGGTTTTCCCGAAATAGGACGTAACATCCCCAGCCAGGGTCCTTCTGATACCTGACAACTATATACCCCAGCCGAATTCCATAATCACGGGCGAGTCAGTAAATTTCATCCCTCAAGAAGAGTTTATTTCTCTTGATACATAGGCTCAATCCCTGACAGATTTCACCACTTCAGCTACAAGAATTCATTTCCTAAGTTTGTTCCCTGCAGAGTTTATTCTCAATTGGTATCTCTTCTCGACAGAATATTTATAAATCTCCAACAACCGTTAGGGATTTATTTTCCCAGACGCGGACATACCCCGATAGCATTTCGTAAATATACATCATGACATATGCATACATAACATATACAACATAATCTCATTTATTTTGAGAACATCATTTCACCTTGCATTTCATGCATCGCATATAATTAACCCTGATATCTTTGCAGAAAGAGACGATTAGCTTCAACAAATCCAGCAATTATACAGGTCACGTCTGCAGACGGCTAATGGAAACTCAGTTCCCGAAACCAAATAGCCCTACTATCCAAGCTTTCATTTCGAAGTAACCCTACTACCCAGGTTCCTTCTCACATCCCTACTATCCAGGCTTTCATTTTGATGTAACCCTACTACACAGGTTCCTTCTCACAACGCTACTATCCAGGCTTTCATTTCGAAGTAACCCTACTACCCAGGTTCCTTCTCACAGCCCTACTATTCAGGCTTTCATTTCGAAGTAACCCTACTACCCAGGTTCCTTGTCACAACCCTACTATCCAGGCTTTCATTTCTAAGTAACCCTACTACCCAGGTTCCTTCTCACAACCCTACTATCCAGGCTTTCATTTCGAAGTACCCTACTACCCATGTTCCTTCTCACAACCCTACTATCCAAGCTTTCATTTCGAAGTAACCCTACTACCCAGGTTCCTTCTCACAGCCCTACTATCTAGGCTTTCATTTCGAAGTAACCCTACTACCCAGGTTCCTTCTCACAACCCTACTATCTAGGCTTTCATTTCGAAGTAACCCTATTACCCAGGTTCCTTCTCATAGCCCTACTATCTAGGCTTTCATTTCGAAGTAACCCTACTACCCAGGTTCCTTCTCACAACCCTACTATCCAGGCTTTCATTTCGAAGTAACCCTACGACCCAGGTTCCTTCTCACAGCCCTACTATCCATACTTTCATTTTGAAGTAACCCTACGACCCATGTTCCTTCTCATAACCTTACCATCCAGGTTTCTTCTCTCTTATCTCCAGACAACAGTTTACAACACTGTAAGACCTAGACCCGACCAGATACGGTCGATTTCATATTCCCCCAGTAAGTCGTTGTACAGCCTGGACCCTGATCAGATATGCAGTTTACTTCCACTTCCTCAATCAGGAATTATTTCCCCAGTAGAGTAACGGGCGACTGAAGCTCCTAAAATTCTAATTCTCCCAAGACGGATACCAACATTCCTCAGCAGACTCCTCCTCAACGACAGAAATAGGAATTCTCATCAAAAGAGTATCTCAGGAAATCAACATCCTCTAGATGGCATCCTTAAGCCCATCCCCGACGATTCTCTGTCAACTTCCAAATGGCATCTGTAAACCCATTCCCACTATCACCAAATCAAGTATCATTTCATGCGAGTGCAAATTTCTGGGCATGCTAGTGTTCAATCATCTTCCACCTTTAGATCACGAAAGGCAGACAAGCCAATCAACATCCTCAGGTTTAAGAAGATTGAATAGGGGAAGTTGTTGTACCCCAAAATTTTCCCTCTCATTTTACTCAAAACATACTCCTAGAGATCCTCAATTTTCTCAAGGTTGCCCAAAGAGTTGATCAGACAAACTCTCTCCTAAGGCAATGTACCTCAAACTAGGGTTTCCAATTTCATCAAGATGGGTGCACTCCAAAGACCTCATATACTCTCCAGGATCCTAATATGTTCTCAAGACCCACCATGTCAAATTTCAATCCTTGTACAAGAAGTTTGCTCAATCAACTGCTCAGATGCTTGAGAATCGACTATATTAGGTCAAAAGTAAGCTGTGGCCCACATACAGTCAAACTTCAAGATTTTTGGTCAACATCAATATTTCGAAGTTATATCCATCATTTGATCAAGGGTTGATCATGATTCCTCAAGGAATGCCCCAAATTCATCAAAACCCAAAAGTTGCTAAATTAGGGTTTCTTAGGAAAAGTCAACCAAACTTTGACCAAGCATAACTTCCTCATACTTTATCAGAAATTTTCCATCTAAGGCTCATTTTAAAGAGGATGAAATTCCCTACAATTAATCTTCAGCTCTCAAGTTCAAAATATGCACTCACAAAAAGATAAGAATTTCCACATTATAGGTCCTTTTGAAAAGTCAACAAAACACTTTTTGGATCAAAGCTCCTTACATGGACATGGAAGACCCAATTGAGATGAGACAAAAATGGTTGTTTATGGGACATCCTAAGCTTTCTAAAAAGTCACAGAACACCTCTCTAGGGTTAAAATTGGAAGAGATATGCCTTGTCAAAGTTGACCTTTTTTGCAAAATTGCCAAAAGTCAAATGTGCTCAAAAATGCATTTTATGCCAAATGGGCCTAACTTTTTATGCTTGAACCTCACCTATAAAATGATCCACGACCCAAATATTCACTCACATGTTATTTTCTTCATTATTTATTTAATTTTGATTTTTTATTAATTAAAAATTGAATTAAATCAAATAAATGGTAAATAATAGCAAAGATTTGTTTTGATTGGATTTTTGGACAGAATCACAAGCTCATTATGCTGTCATAGTAGAATCAAATCGAATCAAAGCTGATTGGCAGAAGAATGGAATGATTAGGCCAAATTTGGAAGTATATCATACCACATGAAAACCAAATCAAATCTTCAAAAATTGCAAAGATATTACTGGTTTTTATAACCCTAATTCGTTCAAAGATATATAATGAACAAAGCCAGACACAAAAACAAGAGAATGCAGTCGTGAAGAACCCTAGAACAAACTCAAAATTTTGGCAAAAAGTGGTGATATGATCTCTACCCTAGAGGACAATTCAAGGCCTTCCAACGTTTCTAAACGATTCCTGGATCTTCGCAGAAGCTAACCCAATCGATTGCAGGTCCTTTCACGCCCAAAAATGCTCGCTACATCTCATATGGTTTGCTTATTTTTTTCAAATCGATTACAACCATTCTTGCATCATTAGCATGATTTAATGATATATTTGTGATCATTGATGTATTTCTAACATGTCTGGATTGTTTAATTGGATTTTTGAGGCTTATACGAGTGATTGCCATGACTAGGGTTTGAGGTCATGTTTTGGGGTTTCTTGGTAAAGGTAAAATTGGCCTACACAAAGGGTACCATCGTACTCGTGGGGTCAAAACAATTTGATTGGTGTAGCCATAATTCATTTATCATGCCTGTGCTGGATTTTGGAAATTTGCAGGTTTGTAGCTATGGAAGATGTCCGTAGGTATAAGTTACTTACCTAAGACGAAGGACCTGCGAAAAAGATAACGTGGCAGCTAACCAGTGGGTCATTCAAACTGGCGCGTGTTTTTTTGTTTTGTCCACTAATTCACTTGTTTGCATATATTATATATTATTGTTATTATATTGACAAGCAAAATAGGTAGCACAGCTGGAAAGCGTGCACGTTGGAAAGGGTAGAGGACCTGGGTTCGATCCCAGGTCCCAGCAACTTTCTTATTTTATTATTCTTTGCAGAATCCTATACATCACCCACTCAAGCGCTCATCATGCACCTCCATCATCCAACCACATGTTCTCATCATATTCATGATCAACCAGATCCAACGCCTCTACCTTCCAGAGACCATGGTACACCATCAGGAAGCTGCCCCACTGGCTCCAGCGTAGACTAAGCTTCAACTTGGTGGGCCTGGAATATTTTTAGCAACACACCCCCTCCAATTGCTTAAGCAGGCCCATTTTTCTTCTTTATTTATTATTTTTATTTCTTACTAATTATTTTCTAATTATATTTCTTTTTTTTTTTAAAAATAACATCAAAATTATTTCTTTTTAATCAAAATCATAAAAAACACCCAAAAATCATTTTAAAATTTTTTTTATTTTCTTTAATTAATTAATTTAGTTCTAATTAGGTTAATTTAACTCCTTTTCATAATTAAAATCAAATTAGAAATTAGGGTTTTGTAAATAATTAATTTTGCTTCAAAAATAACTTAAATATTTTTTTCTCTCAAATTAGATTTTTTTTATGTTTTCTAATTGTCCTCGCATTTAATTCGTCGCGCGCGTTTTAATTACCTTTTTTATTATTATTTATGTAATTGCTCCGCGAATGTAATAGATTAATTAGGTTTTAAATTTCCGCATTTTATTTTCAGTCAAAATAATTCTGTATCCGTAAGAGCCGTGTAATAGTTAGGATTTCTATTTCCACACTTTAATTTCCGCAATTATAAATTGTTAGATGTATGCTAATAGGATTGTATGGAAAGAACATTTGAAAATTAAAACGGTGGATAACCTAAATGTGCAAATACAAATTAACTGAAAAAGCTCACTCGCACATGCTCAATCCTAGGGTTTACTCCACTTCGGTTGCCTTTGGTTAAACGGTCATGAAGTATAGGGTCTGTTAGTGGTCGTCCTCTAGCCCCGAAAGATCTCAAATGACCCATTCGGATGTTGCCTTAGAAACAGATCTTTAAGGCTTTAGGATGATTACTAACACCTCCTAACATTGCTTTTGTGACCGTATCTGTCCCTTCGAATGTCCCTAAAAACTCCAGCGACGATGCTACCTATTCCTTAATAATGGGATAGCATTGTCTAAAGGAAAATGAACAAACTTTTTTTTTCCGAGTAGGTAGGTTAACTCTTAAGTACTTGCTCAAACAAACTTTTCACACCAACACCTTTCAAAACCATTTTCAAAAACACTTCGTCACATCCTTGAAGTCTAATACAAGGGTTATCACGAAGTAAACTTTTTCAAAACAAGCACACACACAAGCAATTTTAAAAATGAGCAAGTACCTAAGAGCCCATGGAAAACCATGGATAGAAAGGGTTCTAACACCTTCCCTTTCTATAATCTACCCCCCGTACTCAGAAGTATTCTCGAAAAAGGGTTTTTCTGTTCTTTTTCCTTTTCCTTAGTTGGATGAAATAAAAGTCGATGGCGACTCTTGCTTACCGCGACATTTGCGAACAAAAAACACAAACCAGTATTAACAATCGGTTCTGCCACCGTATCACAGTGCTGGATCTTGAATTGCACGCATAATGCGGTGATCATAGTATTGTTGAGATTTGTACAATTATCTGTGATGATTCTTTCTGAAAAACCGTACTGATAGATAAGATTCTGTTTAATAAATCGGGCCACAACATTCTTGGTGACAGAAGCGAAGGAAGCTGCCTCAACCCACTTTGTGAAGTAATCAATGGAAACCAAGAAGAAATGGTGTCCATTAGAAGCTATAGGTTTCATCTCTCCAATCATGTCAATGGCCCACATTGCGAATGGCCAAGGAGCAGTCAGGATGTTTAGAGGAACTGGAGGCACATGTACCTTGTCATCATAGATCTGACACTTATGACAGGTTCGCGAATGTTGATGACAATCTGTTTCCATGGTGGATCAATAGTATCATGCCCGTAGGATATTTTTAGCCATCGTGTGCCCACTAGAATGGGTGCCAAAGGTACCTTTGTATAAATCACCCATGATCTTTTCTGCCTCGCTCTTATCTATGCACCAAAGCAAAGTAGAGTCATGGTTGCGCTTATAGAGAATCCCATTACTGAGGAAGAACTTAGTAGAGAATCTTCTTTGGAATTTCTTGTCATTGACTAAAGCTCCCTCTGGATATTCTTGAGCCTCGAGATATCTCTTAATTTCATGGAACCAAGGCTTGTCCACTACTTCATCAGTATCGATCTCGTGACAGTAAGCTGGTTCGTCCATCCTCTCAATGGTGATCTGCGGAGCCTCATTATCCCACTTGATTTTGAACATGGATGACATAGTTGCTAGCGCGTCTGCTAGTTGATTTTCCTCTCATGGAAAATGCTCAAAGGTAATTTCTTCAAAATGCGGGATTAATTTCAACACATGTTCTTTGTAAGGGATGAGATTAGGATGCTTTGTGTCACATTCTCCTTTGATCTGACTGATGACTAAGGCCTAATCTCCAAATGCACTTAAGGACTTGATCCCCAAATCTATGCAGCCTTGAGACCTATAATACACGCTTCATATTCCGCCATATTATTGGTACAGTTGAAACACAATCTAGCAGTAAAGGGAGTATGGAATCCTTCAGGGGATATGATCACAACGCCTATGCCATTTCCGAGTGCATTGGAAGCTCCGTCAAAAACCAAGGTCCATCGGGATCCTTGGTTCGGTCCGTCATACGGTCAGAGTTCTTCACAATTGTTTACCACCATGATGTATTCATCTGGAAATTCGAAATTCATGGATTAATAGTCATCCATATCCTGATGAGCAAGATGATTGGCTAACATATTTCCTTTTATTGCTTTCTGGGTAGTGTATTGAATTCCGTATTCAGTCAAAACCATCTACGATCTTGCTATTCTTCCAGAGAGAGCGGGCTTCTCGAATATGTATTTAATTGGGCCCATCTTGGATATTAATAAGGTAGTATGGGTCAACATATACTGTCTTAGCCGGCGAGAAGCCCATGCCAGAGTGCAACAAGTTTTCTCGAGCAGTGAATATCTGGTTTCAAAGTCGGTAAACTTTTTGCTCAGGTAGTATATTGCATGCTCTTTTCGGCCAGACTCATCATATTTCCCCAGCACACACCCTATTGAATTTTCCAAGACAGTTAGATACATGATCAAAGGTCTTCCCTCGACTGGAGGCATCAAAACGGGAGGCTCTTGGAGGTATTCTTTGATCCTGTCGAAGGTAGCCTGGCAGTCGTCGTTCCATTCCAACACTTGATCTTTCTTCAATAATTTGAAGATTGGTTCACAAGTAGCGGTTAGATGGGAAATGAAACAGACGATGTAGTTTAGCCGTCCTAAGAATCCCCTAACTTACTTCTTAGTGTGAGGAGAAGGCATTTCTTGTATTGATTTTACCTTTGTAGGATCCACTTCGATACATTTGCCACTGAGAATGAAGCCTAATAGCTTGTTGGAACTCACTCCAAAAGTGCATTCATTCGAGTTCAACCTTAGTTTGTATTTCTTCAGTCTTTCAAACAGTTTATGTAGATGTTCAAGGTGTTCCTCTTCAATTTGAGATTTGGCTATCATGTCATCCACATATACCTCTATTTCGTGATGGATCATGTCGTGAAATAGAGCTACCATGGCATGCTGATAGGTTTCCCCAGCATTTTTCAAACCGAATGGCATGACCTTGTAATAGAATGTGCCACATTTCGTGACGAAGATAGTTTTTTCGATATCCTCAGGTGCCATTTTGATTTGGTTGTATTCGAAGAAACCGTCCATAAAGGAAAATACTTTATGTTGTGCGATGTTGTCAACCAAAATTTCAATGTGGGGAAGCAGGAAGTCATCCTCGGGGCTTGCCCTATTCAAGTCTCTGTAGTCCATACACATACGTACCTTACCTTCCTTTTTAGGAACTGGAACAACATTAGCGACCCATTGTGGATAGGAGGTGACAACTAAGAATCCAACATTGAACTGCTTCATGACTTCAGTCTTGATTTTCTCTGACATATCTGGCCTCAAACGAAGAACTTTCTATTTTACCGAAGGGCTGTTTTCTTTTGTCGGAAAACGATGGACCATGATGTCGGTGTCGAGTCCTGGCATGTCTTCGTATGACCAGGAAAAGACCTCAACATAGTCATGTAGTAACTGAATTAAGCACTTCTTGACACTAAGCTCCAGGTTGGCACCTATCTTGACTTCTTTTTTGTCCTCTTCAGTACCTAGGTTAAATGTTTCCACTGGCTCTTCGTGGCGTTATATGGTCCTTTGTTGTTGTTGAAATAACCTAGCTAACTTTCCTGGTCCTCACAATCTTCCTCACCTTCGTCTTTGGTTTGGTAGATCGGATTTTCAAAGTCATGATAGGCCATAGCAGAATCGTTACCCATGGGATCCTGAGTGGATGTGGATCTGCATTTTGATATGTGAGTGTGTGTAAGAGCATAGCTATCTTTGAACAAATAAAAGGGTAGAAAAAAGAAGAACAAAGAGCATAAAATTTGCATGCAAAAAGTCCATGATTTATTGATGACATATGAAGATGAAGTAACAACCCTCACAAATAGACTGTTGTGTCTCGGGTAAGACACAAGGTTTTAAAGTCTAAATTGTTTAATTATTACAAATCTTGACAAAAATCGAAAGACAATTACTCTTGAAGAAAAGTAATAGGGACAAATTTTTTGGCTTCCAAATTGTTGAGTCCTCCTCTAACAGTTGGAAAAATCCACTCATCCAGGTCACAACTGCCATCACTGTCTTCCACTGTGTTGACTCCTTGATTGCTGATATGTAAAGGTGGCCCTCCTGCACGAGTTCATCGAACAGCTCTTTGGGCCTCTGAAGTAAAATCCAAACCAAATTTGTTGGACTTGTAAGAAATATCCGGAAGTTGAACCCAGATAGTGCATCCACCTTCATCAATCATTACTCTAGCATCCTTCAAAGAGGCCATTTTCAATGGCGGTTTGGTAACTTTTGGAGTCTTAGTAGTAGTCTTGGTTGCCGCAACTGTTTGTGGGACCTCCTCGAAATGCTGACATGGAGTTTAAATGAACTCACCATCCATTTCCACGTACCTAAAAGAGTTCAGGTGGATGACCATATATTCCTCCTCTCCATGGACAATGATGATTTTTCCCTTGATTGGGTACTTCAACATCTGATGTAATGTAGAGGTGACGACACCAGCGCCATGAATCCAAGGTCGGCCCAATAAATAGGAATATGAAGGGCGGATATCCATCACGTAGAAAGTTGAATCAAAGGTATGAGTTCCAACTTTTATAGGGATGTCAACTTCTCTGTGCACTGTCCTCTTAGAACCATCAAAGGCCCTCACTACAATGTTGCTAGGCTTTAAAGAGAGTCCCTCGCAGTCTAGCCGATCAAGAGAATTTTTGGGCAAGACATTCAACAATGAGCCCGTATCCACCAGAATGTGGGCTAGTGTAGTGCCCCTGCACTCAATGGAGACGTGCAAGGCATCGTTGTGTTTCATTACTTTGGGATTCAAGTCAGCGTCAGAAAAGCCCAATTCGTTACCAGCAGTTAGATTGGCCACACAATTTCCAAATTGGTCAATGGAAGTCTCTTGGGGAATGTCGGCGGTCTTTAGAAACTTTACCAGGGCTTTGGCATGAGCCTCAAAACACAAAAGCAAAGCCAACATTGATATTTTCAATGGGGTTTGTCCCAACTGTTCCACGATGTTGTAGTCACTTTTCTTTATTATTTTTAGTATCTCCTCTATCTCCTTTCTAGAAGCTTCAGGAATATCTTCTGGATGCGCCTTCGTCTGGATAGGCTCAGATAACAAATCCTTGCCCCTTGTCTTGGCAGCAAGGATAACAGTAGGACTGTCAATAGGAGTATTACTGGAAATGCTGGTAGGAGCGGTGGCGTGAACAATTACAGGAGTAGCAATGGTCCTTGGAGAGATCTCAGGTGAGAAGATTCTTCCACTTCTTATTACCTTACTGGTCCCAGCAATATTGACGGTGTCAGGATCAGTGTCTTTCACAACTTTGTCTTGGATAGTCAACAGATCTTGCTTGACACCGTAGTAATAGACGTCAGCCCCGTAGTTTTAGGGAACAACTTTATCTGAAGAGTATGGTATTGGCCTTGGCATGGTGATGATTAGGGGAGCAGACTTTGGAACAGATGTAATCCTAACGGGTCTTTTGGTGGAGACCCTGGGAGTATTGTCGGAAATGGTGATTATTGAGACATCTTCACATGAATTTCTGATAAGAGGAACTTTTTCAAACATGATTTCTTTGTTAGCCATCAGGCGTTAGACGCCTATCTTCAGTAACAAACAACCATCTGGTAGAGACATGCATAAGGGACAACTTTCATCACAGCCCGGGAACATACCGGCTTGCAATAGATTCTGTTTAATAGTCAAAAGAGGAGTAGTTAAGTCATTCACGGAGGAAACAAAACAATCATCATCGATAGCATTGACACCTTGATCGTGTTTGGGCATTGGCGCCATTATCACATTAGGTGTTTATGGGGCATCAAACTAAAATTATTTTGCCTCAATAAGGTCTTGTATCTTATTCTTCAAGGCCCAACAATCATTGGTATCATGCCCCGAGCTTTCAGAATGATAGGCATATTGGGCATTCGGGTTGTAGCAAGGAGAAGCTGTATTGGGATTCTTGGGAGCTTCCTTTAGGGTCACCATATTGAACTTCAAAAGATGAGACAAAACTTTAGACATGGTCATGTTGATTCGGGAGAATTGTCTCATGGGTGCATCTGGCCTGCGTTGATAATTTCTCTGCTGATTTGGTGTAGGATTAGAAATTATAACAACCTCTACCATCGGGAGACGTTCAATTTTATTTTGATTCCTATGGTCATATGTGTTGTACCCCCAAATTTGCCCTCCCTTTTTCATAAGAAAATCACAACCCTAGGGTTTTCTCTTATTTTTAAGATTGGCTCAGGAATCGATCAAACAGACTTTTCTTTGGCAGTAAATCAAGAATCAGGGTTTCTCTCCCATTTCTCAGAAGAAATTGAATCCACAAAAATTCAGTTCACTGTTACATTGTTTTCTCACCTTTTAAAACCTACTGAAAGATTATTGGTTATTCTCAAGGCTTGATTATTCTGGGATAAGAGATAGGAGCTGAAACTGTCTAATCCAGGTTAACCAGGTAATGTGCATCTGTTAAGACATCTGCTTGTTAATAGAATGAAATGTTTGCCAGTTAATGGAATGCTTGCTTGTTTGGAATACAATGCGTACTATGATTAGAATGTTGTTGCAAAGTTATGAGATTGCAAAGTCCTTGGGATTACTTGGAATTTAAGTTATCTGTATTAAAAATATTGGAATGCAATTTCAATTATTTTTATCTGAGAATCTTAAAGGTTTAAGTGAAGATGCAGAGAAAAAAGTTGCAAATTGTTTTCAGTAGAAGAGTTTTATTGGATAAAGACTTTTTTTTATTTCATTGCAAATGTTGTTACAAAAATAGTTTATTGTTCGAATATTATACGTTTTACAAACTTATAGTATTTAAAGAATAAATTATTACAATGAATAAATAAATCTAAGCCTAAGCCTCCTAAACTCCATTGCTCCCATGCCCAAGGTCCCTTGCTTCCTCTACTTCCTTTATCGTCCAAGTTTGCATTCACCTGAAAAAGATAAAAGGAAAAATTAGTACAGTTAATTGAAAAGAATTTTCAATTAGAAAAAGAAAGGAAAAAAGTCATCATTAAAGTTTGCCGCCCGGAATCAGAATGCTGTTTTTTTTTCTCTTTGCAAATCACAAGAAGATTGCTCTTCTTGGTTCACAAAGAGAAAAGTAAAAGATAAAAAAATACAAGCATACAAGAGCAATTGGTTCAAATGCAAAAAATGGGCCATGTTGTACAAAAGTAAGGTACAAGGCAAGCATAGAAAGACATGCTGCATACAAAGCAAACTTGCAGCAAAACTATGCCAAACTGAATACAAACTGCAATAACCAAACTAAATGCAACAAGGTGCCAAAACTATCAAACTAAGCATGGCAAACCCAAACCAGATGCAAACTGTCAAGGCAAAAGTACATAATGCAGAAAGTACAGCAAAAGCAGGCAAATACAGCAGAAGGAAAACCAATTGACAAGCCAAGAGTTTGTCATAGCTGTCATCATGTTCCAGGCCTAGGCAACTTTTCAGAATATAAAATAATAAGCAAAAAGTGCTTATTTGAGAGAGGGAGAAAGAGAGGACCTTTGGTGAAAAGTTTGCAGTTTGGCTAAAGCAGGCTGTCTCAAGTTATCAAAGACAAAATAGCAAAAGGATATAAAACTATCTAACTGCATAAACAGCAATGAGAGAAAAATACTTGGCAAAAAACCCAAAACAAACTCCAAAACCTGTTAACAAGCTGTAGCAAACAGCCAAACAATTTCAAGCTCAAGCCTGCTAGCAACAAACTGTACGCCTAAAAAACCTGCAGCAAAAATCACACAACCTGAACAAAAGCCAAGCCTGTAAAAACTACTCAAACTGAACAAGCTTGCCCCAAACAAAACCTCCCAAAAACCCGCTGCTAACAAAGTACCTCAAGCCTGCAACAGCTTGGAAACAAAAACAAACAGCAAACCTGTTATCAAAATCATACAAACTGTAACAAGCCAAGCTTGCTCAAACAGTTTCAAGCTCAAGCCTGCAAAGCTAACAAATCATCAAGCCTGCTATCAAGCTAACAAATCATCAAGCCTTCTACCAAACAAACCATCAACAAACAGGGTTTCATAAGCTTGTAACAAACTTCATCATCAACCAAATCTCAACAAGAAGCAACCACAAAAATCAGTTTCATAAACAACAATCACAAATAAGCAACCACAAAAAACTGTTTCAGAGGATTTTCTCATCATCATCTTTAACATTCCAAGAGAAGAGGAAGAGCAGTTCAGAAGCAAAAGCAAAAGTTTCAGAACCATGTCATCATAAATAATAATATCAGAAGTTTTCAGAACATTTCATCATCAAACATCACATTCAAAATCAACAAAGAATAATAAGCTTCAGACATTTGTCATCACCAACAACAAAATCAAACCAACACAGTTTCAGAAGCTATTAATCACTAACAACAACAAATTTCATATTCATCATCAATGTACAGAAGAGAGGAAAGGATTTCAGAATAGCCATCATCATCAATATCAAAGAGAAAGGAAAAGAGTCTTAGAAGTTTCAGAAAAAAGTTCATCATCAACATTCAAGGTGCTAAAGGGACGAAAGAGTTACCAACAAAGCAAATGCGCGGCCATCATCTCATCTTCCTCCGCCCCGGTCACCAAGGAGGTGCCACCAATCCCAACTCTCTCCCTCCATTTTTTCAAAAACAAATCTCTCAAGGTATGATTTTCTCAAACCTCTACTGCATATCAAACACATAAACACCATGGATTAAAACAATGTAACATGCAGAATCAAACAAACAACGAAACTGTAAAAACCCTAAAAGACAAGAAATGAATCGTACCGTTCAAACAAATGTTGGGTCGTTACAAAGAGGATAGAGAGTGAGAGGGGGCGGCGTTCCGGTAGCTAGGGTTAGGAAGAATATCAGATTTTGTTTGAGAAAGATGAAAAGATGAAGAAGAGAGTGAAAGAACGGAGCCACTGTGAACACAATGACACTAACCTTAATCCTTTCAAACCCTAACAAAAACTGTGTGAATTTTACACTGGGCCTTCGCCCCAAACATTTCCACAAGCCCACAACATTTTTCTAAGCACGCACCCCCTTCCATCTTGATTTCTGTTTTTGTTCTTCTTCATTTTCATTTGGGCCACAATGATCCCAAGCCCATCCCTTTTTATTTTCTTTTCCTTTTATTAAACAAATGTTTTTAATTAACCCATTTTAATTGATTTGTTTTTATTTCATTAATTTGTTTTATTTTGTTGATAATAATACTAGTAAGATTTATTTTTTAAAATTAACTTTATTGTTTTCTTTTATTAATTGATTTTGTGTCATAATAAAAATACAAAAAAAATACTAGAATCTTTGTTTAATTAATCTTTTCTTTTAAACTTTTCTTTACATAATTCCTAAAACACAAAAATAATAATAATACTTAATCTTTATTTTTTTAGAGTGGATTTTATTTATTTATTTTTAAGTCAATAAATACATGCATTTCATAATTTATTAATTCTCTTTATTTTTATGTTTTGTTATAACTTTATATTTGAACTGCGACGATTCGATTTAGTTGTAACACATAATATTGGGAAATTATTATTCTTGTGAGACTTATCCCAATTTGTAAATAATTGTACCCCCATCCCCAGATACTTTTGTAATAGCTTAGAATTTAATTCTGGCACTTTACGCATTCAAATATGCCATGACTAGAGATTAGGGTTTGTATGCGAAAATCTAAAATCAATCGCTAGATGACCTAATACAAGACTTGAATGCATGAAAATTGACAAACACAATGCACACTTGCACCTCTAGGATAACTGTTGTACCCCAAAATTTTCCCTCCCATATTCTTCAAGGTTTATCAAGAATCGTCCTCAAATGGTTCAAGACTACTCAAGGGTTGCACAGTCCAAATGCCTCCTAAGTCAGTCAAAATTAGGGTTTTGGTTCCTTCAAAGAATTTGAGGTTTGCAGTGGTCCAAACAAGTCTCATAGGCCTATACACATTGTCAAGCATCTACATGCCAAGTTTCAAGGCTCACAGGGTCAAGTTGCACAGTCAAAAGTCCCATTTGCTTCACAGTCAACTATAGGGGTAAAATGGTCATTCTACAGTCAAAAGTCAGAATTTTTGGTCAACATCTTATTTTGAAGCCAAAATCATCATTTGATCAAGTCTTGATCATGATTCCACAAGCATGGCTCAAAAATCATGAAGATGCAAACGTTTCTATTTTTGGACAGCTGAAAAGTCAACTGTAAATTGACCAGGGCATAACTTTTTCATGGTTCATCAGAAAAATCCCATCCAATGCTCATTTTGAAGGGGAGGACATTTCCTACAACTCATATTCACATTCCAAGTCCAATAAATGCTCTCATAAAAAGTTATCAATTTCTACATTATAGGTCAATTTTAAAAGTCAACAAAAATGCACTTTAAGTCAAAGACCATAACTTGAGATTGGTAAATCAAAATGACATGGGACCAAAGGCATTGGTTAGAGGACTTCAAGAACTTTCCAAAATGTCCAAGAACATGTTCATATGATAAAAATTGAGCAAGATATGCATTGGAGAAGTTGGGAAATTTTTGGGAATTTGCAAAAGTCAACTTTGCCTCAAACACCTTGTTTTTGCTAATGGGCCCCAAATTCCTTCTTGAATCTTTAACCAAGGCTTATGCACGACCCATTGAGATTAAATTGAATTACTTTCTTATTTTTATTAATTATTTGGATTTTTAATTGATTATTAATTCATTTAATTGTAGGAAAATACCAAGATATGTTTTTTCAAATCTTTTGTGAAGCAAATAAACTCAGGGCAAGCTGGCAAATATGTGCATCAATCAAAGAGACAAAAATATCCATGTTTGGTAAGTTTTGTCAATCAAAAAGATTGAGAATTATTTGATTTCCAGTCAAATATTGAAACTTCAATACAATGGATTTCTTGGCAAGATTGTACCCTAATTCAGTTATACTATATATGCTGAACCTAACCCTAATGCCATTCACGTGAGAACTGTTGTCAAAAGCCATAAACCAATTCCAAAAATTCAAGAAAATTTGAAAACTGAATTCCACGTTCTAGCACAATTCAAAGCCTTAGAGCGATTCAAACACATTGCTAGCATTCCCAGGAACAAATTGGAATCAAAATCAAGCCTTAACACTCAAAGAACGCGCAAGAACAGTCACACGGTTTGGTTATTTTTTTCATAATCGTAATTCAATATTCATGCATTATTAATGAGATTTTTTGTGTGTATTGGATTGCTAGAACCTCTCTGAAGCTAATGGCATAGGTGAATTGCATTATGGAGCCCTGAATCACAAACC
This sequence comes from Vicia faba, assembly GCA_948472305.1. Lineage (NCBI taxonomy): Eukaryota > Viridiplantae > Streptophyta > Magnoliopsida > Fabales > Fabaceae > Vicia > Vicia faba. The sequence goes on along the minus strand of OX451737.1, from coordinate 1,268,059,740 downwards.
ACCATGGATGAATTTTAGGGTTTTCAAGCTCTTAAATTGGGGGTTTGTCATATAGGAAAAATTAGGCTTTAAAAGACCCATGGTTGAAACCGTCTGAATGAGACGAAGACACTGAGACCCTCGCGATGAATTTATATTAACCATGTGCCTAATCGCTATTATCCCTCAAGCTGTTTAGTGGGGGTTAAAAAACCCCGTTATTTGATTTGTTTTGCAGGTATTCATTGGAGACGATGATGAGGTGTCAACGCATGGGTGGCTCATTCAAAACACGCGCGCTTCTTTTTTTCTTTTTCAGCATGTGACTTCTTTTGTTATATTATAATTGTTTCTTATTACATTAACAAAAGCTTGCAATTGGCTGAGCGGTTGGAGGAAACGTGCAAAGTGCTTTGGGACCTGGGTTCGATTCCCAGGTCCACCCAAATTTCCATATTATTTTGTTTAACGTGATTGCATGCAGGCTTCATGAAAGGCTCTACCATGCGCTCCCAGCAACATCATGCCATGTGTCCACAATCCTCAATCCAATGGTCAAAGGGTGAAGATCATGGTGCTCATGAGTCAATGCATATCTGGACGATTCAAGAAAGTCAAACGTGGCCTGATTCTTAATGGGCCAGAATTTCTAAACTCACCTCCACATGGGTCCATCAACCCCCATGGTTTACCATTCTTTCTTTTTATTTTCTTTTTCCTTTTAATTCTTTTAATTATTATATTTATTATTATTAACTAACAAATTATTTTTATAATAAATTCAGATAATCAAAAGATGTAAATATTTTTATTGTTTATTATTTTTACTATTAATTATTATTTTTGTAAATAAATATGGTTAATTAATTTAGTCTTTTTAAAATTAGGTCAACTTTAATTTTTTCTCAATAACTTAAAATAGATTAGACTTAGGGTTTTTCTTTTGACACTTTTAATTTCTTTTTTTATTTTATTTCATTAAAACATTAAAAAACACAAAAAAATACTTTTTCTTTAATTAATTAATTAATTAATTAGTAAATTAGGTTTAATAGTTAATTAAATGCAAAGGACCAAAACTCATGCTTTCTCAAAGAGGGTCAAAACCCTAAGGACGTCCTGATTCGATTCTTTTACGCGCGTTATCTTATTTCGATTATATTTTTGTATCTGTTTCCGAGGATGTAATAGTTAATTAGGCTTTTACCGCTTTCTTTACTTTTCTCGTATTTATTTCCAAACAGGTTTTTGTTTTTGGCGATGTATAGACCCGCGCCTTGTAATAGCGTAGCTTTACCTTTCCGCGATTTATTTTCCGCACTCTTAACTGTTAATATGCATGAAAGACTTGTATGAATAATAAAACTAATCCATAGCTCACAAATGCATGATCAAAGATAAACATAAATTGAAACAACACACATGCACATGCCACTCCTAGGGTACGCCTCACTCGGTTTCCTCGAACGTGGTCGTCAAGTATAGGGTGTTTTAGAGGTTGTCATCCTGTCTAAAGATCCAGTTGCCTCGAAATGGTTGCCTCGGATAAAAGGATCTAGGACATTAGGGTTACCGCTAAGGCGTCCTACTATTGCTTCGGTGACTACACATGTCCCTAATAATCGAATTGACCCGAATACCCCCAACGACGGTGCTTCCTACTTCTCAATAGTGGGATAGTACTTTCTTAAGGACTCTTACACAGCCTAATTCCTTAGAGTAGGTAGATTTCTCCTGGGTACTTGCTCTCTCAAACAAACAAAAATACTTTTCGCACCTACACTTTCAAAAAGTTTTCAAACAAAACATTTCATACACTCTTGAGGACAGGTACAAGAGTTACTTAGAAATTTTTCAAACGAAACTTTTTTCAAAACCCACACACACTTGAAAAGCAAACAATCTTTTGAAAACATAGAGTGAGCAAGTACCTAAGATCCCGTGGATAACCACGGATAGAAAGGATGCTAACACCTTCCCTTTCTATAAATCTACCTCCCGAACCGAGAGACATCTCGAAAAAGGAATTTTGCTGTGCTTTTGTCCTTTCCATGTTGGAGAACATAAAAGACGGTGGCGACTCTTGCTTACCGCGACATTTCGCGAACCAGTTTAAAAAACAGTCATTTCTATTTCCACCGATCACAGAACTGGCGACTCTGCTGGGGACACTTATAAAAGTGAGGTATACCTTAGGATTAGACCACTCTTATGTTTTCAATTGCCTGTTTTGATTGCTTTAATATTGTGGGCCTGTTTTGGGAGTTTCATAGATCCTAACCCGGATCTGGGAGATACCTTTTAGGTAGTAACAAACTGTGAGGGAACTGTGCGGGGTATACCGACACGGTTGAAGCAGTTGCTACGTTGATGTGGCACTTTGGTGAGTACCGATAACCCTTGAGTCAAGTCAAGGAGAGTACGGGGCCGCCGCGTGGTGTCATGAAGCATCAACTGACCTTAGGAACCTTACTTGACCATCCTGGCCTCTTTAGGGGTAGTGAGATGACCGACTTTGGTGCAGTCCGAAGTTGGTAGATACTCAATACTACACTCATTGAGGGTTGTTTTCTTGGAATATTTTGATCACCAGTTCAGTGGCTAAATCAAAACAATGCACAGAAAACAACCCAATGATATTGAGACCCTTAGAACCCGGTTACTTTTGATAGGACAGGTTTTGAACCCACTAACTTCAAGAGGGTAGTACCTAGACCTCATGCTGGCCTAAACTCTAAGGGCTGTCTGGTGTGAATTGTGTGCCTTATCATGTTTGCTTTTTGTGGATACTTGTGGTGTGTTTTTATCATAACATCATAACATCATAAAGCATCATATGCATTTACTAACCACTTCAAGGGTTCGAATCTTCATCTTTTTCTTGTTTTGTAGGACATGGAAACTATCCGCAGAAAGACAATCCAGGTCAACCTTTTAAGGATCCATCCTCAGCTTAAGGATCTTACATCCAGGATTCCCGAGAACTCTTCCTTCAGTGAAAGGCATGGTAGACTCATCAGCTTGGTCAACACCAACATTGAAGAATGTGATACGGTGGGAGAACTAACTTGAGGTTTTGTGTTTGTTTTCGCACTTGTTCGGTTGAGCAAGAGTCGCCACCGACTTTTTATTTTATCCTAAAGGAAAGGTTAAAAAGCACAGGAAAAACCTTTTGAGATGTTTCGTGGGTTTGGGGGGTAGATTATGAAAAGGGAAGGTATTAGCACCCTTTTCATCCATGGTTATCCATGGGCTCTTAGTTACTTGTTTAGATCACTTGCCTTTGATTTTCAATTGTTTGAAATGGTGTATGTGTGTGTTTTGAAAAATGTTTTGAAAAAGATGCCTTGTCTTAGGCGACCGTTGTAATGACTCGTGTTTGAGTGTTTACAAAGGTGTGTATCTTTTCGAAAAGATGTTTCAAATGTTTTTGGAAGTTTGTTTTGAAAGTGTTTGTGGAATGTGGTTTTGAAAAGTAGGCAAGTGTTTTTTTAAGTTTGATCAAGTAACTAAGAGTTTGTCTACCCCTAAATTTACTCAAAGGTTTTTCTCATGTTTTAACCCTTTTAACAATTTTGTTCCACCATTGTATTTGGTGGACAATCTTGCGTTTAGGATGTTTAACGGGACAGGCGCAGGTCATCGTATGGACCATGAATGCAATGGTGCCAAGTGTCTTTGGCAATTTTGCTTGAAGGGACTATGATCATTTTTGATTAGGCAACTTTCGAAAGCGTCATCGAGGGACTTATGATCATTTGAATTGTTTTGCCAAAGAAACTCGACGTGCAAGCATGGCCCATTTTGGAAGGCAACAAACGGGATTACCCTAGGGGTGCAAGTGTGATTGTGTATTGATTTCATGTATTTGTCTTGTATTAGGTTATCTAGTGTTTGATTTTATGTACATACAAACCCTAGGTCTAACCATGGTATATTTGAAAGCGATAAATTGCGGGAATTTAAAGTCTACGCTATTACAAATAAGTATCCGGGAGTGGGGGTACAAGTATACAAATGGGGATGAGACTTATTGGGAGAGTAATGTCCAAATAATTTACAACCAAATCGAATTGCGCAAATGTAAAAAAAGTATCAATGTACAGGATAAGCAAATGTAAATGTATCAATGTATTTGTGTATTGTAAATTTGTAAGTGTATGATTTATTTACAAGGTGAAAAATGTTAATTTAATAAGAAGAATTAAGTGTTTTGTTTATTTAATTGTATTTTCGTATTTTTGTTAATATGTACAAAACAAAATATTTTTAAGAGGAGAAAAGAATGTTTTAAGAAAATTAACATTTCATGTGTGAAGAAAAGATTTATCAAAAGAGTTTTCAGGATAAAATCTATTAATCTAATTATATTCGAATATTCATGTATATAAAAAGGGTTAAGATATTATTTAATTTATAAACAAAGGTAAATTATGCTATAAAAATAAAATCAAAGAGTTAATAAAAATTTGATGTAACAAATTATATGTTAATTTATTAAAAAAATAGATATGATATGGTAATAAAAAAGGGTATTAGTTAGAAAGAATAAAAACGGGCTTTAGTGTTTTAGGCCCAAGCTAAATAATCAGAATAATAGGAAAAAGGGGGGTGCATCCAGAAAAAACAAAATGGGCTTAGGCGCGTTGGACAGGGCAAGGCCCAAGTGATTGAGACAAACTTGTAAGGGTTCTCAAAGTTTCATTTCATTTGGATTTAGGGTTTGTGATACAGGGGCGCCGTTGTCGTTCGTCTTCGTCTTCGTCCTTCTCGCCATAGCCACTGAATAATCGTTCTTCCCTGCCTAGCCACCAGCGCCATCGCTACTTCCTCTCTCCTCCATGGATCATTCAGTGATGTTGTACAAGGTAGCGATTTCCGAGTCGTTCGCGTTAGGGTTTTAGTTCATATCTTGTATGTTTTAGTTCTGTTTCTGATTTCTTTTATGTTGTTGTTTGTGTTCTGATTGAGGTACATGAAAAGACAAAGATTAGGGATACTACCTTTGGTCCTTGGAGATGGAGAAGGACGGTAGCTTGGAGGCGCTTAGGACGGCTGAGGGCGGAGGAAGCGGTGCTGAGCTAGCTTGGAAACTCTGGTACTCGTATTTGCCTTTTAGATTGTTGGTTCAATGATGATGTTTGAGAACCTTAGGTTGATATCACTTCTTTTCTTCTTCTTATGTTGGCTTCGCTTATGCTTATTCTGAGTTGCCTCTGAATATTTATTTATTGCTGATATGCTTTCATCTGAGATGCTTCTTTATCTTCTTCTTCTTGTTGGCTTCTGAGTTGCCTGTGTACCCTGAGATGCTTCTTTATCTTCTTCTTCTTGTTGGCTTATGAGTCGCCTGTATGATGGCTTGATGCCTTTGATATGCTATTGAATGTGTTTGATGATGATATGTTTGCCCTGAATATGCTTGTTGGTATTGAGTATTGAATGCTATTGTGTTTGATTTGTGTGCTTTCCCAATGATGAAATCTTTCTGAGGGCTTGTGTTGGTTTGGAAGCTGGTTTTGGAAAGGGCTTGATGTTTAGAGGATGGTTAGGCTTTTGACAGGTTGGGCATTTCTGGTTCAAGGTTTGACACAGTTTGGCATGGTTATGTTGTTCAACAGGCTGGCTTATGTTTTTGACAGGTTGATAGCCTTTTGTGAGGTTTAAGCTTCAGTTTGTTTGAAGTTTATGGAGGCAGGCTTTTTGGCTTGTGAGAAGCAGGTTATGGCTTTTTGTTTACAGGTTAAGAGCTTTGGGGCTTTGTTTGACAGGGCCTGTAGAGGTTTTGAACTTTTTTGATTTTGAGGTGGTTTTAAGTTTGTGGAGATAGCTTGCAATCTCTTTTTTTTCTTACAGTTTGTGGTATTCTCCCTTTTTGATATCTCTGCCTTCTCTACTGATTTTAAGCATATTAAATATTGCTTAGATGTACTTATTCTGAAAAGGTAGCTGACCATAGGAAAATGATGTGATTTAACATGCTTGCTTGCAATAGTTGTTTTACTCTGCATACTTTTATCTCTTTCTCCAGCTTTCCTGCATCTTTGACAGCTTTTGGGTAACCTTTTGTACTTGTTGATGTTTTGATATCCTTTTGGCAGCTTGGATAGTTTCATTCAGTTTGCCCTTTTGACTTGGTTTAGGCCATTCAGTTTGGTTTACCTTTGGACTTTGTACTTGCACATGCTGTTTGTTTGGAAACTATACAGTTGGTTGACAAATTTGAATCATGAACTATGCAATATGTTTGACCATTTTGAATTTGTGCAATTACAACTTTTGTGCATTTCATGTCTTTTTCTTTTGCAAGCATTTTTCATCCCTCTTTGTGAACCGGGAGAAATCTCGTGATTTGCAGAGAGGGCGAACTGATTCCGGCCAGTTGCTTTTAATGATGATCTTTTTAACTGTCTACCTTTAATTATTTTATCTTCTTTGACTTTTCTTTTGTTTCTTGTTTTTTTTTGCAGATAAAATCAAATGAGCAGAGGGAGCATTGGATAGAAGATGAAGACTTAGGAATTAGGATGAAATTTTATTTCAATTTTTAATCATTGTAACCATTATTATCATGAATACTTTGTAAATAAATATTGTATTCAAATAACAATTGTAACAAATAATTAAAGATGAATAAAATCCAATCTTGATCAGTTAATTCTTTTTATTTCTCTTTCAAATGTTTATTTAATTGTTTATAATCCTTAAATTATAATAAAATGGAAATAAATCCCAATTATTCTAATCTTAGAATAAATAAACAATTGATAAACATTGTGGTCTTGACATCAATCAATAATAAACCCGACGCTTCAAATATCCAAAGCAATGCACAGTTAATGAAACAAAACGTCCACATGTCCTTTTTTTACCGATTAAATCCAAACACTACAAATTCTCAATCATCAGCCTTAGTCCATATCTCAGAGTAAATTGAAAAGAACTGTAGAATTAATTCTTTCTGAGAATGCACACACAAAAACCCTGATTCTTGATTAAATGTCAGAGAAGCGTTTTCCTGATCAAAACCTGAGCCAACTCAACCAAACCCTAAACAATCTGTTTGAACTGCTTTAAAATCAAAGAAAACCCTAAATTTTGTCTGACTGATGAGAAAAGTCTGTTTGACCGATTCTTGAGCCAGTCTGAAAAATCAGGAAAAGCCCAAAGCTGTGATTTCTTGTGGAAAAATACGAGGGTAAATTTTGGGGTACAACAGTTGCCCCTGTTCAATCTTCTTGAACCTGAAGAGTTAGATTGGGAAGTTTGCCTTTTGCGACTTGAAGGTAAAAGGAGATTGGACACTAGAGTGCCCAAAAATTTGCACTCGGTGACATGATGGTAGAGGGAATGGGCTTAAAGATGCCATTTGGTGATGGGCTTAAAGATGCCATCTAGGGATGTGACAGAACCTTGTCGGGGATGGGCTTATAGATGCCATTTGGAAGTGTAATGGATAGTTGTGGAGATGGGCTTACAGATGCCATCGGGAGGTGTGACGGAACTTTGTTGAGAATGGGCTTATAGATGCCATTTGGAATTGTGTGTCGATCGCGTAAGAGATTCCTTAGCGAGAATTTACGTACTTGAGAAAAAAAGATAATTTCCTGGCCTGTTACAGGGGTTGATCTTCAGTCTCTTCATGTAGACATGCCCTGGCTGGATACAGGTATCGAATCTACAATCGATTGCTCACAGATATGCCCTGGCTAGATACAGGAATCGAATCTGGAAATTATCGTCTACAGATATGCCCTGGCTGGATACAGGTATCGAATCCACAATTAGTTGCTCACAGATGTGCCCTGGCTAGATACAGGAATCGAATCTGGAACTTCAACAGGTTGTTTACAGACGTGCCCTGGCTGGATACAGGTGTCAAATCTAGAAACTCTTCATGCAGACGTGCCCTGGCTGGATACAGGTATCAAATCTACAATCAATCACTCACAGATGTGCCCTGGCTAGATACAGGTGTCGAATATGGAAATTGTCGTCTACAGATGTGCCCTGGCTGGATACAGGAATCGGATCTGGAATTTGCAAATGGTTGTTAGAGATAGCTTTCCTGGCTGGATACAGGTGTCGACCTCTGACCTGAGAATGAAAGATAATTTCCTGACCTGTTACAGGGGTTGATCTTCAAACTCTTCATGTAGATATGCCCTGGCTAGATACAGGAGTCGAATCCATAATCAATCGCTCACAGATATGCCCTGGCTAGATACAGGAATCGAATCTGGAATTGCGATAGTTGATAGTAATCATCTTTGGATTGAACTTTTCCTGAAAAGGCAAAACATTAGTTGTATGCAATGTCATGATGTATGAGATGCATGATGTTATGATGTTTTAAAATGAGATAGTGTTGTATGCACTTTATCATGTATGTATGAAATGTGAAACGTCTATGAATGTATTTTCGTCTAGGAAAATTAATCCTTGACGAGTGCCGGGAATTTGTGGAATCCTGGGCTGATGTTTGAAGAGTGGAGTTCTTCGTTTCCGCTGGGGATGATGGTTGCAAGAATAAATCGGTAGGAGAAGATGACTCTGTTGGGGAATGAACTTGTTGGAGAGATTACTCTGCGGGGAATAACTCTGAGGGGAATAAAATAGGTGAAGAGATTACTCTGCGGGGTATTACTCTGTGGGAAGAGATACTTCGTTGAGGTTTTGATGAGAGCTCCGCTGGGGATTCCACTGATAAGTTATGTTGGAGAATTTTGATGAACTCCGCTGGGGATAAAAGACTCTTGACTGCTGAGGGGAATTAGATTCTGTAAGGCTCTCTGGTCGGGGATTACAAGAATCTTTTGAGTTTGAGAAAGAACCGGTGTGGGGTTTCCTGATGATGAGTTCGTGTAAAACTACATCTTTCAACAGGTGATGAAGGAATTGTTGAACACTTTTGACATTCGAATGCCCCAAGTGGTAATGAAAGAGACTCTTTATGTAGATAATTTCATGGCTTGTTACAGGTGTTGATCCACAATCAGTCGTCCATAGATATTTTCCTGGCTTGTTACAGGTATTAATCTGGAACTTAAGAAAAGTTGGTCAAGGAGATATTGTCCTGGCTTGTTACAGGTGTTGATCTCTGACCTGAGAAAGAAAGATGGTTCCCTGGCTTGTTACAGGTGTTGATCTTCAATCTCTTCATGTAGATAATTTTCTGGCTTGTTACAGGTGTTAATCCACAATCAGTCGTTCACAGATATGCCCTGACTTGTTACAGGTATTAATCTGGAACTTAAGAAAAGTTGGTCAAGGAGATATTGTCCTGGCTTGTTACAGGTGTTGATCTCTGACCTGAGAAAGAAAGATGGTTCCCTGGCTTGTTACAGGTGTTGATCTTCAATCTCTTCATGTAGATGATTTCCTGGCTTGTTACAGGTGTTAATCCATAATCAGTCGTTCACATATATGCCCTGGCTAGATACAGGTATCGAATCTGGAACTTTTTGAAAGGTGACAGAAAGGCAACCGTGTCTGGAGCATATCTGGACTGTATCTTCCAACAGGTGATGAAGGAATTGTTGAACACTTTTGACATTCGAATGCCCCAAGTGGTGATAAAGGAGACTTGCCCCAAGTTCACTGAACTTTTGAGAGATTTGTTGAAATCTTGACTGGACTGCCCCAGGTTAACTGAACTTTGAAAGATTTGTTGGACCTTTACTGGACTGCCCCAGGTTAATTGGATGGTGACATGTCGTTCCCCTGGTTGATAGGATACTTGTCGTTGGAAGTGTCATCCTTTTGAAATGATTTTACTCACTGAGAGAGTTTTCGTTCCTCCAAACATTCGCCGTATGAATTTCTTCGCTGTCAAACAAGTAGCCAAATGCAAACAGTGATATTCAAGCAATGCAAAGTTTATGTTTGTCTTGAAGTTTTGAAAAATGCGTTTTTTAGCAGAAAACTTTTTCCTTTATAAGACAAATCAACACAAGATTGAGAGCAAAACCTTACAGGAGTCAGGATACCTTTTGAACAGTATGCTTTCGAACTAACCCAAGCTTCAATTAGGACTTTTGAAGGGTTGCAAAGTGGCTTGGTTCACGGTTTAAGAAACAAAGGATAAAGGCTCAAAGTATAATTGTACCCACCCGCTCTTCGTGATGTTCTTCAATCCTAAGCTCAGTTAATTGTGCGTCGTACTTTATTCGAGCTTGGAACGACTTTTGGGTGATGGCTCACCAATTGAACTTGGGAGACATTCATCATCTCCTTTTTCTTTTTCAACATTTTTCATGTTGTTGAGGATTTGTAATGACCTCTCTATTTTGATTTTGATTTGTTATCCCTGACTTTTGCCTGACTGTCTCTGTTTTCTAGATCACAGTCAACGGGATGCCCCAACTTTCTTAAGCCTCCTTCACAGGTTTTGACTTAGTGGGCTTTTATCTTTTTGAGAGATTGAATGCCTATGTGATAGGGACCCATCACTGTCTTTTGATTCCAGAGGAATGAAGTTCTTGTCATTCGTTGTGTTACGAACTGAGAGTTTGCGACTTCAATGCACACTTTTTTTTAATTAACTGAGAGACTACCCTGCCCCAGGTTTATATCAAAGGTTTTGATTGTTTAGAACAAAAAACTCCTACTTCTTTGGCTCGAAGGGGTTGACTAGGGATTATCTTCCTTATAACTCCAACGTTTGGGAATTGAAAGAAATGCCTGTACATCATCAGCGAGGTCTGTTCAAAAGCATACTGTAAATGTCGTGGTATCGTTTTCGTCATCCTCCCTCTAAAGGCTTGCAGTTTTTTTATCAAGAGTCAAATATCATAAAGAAAAGCATAAGAGTAGTGAAAACGAATGGATGAATTCAAGACAAACATATGCCATGCATTAATGAAACAGAGTTTAACATCAACAGATAATTATTTGAATAACAAAAGAAATTACAACTTTGAAAATTCAAATGAAGCAAAAGTCTTTCAGTTTGAGCTTTGTCACTTCAGGTGGAGAAACCCTTAACGGAAGATTTTCATCTCGCCGTCTGGCATGAACCTCAACACTCCAACGTCGATCAGATCTTGAATCTTGTTCTTCAAGGCCCAACAGTCGTCGGTGTCATGTCCCGGGCTATAGGAGTGGTAAACACAAAATGCGTCGGGATGATAGTTAGGAGCGGAGGTATTGGGCTTCCGAATAGGATCCCTCAAAGCAGTCAGGTTGACCTCCAACAAGCGCTCCAGAATCAGAGATGACAGTATGTCAGTCTCCGTGAACTGTCTTCCCGACGTATTTTGAATACGCCGATTACCCCGTTGACGCTGGCGAGGTTGTTGATGGGCTTGTGACCCTGAATCAAGCAGAGGAGCCTTCCCCTTGTCTTCTTGTCTGGATGGGGGTTAAGTGGTGACTTGCTCTTCAACCTCAGATGTTTGCCCCAGTTGGTTGTTCCGAAGAAGTTGGTTGACAAGAACTCTGAGTTCCTCTTGTCTTTGAGACAGGTCCTGGATGAGAGCCATCTGGCCCACCAGCTGCCCCATCACTTGGATCCTCAATGTTGCCAAATCAAACTGCAGTTCCCATAGCTGATCACTCCTGGCATTGTTGGAAGTCTCCTGGACCAAACCCTTTGTGAGGAGAGCTTTCATTTCTTCTTGCCCCAGAGACAGGTTCAAGAACATCTCCTGAAGCTGAGCATTTTGGTCCTGGATATCCTTGACAGTCCTCTCTAGAGCCATCTCATACTGAAATAAACAGTATGAGAGTAAGGAAACTTGAAAAAGGAAACACTGTTATGATGCAATGCATGATATGTGGATGCATGCTTTCAAGGCTCTCTTGGGGTAAACACAAGAAAACATTAGAGGTTGAACTTTGATTGGATTGCAGAACTTTGCACCGGTGGATGTCTTTCCACGAGAATCAAGCTCACCATGTCGAGTGGGTCATAGCCCTTGATTCAAGTTTGTTGTACTTGATCTTTGATTGGAGAACTTTGCACCGGTGGATGTCTTTCCATGAGAATCAAGCTCACCATGTCGAGTGGGTCATAGCCCCTGATTCAAGTTGTTGCACTTGATCTTTGATGGCATTTGTTTAGAGGAAAAACCTCTGACCCCTTTGGTAGACGTCTGGTTCAACGCAACCCTGCATCAAAAGAACCCTCGAGATCCTTGAAATGGTTATTGAAAATGTTATGGTATGATGTTATGATGTTATGTACATGTATGCAAAAGCAAGTAAGTGTATATACAGGCAATCATATTCACGCAAAGCAAAACAAGTCCTTAGGTTTAGGCTTGCGTGGGGTTGTAGGTAAGTACCCTCTTGAAGTTAGTTGGCTCATCCTGTCCTAAAATAGAAACCGGGTTCTAAGGAGCTCAATATCATTGGATTATTTTCTGTGTTCATTGTTTTGGTTTAGCCACTTAACTGGCGACCAAAATATTCCAAGAAAACAACCCTCAATGAGTGTAGTATCGAGTATCTACCAACTTCGGACTGCACCTAAGCCGGTTATCTCACTACCCCTAAAAAGGCTAAGATGGTCAATTAAGGTTCTAAAAGTTCGTTAGTGCTTCACGATATCACTCAGCGGCCCCGTACTCTCCTTGATTGAACTCAAGGATTACCGGTACTCACAAATATGTCACACTAACATAGCTTACTGCTTCAACCATGTCGGTATAACCCGCACAATTCCCTCACAGTTTTTTTGCTATTTACCTAAAAAGGTGCCCCAAATCCGGGTGTAGGATTTACAACAAACCCAAACAAGGAACCAAAAAAAGTAAAGCAATCAAGGCAATCAAAACAAGAATGTAAAGGTGATCTAAACCCTAAGGTAACCCCACTTTTGAGTAATTCCCCAGCAGAGTCGCCAGTTCTGTGATACGGTGGGAGAACTGACTTGAGGTTTTGCGTTTGTTTTCGCACTTGTTCGGTTGAGCAAGAGTCGCCACCGAATTTTTATTTTATCCTAAAGGAAAGGTTAAAAAGCACAGGAAAAACCTTTTGAGATGTTTCGTGGGTTCGGGGGGTAGATTATGAAAAGGGAAGGTATTAGCACCCTTTTCATCCATGGTTATCCATGGGCTCTTAGTTACTTGTTTAGATCACTTGCCTTTGATTTTCAATTGTTTGAAATGGTGTATGTGTGTGTTTTGAAAAATGTTTTGAAAAAGATGCCTTGTCTTAGGCGACCGTTGTAATGACTCGTGTTTGAGTGTTTACAAAGGTGTGTTTTCGAAAAGATGTTTCAAATGTTTTTGGAAGTTTGTTTTGAAAGTGTTTGTGGAATGTGGTTTTGAAAAGTAGGCAAGTGTTTTTTTAAGTTTGATCAAGTAACTAAGAGTTTGTCTACCCCTAAATTTACTCAAAAGGTTTTTATCATGTTTTAACCCTTTTAACAATTTTGTTCCACCATTGTATTTGGTGGACAATCTTGCGTTTAGGATGTTTAACGGGACAGGCGCGGGTCATCGTATGGACCATGAATGCAATGGTGCCAAGTGTCTTTGGCAATTTTGCTTGAAGGGACTATGATCATTTTTGATTAGGCAACTTTCGAAAGCGTCATCGAGGGACTTATGATCATTTGAATTGTTTTGCCAAAGAAACTCGACGTGCAAGCATGGCCCATTTTGGAAGGCAACAAACGGGATTACCCTAGGGGTGCAAGTGTGATTGTGTATTGATTTCATGTATTTGTCTTGTATTAGGTTATTTAGCGTTTGATTTTATGTACATACAAACCCTAGGTCTAACCATGGTATATTTGAAAGCGATAAATTGCGGGAATTTAAAGTCTACGCTATTACAAATAAGTATCCAGGAGTGGGGGTACAAGTATACAAATGGGGATGAGACTTATTGGGAGAGTAATTTCCAAATAATTTACAACCAAATCGAATTGTGCAAATGTAAAAAAAGTATCAATGTACAGGATAAGCAAATGTAAATGTATCAATGTATTTGTGTATTGTAAATGTGTAAGTGTATGATTTATTTACAAGGTGAAAAATGTTAATTTAATAAGAAGAATTAAGTGTTTTGTTTATTTAATTGTATTTTCGTATTTTTGTTAATATGTACAAAACAAAATATTTTTAAGAGGAGAAAAGAATGTTTTAAGAAAATTAACATTTCATGTGTGAAGAAAAGATTTATCAAAAGAGTTTTCAGAATAAAATCTATTAATCTAATTATATTCGAATATTCATGTATATAAAAAGGGTTAAGATATTAATTAATTTATAAACAAAGTTAAATTATGCTATAAAAAGAAAATCAAAGAAAAAACAAAATGGGCTTAGGCGCGTTGGACAGGGCAAGGCCCAAGTGATTGAGACAAACTTGTAAGAGTTCTCAAAGTTTCATTTCATTTGGATTTAGGGTTTGTGATACAAGGGCGCCGTCGTCGTTCGTCTTCGTCCTTCTCGCCATAGCCACTGAATAATCGTTCTTCCCTGCCTAGCCACCAGCGCCATCGCTACTTCCTCTCTCCTCCATGGATCATTCAGTGATGTTGTACAAGGTAGCGATTTCCGAGTCGTTCGCGTTAGGGTTTTAGTTCATATCTTGTATGTTTTAGTTCTGTTTCTGATTTCTTTTATGTTGTTGTTTGTGTTCTGATTGAGGTACATGAAAATACAAAGATTAGGGATACTACCTTTGGTCCTTGGAGATGGAGAAGGACGGTAGCTTGGAGGCGCTTAGGATGGCTGAGGGCGGAGGAAGCGGTGCTGAGCTAGCTTGGAAACTCTGGTACTCGTATTTGCCTTTTAGATTGTTGGTTCAATGATGATGTTTGAGAACCTTAGTTTGATATCACTTTTTTTCTTCTTCTTATGTTGGATTCGCTTATGCTTATTCTGAGTTGCCTCTGAATATTTGTTTATTGCTGATATGCTTTCATCTGAGATGCTTCTTTATCTTCTTCTTCTTGTTGGCTTCTGAGTTGCCTGTGTACCCTGAGATGCTTCTTTATCTTCTTCTTCTTGTTGGCTTCTGAGTCGCCTGTATGATGGCTTGATGCCTTTGATATGCTATTGAATGTGTTTGATGATGATATGTTTGCCCTGAATATGCTTGTTGGTATTGAGTATTGAATGCTATTATGTTTGATTTGTGTGCTTGCCCAATGATGAAATCTTTCTGAGGGCTTGTGTTGGTTTGGAAGCTGGTTTTGGAAAGGGCTTGATGTTTAGAGGATGGTTAGGCTTTTGACAGATTGGGCATTTCTGGTTCAAGATTTGACACAGTTTGGCATGGTTATGTTGTTCAACAGGCTGGCTTATGTTTTTGACAGGTTGATGGCCTTTTGTAAGGTTTAAGCTTCAGTTTGTTTGAAGTTTATGGAGGCAGGCTTTTTGGCTTGTGAGAAGCAGGTTATGGCTTTTTGTTTACAGGTTAAGAGCTTTGGGGCTTTGTTTGACAGGGCCTGTAGAGGTTTTGAACTTTTTTGATTTTGAGGTGGTTTTAAGTTTGTGGAGATAGCTTGCAATCTCTTTTTTTAATTACAATTTGTGGTATTCTCCCTTTTTGATATCTCTGCCTTCACTACTGATTTTAAGCATATTAAATATTTCTTAGATGTACTTATTCTGAAAAGGTAGCTGGCCATAGGAAAATGATGTGATTTAACATGCTTGCTTGCAATAGTTGTTTTACTCTGCATACTTTTATCTCTTTCTCCAGCTTTCCTGCATCTTTGACAGCTTTTGGGTAACCTTTTGTACTTGTTGATGTTTTGATATCCTTTTGGCAGCTTGGACAGTTTCATTTAGTTTGCCCTTTTGACTTGGTTTAGGCCATTCAGTTTGGTTTGCCTTTGGACTTTGTACTTGCACATGCTGTTTGTTTGGAAACTATACAGTTGGTTGACAAATTTGAATCATGAACTATGCAATTTGTTTGACCATTTTGAATTTGTGCAATTACAACTTTTGTGCATTTCATGTCTTTTTCTTTTGCAAGCATTTTTCATCCCTCTTTGTGAACCGGGAGAAATCTCGTGATTTGCAGAGAGGGCGAACTGATTCCGGCCAGTTGCTTTTAATGATGATCTTTTTAACTGTCTACCTTTAATTATTTTATCTGCTTTGACTTTTCTTTTGTTTCTTGTTTTTTTTTTGCAGATAAAATCAAATGAGCAGAGGGAGCATTGGATAGAAGATGAAGACTTAGGAATTAGGATGAAATTTTATTTCAATTTTTAATCATTGTAACCATTATTATTATGAATACTTTGTAAATAAATACTGTATTCAAATAACAATTGTAACAAATAATTAAAGATGAATAAAATCCAATGTTGATCAGTTAATTCTTTTTATTTCTCTTTCAAATGTTTATTTAATTGTTTATAATCCTTAAATTATAATAAAATGGAAATAAATCCCAATTATTCTAATCTTAGAATAAATAAACAATTGATAAACACTGTGGTCTTGACATCAATCAATAATAAACCCGGCGCTTCAAATATCCAAAGCAATGCACAGTTAATGAAACAAAACGGCCACATGTCCTTTTTTTACCGATTAAATCCAAACACTGCAAATTCTCAATCATCAGCCTTAGTCCATATCTCAGAGTAAATTGAAAAGAACTGTAGAATTAATTCTTTCTGAGAATGCACGCACAAAAACCCTGATTCTTGATTAAATGTCAGAGAAGCGTTTGCCTGATCAAAACCTGAGCCAACTCAACCAAACCCTAAACAATCTGTTTGAACTGCTTTAAAATCAAAGAAAACCCTAAATTTTTTCTGACTGACGAGAAAAGTCTGTTTGACCGATTCTTGAGCCAGTCTGAGAAATCAGGAAAAGCTCGAAGCTGTGATTTCTTATGGAAAAATACGAGGGCAAATTTTGGGGTACAACAAAGAAGATATGATAAAAGTTATCTTCCAGTTCTTTGACCCTTTGCACCACTGTTTTACTTTCCCGGATTATTAATTAGTACCTACTTTGGAAGAGTTCTCTCAGCTTCTGAGGGTTCCCATTCTCAGTCAACTACCCTACAACGGTACAGAAAGGGAACCAAAACTTGAAGAGGTTGTTAAAGCATTACGCCTACAACCATCTGACATCAAGGGACATTGGGAAGTTAGAAGTGGTATCAAAGGATTCTTGGCAAAGTTCCTGTTTGAGAAGGCCCAAGAATGTTGGAATTCCCTTGACCTACAAGCATTTGAAGAAGTTGTGGCACTCCTTGTCTATGGGTTGGTATTGTTCCCGAATCCAGATTAGCTTATAGATATCAATGCTGTCAAGATCTTCATGTCCAGGAATCCTATACCTACGTTGCTTGGGGACATCCTCCACTCATGTTACACTCGAACCATGAGAAAAAGAGGTGTTCTTATGTGCTGCACTCCTCTCCTGGCAAGGTGGTTTATTTCGCACCTTCCATAATCAGTTTTGAAGAACGAGTGGGGTTTAAGATGGTCACAACGATTGATGACTCTTACACATGCTGATATACATTGGTGTTCTCGGTCCAGAGAAAATGTCACTATCATTGATCGTTGCGGAGAGTTTCCTAATGTTCCTTTACTTGGAATTAGAGGGGGCATTACTTATAACCCATGCCTAGCTTTGAGACAGTTTGAATATGCGCAGAGGGATGGCCCTCATGACATGTTGATTCCTGACATAGTTTTTGACTTCGACAATGATGCACAAGGACTTCGCCAGAGATTCATCAGAGCTTGGAGGATGCCCAACAGGGTAGATAGTAAGACACTGGGGCACAAGAACTCCATCCCCCTTGAACCTTATCTCAAGTAGGTACGAGCCCGCTCCCAAAATCTTGTGATGCCATATCCTCATGTTCTCCCCGTGATCAAAGAGCCAGTTTTGGAAGGAGAGGTGCCATACACCATTCAACATCCTGACATGCCAACATCTTGGGAGGAAATGCAAAAGAGCTGGATCCAACTCAAGGAAGAGCGAAATTCTCTTGAAACCAGTCTACATGCCAGTGAGAAGAAGGTCTTGGAGCTCACCCATCTACTTCACGAGGAAAAGACTCTCAACACTTACATAGCTCCAAAGAGGATGCGCAGTGTCTTTTGGGATTAAGTATTTTGTAATGTTTTGCCCATGAGGCATTGATGTACTGAACAAATTATTTCTTAATATAACGTGTGTTCCTTTTTTTTGTCTACAACGAATTTGAACTTTCGAACCCTTGAATGCATTGCATAAATAGCATATCATGCATCATTTGCATAACAGGTACTCTTTTCTACAAGTTGCTGAATCTTCTTCGCTGTTTATTTCAGCAATCATCATGAATCCTGAATCATCCAATGAACAACCTATCAAGGCCCTCCAGGCCCAGAACGCCCAGTTTCAAGAGCTGGTCATGAGCTTAGCCCAGGGTCAACAGGAACTGAAGACTCTGCTGTTGAAGAAGAAGAAGAAGAGGACTGTGTTGTTTAACTCTGGACGGAGGTTTGGGAATACACTGCAAAATGAGGCTGATCAGGCTACTTCCTCTGTAGGGAAAGACAGTCCCCAAGGGGGAAGGGTTCCTAGTTCTGTGGTCTCCGACAACGAGACGGATTTCAATGATGAACAGTACCCTCCTGCTGAGGACAGGTACAAGCAACTAGAGGACCATCTAAGTGCTATGGAAATTCAACATGTGCCTGGGTTGGATTTTGGAGATCTAGGTTTATCTTCTGGGGTGGTGATCCCACACAAGTTCAAGGCACCTTCTTTTGCGAAGTACGACGGGGCATCCTGCCCTAAGCTGCATCTCAGATCCTATGTAAGGAAGATCAAACCTTACACTGCAGACAAGAACTTATGGATCCATTTCTTCCAGGATAGTCTTTCAGGGACTCAACTCGAATGGTTCTATCAGTTGGATGGAACCAGTATTCGTAACTGGAAGGACTTGGCAACTGCTTTTTATAAGCAGTATCAGTATAATTCCGACCTCGCTCCCACGCGTACCCAACTCCAGGGCATGTCACTTGGGACGGGTGAACGTTTTAAGGAGTACGCGCAAAAGTGGAGAGACCTGGCTGGCAGGGTGCAGCCACCGTTGACTGACCGTGAACTCGTGGACATGTTCTTGGGGACCCTGTCTGGTCCGTTCTTCAACCACCTGATTGGTAATTATTCTGCAGGGTTTACAGACCTCATTCTGACTGGTGAGAGGATCGAATATGGTATCAAGTCGTGGAAGATACAGAAAGGTGCATCATCAAGTTCTGAAAAGAAACCCTTCAAGAAGGAAGCTAGTGCTGTTTATGGGTCAAGGAAACAGAATAAACTGGAACGCCGCCAAGCTGTCAACATGGTGGTAATCTTAAAGCCTGCTGCTGCTCCTCAACAATATAACCAACCAAGGGGTGAGAGGCCCAAAAGGCAGTACACTCGGCTTAGTATGACCTTGTCTCAGATCCTGCCGCAACTACTATCAACCAACCTGGTAACTGTCAAAGAAGCTCCGAAGGTAGTGAACACAACCTCTCCAAAGTACAACCCCAACGCCCGTTGTGCTTATCACTCTGATAGCCCAGTGCATTCTACGGATGATTGTTGGGCTCTGAGGAATAAGGTTCAGGACCTTATTGATGCTAAAGAGATACAGTTCGAGGCACCCGAAAGGCCCAATGTTGTGACTGCTCCCATGCCCCAGCATGGAGTGAATGTTGTGGAAGAAGACCGGTATGTAGCCTTTGTGGATGAGATTGTTACTCTGTTATTGACCGTCAAAAGGAACCTGTTGCTAGCCGGTTTATTTCCGGGATGTAGAAAAGGTTGCCTTCTATGTTCTGTTTCACCTGCTGGTTGTCCTTTGTTGAAGTCAGGTATCCAAAGCATGATGGATAATAAAGAGATCTTGTTCGAGAAGATTGTTGTTCCTGCTGTCCCTGCTGAAGAAGTGCCCATTGTTACTATCTTCAACAACCCTCCTAAGGCTCCCTCAAAGAAGCCTGTCAAAATCATGTCTACTCAGAAGATTGCTCCTATCATCATCACTGTTCCGGGGCCCATCCCTTATGCATCTGACAAAGCTGTCCCGTGGCACTATGGGGAAGATGTTTATGCTCTTGGAGTAAAGCAAGAGTTTGACACTAATACCGGCATCACTAACATCACCGGGCCTGCCAAAGTCACTCGTAGTGGTAGGCTCTTCTCACCTGATATTGCGCCACCAACTATTCAGAGACCTCTTGTCATCACATCTGCAAGTGTGCCTGCTCCCCTTCTTGACCAAGTTCCTATTTCTACCCCTGCTGTCGAATCCTCTGACGCTCGGGGCAAAGGGATTGCTACTGACATGCCTGCCCTGATGGAGGCACCGAAGACAACCACTGTTGAAGCTTCCAAGCAAGAGATGGAAGAGATTCTCAAGATTATCAAGAAAAGTGATTTCAATGTAGTTGAGCAGCTGGGGCACACCCCAACAAAGATTTCTATGCTGTCACTGTTGTTGTGTTCAGAGGCCCATGCCAAGGCCCTGATTTCCTTCCTGAAGACGGCCCATGTGCCACAAGAAACGTCTGTTGATCAATTTACTGATTGTGTGGCCAACTTGACTGCTGATAATGGGTTGGGTTTCTCTGACGCCGATCTGACTGCTAAGGGGAAGAACCATAATGACGCCCTGCATGTCTCCATTGAATGCAGGGGCACTACTCTTGCCCATGTGTTGGTAGACACCGGTTCTTCATTAAACGTATTGCCCAAGAAGGCTCTAGACAGGTTGGATTGTGAGGGTTTAGAGCTCAAGCCGAGTAACATTGTTGTCCGGGCCTTTGACGGGTCGAAAAGGATGGTACATGGGGAAGTTGACATTCCAATCAGGGTCGGTTCTCAAGTTTTTGATTCTACGTTCTATGTGATGGACATCCGACCGTCCTATTCCTGTTTGTTGGGTCGCCCTTGGATCCATAAGGCTGGAGTTGTGACCTCCACACTACATCAGAAGCTTAAGTACCCGGTCAGAGGGAAGATTGTGACAGTTCAGGGGGAGGAAGAATATATGGTCAGCCACCTCAACTCATTCCGGTATATAGAAATGGACGGGGAGTTCATTGAGACCCCCTTTCAACATTTTGAAGAGGTGCCTCAGACACTGGCATCAGCAGAGACTGTGACTGAAGAATATTCTCCTTTGAAGATGGCCTCCTTAAAGGATGCCCGGGCTGTGATTGAGAAGGGTGAGTGTGCAAACTGGGGCCGACTTCCTGATTTTACTCTGAAGACTGACAGGTTTGGTTTGGGTTTCACTGCAGAAGCTCAGAGGGCTGTTCGTAAGGCAAGGATTGGAAGACCTCCTGTGCTCATCACCAACCCGGGAGTGAATGCTATTGAATACGATGTGGAGGAATCTGAATTCGACAGCTGGATCTACCCAACGACCAACGGTGGACCAAGTAACTGGACTGCCAAAGACTTCACACCTATTACTTTTGTCACTCAGTAATGAACTCCTTTGTTTTGAATTTGTAACGAACAATAATTTGAAACTTTATGGCCCGATGTCTTACCCGGGGCACCGTGGCTTCATTTGTGAGGGCTTATTATTTGTCATTTTCATATATCATGAATAAAAACATTGGACGTTTTTGCATTTCAAATATTGCGCTCCTTTTCTTTCTTCTTTATATATTGCAAAACAGCTATATTTACACACACTCACCTATACAGGTTCCAATCCACTCTGGATCTCACTGGTAACGACTCTGCTACTGCCAGTTATGACTTCGAAAATCCGATCAACTTAGCCGAAGACGAAGGTGAAGATGATTGCGAAGTGCCTGGTGAGCTTGCAAGACTGTTGCTCCGGGAAGAGAGGGCCATTCAGCCACATGAAGAGCCAGTGGAAACGGTAAATCTTGGTACTGAGACAGAAAAAAAGGAAGTCAAGATTGGTGCCAATCTAGAGCTCAGTGTGAAACAACGGTTGATTCAGATGTTGCGTGACTATGTGGAAATCTTTTCCTGGTCTTACGAAGACATGCCTGGGTTGGATACCGACATTGTGGTTCATCACCTGCCTACCAAGGAAGAATGCCCTCCGGTAAAACAGAAGGTCCGCCGTATGCGTCCAGAGATGTCCGAGAAAATCAAAGCTGAGGTTATGAAACAATTTGATGTCGGGTTTCTAGCAGTGACTTCTTACCCTCAGTGGGTTGCCAACGTGGTTCCAGTGCCGAAGAAAGATGGTAAGGTCAGAATGTGTGTTGATTACAGGGATTTGAACAGGGCGAGCCCTAAGGATGATTTCCCTCTGCCTCATATCGACGTTCTGGTTGACAATACTGCTCAGCATAAGGTATTCTCCTTCATGGATGGGTTCTCAGGTTATAATCAGATCAAGATGGCTCCTGAAGACATGGAGAAGACCACTTTTGTTACTCAGTGGGGCACCTTTTGCTACAAGGTCATGCCCTTTAGGTTGAAAAATGTTGGGGCAACCTACCAACGTGCCATGGTTGCCTTGTTTCATGACATGATCCATCACGAGATCGAAGTATATGTCGACGTTATGATTGCAAGGTACCAAATTGAGGAGGAACACCTTGACCATCTACAGAAGCTGTTTGACCGTCTAAAGTTGTACAAGCTGAGGTTGAACCCAAACAAGTGCACCTTTGGGGTGAGATCTGGAAAACTGCTAGGCTTCATCGTAAGCGACAAAGGTATTCAAGTGGACCCTGCCAAGGTGAAAGCCATACAAGAGATGCCAGTTCCCAAGACAGAAAAAGAAGTCAGAGGCTTTCTAAGACGGCTGAACTACATTGCCCGATTCATCTCGCATCTAACTGCTACCTGTGAACCAATCTTCAAACTACTGAAGAAAGATCAAGTAGTATGTTGGAACGATGAATGTCAGGCCGCTTTCGAAAGAATCAAAGAGTATCTCCAAGAACCACCCATTCCTATGCCACTGGTTGAAGGGAGACCTCTAATCTTATACTTGACAGTACTGGACAGCTCAATGGGGTGTGTGCTGGGGCAGCATTACGAGTCTGGCCGAAAAGAGAACTCCATTTATTACCTTAGCAAAAAGTTTACCGACTGTGAGACCCAATACTCACTGCTCTAGAAAACTTGTTGCGCTTTGGTATGGGCTGCTCGCCGGCTGAGACAGTATATGTTGACTCACACTACTCTGTTGATTTCTAAAATGGATCCCATCAAGTACATCTTCGAGAAGCCTGCTCTGTCCGGAAGAATAGCAAGATGGCAGATGATCTTGACGGAATATGACATCCAGTACATGACTCAGAAAGCAATCAAGGGAAGTGTATTGGCAGACCATTTGGCACATCAGGCAGTGGACGATTACCAATCAATGAACTTCGAATTTCCAGACGAGAATATCTTGGTAGTGACTGATTGTGAAGTACCTGGACCGGATGAAGGACCTGAGGAAGGATCCCGATGGTCTATGCACTTTGACGGAGCCTCAAACGCTTTGGGTAACGACATTGGCGCTGTGATCATATCTCTAAAAGGCACTCATACTCCACTTACCGCCCGACTATGTTTCAACTGCATCAACAACATGGCGAAGTATGAGGCATGCATCATGGGTCTTCAAGCTGCAATTGACCTAAGGATCAAGTTTCTGAGTGTCTTCGGAGATTCCGCTCTCGTGATCAGCCAAATCAAAGGCGAGTGGGATACGAAACACCCAAATCTTATTCCCTACAAGGAGTATGTGTTGACATTGATCCCCCATTTCGAAGAGATAACTTTTGAACACTTCCCAAGAGAGGAGAATCAGTTGGCGGACGCGTTGGCTACGATGTCTTCTATGTTCAAAGTCAAATGGGACAACGAGGCTCCCCGGATTATCATTTGGAAATTGGATGAACCTGCATATTAGTGTGATCTTGAGGCTGAGGTGGTAACTGAGAAACCTTGGTATCATGAAGTGAAGAGGTACTTGGAAGCTCAAGAATACCCCGAGGGTGCATCTGTCAATGACAAGAAGTTTCTGAGAAGGTTCGCGGCGAAGTTCTTCCTCAGCAACGGCATTCTGTACAAGCGAAATCATGATTCGACTTTACTGCGTTGTATGGATAAGACTGAAGCAGAAAGGATCATGACAGAGCTACATGAAGGTACCTTCGGAACACATTCTAGTGGACATACCATGGCAAATAAAATCCTTCGGGCATGATATTTCTGGTCCACAATGGAAGCCGACTGTTACCAACATTCTCGGCGTGTCACAAATGCCAGATCTATGCTGATAAGGTGCACATTCCTCCAGTTCCTCTGAACGTCTTGACGGCACCTTGGCCTTTTGCAATGTGGGGCATTTACATGATCGGCGAGATCAAACCTACGGCATCCAACGACATCGCTTCATCCTGGTAGCGATTGATTACTTCACAAAGTGGGTTGAAGCAGCTTCCTATGCCACTGTAACCAAGAACGTCGTGGCACGGTTCATTCGGCATAACCTGATATGTCGCTACGGTGTACCTGAGAGGATCATTATGGATAATGGTACCAATCTTAACAACAAGATGATCACTGAGCTCTGCGAGCAATTCAAGATACAACACCACAACTCTTCTCCCTACCGGCCGAAGATGAATGGGGCTGTCGACGCAGCTAATAAAAATATCAAGAAGATTGTGCAGAAGATGACAGTGACCTACAAGGATTGGCACGAGATGTTACCGTTTGCTCTTCATGGATACCGTACCTCAGCACGGACGTCAACAGGGGCAACACCCTTTTCCTTGGTTTATGGCATGGAGGCAGTCTTGCCTATCGAAGTCCAGATACCCTCTCTCCGGATAATGAAGGATGCAGGTTTGAGTGAAGATGACTGGATCCAGACCCGGCTTGATAAACTAAACCTAATTGATGAAAAGAGACTCACTGCTATTTGTCATGGTCAGACGTACCAAAAACGGATGATCAGGGCATTTAACAAGAAAGCCAGACGACAAGAGTATCAAGTTGGGGACCTGGTAATCAAGCGCATCATTCTTCCTCAAAGTGATCCCAGGGGCAAATCGACCCCTACATACGAAGGGCCATTTATGGTTAAACATATCTTCTCAGGAGGAGCTATGATTCTAACCACCATGGACGGTGACGACCTTCCTCACCCCGCCAATGCAGACATAGTAAAAAGATACTACGCATGAATAAAGACCCGCTAGGTTGACACACCTAGGAAAAAATAAGGGCTTCCCGGTGAACCAAAAAGGGTTCGGGCAAAAATAAGGGATGAAATGAAAAATCTGTACACCCGGCAAGTCGAAAACCTGAAAAGGCAGCTTGGGCAAAAACGGGTATCCCGGTGGACTGAAAACCCGAAAGGGCGGTCCAGGAAAAAGTTAGGGATTAAAGCGTAATACTATGTCTCATTGGATCACCTTGCATCCAAAATTCGGTATCAACTATCAGGTTCAGACGGCATCAATCAATCAGCTTCATCTTCAACTGAGCAGCCAAGTGATGAGACGCTTGAAGACATAAAGGCGATAGCAGAGTTGGAACCCAGTGGGATTTTTCACATAGCTGTTTTGTTTTCCTTTTCCAAATTGTATAAACTCTATGTTGTTTGGCGGCGTTCTCTTACTAGGACGCCAGTCTCTTGTACATAAACGCCTATTTACAGGCAAATTTCAAAATCAATACAAACTCACTTTTCAGACAAATTGCCAATTGTTTTTCCTTTTTCTGTTTTGTCTTGCGAAGAACGTCCAATGTTCGTTTTTGATATATGCATTTGACACTAATTGCTAATCATAAATATTTGCATGCGAAACAAAGGACTAATTACAAGTGACATTAGAAACAGGGGCAATAATGAGTTGTCTAAGCGATCTAGTTGCTCTGTCCACCAAGGTACCAAGATAAGTTCGGCTGAAGAATGTAACCAGGATACCTTCACTCCCTGCAGAGTAAGTCAAGACTCAACAATACTCTCCCCCTGAGCAGAGTTGGTCTCCCGTCAGCCCTAACAAGGAACAGTATTCCCCAGCAAGTCAGCAATACTCTCCCCAAGCAGAGTTAGTCTACTGTCAGCCTTAAGGAAGTTGGGTATCCCCAGAAGATCTCAACATTCCCCAGTGGAGTATACAGATGTTCCTAAGCAAGCATCCCCGGCAGTCTTAATACAAGATTGTTCCCCGGCGGAGTATCAGACACCCCAGTACAATCCAAAAGATTCCCCAGGAGAGTTGAATTATCCTCCCCAGCAGATTCTGGAAGCTTATCCCCAGTAGATTCTGGAAGCTTATCCCCTGCAGAGTACGAACGCATCTCCTCGACTTTATTCAAAGGTTATTCCCCACCATAGCTTATAACTGGGTTATCCTCAGCTAATTACCACGGAAAGATCGTCCTCGGCGAAGTTCTTCCTATCCCCCAGCGGAGTTCATCAAGTTCCTCAACGAAACTTATCAACGGAATCCCCAGCGGAGTTATCATCAAAATCTCAGCGAAGTACCTCTTCCCACAGAGTAATTCCCCGCAGCGTAATCTCTTCAACAAGTTTATTCCCCAATGGAGTCATCTTTTCCTACCAGTTATTCTTGCAACCATCATCCCCAGCAGAAACGAAGAACTCTGCTCTTCAAGCATCAGCCCAGGAGTTAACTTCCCGGCGTTCGTCAAGGATTTATTTTCCCAGACGAAAACACAATCATAGACATTTCACATTTCATACATCCTGCCTACATACATGATAAAGTGCATACGACACGATCTCATGACATCATGCATTTCATACATCATGACATTGCATATAACTAATGTTTTTCCTTTTTAGGAAAAGGTCAATCCAAAGATAATTACTATCAACTGTCGCAGTTCCAGATTCGATACCTGTATCCAGCCAGGGCATATCTGTGAGCGATTGATTGTGGATTCGATACCTGTATCCAGCCAGGGCATGTCTGCATGAAGAGTTTAGAGATACGATACCTGTATCCAGCCAGGGCACATCTGTAGACGACTAATTCCAGATTCGATTCCTGTATCTAGCCAGGGCATATCTGTTAGTAATTGATTGTGGATTCGATACCTGTATCCAGCCAGGGCATGTCTGCATGAAGAGTTTAGAGATTCGATACCTGTATCCAGCCAGGGCACATCTGTAGACGACTAATTCTAGATTCGATTCCTGTATCTGACCAGGGCATATCTGTGAGTAATTGATTGTGGATTCGATGCCTGTATCCAGCCAGGGCATGTCTGCATGAAGAGTTTAGAGATTCGATTCCTGTATCCAGCCAGGGCATATCTGTAGATGACCAATTCCAGATTCGATTCCTGTATCTAGCCAGGGCATATCTGTGAGTGATTGATTGTAGATTCGATACTTGTATCCAGCCAGGGCATGTCTACATGAAGAGTTTAGAGATTCTATACCTGTATCTAGCCAGGGCATATCTGTAGACGACTAATTCCAAATTCGATTCCTGTATCTAGCCAGGGCATATCTGTGAGTGTTTGATTGTAGATTCGATACCTGTATCTAGCCAGGGCATGTCTGCATGAAGAGTTTAGAGATTCGATACCTGTATCCAGCCAGGGCATATCTGTAGACGACTAATTCCAGATTCGATTCCTGTATCTATCCAAGGCATATCTGTGAGTGTTTGATTGTAGATTCGATACCTGTATCCAGCCAGGGCATATCTGCATGAAGAGTTTAGAGATTTGATACCTGTATCCAGCCATGGCATATCTGTATGAAGAGTTTAGAGATTCGATACCTGTATCCAGCCAGGGCTTATCTGTAGACGACTAATTCCAGATTTGATACCTGTATCTAGCCAGGGCATATCTGTAGACGACTAATTCCAGATTCGATACCTGTATCTAGCCAGGGCATATCTGTGAGTGGTTGATTGTAGATTCGATACCTGTATCTAGCCAGGGCATATCTGCATGAAGAGTTTGAAGATCAACACCTGTAACAGGCCAGGAAACCATCTTCCTTTCTCAAAGTACGCAAGTTCTCGCTAAGGAATCTCTTACGCGATCGACACACAATTCCAAATGGCATCTATAAGCTCATTCCCGACAAGATTCTGTCACGGCTCCAGATGGCATCTATAAGCCCATCCTCCTATCCTCCATCTCTCCAAGTGGCATTTATAATCCCATTCACGACATCACGTTGCTGATATTCTACTATGCGAGTGCAAATTTCTGGGCACTCTAGTGTTCAATCATCTTCCACCTTCGGATCACGAAAGGCACGCAAGCCAATCTACATCCTCAGGTATAAGAAGATTGAACAGGGGCAACTGTTGTACCCCAAAATTTGCCCTCCCATATTCTTCAAGGTTTATCAAGAATCATCCTCAAATGCTTCAAGACTACTCAAGGGTTGCACAGTCCAAATGCCTCCTAAGTCAGTCAAAATTAGGGTTTTGGTTCCTTCAAAGAATTTGAGGTTTGCAGTGGTCCAAACAAGTCTCATAGGCCTATCCACATTGTCAATCATCTACATGCCAAGTTTCAAGGCTCACAGGGTCAAGTTGCACAATCAAAAGTCCCATTTGCTTCACAGTCAACTGCAGGGGTAAAATGGTCATTTTACAGTCAAAAGTCAGAATTTTTGGTCAACATCTTATTTTGAAGCGACAATCATCATTTGATCAAGTCTTGATCATGATTCCACAAGCATGGCTCAAAAATCATCAAGATGCAAAAGTTTCTATTTTTGGACAGTTGAAAAGTCAACTGTAACTTGACCAGGGCATAACTTTTTCATGGTTCATCAGAAAAATCCCATCCAATGCTCATTTTGAAGGGGAGGACATTTCCTACAACTCATCTTCACATTCCAAGTCCAAGAAATGCTCTCACAAAAAGTTATCAATTTCTACATTATAGGTCAATTTCAAAAGTCAACAAAAATGCACTTTAAGTCAAAGACCATAACTTGAGATTGGTAAATCAAAATGACATGGGACCAAAGGAATTGGTTAGAGGACTTAAAGACCTTTCCAAAATGTCCAATAACATGTTCATATGATCAAAATTGAGCAAGATATGCATTGGAGAAGTTGGGAAATTTATGGGAATTTGCAAAAGTCAACTTTGCCTAAAGCACCTTGTTTTTGCTAATGGGCCCCAAATTCCTTCTTGAATCTTTACCCAAGGCTTATGCACGACCCATTGAGATTAAATTTAATTATTTTCTTATTTTTATTAATTATTTGGATTTTTAATTGATTATTAATTCATTTAATTCATTTAATTGTAGGAAAATACCAAGATATGTTTTTTCAAATCTTTTGTGAAGCAAATAAACTCAGGGCAAGATGGAAAATCTGTGAATCAATCAAAGAGACAAAAATCTCCATGTTTAGCAAGTTTTGTCAATCAAAAAGATTGAGAATTATTTGATTTCCAATCAAATATTGAAACTTCAATACAATGGATTTCTTGGCAAGATTGTACCCTAATTCAGTTATACTATATATGTTGAACCTAACCCTAATGCCATTCACGTGAGAACTGCTGTCAAAAGCCATAAACCAATTCCAAAAATTCAAGAAAATTTGAAAACTGAATTCCACTTTCTAGCACAATTCAAAGCCTTAGAGCGATTCAAACACATTGCTAGCATTCCCAGGAACGGATTGGAACCAAAATCAAGCCTTAACACTCAAAGAACGCACAAGAACAGTCACACGGTTTGGTTATTTTTTTCATAATCGTAATTCAATATTCATGCATTATTAATGAGATTTTTTGTGTGTATTGGATTGCTAGAACCTCTCTGAAGCTAATGGCATAGGTGAATTGCATTATGGAGCCCTGAATCACAAACCACCATGGATGAATTTTAGGGTTTTTAAGCTCTTAAATTGGGGGTTTGTCATATAGGAAAAATTAGTCTTTGAAAGACCCATGGTTGAAACCGTCTGAATGAGACGAAGACACTGAGACCCTCGCGATGAATTTATATTAACCATGTGCCTAATCGCTATTATCCCTCAAGCTGTTTAGTGGGGGTTAAAAACCCCCGCTATTTGATTTGTTTTGCAGGTATTCATTGGATACAATGATGAGGTGTCAACGCATGGGTGGCTCATTCAAAACACGCGCGCTTCTTTTTTTCTTTTTCAGCATGTGACTTCTTTTGTTATATTATAATTGTTTCTTATTACATTAACAAAAGCTTGCAATTGGCTGAGCGGTTGGAGGAAACGTGCAAAGTGCTTTGGGACCTGGGTTTGATTTCCAGGTCCACCCAAATTTCCATATTATTTTGTTTAACGTGATTGCATGCAGGCTTCATGAAAGGCTCTACCATGCGCTCCCAGCAACATCATGCCATGTGTCCACAATCCTCAATCCAATGGTCAAAGGATGAAGATCATGGTGATCATGAGTCAATGCATATCTGGACGATTCAAGAAAGTCAAACGTGGCCTGATTCTTAATGGGCCAGAATTTCTAAACTCACCTCCACATGGGTCCATCAACCCCCATGGTTTACCATTCTTTCTTTTTATTTTCTTTTTCCTTTTAATTCTTTTAATTATTATATTTATTATTATTAACTAACAAATTATTTTTATAATAAATTCAGATAATCAAAAGATGTAAATATTTTTATTATTTATTATTTTTACTATTAATTATTATTTTTGTAAATAAATATGGTTAATTAATTTAGTCTTTTTAAAATTAGGTCAACTTTAATTTTTTCTCAATAACTTAAAATAGATTAGACTTAGGGTTTTTCTTTTGACACTTTTAATTTCTTTTTTTATTTTATTTCATTAAAACATTAAAAAACACAAAAAAATACTTTTTCTTTAATTAATTAATTAATTAGTAAATTAGGTTTAATAGTTAATTAAATGCAAAGGACCAAAACTCATGCTTTCTCAAAGAGGGTCAAAACCCTAAGGACGTCCTGATTCGATTCTTTTACGCGCGTTATCTTATTTCGATTATATTTTTGTATCTGTTTCCGAGGATGTAATAGTTAATTAGGCTTTTACCGCTTTCTTTACTTTTCTCGTATTTATTTCCAAACGGGTTTTTGTTTTTGGCGATGTATAGACCCGCGCCTTGTAATAGCGTAGCTTTACCTTTCCGCGATTTATTTTCCGCACTCTTAACTGTTAATATGCATGAAAGACTTGTATGAATAATAAAACCAATCCGTAGCTCACAAATGCATGATCAAAGATAAACATAAATTGAAACAACACACATGCACATGCCACTCCTAGGGTACGCCTCACTCGGTTGCCTCGAACGTGGTCGTCAAGTATAGGGTGTTTTAGAGGTCGCCCTCCTGTCTAAAGATCCAGTTGCCTCGAAACGGTTGCCTCAGATAAAAGGATCTAGGACATTAGGGTTACCGCTAAGGCGTCCTACTATTGCTTCGGTGACTACACAAGTCCCTAATAATCGAATTGACCCGAATACCCCCAACGACGGTGCTTCCTACTTCTCAATAGTGGGATAGTACTGTCATAAGGACTCTTACACAGCCTAATTCCTTAGAGTAGGTAGATTTCTCCTGGGTACTTGCTCTCTCAAACAAACAAAAATACTTTTCGCACCTAAACTTTCAAAAAGTTTTCAAACAAAACATTTCATACACTCTTGAGGACAGGTACAAGAGTTACTTAGAAATTTTTCAAACGAAACTTTTTTCAAAACCCACACACACTTGAAAAGCAAACAATCTTTTGAAAAAATAGAGTGAGCAAGTACTTAAGAGCCCGTGGATAACCACGGATAGAAAGGGTGCTTACACCTTCCCTCTCTATAAATCTACCTCCGGAATCGAGAGACATCTCGAAAAAGGAATTTTGATGTGCTTTTGTCCTTTCCATGTTGGAGAACATAAAAGACGGTGGCGACTCTTGCTTACCGCGACATTTCACGAACCAACTTAAAAAACAGTCAGTTCTATTTCCACCGATCACAGTAACCTCGCTTGTTGCTTCGGAAAATGCAATCATGTCCCTCGAATATGAGACACTCTAGCAAATTCCCCTTCGATAAACAAAGATCATAGCCCCTCGATGACCCTCGATATTGCCTTTGATAAAACGATCTCGTCCCTTACAAAATTGCTAGAGCGTCTCACAAGTTGCTTTCAATGATTGTATGCGATGACCCGCGCCTGTCCCGTTTAACATCCTAACACAAGGTTGTTCACCAAATGCAATG
The DNA here is from genome assembly GCA_948472305.1 of Vicia faba. NCBI lineage: Eukaryota > Viridiplantae > Streptophyta > Magnoliopsida > Fabales > Fabaceae > Vicia > Vicia faba. The sequence continues at coordinate 1,268,027,626 of OX451737.1, read as the reverse complement.
GTGAAATAACAAGGTCAAAAGGGTTAAAAACATAAGAAAGATCTTTGACTAAAATAGGGTAGACAACTCTTAGTTACTTGATCGAAAGCTTTCAAAACATCCTTGCTACTTTCAAACACACATCACAACACAATTTCAAAACAAACTTTCAAAATATTGAAATATATTTTCAAAAAGACAAACACCTTTGTAAAACATTCAAACAAGAATTGTTACAAAGGTTGCCTAAACATAGGCCTCTTTTCAAAACATTTTCAAAACCGCACACACAAAGCACCATTTCAAACAATTGAAAAGTAAAGGCAAGTGATCTAAAAACAAGTAACTAAGAGCCCATGGAAAACCATGGATGAAAAGGGTGCTTGCACCTTCCCTTTTCATAATCTACCCCCTGAACCCAAGAAAACTTCTCAAAGGTCTTTCCTGTGCTTTTTGACCTTTCCTTTGGATAAAATAAAAAGTCGGTGGAGACTCTTGCTAAACCGAACAATTGTGAACACAAACGCAAAACCTCAAGTCAGTTCTCCCACCGTATCACAGAACTGGCGACTCTGCTGGGGAAAATTCTAAAAGTGGGGTTACCTTAGGGTTTTAGATCACCTTTGCATGCTTATCTTATTTGCCTTGATTGCTTTACATTTGGTTCTATTGTTTGGGCTTGAAATCCTCTACCCGGATTTGGGAAACATTCATAGGTAAATAGCAATACATTGTGGAAACTGTGCGGGGTATACTGACATGGTTGAACCAATAGCTATATTAGTGAGACATATTTGTGGGTACCGGTAGCCTTTGAGTCAATCAAAGAGAATACGGGGCCGCTGAGTGATGTCATGAAGCACTAACAAACTCTTAGAACCTTACTTGACCATCTTGGCCTTATTAGGGGTAGTGAGATGACCGACTTTGGTGCAGTCTGAAGTTGGTAGATACTCGATACTACACTCATTGAGGATTGTTTTCTTGGAATATTTCGGTCGCCAGTAAAGTGGCTAAACTGAAACAATGAACACAGAAAATAATCCGGTGATATTGAGCTCCTTAGAACTCGGTTACCATTTATAGGACAGGGTGAGCCAACTAACTTCAAGAGGGTACTTACCTATGAACTCCATGCAAGCCTAAACCTAAGGACTTGTCTGCTTTGTGTGAATATGATTATCTGTATATACACTTGCTTACTTTTGCGTACTTGTACATAACATCATAACATCATACCATAGCATTTTCAATAACCATTTCAAGGATCTCGAGGGTCTCTGATGCAGGGTCACGTTGAACCAGACGTCTACCAAAGGGCAAGAGGATTCATTTTTCTCTAAACAAACATCGTCAAAGATCAAGTGTAACAACTTGAATCGAGGGCTATGACCCACTCGACATGGTGAGCTTGATTCTCGTGGAAGGACATCCACCAATACAAAAGTTCTCCAAATCAAAAATGTTGATCAAAGTTCAACCTCTAACATTTTATTGTGTTTACCTCGCGAGATCCTTGAAAACATGCATCCACATATCATGTATCATATCATGACAGGTTTTCCCTTTCAGGTCTCCTTATTCTCCTACTGTTTATTTCAGTAGAGATGGCTCTAGAGAGGACTGTCGAAGATATCCAGGCTCAAAACGCTCAACTTCAAGAAATGTTCTTGAACCTGTCCCAGGGGCAAGAAGAAGTGAAAGCTCTCCTCACAAGGGGCATGGTCCTAGGAAATCCAGGCGGCATCAGGAATGATCAATTGGAAGGGCTACAGATTGAGTTGGCAACAATGAAGATCCAGATGATGGGACAACTGGTGGGCCAGATGGCTCTCATTCAAAACCTGGCTCAAGGACAAGAGGAGCTCAGGGTCCTCATCAACAAACTACTTCAAGATAACCAAGTGGGCAAACAACTAGGGTTGAAGATCAAGTCACCATTCAGCCTCCTTTGAGACAAGAAGACAAGGGAAAGGCTCCCCAGCTTGCTTCAGGGTCACAAGCCCAACAACGACCTCGCCAGCGTCAACGAGGTAATCGGCGTAAGCAAAATACATGTGGAAGACATTTCACTGAGATTGACATACCATTATATCTAGTACTGGAACGCTTGTTGGAGGTCAATCTGACTGTATTAAAGGATCCTCTTCAGAATCCCAATACCTCTGCTCCTGGCTATCACCCCGACGCATTTTGTGTATACCACAACTATAGTCCTGGACATGACACCGACGACTGTTGGGCTTTGAAAAACAAGACCCACGATTTGATTGATAGAGGAGTGCTGAAATTCACACAGGATGGCTAGATGAAAATCTTCTGCTGAGGGTTCTCCACCTGAAATGACAAGTTCGAACTAAGAGACTTTTGTTTCATTTGAATTTTCAAGTTGTAATTTCTTTTGTTATTCAAACAATTATTTGTTGATGTCAAACTCTGTTTCATTAATGCATTGCATATGTTTGTCTTGAATTCATCCATTCGTTTTCACTATTCTTGAACTATGTTTCCTACTTTCTTTATGATTTTAACTCTTGCTAAAAGTTACAAGTCTTTAGAGGGAGGATGACGAAAAAATGCCATAATCTCATACAATATGCTTTTGGACAGACCTTGCTGACGATGTACAGGCGTTTCTTTCAAATCCTAAAACACTGGAGTTATAAGGAAGATAATCCCTAGTCAACCCCTTCGAGCCAAAGAAGTAGAAGTTTTTTGTTTTAACACAAACTGAAACCTTTAATCAAACCTGGGGCAGGGTAGTCTCTCAGTTAATTCAAAATGCGCGTTTAGTCGTAAAATCTCAATTCGTAATACAACGAACGACATCAAAATTTCCTTTAAAACCAAAGAACAGTGATGGTTCCTTATCTCGTAGACAGTCATTATATCTCAAAGAAAAATCCCATTGAGTCAAAACCTATAAAGGAGACTTAAGAAAGCTGGGGCATCCCGCTGACTGTAATCTTAAAACAGGAACAGTCAGGCAAAAATTAGGGATAACAAAAAAAAGAGAAAGAGCTCATTACAAATCCTCAACAACATGAAAAATGTTGCAAAAAAAAATGAATGTCTTCCAACAAATTCCACTTGTGTGAACCATCACCAAAACATCGTTCTCGACTCATTTGGAGTTCAAGTGCGCCATTAACTGAGATTAGGATTGAAGAACATCACGAAGAGCGAGTGGGTACAAATATACTTTGAGCCTTTATCCTTTGTTTCTTAAACCGTGAACCAAGCCATGTTACAACCCTTCAAAAGTACTAATTGAAGCATGGGTTAGTTTGAAAGCATACTGTTACCAAAAGGTATCCTGACTCCTGTAAGGCTTTACTCTAAATCTTGTGTTGAATTTGTCTTATAAAAGTTTTCTGCTAAAAAACGCATTTTTCAAAACTTCGAGACAAGCATGAACTTTGTATTATTTGAATATCGTTGTCTGCACATGGTTATTTGTTTGACAGCGAAGAAATTCACACGGTGAATGTTCGGATGAATGAAAGCTCTCTCAGTGAATAAAATCACTTCAAGTGGGATGACATTCTCGTTGCAAAAATCTCCTATCAACAAAAGGGGACTTGGTATGGTATTGTCCAGTAAACATGGGGCAGTCCAGTCAAGATTTCAACAAATCTTTCAAAGTCCGGTAAACCTGGGGCAGTCCAGTCAAGATTTCAACAAATCTCTCAAAGTCCGGTAAACCTGGGGCAGTCCAGTCATGATTTCAAGAAATCTCTCAATTGTAGATTAACCTGGGGCAAGTCTCCCTCACCATCACTTGGGGCATTAAAACGTCAATCTCATCAAAGGGTTACGTACAGTCCAAGTTTCCTGGCAGTGCCACAAACATTTGATACTAGGGGCAGTGACGAACCTCTCCAAAATCCTTCGGAAAATAAATTTAAGAATCCTCGGGAAGTTCATCACCTCTCTAGCAGACCAACAGTCATGGGTTTATTTCCCCAACACTTGTCAAGGATTTATTCTCCAAAACGAAATTACATTTCAACAACAGTCATAACATACGCAGATTGATCGACAGGTAAAGATTCCTTTATCACCTGTTGGAGTTACGGTAGTCGAAGATTCCTTCATCACCTGTTGGAGTTACGGTCGTCAAAGATTCCTTCATCACCTGTTGGAGTTACGGTCGTCGAATATTCCTTCATCACCTGTTGGAGTAGCAATCGTCAAAGATTCCCTCATCATCCGGTTAAGTCAAAGTTAATCCAAAACCCTCTCTGTTTTGGTCAGATCGATACTAAGATCTCCATGATTCTTATTCCAGTGGAAGATATTCTGGGTTTTGCTGTCTCAGATAAATCTCTCAATGATTTATTCTGATTCACTCCCAGATTTTTCACTATCAGAAATGAAGAATCCAACTCTCTTCTCCAACGTCATCTCGGGATTTATTTTCCCCAGCGAAAGGTCGTCTTGAAATACGTTACACCTCCGTGCATCATGACATCATGCAACGCAATCTCATTTATTTTGAGAACATCATTGTTTGATATATGCCACTAACCTTTACCTTTCAGGAAAGGTACAATCAAATTCAAGCGACAAATCTTTTCTTCAGTTGAATTACAGACAAGTTCCTAAATCTCGACAAAGTGTTTTTCTCAGTTGAATTACGGACGAGTTCCTAAATCTCAACAGAAACAACCCACCAGCAGAATAATGGACAAATGAAGCTCCTAAAATTCTGTTTCTCTCAAGAATGAAGATTCTCATCCTTGAAACCTCAGAAGATTGGTATACTCCCAAGCTCCTGATACCGTTAACAGAATGAAGATTCTCATCCTTAAAACCTCAGAAGATTTGGTATACTCCCAACCTCCTGATACCAACGCCTGAATGAAGATTCTCATTCTCGCTTCCCTAGTAGATTGGTATACTCCCAAGCTCCTGATACCGTTAACAGAATGAATATTCTCATCCTTAAAACCTCATAAGATTAGTATACTCCCAACCACCTGACCCAAACGCCTGAATGAAGATTCTCATTCTCAGATTGGCATACTCCCAAGCTCTTGATATTCCCGACAGAATGAAGATTCTCATTCTCAAAGTGGCATATTACCTGAGCTCCCGATATTCCGAACAGAATGAATATTCTAATTCTCAAAGTGGCATATAACCTGAATTCCTAATATTCCCGACAAAATGAAGATTCTCATTCTCAAAGTGGTATATAACCTGAATTCCTGATATTCTCGACAGAATGAAGATTCTTATTCTCAAAGTGGTATATAACCTGAATTCCTGATATTCCCGACATAATGAAGATTCTCATTCTCAAGGTGGTATATAACTTGAATCCCCGATATTCCCGACAGAATGAAGATTCTCATTCTCAAAGTGGCATACGACTGAACTTCCTCCAAACAGGAATACCCTTTTTCCAGAGTCCTGAGTTTTACTCTCCAACAAGATAGCTACTCTCCAGCAGTACAGCTATTCCTCACAGAGTTTTTACTCCCCAAAAAAATCAAGAGTCTCATCCTTGATTCCCCAGTGAAGTTGCCAAGTTTGTCAGAGTTTTTAACCCCCTGCAGATCGAAGATTCTCGTTCTTGACTCCTCAGCACAAATTCCTCTAGCAGAATGAAGTTTCTCATTCTCAATTCATCCAGCAGAATGAAGATTCTCATTCTCAGTTCCCCAGCGGAGTTCTCCTCAAACAACAGAACAGGAATCCCCAGTAGATTGGCATACAACCCAAAATTCCTGATTTTCCCAGCAGGATAAAGATTCTCCCCACAGAGTTATTTCCCAGTAGAACAAAGATTCTTGTTCTCACTTTTTCAAGTTTAAGCCTTCCAGGTTTTGAATCCCCAGTAGCAGTCAAGGATTTATTTTCCCCGACAGCGGTCAAAGATTTTATTATCTCCAGCTATCCAGGATTTATCTTCCTCAGCCAGACAGCTCATCAGCTCACATGCACATACATTGCATTCATATATCATAAGCATTGATAAAACACATATATTGCATCATACATTTCATGCAACATAACTTTGTGTTTCAGCTAATATTTTACCCTTCACAGGATAAGTTTAGCAAGCTTCAAACTTCAAGGATATCTGAAAACAGTTTACGGATGCTTCCCAACATGGATGCTAATCTATCGCTTGTTCAGATTCAACTTTTGAAAACAGTTTACGGATTCTCCAAACACGGATGTTAATCTATTGCTTATTCAACTTCAAAGATTTATGAAAACAGTTTGTGGATGCTTCCTAACATGGATGTCAATCTATCGCTTGTACAAACTCAATTTCTGAAAACAGTTTACGGATACTTCCCAACATGGATGTTAATCTATCGCTTGTTCAGATTCAACTTTTGAAAACAGTTTACGGATGCTTCCCAACATGGACGTCAATCTATTGCTTGTTCAACTCCAGACTTTTGAAAACAGTTTACGGATTCTCCAAACACGGATGTTAATCTATTGCTTGTTCAACTCTAGAATCATGAAAACAGTTTATGGATGCTTCCAAACACGGATGTTAATCCATCGCTTGTTCAGATTCAACTTTTGAAAACAATTTACGGATACTCCAAACATGAATGTTAATCTATTGCGTGTTAAACCCAAGGATCATGAAAACAGTTCACGGACGCTTCCAAACATGGATGCTAACCTATCACTTGTTCAGATTCAACTTTTGAAAACAGTTTACGGATTCTCCAAACACGGATGCTAATTTATTTCTTATTCAAACCCCTAGCTCAGAGACGTTCCAGACACGGATACCTTTCTGATACTCATTCTTTCACCTACAACATACAGTTCAACAAATATTCTTGGATGGCATCTTTAAGCCCATCTCCGACAAAGTTCTGTCACATCTGCAAATGGCATCTTTAAGCCCATTCCCTCAACTAAGCTTTGACAAGTGCAAATTTATGGGCACTCTAGTGTCCAATCATCTTTTACATTCGAGTCACGAAAGGAAAACTTGCCAATCTAACTCTTCAGGTTCAAGAAGATTGAACAGGGGAAACTGTTGTACCCCAAATTTTGCCCTCCCTTTTTCACAAGAAAATCACAACCCTAGGGTTTTCTTTGATTTTTAAGATTGGCTCAGGAATCGATCAAACAGACTTTTCTTTGGCAGTAAATCAAGAATCAGGGTTTCTCTCGCATTTCTCAGAAGAAATTGAATCCACAGAAATTCAGTTCACTGTTATATTGTTTTCTCACCTTTTAAAACCTACTGAAAGATTATTGGTTGTTCTCAAGGCTTGATTATTCTGGGATAAGAGATAGGAGCTGAAATTGTCTAATCCAGGTTAACCAAGTAATGTGCGTCTGTTAAGACATCTGCTTGTTAATAGAATGAAATGTTTGCCAGTTAATGGAATGCTTGCTTGTTTGGAATACAATGCGTACTATGATTAGAATGTTGTTGCAAAGTTATGAGATTGCAAAGTCCTTGGGATTACTTGGAATTTAAGTTATCTGTATTAAAAATATTGGAATGCAATTTCAATTATTTTTATCTGAGAATCTTAAAGGTTTAAGTGAAGATGCAGAGAAAAAAGTTGCAAATTATTGACAGTAGAAGAGTTTTATTGGATAAAGACTTTTTTTTTATTTCATTGCAAATGTTGTTACAAAAATAGTTTATTGTTCGAATATTATACGTTTTACAAACTTATAGTATTTAAAGAATAAATTATTACAATGAATAAATAAATCTAAGCCTAAGCCTCCTAAACTCCATTTCTCCCATGCCCAAGGTCCCTTGCTTCCTCTGCCTCCTTTATCGTCCAAGTTTGCATTCACCTGAAAAAGACAAAAGGAAAAATTAGTACAGTTAATTGAAAAGTATTTTCAATTAGAAAAAGAAAGGAAAAAAGTCATCATTAAAGTTTGCCTCCCGGAATCAGAATGCTATTTGTTTTTATTTTTCTCTTTGAAAATCACAAGAAGATTTCTCTTCTTGGTTCACAAAGAGAAAAGTAAAAGATAAAAAAATACAAGCATACAAGAGCAATTGGTTCAAATGCAAAACATGGGCCATGCTGTACAAAAGTAAGGTACAAGGAAAGCATACAAAGACATGCTGCATACAAAGAAAACTTGCAGTAAAACTATGCCAAACTGAATACCAACTGTAGTAACCAAACTAAATGCAACAAGGTTCCACAACTATCAAACTAAGCATGGCAAACCCAAACCAGATGCAAACTATCAAGGCAAAAGTACATAATGCAGAAAGTACAGCAAAAGCAGGCAAATACAGCAGAAGGAAAACCAATTGACAAGCCAAGAGTTTGTCATAGCTGTCATCATGTTCCAGGCCTAGGCAAGTTTTCAGAATATAAAATAATAAGCAAAAAGTGCTTATTTGAGAGAGGGAGAAAGAGAGGACCTTTGGTGAAAAGTTTGCAGTTTGGCTAAAGCAGGCTGTCTCAAGTTATCAAAGACAAAAGAGCAAAAGGATATAAAACTATATAACTGCATAAACAGCAAGGAGTGAAAAATACTTGGCAAAAAACCCAAAACAAACTCCAAAACCTGTTAACAAGCCGTAGCAAACAGCCAAACAGTTTCAAACTCAAGCCTGCTAGTAACAAACTGTACGCCTAAAAAACCTGCAGCAAAAATCACACAACCTGAACAAAAGCCAAGCCTGTAAAAACTACTCAAACTGAACAAGCTTGCCCAAAACAAAACCTCTCAAAAACCTGCAGCTAACAAAGTACCTCAAGCCTGCAACAACTTGGAAATAAAAACAAACAGCAAACCTGTTATCAAAATCATACAAACTGTAACAAGCCAAGCTTGCTCAAACAGTTTCAAGCTCAAGCCTGCAAAGCTAACAAATCATCAAGCCTGCTATCAAGCTAACAAATCATCAACCTGCTACCAAACAAACCATCAACAAACAGGGTTTCAGAATCTTGTAACAAACTTCATCATCAACCAAATCTCAACAAGAAGCAACCACAAAAATCAGTTTCATAAACAACCATCACAAATAAGCAACCACAAAAATATGTTTCAGAGGCTTTTCTCATCATCATCATTAACATTCCAAGAGAAAAGGAAGAGCAGTTCAGAAGCAAAAGCAAAAGTTTCAGAACCATGTCATCATAAACAATAATATCAGAAGTTTTCAGAACATTTCATCATCAAACATCACATTCAAAATCAACAAAGAATAAGAAGCTTCAGACATTTTTCATCACCAACAACAAAATCAAACCAACACAGTTTCAGAAGCTATCAATCACTAACAACAACAAATTTCATATTCATCATCAATGTACAGAAGAGAGGAAAGGATTTCAGAATAGCCATCATCATCAATATCAAAGAGAGAGGAAAAGAGTCTTAGAAGTTTCAGAAAAAAGTTCATCATCAACATTCAAGTTGCTAAAGGGACGAAAGAGTTACCAACAAAGCAAACGTGCAGCCATCATCTCATCTTCCTCAGCCCCGGTCACCAAGGAGGCGCCACCAATCCCATCTCTCTCCCTCCATTTTTCAGAAACAAATCTCTCAAGGTATGATTTTATCAAACCTCTACTGCATATCAAACACATAAATACCATGGATTAAAATAATGTAACATGCAGAATCAAACAAACAACGAAACTGTAAAAACCATAAAAGACAAGAAATGAATCGTACCGTTCAAACAAATGTTGGGTCGTTGCAAAGAGGATAGAGAGTGAGAGGGGCGGCGTTCCGGTACCTAGGGTTAGGAAGAATATCAGATTTTGTTTAAGAAGATGAAAAGATGAAGAAGAGAGTGAGAGAACGGCGCCACTATGAACAAAATGACACTAACCTTAATCCTTTCAAACCCTAACAAAAAACTGTGTGAATTTTACACTGGGACTTCGCCCCAAACATTTCCACAAGCCCACAACATTTTTCTAAGCGTTCACCCCCTTCCATCTTGATTTCTGTTTTTGTTCTTCTTCATTTTCATTTGGGCCACAATGATCCCAAGCCCATCCCTTTTTATTTTCTTTTCCTTTTATTAAACAAATGTTTTTAATTAACCCATTTTAATTGATTTGTTTTTATTTCATTAATTTGTTTTATTTTGTTGATAATAATACTAGTAAGATTTATTTTTTAAAATTAACTTTATTGTTTTCTTTTATTAATTGATTTTGTGTCATAATAAAAATACAAAAAATACTAGAATCTTTGTTTAATTAATCTTTTCTTTTAAACTTTTCTTTACATAATTCCTAAAACATAAAAATAATAATAATACTTAATCTTTCTTTTTTTTAGAGTGGATTTTATTTATTTATTTTTAAGTCAATAAATACATGCATTTCATAATTTATTAATTCTCCTTATTTTTATGTTTTGTTATAACTTTATATTTGAATTGCGACGATTCGATTTGGTTGTAACACATAATATTGGGACATTATTATTCTTGTGAGACTTATCCCCATTTATAAATAATTGTACCCCCATCCCCGAATACTTTTGTAATAGCTTAGAGTTTAATTCTCGCACTTTACGCTTTCAAATATGCCATGACTAGAGATTAGGGTTTGTATGCGAAAATCTAAAATCAATCGCTAGATGACCTAATACAAGACTTGAATGCATGAAAATTGACAAACACAATGCACACTTGCACCTCTAAGGTAACCTCGCTTGTTGCTTCGGAAAATGCAATCATATCCCTCGAATATGAGACACTCTAGCAAATTCCCCTTCGATAAACAAAGATCGTAGTCCCTCGATGACCCTCGATGTTTCCTTTGATAAAACGATCTCGTCACTTAAAAAATTGCTAGAGCGTCTCACAAGTTGCTTTCAATGATTGTATGCGATGACCCGCGCCTGTCCCGTTTAACATCCTAACACAAGGTTGTTCACCAAATGCAATGGTGAAATAACATTGTCAAAAGGGTTAAAAACATAAGAAAGATCTTTGAGTAAAATAGGGTAGACAACTCTTAGTTACTTGATCAAAGCTTGCAAAACATCCTTGCTACTTTCAAACACACATCACAACACAATTTCAAAAAAAACTTTCAAAACATTGAAATATCTTTTCAAAAAGACAAACACCTTTGTAAAACATTCAAACAAGAATTGTTACAAAGGTTGCCTAAACATAGGCCTCTTTTCAAGACATTTTCAAAACCACACACACAAAGCACCATTTCAAACAATTGAAAAGCAAAGGCAAGTGATCTAAAAACAAGTAACTAAGAGCCCATGGAAAACCATGGATGAAAAGGGTGCTTGCACCTTCCCTTTTCATAATCTACCCCCCGAACCCAAGAAAACTTCTCAAAGGTCTTTCCTGATCTTTTTGACCTTTCCTTTGGATAAAATAAAAAGTTGGTGGCGACTCTTGATAAACCGAACAATTGCAAACACAAACGCAAAACCTCAAGTCAGTTCTCCCACTGTATCACAATATGCAACACTGACCTCCTTCTTTCCGGTAAAGGGTTTCTTCATCATGCTCGAGGATGCATCTCTTTGAATTTTACCACTTTTTATACCCGCTTCTACCCGTTCACCAATCATGATTAATTCGGTAAATCCAACCGAGGAGCTTCCGATCAGGTGTTTGAAGAATGGACCAGATAGCGTGCCTAAGAACATATCCACCAATTCTCTGTCAGATAGAGGGGGTTGGACTCTCCCTGTGAGATCACGCCATTTTTGAGCATAGGTTTTGAAACCTTCACCTACACCCATAGACATGCCTTGTAACTGTGTTTGAGTTAGAGCTAAGTCAGCATTCTACTGGTATTGCTTATAAAAGGCGACAGCCAAATCTTTCCAATTGCGAATATTGGTCCCTTCCAACTGACAGAACCAATCCAACTGCATCCCTGATAAGCTTTCTTGGAAGAAATGCACCCATAGGTTCCTATCGGCAGTATGGGGTTGAATCTTCCTGACGTATGACCTTAAATGCAACTTTGGACAAGAGATACCGTCATATTTAGCAAAAGTGGGGACCTTGAATTTCTGTGGGATGACAACCCCTGAGACAAGTCCTAGGTCTTCGAAATCAAACTCGAGTACCCGCTGGATCTCCATAGCATTTATGCAATCTTCCATTTGTTTGTATTTATCGTCAACTGGAGGATACTGTTCTTCGGAGTAATCAACCTCTTCTTCTTCTTCAGACTCTGGGTGGCCATTCACTTCCTTGTTTTTCCCTTCTTGATTATCACCTTCACCCGATGATGTTGTGAAGTCCAGAGTTCGTCTGGTTGGTCCTTTGAACCTTCTTCCTAGATTCAAAACACCGACTGATTTCTTTGCTTTCTTCTTCTTTTCTTTGATCAGCAGAGTTTTCAACTCCTCTTGTCCTTTTACCAGAGTCAAGAACATTTGTAGAAACTGAGCGTTCTGCGCCAGAAGATCTTTTACTGTCTGTTCAATATCCATTTCACTGAAATAAACAGTAGAGAGATAAGGAGACATGTTGTAAGAAACCTGTTTGTGTTGTGATGAATGAAGATGCATATGCCAATGATTTCAAGGAAATTAGAGATTTAAATTTTCTTTAGACAAAAAAGGAACACATGTTGCATTAATAAATCCAAGTTTGAGTACATCATGCCTTTTTGGGGCTTACAACGAAGGAAATAAAATACAAAAACTCCTAAGACAAAAAGGTTGAACGCATCCTCTTTGGCGCGATGTAGGCGTTCAGACTCCACTCTTCGTGAAGCTGCTTGGTGAGTTCCAGAACTTTCTTCTCACTGGCGTAGAATGGATTCTCAAATGTGTCTTGTTCTTCCTTGAGCTGGATCCATGACTTTTGCAACTCTTCGAAGCTTGTTGGTATATCAGGATGATAAATGATGTGAGGTTTGTCTTCTTTATCAACAGACTCTGAGATTACTGGAAGTATAGCAGCATATGGCATCATAATATTTTGAATACGAGCTCGTACCCATCTGTGGTAAGGCCCCAAAGGGATGGAGTTTTTGTGTCCCAAAGTATTGTTATCGGTCTTCTTTACCATGCCCTAAGCACGAATGAACCTTTAGCGATAACCTTGTAGGTCATTTGAATAGTCAAACACAATACCCTGGACGAGAATATCACGGGTACCATCCCTCCAAGCGTAGCCGAACTGACATAGGGCCAAAGAAGGGTTGTAAGTGATGCCTCCTCTAATGCCAAGAAGTGGCACATTAGGGAATTCCCCGCAGCGATCAATAAAAGAGATATATTCTTGAGAGCAAGAGCACCAATAGATATCAGAGTGAGAAAGGGACATTATCCTTTGATTCCACCTCAAGCCTAATTCATTCTTCATTACTGACCGAGGAAGGTGCAAAATAAACCACCAATAGAGCAGAGGCATAAACACATAAGAGTCCCTCGTTTCTTCATAGTACGAGTATGGAGTGAATGCAGCACATCTCTGAGCAATGTAGGCTCTGGATTGCGAGCAAGGAAGATGTTGATGGCACTGAAATCTATAAACTGGTCCGAATCGGGGAACATAACCAATCCATAGGTTAATAGAGCTAGGACATCTTCAAAGGTATGGTAACTCATGACATATAAGAATATTTGAGCTTTCTTTAATAGAAAACTTGCAAGGAGACCCTTGACTCCACTTCTTCTTTTCCAATTGGATTCAACATCAAATGGTTTCAAATGCAAGGCTATGGCAACACTTTCAGCAACTAGATCTTGTTCTAAGCCGGTGAAAGGTACTTTCTCTAATATAGGTGACCCAAGTATTTTGGAGAACTCTTCCAGTGTAGGCACTAACTGGTAATCTGGAAAAGTGAAGTAATGGTGTGTAGAGTCGAAGAACTGGAATATAACACTCATGAGACCTTCGTCAAACCCGGTAGTAACCAAACTGAGCAAGTGACCATATCTCTTGTTGAATTATGAGCTCTCGGGAACTCTCAGGACCATTTCTTTAAGCTTGGGAAGGACCTCTACAAAATTGACTTGGATGGTCTTTCTGCGAGTCGAATCCATACGCTACAAAACAGAAAAAAGGAAAGATAAATCTCTATCCCTCTTGAAATGGTTAGCATGTATGTCATGATGTTCATGATGTTATGGTTATGCTTTGAAATCACAGACATATCAAACAAGTCACACAAAACACCCTAGGTTTAAAGGCTTACGTGAGTCTTTAAAGGTAAGTACCCTCTTGAAGTTTTAGTTGGCTCAACATATCCTATTAAAAGTAACAGGTTCTAAGGAGTCTCATATCACTGACCTTTCTTTTAGGCATTATTCTAGATCAAGCACCGAATTATTGCAGCCAGAATATCCCAAAAGTCCAATCTCAATGAGTGTAGCATCGAGTATCAACCAATATTCAGTCAGAACCAAAGCTGGTCATCTCACTACTTCTAGTGGCTTAGGATGAGTTAATTAAAAGGTTCTAAAGGTCAGTTAGTGCTTAATGACGCTAAGGAAGCCTAATGTTATCCTTGACTCACTCAATTAACATTAGTACAAGCCAAAGTGTCATGCTAACATAGCTATCACTTCGTCCATATCGGTCTATGCCGTACAACTTCCATGATTTATTGCTACTTACCTAAAAGGTGCCCCATATACAGGTAAAGGATATTTAACAAAAGCCCAAGCAAAGACCCAAAAATGTAAAGTAAACAAATCAATCAAAGAAAGCAAGTAAAGGTGATCTAGCCTTAAGGTAACTTCACTTTTAAGTAAATCCCCAGCAGAGTCGCCAGTTCTGTAATACGGTGGGAGAACTAACTTGGTTGTTATGCGTTTGATCGCAATTGTTGCGGATAGCAAGAGTCACCACCGACTTTTATTTTATCCAAAAGGAACGGTTGAAAAGAACGGGAAAGACCTTTTGAGATTATTTCTTGAGTTTGGGGGGTAGGTTATGAAAAGGGAAGGTTTTAACACCCTTTTCATCCATAGTTATCTAAGGGCTCTTAGTTTCTTGCTAGATCAACTTGCTTTTGTTTGAAAGTGTGTTGGTGATGTGGGTTTTGAAAGTATTTTGAAAACGTCTTTGTAATGATTCTCGTTTCTATAATAACGCGTACAAAGTGTTGTTTGGAAAATAGTTCAAATAAGTGTTTGTGGAATGTGCTTTTGAAAGCGATTTTGAAAAGGTGTCTTTGTAATTGTTCTTGTTTCTATGAGAACGCGTACAAAGTGTTTGTCTTTTGAAAATGTTTCAAAGTGAAAGCGTTGGTGTATAATATATTTTTGTTGTGAGCAAGCGGGCAACTAGGAGCAACATACCTACTCAAAAGGTTTTAAATGTTCTTTTCCTCCTCCTTTAGATGTTGCTATCTTACCATTGATTTGGTAAGAAGCCCCATCGTTGGATGTGAAGGGATGGGTGTGGGACATTTGTATAGTCATAGAAGGCAACCTATGGGGGGTTTTAGCAATGTCGTTTAGGGGCTAGATCGTTTACCGAAGGCAACATTGAGGGTCATCGAGGGACTACGATCTTTTATCGAGGGTCTTTGCTAAAACACCCATATTCGAGGGACATGACTATTCTTTCCGAAAGGAAACAAAGTGAGATTACCCTAAGGGTGCTAGTGTGTTTGATTTACATGCATTTAGTCTTGATTAAGGTTATCTATTTGTTGATTTCATGTCTAGTCATGCACACACTAATTACTAACAATATATGAAATCAATAAAAGTACGGAAAAGTAAAGTCCTACGCTATTACATCATTTAGGGATGAGGGTACATAATTATAAATGGGGGTTTGCAAGAATTTAAATCCTAGTTACCTATTACAACCATATTGAATTGTACAATATAAGAAAAGGAAATGACATGTTTTGAAAAAAAGGTTTTTGGTCTTAACAAATTAAAAGGAAAATAATTGTTTAATAATAAAAAATATTGTTGATGTCCTTTTTTAAAAAAAATAATAGAGAAAAAGGAAAAATAATGAGGAATAGGATCATGTTGCTGAAAGAAAAACAAAGGGGATCATAAGTTCTGATTCCAGGTGTACTGTGGTTCAGAAATAAAAGTCATAAGAGATCAGAAGTTCTGGATTGATGCACTCGGAGGTCCTGAAATAAACATTAGAGGGGAAAACAGAAGTTTTGGGTTGCTACGTGCTGAAGTTCTGAGTGCTAGAACAGTGAGAAAATCTTAGAAGTTCTGTGCATGTTAAAACAGCAAGAAAGCCTAGAAGTTCTGTGTGTTAAAGCAGTGAGCAAAAATTAGAAGTTCTGTATTGTGATAAATAGTGAGTGAAAATCAGAAATTATGTGTTGTGTTAAACAGTGAGTGAAAATCAGAAGATTTGTGCGTGTTAAAAAGAGTGAGGAGAGCTCAGAAGCTCTGTGTTATGCTAAAACAATGGGAAAGAAAAACCCAGAATTTGTGTTATACTTCAACTCCTTCCTTACATCAATCAGGTCATCAACAACTTAATCAGTTTTTAACAACAACAAAAACTAGAAAGATAAAAGCACAACAGTTCATAGAAGTTCTAATCCCAATTCTGAGCCTAGCTTTATCCAAGAAGTTCTAATCCACAGTTTTTCTACTTATGCAATGATATGGAAAGCATCAATACTATGATATTTACATATTTAATGATGTTCTGAATGAAAAGATTTAAAGTCAGAAAGACTTACCTTGAATCTGGAGCGTGTGTTTGGGGCTTAAGCTGCTGCCTTCAGATGTTCTGGAGTGAGCAAGAGCAACGGAACATAAACTGTTATATTCTTTGATTCAAAGGGAAGAACAAAGGTTTTGATTTTATTTAGGAATTCAGGGTTCACGAATGTTTTACTGTTTTCTTTTCTCTCTTACCAAAACCAACCCCTTGAAAGTGTGATGGAGCAACTTATTTATAGGTGAGTTTGTTGTGGTTTTAGGGGCGAAAACAAATGGGATTTTAACCCTTTTGGCATACCGTTACATTGCTTTTTAATCACAATTTTTGTATGCTAATTTGGCGCAAATATGGGGTTTGAGAAAGTGCATGTGTGGACTGGATCAACAGCTTATTGCAGGACTGTGATATAGCAGGGCAGCAGGTTGCTTAAATGAGGTTTTGGGATTTTGTGATGTTCTGATCGCAGAAGATCAGAAACGTAACCTCTATGTGCTGAATAGTCATGTTTTGACCGAAGAACTTTGCTTCCATATGTTCTGATTGAAACATTATGTTCTGAACCGTGTTCGCAAATTCTGACGGCACTTGTATGGAGGCTGGCTCAGAAGTTCCGAAGTATAATATTCTCCTAACACTTAGAAGATTTTCTAAATGTTTAGAAATTTGATTTTTCAAGGCAATTTTTGATTTTAGATTTCTTGATGAACCAACTTCTTGTCTTTATGGAATATGATTGTTGGAACTTGATTTTGGTAAAGAAGTCAGAGTTTGACTTTTTAGTGTGCTTTTGACCATTTTGCCCTTGTGAATGACTTTCTTGAAAAATTGTAATCCAAGACTTGAAATTTGATAGGAGCAAACTTGAGGGTCTAGGATGATCCTTTGAGAAATAAGAGGGAAAGTTTTGGGGTACAACAGCGCAATTCTTCTTCTGTTAGCTTCAGGTAAGATCAACGAAGGTGAATTGATAGAAAAAATGGATTGAAAAAGGCTTGAACATTGATTTTGAAGTTGAAAAAAAGTGAGTTATGGAGCGAGTTTGGCAGGGTGATTTTGGTTGTTAAAACTTAAGAAAACGAATGGGATAGCTCGTATATTTTTGGAGGGGATGGGATCAAAAGGAAGGGTGAATGATGCAATTTGGAGGGAATTCGCATGGGTTTGCATCATGAAAAAAGTGTGACTTCTCTTTTGTCAAAACTCATCCAAAACGCACGTTTTAATGCACTAATCCACTTGGGAAAGTTGGCTAATCATGTATAGACCCAAAACGCGTGCTAATTTGATGGTTAGAAGTTGTAACATGAAATTCAAATTCTGACTTACGATGAAACTTCAATTCCAAGTTACCACTTTTGAAACAATGGCATTCTCAGCTCAAGGGGTCTTAAGGCACGATTCTTGATGCTTTAGAAAGATGAGATTACAAGCTTTGCAATGGGAAAAGAATGGAATAAATGGGATGTTTAAGCTGAAAGTTGCAATGAGTTAAAGTTGGGAAAAAGAGGTTGACTTTCCATACTTAGAAATATTTCAAGTTTTTCTTCAAAAGTGACCTATAATGTTTTGCATCCAAACATGGCCCTCCTCTTGGAATTTGCTCTTGACCAAAAAAGATGGCATGAAATAGACCTCTTGAATGACATTTTGAAACTTGAACCATTCAAAATATCCAAAAATTGAGAGGGTTATGAATTGTTGAAGTTGGCAAAAAAATCATGAAATGACCTATAATCTTTTGTATCCTTAGGGCATCTTCCATCCATTTTATCATTTTGCATATAAAAGAAGGAATAAAGTTCACATACTCAAGATAATTTTGGAAAAATAGTGGGATCAAGATGATAAAAATTGACCAAGTTATGATCATTTGAAGTCACACATGGGAAGTTGGGGGTTTATCTAGAGGACTTGTAATATTTCTTCATCATCAAGTTTCTCCCACATGAAAACTCCTTGAAACTTTTGAAATGATTTGTTAGTAACCCTTTGAAGAGAAGGATATTTTTGGAATCACTCAAAAATACCAAAAGATGAGCAAGATATACTTCTTTGAAGTTCAAAACCCTAGCTCCTAGATCAAGAAAATGCTTTGAGGAACTTTGACAATTTTAAACATCCTTCTTGTACCAACACTTTTGCTTTGTAGATAGAAGTTTTTAAGGATGGTAATGAGAACTCATAGAAACTAAAACCACTTCTAAATCTTGATAATTTATAGAAATATGTACTTGTGACCAATGGGAACAAGGCCTTGCCCAACCATGACAACTTTTTCAATCAACCCCTTGTACTTTTGAATCAATCTTGATAAATTTGAAATGTGGTGAACCAAAAATAAACCTTGCCATGCCATTTCTTCCAAAACAACTTCAATGATAAGGTTTGAATTTCTCAAGCTTTATTGACTAGGGCATGGAAATAAACTCATGAACCCATGGATCAACTTGATAAGCCACATTGCCTTTACCTACATTATTAACAAGTAAGACAAACCAAGATTGCATTTTATTAATTAAAAGGAAAGTCAAAACAAAACATGCATGATAACAAAAGAAAAACAAGTCAAGGTGCTTGGTGATTCCTCAAAGAGAAAAGCTAAAGATAGGGAGGAGAACCAAAAGCCTTAATGTGATCTTGTTGTGATTGAATCAATATGGTATGATGAAGGGATCTTAGGGACAAAAATTGGGGTACAACAGCTTCCCTTATTTAGAGAGAAAAGAAATATGATAGAACCGACGTTCATTGACAGTGAACTACCAGCTTTCACTTAAGGTAGAAAAAATATAACAATCACCAACGTTCACTGATGGTGAACTACCAACTTTCATTGAAGGTGGAGAGAAAAGAAATATTATAGCACTGACATTCACTGACGATGAACTACCAACATTCACTGAAGGTAGCAAAAAGAACAACAAGTTTCTCCAAAATTCTGGCGTTTCACCTAGAACGGGACTCAACTTCTTCTTTAACCAAGGCATTCCACCTAGAAAGGGTAGTATATAAGCTGTCTCAAATAAAGAGACTACCACTTACAAAGATTTCACAATGAACTGTCTCTGCGATATTGAAAGACTTGCCATCCACTGGAGTAATTTGATAATGAACTGCAAACTATCCACTCATGAAGAAGATAGCAAAAAAGTAACGTTGACTTTTACGGGGAAGTATAAGTTTCTCAAATAAAGAGACCTGCTACTTGCTATTATGGGAAGCATTGTAAAAATGACTTTCTGCGGAAAGCAATATGACTTCCCGGGGAATGAAATATGACTTCCTGGGGAAAGAAATATGACTTCCTGGGGAAAGAAATATGGCTTCCTAGGGAAAGAAATATGACTTCCTGGTGAATGAATCATGACTTCCTGGGGAAATGCCAATATATTCCTGCTGAGGAGATAAAAGTTTTCTCATGCCAAAATAAATGCATATTCTCAAACCAATGCTCGAAGCTTGCAGAGATCCTAAGTAATAATATTGCTGGGAAACAAAGATTCAAACCAGAAATAAACTGGAGTGGAACAATCAACCAAAATACATCCTTTGAGAAATAAACTCAAGAGGGAAACCCAATCTATCCAGATAAAGAGCTGTAGAGGAAGGATAAAGAAAAAATCTTCCATGAGGGATAACTCAGTGGGGGAATTGAAAGAATATACACTTTCCGCTTAAGGCTGACACTCTATTGGAGAGAGGACAACACAACTCTGCAAAATAGGATAATATGTCAACAAAATATTAACGAATGTGAATGAGCAATGATTTGCTAAATTTAACTATGCATGATGTATGTATGAATGTATGAGTGTTATCATGTTTATGCTGACAAAACAGACATATAACACTGGGAATAACCAGGAAAAACCAACTCGGGAACAATCAACACTCGGTTAAATCACATCCAATATGAACATTCCATAAGAAAATAAGCACCAAACGAGGAAACAAAATCCTATTTCACGGATTAACTTCACTGGGAAAGAACATAATCCAGAAGTAAACAAATCATAGCGACAAAATAGTACAAATACAAGGATATAACATCCTTCTCCAGGCTTCATCGAGGAATAGCACTCAGACTTCAATGGGGAAAACACATGTTTCACGATCCGTACTTCTACTAGGGATTGCAATACTGATTTTAAAAAGGCAGATGAAAACCATATCATCAAACATCAACTGAGGATCTCGTGCTGACTTCATTGGGGAAATATCATATAGACTTCACTAGAGGAGATAATGCCTCATCATCGAGACATCAACTGGGGACCACGTGCTGACTTCACTGGGGAGGCCAACACCACATCGTTGAGGGGAAACCAAAATATGCTCTTCAATATTGAGAGTAAGTATTGCACCAACTTATCTGGGGAGAAAGTAAGAAACCTCACGGGGATAAAAACTAGGGGAGTTAAGAAGTCAAACATTATAGTATGAAATCAATCTTATGGGGATTTTAAATAAAACTTAGCACTTGGCGGGTGAAAAGCCAAAAAAAATTGACAAATGCCTTAACACTTCTTAAATAAAACATTGCCCTTGCCTGATTATCGGGCAATCAAACAAAATGCAAGTACTTCCGAAAGGGAACTGCTTCGCAAATGAGTCCAACTCAGCATGCACGGGGAGAAAATACTTCTATCAAATAGTGAAGCCTTCACTGGGGAATCTTGGATTGAGTCTTCATATCATGCAAACTTGTTCCAACAAAAGATGCCCTGGGATAGCCTTCCTGGGGAATCAAGAAGTCAACATTATAGAAAGAGGTCAAACTCATGGGGATTTTAAATCAAACCCAGCACTTGGCGGGTGAAAACCCAAAGGGTTGACAACTATCTCAACACTTCTTAGAAAATATACTACGCTGGTCTAGTTGTCTGGGAAATAAATACCAACAATAATGCCAATACTGCAGAAAGAGCGACATTTTGTAAATAGTTCCATCTCAGCACACCAAGGGAAAAAGACCTTTCGTCATATGAGGGAAGACTTTGCTGGGGAATCTGGGATAGAGGCCCCAGACCATGCAAACCCAAAATAAAATGAACCAAGACTTGACTGGGGACACTGGGATCACAAACCCAATACTACACCTTACGCTAATTGGTATCGTCTTCAATTATCTGAGAAACACAAGAAAATCATACTTATTCCAACAAAAGTGACATGAGAGAGCCTTCCCGGGGGAACCAAAACTTCCCAAAATTACTGGAGTTCGTCCATTCCTGGGATCACCACTTTTGTTTTCCTCTTGAATCACAAAATCTAAAGTAAAAGTAAGTTGTAAATTCTTTTTAAAAATAATTTTGTTATTTAATCTTTTTGCTTTGAAAATTATTTTCAATAATGAATGGAGTCTTTGTAAGCTGAATAAAAATAAGAAATACAAAGAATTGGGTAAAAGCTCAAATTTTATTGATAGAATGGTAGTCTGCGAATGGAGAGACTCCACTGATGATTACAAATTTCGGAAAATGGTAATATATAACGGAAAAGATACATTGAGATACAATGACCACTATTCCCTCTATCAACTTTGAAATTCCGAGAAGCAGATTCCGTTGAAGTACAGTGAGGATCCAAGAAGATTGTTGCTTCAATGATCAAGTCGTGTCTGATGTAGTTACTTGCCAAGAAAGTCCCTAACTTTTTCCAAAACTGCCCTTGCGGGTTTTCAACTTAGCGGGAATTTTTTTTCTGTTTATGTCTCTAATTTTTTCCTAGATCGTCCTTTTGGGTTTTTGGCCCACCCAGACACTCTTTTTTGCCTAAGCTACCCTTTATGGTTTTAAACTTAGCGATCTGTTCTTTTATTTCTTTAGGAGAAGTATTTCTTGACTGCATCAACATTCATGGTACGTGGGAACTCCTCGCCATCCATAGTTTCAAGAATTAATGCACCGCCAGAGAATGCTTTCTTGACAACATATAGGACTTCAAAATTGGGAGTCCACTTGCCCCTAGAATCAGCGTTAAAAGACATGATCTTCCTGAGCACGAGGTCGCCTTCTCTGAATTCACGAGGTTTGACCTTCTTATCAAAAGCTTTCTTGATTATCTTCTGATATAACTTCCCATGACACAAAATTGTTGTTCTCTTCTCTTCGATCAAATTCAATTGGTCAAACATGTTTTGGACCCATTCAGCCTCTGACAACTTGGTTTCCATTATCACACGCAAAGAGGGAATCTCAAACTCGATTGGGAGCACCGCTTCCATCCCATACACAAGGGAGAACAGGGTTGCTCCTGTTGAAGTGCGATCAGATGTCTGATATCCATGTAAAGCAAAAGGGAGCATTTCATGTCAATCTTTATAAGTAACAACCATCTTCTGGATGATCTTCTTGATATTCCTATTAGCAGCTTCAACAACCCCATTCATCTTCGGCTTGTACGAAGATGAATTGTGATGGACAATCTTGAATTCTTCACAAAGTTCTATCATCATCTTGTTGTTCAGATTCGAGCCATTGTCGGTGATGATTCTTCTTGGCACACCATACCGACATATAAGATTATTCTTAATGAAGCGCACTACCACCTGATTAGTAACATTAGCATATGAAGCAGCTTCCACCCATTTGATGAAGTAATCAATTTCTACCAAGATAAAATGGTGTCCATTCGAAGCTTTGGGTTCTATCATTCCAATCATGTTAATACCCCACATAGAGAAAGGTCACGGGGAAGAAATAACATTGAGAAGTGTCGGAGGCACTTGAATCTTGTCCGCATAAATATGGAATTTATGGAACTTCTTTGCAAATTTGTAACAATCAGATTCCATTGTCAGCCAATAGTAACATGCCCTTAACATCTTTTTAGCCATCGACTATCCATTGGCATGAGTGCCAAATGAACCTTCATGAATCTCATGCATCAACATGTCTGCTTCGTGTCTATCCATGCATCTGAGCAATACCATGTCATAATTTCTCTTGTACAACACATTTTCACTGAGGAAGAAGCTGCCAGCCAATCTTCTCAATGTCTTTATATCTTTATTCGATGCACCAATCAGGTATTCCTGTGTCTGGAGAAAATGCTTGATATCGTAATACCAAGGTTTCTCGTCTGCTACCTCTTCTGTTGTAAACACATGAGCGGGTCTATCCATTCGTCGAACTATAATTCTAGGTATATCATTCCAACTATTCACTTGATACATAGAAGCCAGAGTTTCCAGAGCATCTGCCATTTGATTTTCGTCTCTGGGGATGTGATGGAATTCAACTTTATTAAAGAAGGGTAACAATATTCTAGCATAATCTTTGTAAGGGATTAAGCTGGGGTGACGAGTATCCCACTCTCCTTTAATTTGATTTATTACCAAAGCTGAATTGCCATACACATCTAGAATTTTAATTCTGAGATCAATAGCTTCCTCGAGACCCATGATGCAAGCCTCATATTCTTCCATATTATTAGTACAATCAAATACCAACCTTGTGGTAAAAGGAATGTGTGATCCATGTGGAATGACAATCAAATCACCAATTCCTTTACCATAAGCATTCACAGCTCCATCAAATATCATGCTCCAACGAGATTCAGGATCAGGACCTTCCTCAGGCAATGGTTCATCACAATCTTTCACTTTCAAAAATATCACATCCTCATCGGGGAAATTATACTTTACAGACTGATAATCATTAACTGGTTGGTGATCAAGATAATCTGCCAACACACTGCTTTTAATAGCTTTTTGAGTGTGGTATTCAATGTCATATTCATATAACAACATCTGCCAACGGGAAATTCTCCCAGTAAGAGCAGGCTTTTCAAAAATGTACTTGATTGGATCCATTTTTGAGATCAACAAAGTAGTGTGATTCAACATATACTGCCTCAAACATTTTTCCGCCCAGGCCAGAGCACAACATGTCTTTTCCAGCATGGAATATAGCGACTCACAATCAGTAAACTTTTTACTGAGATAACAAATGGCATACTCTTTCTTCCCTGTTTCATCTTGTTGTCCCATAATACAATCCATGGAATTATCTAACACTGTCAGATACATAATCATTAGCCTTCCTTCAACAGGAGGGAGCAAGATAGGAGGTTCAAGCAGATATTATTTAATACTTTCAAATGCCCTTTGGCAGTCATCTGTCCAAACACAACCTTGATCTTTCTTTAACAACTTAAAGATCAGTTCACACGTTGCAGTCATGTGGGAAATGAATCTGGAAATATAATTCAAACGCCCTGAGGAACCCTCCGACTTGCTTTTCAGTTCTCGATGCTGGCATTTCTTGAATTGCTTTGACTTTATCAGGGTCAACTTGAATCCCTCTCTCGCTAATAATGAAACCCAACAATTTCCTTGACTGATCACCGAAGGTACATTTATTTGGATTTAAGCGGAGATGATACTTCCTCAAACGTTGAAACAACTTCAACAAATCTTCTACATGCCCTTCTTAAGTCTGGAATTCAGCAATCATATAATCAATATATACCTTAATTTACTTGTGCATCAGATCATAGAATAGGGTTGTCATAGCCCTCTGGTACGTTGCACCAGCGTTCTTTAACCCAAAGGGCATCACTCTGTAACAGAATGTTCCCCAGGGTGTGATAAACGCTGTTTTTTCCATGTCCTCAGGAGTCATCCTTATTTGATCATACCCGGAAAATCCATCCATGAACGAGAAAACTTTGAATTTTGTTGTGCTATCCACTAACATATCAATGTGTGGCAATGGAAAATCATTTATTGGACTAAATTTATTTAGATATTTGAAATCTACGCACGTGAGAACTTTTTCGTCTTTCTTCGGTACTGGGACAATATTGGCAATCCACTAAGGGTACACTGATGTCACAAGAAAACCGGCATAAATCTGCTTTAGAACTTCTTCTTTGATTGGCGGGTACTCTGGCTTCAGCGGAAAATGGTGCTCTACAATATCTGTATCTAAACCAGGCATATCTTGGTAAGACCAAGAAAAATATCCACATACTCTTTCAACATCTCAATTAACCTGCTCTTCACATCAGGATGTAGTAATGCTCCAATCTTGACTTCCTTCGGATCTTCTTCTAAACCCAAATTGATTACTTCCAATGGCTCTTTATATGGCTGAATGGCATTCTCCTCGCGCTCAAGCAACCATGAGACCTCTTCTGGAATCTCATCATAGTCTACTTCTTCAGCCCTATACACAGGACATTTAAAGTTGGGAGTGGGTGCAGGGTTATTGTATTCAAAGGGTTTTTTAATTAATCTGCACATATGATTTATGATTGCTTTTAGAAACTGACATATATAACAAGTGATCATGCAGATTGAATTTCAGTTATTATTTATTTTGAAAGTTTTTTTTCTGATTACCATTTTCCAAGAAAAAGCAAAAAATAAAGACACAATTTGGGAAACAAAGACAACTTTTATTATTGATTTTAAAAATCAAAGCAAACCGATAAGCCCATACAATATTAATACTTTCACCTTGGGTAGAGTGAAAGCTTTTCAAAAAGATTAACAAAAAAAAATTACTTCGAAACATGTATGCAAGAGGGAACATCAATGGTGATCCAGTTGTGAACCCTAACTTCGTGCGTCACATAATTTGGCATTTATGGTCGTGCTTCATCTTCCACAATGGCATTAATCCCAGAAATAGTTGGATGAAGATAACCCCCGCTACGAAATATGTCTTGATACTTGCCTGCAGCAGACTTTGGCTCCATGCTCTTACCTTTATCATTCTTCAGAGAACCCTAAGCCAGATCTATTCTAGTTTACAGGTGGATCAAAAATCTATCTCCATACTTCACTATGGCCATTACGCACAACCTGATGAGCATCCTTAAACGAAGCCATAAAATTCTCATTTCCTCTTATATTATCAATGAATAAAGCTTGGAATTGGGTTTCAAGAGCAGCTTTATCCACCTCCACAATACTGAAAGAGGACAAATGAGATATCAATAATGCTTGTTCTCCATTTATAATTACCACTTTTCCTTCACGCATAAATTTCAACTTCTTGTGTAAAGTCCAAGTGACAGCCCCTGCCTCATGTATCCATGGTCATCCCAACAAATAGTTGTAAGCGAGTATAATATACATGACCTGGAAAGTAATCTAAAATAAATTTGGGCCTACATGAATAAGCAAGTCCACTTCACCAATAACAAATTTCCTTGATCCATCAAATGCTTTCACAATAATGCCACTTGGGCGCATGGGCGTTCCTTGATATTTCAACTTCATAAGCGTGCTCCTTGGTATAACGTTCAATGCGGATCCATTATTAATCAACACATTGGATAATGAATCATTCTTGTAGTTCATAGAGATGTGGAGGGTCAGATTGAGATTCCTTCCTTCATTGGGCAGTTCATCATTCCCAAAACTTAGGTTATTACATGATGTAATGTTCCCTACCACACTACTGAATTGGTCTACAAGCATATCACTTTCCACGAAAGCTTGGTCCAATACCCTCATTAAAGATTCTCTGTGAGCAGAGGAGTTCATCAATAAAGCCAAGACAGATATTTTTGAAGGAGTCTGCAATAGCTGATCTACAATTTTGTAGTCGCTCATCTTGATTATCCTCAAAATATCGTCCACCTCTTTTTCTAGCGTAGCTCCACTAGATTCACCCACTACCTTCTTGGGTTCAACATTTTCAACTATTTTCTTTCCAGTACTAACATCTCCACAAACATCAGGTGCAAATACACGACCACTGCGGGTCACTCTGCTAGTCTCAGCAATATTTCCAACATTAGGCATTGGATAGATAGGAACTTCCATACCATCCTCTAAAATTGTAGCATTATATTTGTAGGGTACAACCTTGTCTGACTTGTAGGGGACAAGACCCAGTAAACTAATCACCAATGGAGTAATAGCTGACTTGCCATGATATTCAACTTCAAAAGGGGTGGGTGCAGAAAAACAAGGAACAATAACATTTACTCCCTCTTCAACATATTCATTCATTACATAGTCATCTCTGGAAAATGTATCTTCATCTGAGGAGAAGAACTCATCCGCAGAGGTATACTCATCATCTGACTCCTCTTCAGCCAAACAAACCTCAATCTCATTAACCTCATAGTAATCACCCCTTTGGCTTGTAATCTTGATATTTCCATTATCCAATAATAACCGATTACCTTTCCTTACAATTGAACATCCTCGGGAGTCCCAGCAGCAAATTCGGCAAGATCCATACTAATGTTCTACCTGACCATCCATATGGTAGAAAGTAGCATGCAATTGTACAAGATCCTTATTCATATAATCCACATCAAATATTTTGAACTCTCTAAGACATCCAGAAACCATGTTTACTTCCTCTTCATACTCTTCCCTAGGCCTGATTATGTGGATGAGGCCCTCATCCATCATCTCTTGCAAATCAGCCTTTATCTTGTCACAACCCTGTATATCCATACTGCAAATAGCACAACCAGCATGGTCATGCGTATAATAGCTAAATTCACAGAGGTATGCATGCATTTTTACCAAATCCCCTCTAACCAATTTAATATCAAAATTCAGGAAGTCACCTGGACAACTGGCCACCATGTTCACAGCATTTGCTCCTCCATGCTTTGGAAAAGGATTATCTTTCACATTAGGGCCAACATCTTTGAAGGACAAGATACCAGACTTCACCAATTTTTGTACTTCAGTTTTCAAAGGATATTTATTCTCAACATTGTGCCCTGGTGCTCCCTGATGAAAAGAAGATGTTTGGTATGTCATGTAATACCCAGGCAACAGTGATGGTACAGTGAGAGGTGGTCTGGTCTGAACCAACTTCTTTTTAATTAACGTCGGGAATAATTATGTATACCTCATAGGGATAAGGTCATAACTCTTCCTTCTCTGAGTATACCCTTGATTCCCCTAATGGGATAGTCTCTGATAAGCAACAATGATTGGAGTTACACCAACAACTGGAGTTACTGAGGCGACTTGTTGATGACGCTGATAATTTCTTCTAGGAGGATTAACCCTCCTCTCTTGCATAACAACATTTGTATCTCCTTCCTTATTTTTGGCAAACCCATAGGATGGCTTCTTCGTATTTCCGGAACTTTCACTTTTTGTTAAACGAACCTCTCTTACAGCCTCTTCTAAATAGATACCCATGCCCACCATTTCGTTAAATTCACTTGGTGCCCTCGCTACCATCCTCTCATAGTAGAAAGCATCCAGAGTGTTCAGGAAAATCTTAGTAATCTCCTTTTCTTCCATGGGAGGAATCACTTGGGTGTCTACCTCATGCCATCTCTGTGCATATTCTTTGAATGATTCCCTGTCTTTCTGGACCATGGCCCTGAGTTGATCACAGTCAGGTGCCATGTCCATGTTGTATTTGTATTGTCTGATAAATGCTTCTCCCAATTCGTTGAGAGTATGGATATTGACGTTGTCCAAACTCATATACCAATTCAATGCAGCACCAGTCAAACTATCCTGAAAAAAGTTAATCAACAGACGTTGATCATCAGTGTGGGTAGACATTCTTCTTATATACATCACAAGATGAGTACAAGGACAAGTGTTGCCCTTGTACTTCTCGAATTCCGGGAATTTAAACTTCACAAGTATCTTGACATTCGGGACCAAGCATAAATCATTCACATTCTGCCCAAACAATTCCTTTCCCATGAGGGCCTTCATCTCCCTCTGCATCTTGTCAAACTGATCTTGAAAATCATCCATTCTATCATAGAGACCCAAGCCTTCACTTGGTGGAGGAAAAGGATGATATATATCATCATTAGCAAATGGGACCATATTCACAGAAGGAGGTGCAGCAAGAGTAGCATGCACCACAGAAGGTGTAGGAGTAATAGTAGTCTGAACAACTGGAGTAACTTGAGGACCAAAGAATGAAACCTTCAGGCACAAAGTTCTATTGCATTCCCCATGGACAACCTTGAGGCATGTGATTCTGAACAACAGTTGGAGTAGCAGACACAAGAACAGTCGGAGCTTCAGTAGTAACCTTTGTCTGTTGAGGTTGATCACTCGTTGGCTGATTATGAGCAGCCACCATAGATTCCATTAGAGCAGTGAGATTGGCCATGCCGGCCTTTAGAGCATAAACTTCCTCGCGTAGCTCGCGATTCTCTTGTTCTAAGTTGTCCATCTTCCTTCTGAAATTAGCTCGAGTATTGTAGTGGTGAGACAGCTTGCTGAACGAAGTAAAGAAGCTTGGTAAGACACCTGGATATGCATAACAAATGCAAGAAATATGTGCAATATGATGCATGATATGCAATGCACATGATTTATTTTATTATTAATATTTCAAGGGACTTAAAGATTTATAGACACATTGCAAATATCAAAGTAATAACACATTTGAAATACTGAAATTTTTTATTATGATAACTTCAAAATGGATTAAAAGTTTCAATAATCCCGAGTACAAGATGAAAATAAAGTCCAAAACCCTAAGAAGTAAAGTTGATGGAGATCATTCTATACGTTGGCGCTTCCCTGTAAGCCTGGAAATCTGAGCCTTCAACCTCCAGTTTTCTTCCGCATATCTAGTGGAAACCTCCTTCCAATCACCTGAATCATGAAGTGAGAAACTAGCATATGACTGAGGCTTAGGAGAAAATAAATCCCCTTGCCTCTCCATCATCTCTACAGCCCGACTCTCAAGAATCTCAATCAAGTCGTCTTTCTCCTTCAAGTCTGATGTCTAGGAAATCTCTAAAGTTTGGGACTTATTCTTCCAAGCATCCTTTTCCTACTGCATCCTGACCAAAGTAAGTTGTAGCTCTTCCACATCATCCAATAAGGGAGGAGTGGTCTTCACAAACAAGTCAGGCATAGGTTCTTCCCGAGAATACGACATCTTCAACTGAATAGCTCTCGTTTGGACCCACTGAAGATAAGGCTCCAAAGAAATAGCCCCCCTATGTCTCAGGTCTTTCCTACTCTTCCTATGAATGTGACGCCAGGCCTTTACAATCTGCTCCCTAGCTTCCTTATGGACCTCTCCCTCCTTCAGTAAGAAACTACTCAAATGAATACTATTTGGTTTATCCCTCATCGGATAACCAAGCTTTCATCGTGCAAGAACAGGGTTGTAGTTAATTCCTCCCTTTGTACCAAGAAGAGGTACATTGCGGAAACTACCACAACTGCCGACAATCTCTACATCATGATAAGCCTGATGATACCAATCAATATCTGAGTGAGTAAATGCCATGACCTTAGGAGCCCAACTGGATTCCTTCCTGACATCCCAGAAAGCATTAGACTGAGGCATATGAGAAATAAACCATTGGTACAATAGAAGCGTCCAACAGATAATCATCCCCCCATGATAAGAATTCCGAAGATGAATAGAGTAATAAGCATCACCAAACAATGTGGGAATTGGGTTTCCAATCATGAAGATCCTGATAGCATTAATGTCAACAAACTTGTCCACATTAGGAAATAAAAACAACCCGTAAGCAAGTAGAGCAAATATGGCCTCAAAAGCGACTGTACTCTTCATCCTGGAAAAGTAACGAGCTTTCTCCAATAAGAACTGAGCTGGTAATCCGCTAATCCCTCCTTTAGTAGTCATATGGGCTTCAACCTCAGACTTCCCCAGATGGATTAAAGCAGCAATCTCGTGTGGTTTTAGCTCACCCTCCAAACCAGTAAATGGAACACGATCGGTAATAGGTAAATCCAACATATAAGAATACTCCTCTAGTGTAGGCATCAACTGATAGTCAGGGAAAGTAAAACAATGATACATCGGATCATAGAACTGGACCAAGGTCGAGAGAATACCCTCCTTCATCCTAAGCTTCATGAGAGGAATGATGGATCCATACTTCTTCCAAAAATCTGCATAACACTCAATCTCGGGAATTAGACTGATCAACTCATCTATCTTGGGATCTTTGAAAATGTATTTTTTGGTCTTTCTTTTTCCAGAATCCATGGTCAAAAGGTACCTGAGATATTCACAAATGGTCAACTTTTAAGTCCCTTGAGGTAAAATTTCTTCAAAAGATTCTTATGGGTGCATGGATGCATGATGCAACAATCACACACAAGATCACAAACATAGGGTTCATAGGTTCAACGTCACGAGCATGAGGTCGAAGGTACTACCCATAAGGTATGGTCTAAAAGTTATGACCTTCCGAACAAGGTTCTAGAGGTTCCCAGAGTCTACATCCTTCCTTTGGATATTACCAACTTCCTCATTAACTCGGTGTTGTACCCCAAAATTTTCCCTCCCATATTCTTCAAAATTTGTCAAGATCAACCTCCAAATGGTTCAGAATCTCTCAAGGGTTGCACAGTCCAATTGCCTCCTAACACAGTCAAAATTAGGGTTTTGGTTCTTGCAAGGAAGCTGAGGTTTTCAAGGGTCCAATCAAGTCCCATATGCCTATATAAATTGTCAAGCATCTACATGTTAAACTTCAAGGCTCACAACATCAAAATTGCACAGTCAAAAGTCCTCATTTGATCCACAGTCAACTGCAGGGGCAAAATGGTCATTTTACAGTCAAAAGTCAGAATTTTTGGTCAACATCTTATTTTGAGTCCACAATCATAATTTGATCAAGTCTTGATCATGATTCCACAAGCATGGCTCAAAAATCATCAAGATGCAAAAAGTTGCTATTTTTGGACAGTTGAAAAGTCAACTGCAAATTGACCAGGGCATAACTTTTTCATGGTTCATCAGAAAAATTATATCCAATGATCATTTTGAAGGGGATGACATTTCCTACAACTCATCTTCACACTCCAAGTCCAAGAAATACTCTCACAAAAAGTTATCAATTTCTACATTATAGGTCATTTTCAAAAGTCAACAAAAAGGCACTTTAAGTCAAAGACCATAACTTGAGATTGGTAAATCAAAAAGACATGGGACCAAAGGCATTGGTTAGAGGACTTCAAGACCTTTCCAAAATGTCCAAGAAAATTTTCATAGCTTCAAAATTGAGCAAGATATGCATTGGAGAAGTTGGGAAATGTTTGGGAATTTGCAAAAGTCAACTTTGCCTAAAACACTTCATTTTTGCTAATGGGCCTCAAATTCCTTCTTGAATCTTTACCCAAGGCTTATGCACGACCCATTAAGATTAATTTGATTTATTTTCTCATTTTTAATTAATTAATTGAATTTGTATTAATATTAATTCATTTAATTAATTTTAATTGTAGGAAAATTCAAAAGATATGATTTTTAAATCTTTTGTGATGCAAATAAGACTAGGGCAAGCTGGCAATTCGTGTGCACCTCAAAGACATCAAAATCTCCATGATTGACAAGGTTTTATCAAAGAAAAAGATTGAAAAAGATTTGATTGGCAATCACATAATGAAACTTGAATACAATGGATTCTTGGGCCTAAAGTTGACCTAATTCTCTTCACATACAAAGGCTGAACCTAACCCTATTCCTAAGGACGTGCAAGAGCTGCTAAAACACCATAATCAAATTCTAAAAAAATCAAGAAAAGTTCAAAACTGAAATCAGTCTTCCAGGCGAATTCAAAGCCTCCTCTTGATTCAAACATCTTGCCTGAGTCTCCAGAAACAGTTTGCAATCAAAAACGAACCTTGAAGCTATCAGAAT
Organism: Vicia faba; assembly: GCA_948472305.1. Classification (NCBI taxonomy): domain Eukaryota; kingdom Viridiplantae; phylum Streptophyta; class Magnoliopsida; order Fabales; family Fabaceae; genus Vicia; species Vicia faba. The sequence continues at coordinate 1,267,994,446 of OX451737.1, read as the reverse complement.
CGTTCACAACAAGTCCCACGGTTTGGACATTTTTCCATAATTGCATATCATTATTCATGCATTTTTAACCATTTTTTTGGATTGATTTATGTTAATAAGAACATCCTGAAGCTATTGGTATAATCCAATTTGATTATGGCGCTCTGAGTTGAAAACCACCATTGAAGAACATTAGGGTTTCGAAGCTTGAATTTTAGGGCTTTACAGCATGAGAAAAATTGGACCTTGAAATGTGCATGGTTGAATTCGTCAAGGCCAGACGAATTCAACCCAACCCTCGCGCCCTTTTTATATGCATTGTGGACTTAATCGCTATTCTTGGCAGTTTTGTTTTGTGGGGGTTAAAAACCCCCGCTACTTGTTCTTTATTTTACAGGAAAAGGATGAAGGCGAAGGGCGTGGCAACATGTGAATGGATGATTCAAACTTAGCGCGCATTATTTTTGTTTTGCATCATAATATTTGTTTTTTGTATATAATATTCGTTATCCATTTGTTTAACAAACGCGCATCATAGTTCAACTGGCAAAGGCACTGAAGCGAGGAGTACTGGGACCTGGGTTCGATTCCCAGGTCCCCCATATAATTGTTAACTTTTTTTCTAAAGCGTTCATGTGCAGCACTCATCAAATATTCCACCATGGACTCACACATCCAGCGTGCCATGTGTCCTCAGACAGCCATCCAAAGGCCAGGAGAGGAGGAATACCATGCTCCAAGTCAAACGTGCTCTGGACAATCAAGGAAAGTCAAACGTGGCTTGGAATGTTCTTAACGGGCCTGAATTCCAGCAATTCACCTCCATATGGGCCATCACACCCCCCTGGTTTGCATTTTTTTGATTTTTATTTTATTTTCTTTTAATTCCTTTAATTATTATAATTGTTATTATTAATTCACCAACAAATTAATTTTCATAATAAATTCAGAAATTAAAATTGTAAATATATTTTGTTATTTATTTTTACTATTAACTAATAATTATTTTGTAAATAAATACTAACAATTAACTTAGCTTAAATTAGGCTTAATTTTCACCTTTTTCTCAATAAATAAAAATCATGTAGAATTAGGGTTTGACAAATTTTCATTCATATTTTCTTAATTACCATTATTATTATTTATTAATTATTATTATTTTTGTACATAAAAATATAAATTAATTAATTTAGTAAATTAGGTTAACTTGGACTTTTTATTAATAATTAAAATAAACTTAGAACTAGGTTTTCTTTTGACTTATTAGCTTCTTTATTTTTATTTTTTTATTAAAATATTAAAAAACATAAAAAACATTTTTCTTGTAAATAATTAAATAATTAGATTTAGGTTTAATTTTAATTTAATACAAAAGGACAAAAAAAACTCATAATTTTCTCAAGGGTCAAAAACCCTAGGACGTTCCAATTTAATTTCTATTCGCGTGTTATATTTTATATTTGATTATTATGTAACTGCTTCCAAGAATGTAATAGTAATTAGGTTAATTGCTTTCTTTACTTTCCGCACTTTATCAAAACGGGTCTTTGTTTTTTGGCGATGTATAGACCCGCGCCTTGTAATAGCGTAGTTTTACATTCCCACACTTTAATTTTCCGCACTCCTAACTGTTAATACGCATGAAAGACTGAATGACAAATTAAAAACAACTCGTAGCTCACAAATGCATGATCAAAGATAAACATAAACTGAACTGAACACACAAGCACATGCCACTTCTAGGGTACGCCTCACTCGTTGCCTCGAACGTGGTCGTCAAGTATAGGGTGTCTTAGAGGTCGCCCTCCTGTCTAAAGATCCAGTCGCCTCGAAACGGTTGCCTCGGATAAAAAGGATCTAGGACATTAGGGTTACTTCTAAGGTGTCCTACTATTGCTTCGGTGACCACACTGTCCCTCAATCGAATTGACCCGAACACCTCCAACGGTGGTGCTACCTACCTCTCAATGGTGGGATGGCACTATCTAAAGGACTCTTACACAACCTAATTCCTTAGGGTAAGTAGATGACTCATGGGTACTTGCTCTAAAAAAAAAACAAACAAAACAATCTTTTCACACTGACACTTTCAAAAGTTTTCAAAACAAATTTTTTAAACACTCTTGAGGACAGATACAAGAGTCACTTAGAAATCTTTCAAAAACAAATCTTTTTTCAAACCCACTCATATTTGAAAAGCAAACATCTTTTGAAAACATAAGAGCAAGTATCTAAGAGCCCGTGGATAACCACGGATAGAAAGGGTGCTAACACCTTCCCTTTCTATAAATCTACCTCCCAAACCGAGAGACATTCTCAATAAGGAATTTTGCTGTGCTTTTGTCCTTTCCATGTTGGAGAACATAAAATACGGTGGCGAATCTTGCTTACCGCGACATACGCGATCCAGCTTTAAACAGTCAGTTCTATTTCCACCGATCACAGAACTGGCGACTCTGCTGGGGACACTTAAAGTGAGGTGTACCTTAGGATAGATCATACTTATGTTTTCAATTGCCTGTTTTGATTGCTTTAATATTGTGGGCCTATTTTGGGAGTTCTATAGATCCTAACCCGGATCTGGGGAAAACCTTTTAGGTAGCAACAAACTGTGAGGGAACTGTGTGGGGTATACCGACACGGTTGAAGCAGTTGCTACGTTGATGTGGCACTTTGGTGAGTACCGGTAACCCTTGAGTCAAGTCAAGGAGAGTACGGGGCCGCCGCGTGGTGTCGTGAAGCATCAACTGACCTAGAACCTTACTTGACCATCCTGGCCTCTTTAGGGGTAGTGAGATGACCGACTTTGGTGCAGTCTGAAGTTGGTAGATACTCGATACTACACTCATTGAGGGTTGTTTTCTTGGAATATTTTGATTGCCAGTTCAGTGGCTAAATCAAAACAATGAACATAGAAAACAATCCAATGATATTGAGCTCCTTAGAACCCGGTTACTTTTGATAGGACAGGTTTTGAGCCCACCAACTTCAAGAGGGTAGTACCTAAACTTCATGCTGGCCTGATCTCTAAGGGCTGTCTTGTGTGACTTGTGTGCCTTCAAACTTGAACTACTTGCACATTCTTGTTATCTGACACACGAGTTTCTTGTAGGTTTTGTTTACAGTCCTTAATCTGGGCTCATAACAGGGTTTACTTACATCACACCTTTGCATCCACGTACATAACATCATATGCATCATAACATCATACCATAGCATGTCCTTAACCATTTCAAGGATCTCAAGGGTTTGCGATGCAGGTCATGATGAACCAAATGCCTAGAAAGGGGCAAGGGGATTTATTTTCCTCTAGCCAAGGTTGATAACTCGAGTCAGGGGCTATGACCCACTCGATATGGTGAGCCTTGACTCTTGAAGAAGGACTCTCAACAACATGAAGTTCCTTCAATCAAGCTACCAAATTCAAATTCTAACAATTTTCTTGTTTACCCCGCGAGATCCTTGAAAACATTGCATGCATACATACACATCATTGCATAACAGGTACCCTTGTTACAGGTCACTTACCTTCTCCGCTGTTTATTTCAGCAATGGCTTCCCAACAAGACAACCAGGATCTTCAGGCTCAAGAGACTCGGTTCAGGGAAATCCTCCTAAACCTATCCAAGGGGCAGGAAGAGCTGAGAACACTCCTCACGGGGACTTTGGTCAGGAACAGTGCTGAGGACGATAAGGACGAACGGTTGAAACATCTGCAAGCTGAGGTGGATGCAATGACAACCCAGACGCTGGGGCAAATGGCTCTTATCCAAGGCTTGGCTCGGGAGCAAGAAGAGTTGAGAACCATGGTCAATCAGCTTCACCAAGAGAGATACAACATGAAGCAAACAGTCCAAGTCAGGGACCAGGTCATTGATCAGCCTCCAAGAGGACAAGAGTCTGGTATGGTGAAGAATAGACCTCTCCGAATTGCTACCACTTCATAGGTCCAACCACAACCTCGCCCAGAGAAACGGGTTGATCAGAGCAAGCCAGACAAGCCTAGGAGGCAATTCACCCAGCTCAACATGTCGCTGTTTCAAGCCTTACAACGCCTGTTGAGATTGAATCTGATCACATTAAGGGACCCTCCTAAGAATCCCAATACTTCCTCTTCCAGGTATAACCCGAGGGTGAGATTTGCCTACCATTCTGACAGTCTTGGACACGACACCAACGACTGTTGGACTCTGTAGAACAAGATCCAGGACCTGATTGGTGAAGGAGCAATGGAATTCACCCAAGATGGCCAGGCTGAGTTCTTCTACTATCCCTGCAAGACTCACCATTTGAAGTGACAAGTCCTGAGACGAGAAAAATTTTGTTCATTCGAATGTTCAAGTTATATTTTTTTCTTTGATTGTTCAAACAATTATTGTCATAGCAAACTTTATTACTTTATCAATGCATCGCATATGTCTATTTTGAATCAATATATTCGCATCCGCTATTTTCAAACTGCTTTCATTTTTTGTGATGATCAACTCTCGATTAAAAATTATAAGCCTTTTGAGGGAGGATGACGAAAACGATACCACGATCTTTACAATATGCTTTTGAACAGACCCCGCTGATGAGGTACAGGCATTGTATCAATTCCTAAACACTGGAGTTATAAGGAAGATAATCCCTCGTCAACCCCTTCGAGCCAAAGAAGTTGGAGTTTTTCTTTTCGAAAATTAAAACCCTTAATCATAACCTGGGGCAGGGTAGTTCTCTCAGCTGATCCAAGTGCACAACGAATGGCACCAAATGAGTTCTTACAAAACAAAAGACAGTGATGGTTCCGAATAATCATAAAGACAGGCAGTCATTACCAAAAAAAAAACTAAAGCCCAACAAGTCAAAACCTATGAAGGAGACTTACAAAACTGGGGCATCCCACTGACTGTAAACACAAAAGAGACAGTTCAGGCAAAAAAACAGGGATAATGAAATCAGAAAAGAAAGAGGTCCTACAAACCCTCAACAACAACAAAAAAGAAATGACTGCCTATTCAAAATAAACTGTCAATATCTGAATCATCATTGGAACATCAGGAAAAAGACTCAAACAAGGTCTAACGCACGATCAACTGAGTTTAGGTTTGAAGAACATCACGAAGAGTGGGTGGGTACAAATATAATTTGAGCCTTTATCCTTTGTTTCTTAAACCGTGAACCAGGCCACGTTACAACCCTAAAAAGTCCTAGCTGAAGCATGGGTTAGTTCGAAAGCATACTGTTACGAAATGTATCCTGACTCCTTAAGGCTTGCGGTAAAATAACGAGTTGACATCACATTTTACAAAACTTGCTTGTTTTACTAAAAAATGCATTTTCAAAAAACTTCAAGACAGACATAAGCTTTGAATTTTTAATATAACATCGCTTGCATATGACTATTTTTTTGAACAACATAGAAGTTCGCACGACGAATATCTAGTGAACAAAAATCTTCTCAAGGATCACCTCAAGTGGAAAAGCACTTCCAATCAAAGGGGCACGGCACGATCATTGTCCATCATCTGGGGCAGTTAAGTCAAGATTCAGAGAATCTCTCAAAGGGGCCAACCAACTTGGGGCAAACCTCCATCTAGATCACTTGGGGCATTGGACGATCAAACAAAGATCTTCTGGTAGTATGGCAACACAACGCTACTGACAGTGACAACTCCCTACATCCTGAGAGTATGGACATAGTCGGAAAAATACTACGCATAATCAAAGACCCGCTAGGTTGACACACCTAGGCAAAAATAAGGGCTTCCCGGTGAACCAAAAGGGTTCGGGAAAAACAAGGGATGAAAATGAAAAATCCGTACACCCGGCAAGTCGAAAACCTGAAAAGGCGGCTTGGGCATAAAGGGGTATCCCGATGGACTGAAAACCCGAAAGGGCGGTCCAGGCAAAAGTTAGGGATCAAAAGCGTACGACTATGTCCCGTCATCTCGTCACTTGCCTACCAGAAGAAGATTTGTCAATCGGAAGTTATCAAGCACCTCCACAGGTACCTTCTCCCACAGAAGTTGGGGCAATAGAAATGGTCCGAATTGTACAAGCTGCTCTGTCCACCAGGTACAAGGTAGATTCGGCTGAAGAATTTGACCAAGATACCTTCACTCCCCGTAGAGTAAGACAAGATTCAGCAATACTCTCCCAAGCAGAGTTGGTCTCCCATCAGCCCCGAAAAGGCACAGTATCTCCAGCAAGTCAGCGATACTCTCCCCAAGCAGAGTTGGGCTACTGTCAGCCTTAAGGAAGTTGGGTATCCCCAGAAAATCTCAATATTCCCCAGCGGAGTATACAGATATTCCTCAGCAAGCATCCCCGGCAGTCTTAATCTAAGATTGTTCCCCGGCGGAATACTAGACATCCAGTGGAGCCATTTCCCCAGTACACTCCAAAGTTTCCCCAGGAGAGTTGAACCATCTCCCCAGTAGATTCTGGAAGCTTATCCCCAGTAGATTCTGGAAGCTTATCCCCAGTAGAGTCTGGAAGCTTATCCCCGGCAGAGTACATATCTCTCCCCGACCATGTTCAGAGGTTATTTCCCACCAGAGCTTATAATTGGGTTATCCTTAGCTAATTACCAGGGAAAGACCGTTTTCGGCGAAGTTCTTCCTATCCCCCAGCGGAGTTCATCAAGTTCCCCAACATAGCTTACCAATGGAATCCCCAGCGGAGTTCTCATTAAAAGCTCAGTGAAGCATCTCTTCCCAACAGAGTATTTCCCCGCAGAGTAATCTCTCCAGCAAGTTTATTCCTCAACAGAGTCATCTTCTCCTACCGGTTTATTCTTGCAATCATCATCCCCAGCGGAAATGAAGAACTCAACTCTTCAACATCAGCCCAGGATTTGACTTCCCGGCATCCGTCAAGGATTTATTTTCCTAGACAAAAATACATTCATAAACATCACATCTTCATACATTATAGCATGCACATACGCATCATGAACATACAGTCTCATTTATTTTGAGAACATCATGCATTTCATACATCATGACATTGCATACAACTAATGTTTTGCCTTTTCAGGAAAAAGCTCAATACAAAGATGATTGCTATCAACTGTCGCAATTCCGGATTCGATACCTGTATCTAGCCAGGGTATATCTGTGAGTGATTACTTGTGGATTTGAAACCTGTATCTAGCCAGGGCATATCTGCATGAAGAAATTCCAGATTCGATTCCTGTATCCAGCCAGGGCACGTCTGAAGAGTTTGAAGATTCGATTCCTGTATCCACACAGGGCATATTTTTTGACGACTAATTCCAGATTCGATTCCTGTATCCAGCCAGGGCACGTCTGAAGAGTTTGAAGATTCAATTCCTGTATCCATCCAGGGCATATCTATTGACGACTAATTCCAGATTCGATTCCTGTATCCAGCCAGGGCACGTCTGAAGAGTTTGAAGATTCGATTCTTGTATCCAGCCAGGGCATATCTGTTGACGACTAATTCCAGATTCGATTCCTGTATCCAGCCAGGGCACGTCTGAAGAGTTTGAAGATTCAATTCCTATATCCAGCCAGGGCATATCTGTTGACGAATAATTCCAGATTTGATTCCTGTATCCAGCCAGGGCACGTCTGAAGAGTTTGAAGATTCGATTCCTGTATCCATCCAGGGCATATCTATTGACGACTAATTCCAGATTTGATTCCTGTATCCAGCCAGGGCACGTCTGAAGAGTTTGAAGATTCGATTCTTGTATCTAGCCAGGGCATATCTATTGACGACTAATTCCAGATTCGATTCCTGTATCCAGCAAGGGCACGTCTGAAGAGTTTGAAGATTTGATTCCTGTATCCAGCCAGGGCATATCTGTTGACGACTAATTCCAGATTCGATTCCTGTATCTAGCCAGGGCACGTCTGAAGAGTTTGAAGATTCGATTCTTGTATCCAGCCAGGGCATATCTGTTGACGACTAATTCCAGATTCGATTCTTGTATCCAGCCAGGGCACGTCTGAAGAGTTTGAAGATTCGATTCCTGTATCCAGCCAGGGCATATCTGTTGACGACTAGTTCCAGATTCGATTCCTATATCCAGCCAGGGCACGTCTGAAGAGTTTGAAGATTCGATTCCTGTATCCAGCCAGGGCATATCTGTTGACGACTAGTTCCAGATTCGATTCCTGTATCCAGCCAGGGCACGTCTGAAGAGTTTGAAGATTCGATTCCTGTATCCAGCCAGGGCATATCTGTTGACGACTAATTCCAGATTCGATTCCTGTATCCAGCCAGGGCATGTCTGAAGAGTTTAAAGATTTGATTCCTGTATCCAGTCAGGGCATATATGCATAAAGAGTTTGAAGATCAACCCCTGTAACAGGCCAGGTAATTATTTTTCTTTCTCAGGTACGCAAGTTCTCGCTAAGGAATCTCTTACGCGATCGACACCTAGATGGCATCTATAAGCCCATCTACATACCAACAGTCCCCAAATGGCATCTATAAGCCCATTCCCAACAAGGTTCCGTCACAACTCCAGATGGCATCTATAAGCCCATCCTCCTATCCGTCATCTCTCCAAAGGGCATATGTGACCCCATTCCCGCCATCACGCTGCTGATACTCTACTATGTGAGTGCAAATTTCTGGGCACTTTAGTGTTCAATCATCTTCCACCTTCGGATCACGAAAGACACGCAAGCCAATCTACATCCTCAGGTTTAAGAAGATTGAACAGGGGCAACTGTTGTACCCCAAAATTTTCCCTCCTATATTCTTCAAAATTTTTCAAGATCAACCTCCAAATGGTTCAGAATCTCTCAAGGGTTGCACAGTCCAATTGCCTCCTAACACAGTCAAAATTAGGGTTTTGGTTCTTGCAAGGAAGCTGAGGTTTTCAAGGGTCCAATCAAGTCCCACATGCCTATATACATTGTCAAGCATCTACATGTTAAACTTCAAGGCTCACAGCATCAAAATTGCACAGTCAAAAGTCCTCATTTGATCCACAGTCAACTGCAGGGGCAAAATGGTCATTTTACAGTCAAAAGTCAGAATTTTTGGTCAACATCTTATTTTGAGTCCACAATCATCATTTGATCAAGTCTTGATCATGATTCCACAAGCATGGCTCAAAAATCATCAAGATGCAAAAAGTTCCTATTTTTGGACAGCTGAAAAGTCAACTGCAAATTGACTAGGGCATAACTTTTTCATGGTTCATCAGAAAAATTCCATCCAATGCTCATTTTGAAGGGGATGACATTTCCTACAACTCATCTTCACACTCCAAGTCCAATAAACACTCTCACCAAAAGTTATCAATTTCTACATTATAGGTCATTTTCAAAAGTCAACAAAAAGGCACTTTAAGTCAAAGACCATAACTTGAGATTGGTAAATCAAAAAGACATGGGACCAAAGGCATTGGTTAGAGGACTTCAAGACCTTTCCAAAATGTCCAAGAACATGTTCATATCTTCAAAATTGAGCAAGATATGAATTGGAGAAGTTGGGAAATTTTTGGGAATTTGCAAAAGTCAACTTTGCCTAAAACACTTTATTTTTGCTAATGGGCCTCAAATTCCTTCTTGAATCTTTACCCAAGGATTATGCACGACCCATTAAGATTAATTTGATTTATTTTCTCATTTTTAATTAATTAATTGAATTTGTATTAATATTAATTCATTTAATTAATTTTAATTGTAGGAAAATTCAAAAGATATGATTTTTAAATCTTTTGTGATGCAAATAAGACTAGGGCAAGCTGGCAATTCGTGTGCACCTCAAAGACATCAAAATCTCCATGATTGGTAAGGTTTTATCAAAGAAAAAGATTGAAAAAGATTTGATTGGCAATCACATAATGAAACTTGAATACAATGGATTCTTGGGCCTAAAGTTGACCTAATTCTCTTCACATACAAAGGCTGAACCTAACCCTATTCCTAAGGACGTGCAAGAGCTGCTAAAACACCATAATCAAATTCTAAAAATATCAAGAAAAGTTCAAAACTGAAATCAGTCTTCCAGGCGAATTCAAAGCCTCCTCTTGATTCAAACATCTTGCCTGAGTCTCCAGAAACAGTTTGCAATCAAAAACGAACCTTGAAGCTATCAGAATCGTTCACAACAAGTCCCACGGTTTGGACATTTTTCCATAATTGCATATCATTATTCATGCGTTTTTAACCATTTTTTTGGATTGATTTATGTTAATAAGAACATCCTGAAGCTATTGGTATAATCCAATTTGATTATGGCGCTCTGAGTTGAAAACCACCATTGAAGAACATTAGGGTTTCGAAGCTTGAATTTTAGTGCTTTACAGCATGAGAAAATTGGACCTTGAAATGTGCATGGTTGAATTCGTCAAGGCCAGACGAATTCAACCCAACCCTCGCGCCCTTTTTATATGCATTGTGGACTTAATCGCTATTCTTGGCAGTTTTGTTTTATGGGGGTTAAAAACCCCCGCTACTTGTTCTTTATTTTACAGGAAAAGGATGAAGAAGAAGGGCGTGGCAACATGTGACTGGATGATTCAAACTTAGCGCGCGTTATTTTTGTTTTGCATCATAATATTTTTTTTTTGTATATAATATTCGTTATCCATTTGTTTAACAAACGCGCATCATAGTTCAACTGGAAAAGGCACTGAAGCGAGGAGTACTGGGACCTGGGTTCGATTACCAGGTCCCCCATATAATTGTTAACTTTTTTTCTAAAGCGTTCATGTGCAGCACTCATAAAATATTCCACCATGGACTCACACATCCAGCGTGCCATGTGTCCTCAGACAGCCATCCAAAGGCCAGGAGAGGAGGAATACCATGCTCCAAGTCAAACGCGCTCTGGACAATCAAGGAAAGTCAAACGTGGATTGGAATGTTCTTAATGGGCCTGAATTCCAGCAATTCACCTCCATATGGGCCATCACACCCCCCTGGTTTGCATTTTTTTTATTTTTATTTTCTTTTCTTTTAATTCCTTTAATTATTATAATTGTTATTATTAATTCACCAACAAATTAATTTTCATAATAAATTCAGAAATCAAAATTGTAAATATATTTTGTTATTTATTTTTACTATTAACTAATAATTATTTTGTAAATAAATACTAACAATTAACTTAGCTTAAATTAGGCTTAATTTTCACTTTTTTCTCAATAAATAAAAATCATGTAGAATTAGGGTTTGACAAATTTTCATTCATATTTTCTTAATTACCATTATTATTATTTATTAATTATTATTATTTTTGTACATAAAAATATAAATTAATTAATTTAGTAAATTAGGTTAACTTGGACTTTTTATTAATAATTAAAATAAACTTAGAACTAGGTTTTCTTTTGACTTATTAGCTTCTTTATTTTTATTTTTTTATTAAAATATTAAAAAACATAAAAAACATTTTTCTTGTAAATAATTAAATAATTATATTTAGGTTTAACTTTAATTTAATACAAAAGGACAAAAAAAACTCATAATTTTATCAAGGGTCAAAAACCCTAGGACGTTCCAATTTAATTTCTATTCGCGCGTTATATTTTATATTTGATTATTATGTAACTGCTTCCAAGAATGTAATAGTAATTAGGTTTATTGCTTTCTTTACTTTCTGCACTTTATCAAAACGGGTCTTTGTTTTTTGGTGATGTATAGACCCGCGCCTTGTAATAGCGTAGTTTTACATTCCCGCACTTTAATTTTCCGCACTCCTAACTGTTAATACGCATGAAAGACTGAATGAAAAATTAAAAACAACTCGTAGCTCACAAATGCATGATCAAAGATAAACATAAACTGAACTGAACACACAAGCACATGCCACTTCTAGGGTACGCCTCACTCGTTGCCTCGAACGTGGTCGTCAAGTATAGGGTGTCTTAGAGGTCGCCCTCCTATCTAAAGATCCAGTCGCCTCGAAACGGTTGCCTCGGATAAAAAGGATCTAGGACATTTGGGTTACTTCTAAGGTGTCCTACTATTGCTTCGGTGACCATACTGTCCCTCAATCGAATTGACCCGAACACCTCCAACGGTGGTGCTACCTACCTCTCAATGGTGGGATGGCACTATCTAAAGGACTCTTACACAGCCTAATTGCTTAGGGTAAGTAGATGACTCATGGGTACTTGTTCTAAAAAAAAAACAAAAACAAAACAATCTTTTCACACTGACACTTTCAAAAGTTTTCAAAACAAATTTTTCTAACACTCTTGAGGACAGATACAAGAGTCACTTAGAAATCTTTCAAAAACAAAACTTTTTTCAAACCCACTCATATTTGAAAAGCAAACATCTTTTGAAAACATAAGAGCAAGTACCTAAGAGCCCGTGGATAACCACGGATAGAAAGGGTACTAACACCTTTCCTTTCTATAAATCTACCTCCCGAACCGAGAGACATTCTCAATAAGGAATTTTGTTGTGCTTTTGTCCTTTCCATGTTGGAGAACATAAAAGACGGTGGCGAATCTTGCTTACCGCGACATACGCGATCCAGCTTTAAACAGTCAGTTCTATTTCCACCGATCACACTCGGTAATTAGTAATATTCTCAAGAAAAACTCGTCCGAGCATAGTATCGCGTGACAACTATTTCTGGATTACTCTGCCATAGCTTTCTCACTACTCCTAAAAGGCCAAGATGGGTTAGGTATTCTACGGTCCTCAGCTTCAGCAGGCTCCCAGGTTGAAAGCAGTACGTTTTCCCAATTACTCGGTAAACGATACTACAGTCAAAGGGCCTCCACTGAGTGGTGGATCTCATGCATCCTTTTTTGGGATTACTCCCTCAAAGTTAGCATGACTATACCGCCCTTCCTATCTTAATGTTTTCTCAAGTCCGAGTATAGGACTCATAAGTAATCACCAAGCCCCTGAAAACCAGGAAAATCCAGACAAACATATATACAACATATAACACATAAACAACAATAGCACATATACAGATATAAATAAAGATAGGCTCAACCCACTTAGGGATGGACCTGCAAGAGGTCAATATTTCCCTAGTGAAGTCTCCATTTTTTTATCTGTAGCGGTAGAAATGTTTAAGACTAAACCATTGGATTGACTAGACTTATACAGATCAAAATAAAAATCGCCACTGCACTTTATTGTTTCCAAAGGAATGGGAAAAGAGCGAATAACCCAAAAGAGGGGGAAAGATTTAAGGTAAGAGAATTGGGTATGCAAAGGGAAGGTATTAGCACCCTAAACATCTACGGTACTCCACAGGAACCTCTTTGTAAAATCTGTATATTTTGGCTATAAAATGTTGTATAAAAAGTAGATGGTGGAGGTGAGAAAAGAAGTATTTTTTATGATTTTTGCACCCACCGCGGTTGTGAACCTTTAGTGCCTACGTACTACCTTTCGTGCAATAGGGGATCAGGGTACACGTAGTTCCTCTTTAAAAATTTTAAAACACAAGTGTGTTGGTTAATTTTATGAGATAAGACATCATCGTCATTGTCCGTGTGGAAAACATACTTACTACCCACAATTATGAGAAAGGAGAATTTGCATCATCTCAAAGTGGAGGATATGGCTTGGATTTTTTTAAAATCAACAAAGCCTCACTCAACACCCAAGTAGAAAATATCTCACTTCACTACATATTGTAGAAGTATAGTTGTTTGTATCACTACAAGGATTGACAAGAGTCTAATCTTTTGAGAAAAGTTTTAAAATAAAGAGTCAAAGTGGCAAAATGGTTTGAAATGAGATTGATTGACTTTTAGTCTTCTCACAAAAATGTCAAGGTATTATTAAATTGATTAGAGTTTCTTTATGAAAATGATTTGAAAAACATAAGTCCAAGTTTATTATGGAAGTGGTTCCAGTTTAGAAACAAGAAGAGTTTTCAAAAGGGGAGAAAAGATTTTTGAAATTAAAGAAGATGGGAGGAGAATAAGAGACTATCCTAAAGCATAAGGTAAAAGCTAGGGATAAGAACCATATAGCCAACAAGAAGCCAATACTTGACATTATGAGTCAAGATAGAATTCCAATTCTTTGGATTGAAATCAAGCAAGCAAAGATAGTAGACCTCTTGAGAGAACTATATTTCAAGTGTATTAAGTCTTCACAAAAATTGGGTAGAGTAACGGCTGTATACGGGTGACAATGTCTTGAGGAAAACCTCAAGAACTCCAGACAAGATATCATTTAAGGTCACAATGTCTCCAACATAGGCCAAGGTCTCTAATCCTAAGTCCAAGAAGTCTAATACTCCATAATGCCAAGGATAGTAACCAAATAGTCCAAGTATCATTAAAGTTTTTTATGGTTCATGTTGATTATTAAGTATCTTAAAAAAGAAAAGAAAAGCTCAAGTGAGCAAAATAAAATGACAAGAATAGTAAATGTTCAAGTGAGCAAAGATGAAAAACAACATGAAATATAAATGCTAAAGTAAATGGTTCATAAAATAAAAGAGCATAAAATAAAATAAAACATAAAAATAAAGTCAATTATTAGTAATTAGTGGTTAGTTGGATGACCATCTTGAAACTTGCATTTGGAACTCATTAGGGGATTGGTAGAACCAAAGCCTCTACACAATTAATTGCATTTGCTTTATGTCAAGTATATCATCCATTTTGGAATCCTCAAAAGTAAAATTTAATGATCAATGATGTTTAAGTGATCCGGGTTGACCAAGAGTGATGTAGATCCATTAGAGGATTGGTAGAACCAAAGCCTCCACACAATAAATCTCAAGGTTATTGGATCAAAGAGATCAAATTGACATACTTGGGCTTGCAAACATAGGTTTGTTCCACGAATGATCATTTATTCGAATCGGGAAAAAATTTAGCGTTATGTTAAGCAATCGTAAGTGGACTTATATAGAAGTCGCACCTATTTTGAGGCCGGTCAATAGCAATCTATGCACCATTTGTTTTGAGACTTGATATAGAGATCATGCTCCAATAACACTTAGTGCAATAAGAAAGGGATGAGATGAAGAAGGGTGGGAAAGAATATATAAACCACATTTGAATTAAAATTTAATCAATCTATTATTAAAATCATTATTCCATTTTTATGGAGTTAGACTCAATATTATGGATCTAACGTTGTTAATAACGTTCATGATAAAAAATTCAACCAAAGATCAGCCAGAAAATAATCACAAAATAATATTACATTTAATATATGCATTAAAAAGGATTTTAAAATGTTTTAAAATGGAAATAAGAGAGAAAAATATCAACTATGTTTAAATTAATCAAGAAAGATTAAGTAAGACAATAGAAAAATCAGAAATAAACTCAAATCTTTTTATAAAATTTTTGGTAATTTTTTAAAGCCATAAACTATTTTTAAAATTAAAAGAAATGAGTAAAATAAACCAAAAACGATTTTAAAAAAATAACAAAGTCAGAAATAAAAAATAAACGAGGTCACCAATATTTGTCACAATATCATTGAATCATTCCATATATTTTTTAGAATTTAAAAATGCATAAAAGTATTTTTTAACATTTAAAACAATTCAAATAAAGAGAAAATTTATAAAAAATATCAAAACACAAAATAAAATTGTAAAAAAATAAAAATCAGAAAGAGAAAAATTAAAAAAAATTCAAATTCTTTTCAAATTTTTTGGACTTAAAATGAATTTTCTATGATTTTTTGAAGTTTAAAACAATTTAAATATAAAAATCAGAAAATAAAATAAATTCAAAAAAATGTGGACCAATGGATGAGAGTCAAAACACGTTAGTAAGTTAATCCAATGGATCAAACGCGTTGTGCATATCATGGTCATTAGTGAATAACACACATGATCATTAATTAAATCAGATATTCAAAAATTCCAAATGGCGCTATTTCATTGGTTGAAGGATGACACGTTGGTCATCTTCAACCTCCAGCCAGTCTCAAATCGAGCTTGCCCAAACTGTAAAAATAGAGTACGAGACCGGTACCATTCGCTTCGTCTCATCAAGACGAAGACAACCACACCTTCGCGAAAAATTCATATAAACTGTAGCTCAAGCAATTTGGAAGGAAAGTTTTGAAAAGGAATTTGAAAATTCATGGCCAAAACGTGTTTCCAGTTAAAAGAAAGTGTTACGACTAGAACCATGGCAAAGAGAGCTTCACAAGGATATAAAAGTTTGGAAGAATTGATGGAGAAGTCTACCTATTGAAGTTCAGTTGCAGAGCTCTGTAAATGGACTTGGTCAGATCAATTCAGAAGGTTTCAAGGCTCAATTCTTCTTCTGTTAGCTTCAGGGAAGATCAAGGAAGGTGAATTGATAGAAAAAATAGATTGAAAAGGCTTGAACAATGATTTCGAAGTTGAAGAAAAGTGAGTTATGAAGCGAGTTTGGCCGGGATATTTTGGTTGTTCAAGCTTGATAAAACGAATGGGATAACTCATGTATTTATAGGAGAAGCAAATGGGATCAAAAGGAAGGGTGAATGATGCAATTTGGAGGGAATTCGTGTGGGTCTGCATCATGAAGAAACAATGACTTCTCTTTTATCAAAACTCATCCAAAACGCCCGTTTTAATGCGCTAATCCTCTTGGGAAAGTTTGCTAATCATGTTTAGACCCAAAACGCGTGCTAATTTGAGGGTTAGAAGTTGTAACATGAAATTTAAATTCTGACTTGCGATGAAACTTCAATTCCAAGTTACCACTTGTTAAACAATGGCATTCTCAACTCAAGGGGTCTTAAGGCATGGTTCTTGATGCTTTAAAAAGATGATATTACAAGCTTCTTAATGGGAAAAGAAAGGAATCATATGGATGTTTTAGATGAAAGTTGCAATTAGTCAAAGTTGGGAAAAAGAGGTTGACTTTCCATACTTAGAAATATTTCAAGTTTTTCTTCAAAAGTGACCTATAAAGTTTTGCATCTAAACATGGCCTTCCTCTTGGAATTTTCTCTTGACCAAAAAAGATGGCATGAAATAGAACTCTTGAGTGACATTTTGAAAGTTGAACCATTCAAAATCTCCAAATATTGAGAGAGTTATGAATTGTTGAAGTTGGCAAAAAATCATGAAATGACCTATACTCTTTTGTATCCTTAAGGCATCTTCCATCCATTTTCTCACTTTGAATATAAAGGAAGGAATAAAGTTCACATCATCAAGATCATTTTGGAAAAAGAGTGGGCTCAAGGTGATAAAAATTTACCAAGTTATGATCATTTGAAGTCACACATGGGAAGTTGGGGGTTCATCTGGAGGACTCATAATCTTTCTTCATCATCAAGTTTCTTCCACATGAAAACTCCTCGAAACTTTTGGAGTGATTTGTTAATGACCCTTTGAAGAGAAGTAAGTTTTTGGAATCACTCAAAAATACCAAAAGACGAGTAAGGTATACTTGTTTGAAGTTCAAAACCCTAGTTCCTAGATCAAGAAAATGCTTTGAGGAACTTTGACAATTTTAAACAACCTTCTTATACCAACACTTTTTCTTTGTAGATAGAAGTTGTTAAGGATGGTAATGAGAACTCATAGCAACCAAAACCACTTCCATATCTTTAGAATTGAGAGAAATATGAACTTGTGACCAATGGGAACAAGGCCTTGTCCAACCATGACAACTTCTTCAATCAACCCCTTGTACTTTTGAATAAATATTGATAACTTTGAAATGTGGTGAACCAAAAATAAACCTTACCATTCCATTTATTCAAAAACAACTTTAGTGGTAAGCTTTGAATTTATCAAGCTTTATTGACTAGGGCATGGAAATAAACTCGTGAACCCATGGATCAACTTTCTAAGCCACGTTTCCTTTACCTACATTATTAACAAGTAAGATAAACCAAGATTGCATTTTATTAATTAAAAGGAAAGTCAAAACAAAACATGCATGATCACAAAAGAAAAACAAGTCAAGGTGCTTGGTGACTCCTCAAAGAGAAAAGCTAAAGATAGGGAGGAGAACCAAAAGCCCTAATGTGATCTTGTTGTGATTGAATCAATATGGTATGATGAAAGGATCTTAGGGACAAAAATTGGGGTACAACAACGGCAAACAGTGATAATCCTCCCCTTGACTGGGTATTTTAACTTTTGATGAAGGGTGGATGTTACTGCCCCTGCCCCGTGTATCCAAGGACGCCCAAGTAAACAGGAGTAAGCGGGACGGACGTTCAACTTTAATTGGTAGATCCGCCTGTCCATGAACCATCCTTTTAGATCCATCGAAAGCCCTTACAACAATATCACTTGGTTTTAACACCAGGTCTTCCCAACCTAGCCGGTTCACATCACCTTTGGGTAACACATTTAGAGATGAGCCAGTATCAATTAAGACATGTGCCAGGGTGGTTCCCTTGCATTCAATAGAGACATGCAAGGCTTTGTTATGGTCCCTTCCCATTGGAGTCAAATCAACGTCGGAGAACCCTAATCCATTCTCAGCCGTTAAACTTGCTACACAATTCTCGAACTGGTCAACTGTGGTTTCTTGGGGAACATGGGCTTTCTTCAAGAACTTTATTAAAGCTTGGGCATGAGCGTCCGAACAGAGTAACAACGACAACATGGAGATTTTGGAGGGGGTTTGCCCCAGTTGCTCAACTATTTTGAAGTCACTCTTCTTTATGATTTTCAGGATTTCCTCCATCTCTCGAATGGAGGGCCCTTCAGCATCAGTATCTTTGGTAGGTGCCTCTATCCCAGCAGGATCACATTCTTTCTCTTTGCCTCTAGTGTTGGCACTAGACCTGTCATTGGTTATATGGATGGGAGTTGTTGTAGTAGTGGGCGGTGAAATATCAGGGGAAAAGATCCTCCATGTTCTTGTTACTTTACTAGAACCTACAATACTAGTAACATCAACTTCATTTTTATTGATCCAAGAATATTGTTTTATCCCATGATAATAAACCTCGGCACCGTAGTTCCATGGAACCTCTTTGTCAGAAGAGTAGGGAATAGGCCCAACGGTAGTGATTATTAAAGGAGCAATGGTTGGTTCAGTTGAAATTATAATAGGACCCTTTGAGGGGATCCTAAGAGGCTTGTTGGAAATGGTTATTATGGACAGGTCTTCAGCTTTGTTGGTTAAACTTTTAATGGTAGGAATCTTCTCAAACAAAATCTCCCGGATCGAGGAAGGTTGGAGATTAACACATCATTAACAGAGGATCGAGGATCCTTCTTGGTATGAGCCCTTGCCCCATGCACAACATTTGTTTCCTTCTTTCCAGTGAAGGGTTTCTTAACAGTGTTGGATGCCGAAGCAGACGTCATGGGAATTTTCCCACTCTTAATGCCAATTTCTACCCTTTCACCAGTTAGTATCAACTCGGTAAAACCAGATGAAGAACTCCCAATCAATAGGTTAAAAATAGGCAAATTAATGTACCCATGAACATGTCAACTAACTCTCTGTCAATTAGTGGCGATTGGACCCTACCAGCAAGATCCCTCTATTTTTGTGCGTACTCTTTAAACCCCTCATTAGTACCCATTGGCATACCTTGAAGTTGGACTCTGGTTGATGCTAGATCGACATTATATTGATACTGATGATAAAAAGCAGTGGCTATATCTTCCCATGTGTGGATGTGGGAACCCTCCAATTGATAGAACCATTCTAGTTGAGTCCTAGCCAGACTCTCTTGGATTAAATGGACCCATAGTTTTTTGTCGGTAGTGTGCGGATGTATCTTACGCACGTAGGTCCTCATATGAAGTTTTGGGCATTAAACTCTGTCATACTTCACAAAGATTGGTATTTTGAACTTATCAAGAATGACGACCCCTGGTATTAAGCCCATATCACTAAAATCCAAGCCAGGCACGACTTGAATTTCAACAGCTTTCAGTCTATCCTCTAACTGCTTGTATTTATCTTCAGCTGGTGGATACTTTTCGTCAAAGTAGTCTTCGTTCTCAGAAGCTTGGTCATTTTTACCCCTAGCACGGGTGCTCTTTTCCTCTTGCACCTGGTTCTCGTCTTCCTCGGATGACTCTTCAACTATCTTCACTTGACGGACTGGTCCTTTATACCTTTTGCCCATGTTGATAAGGGCCTTCTTCTTAGTCTTCTTTTTGGCCGCCAGCATCGTCATCAGCTCTTATTGTTACTTGGCCACGGTCACCAAGGTCACCAAGGTCGCAAGTCTTTTACTATTTGTTCGATATCCATCTTACTGAAATAAACAGTAGAAAGATAAGAAACCTGTTATGGAAAGCCTGTTTATGTTATGATGCATGAAAATGCATATGCAAATGATTTCAAGGACTTAGAAGATTTAAATTTGTTTAGACAAAAGTGAACAAACATTAATTGTATTAATAAGTTAAAATTGATTACAACATGCCTCTTGGGCTTACATTGAAACAAAAGAAACAAAATGAACTAAAATACAATAAAAGTGGCTCAAGTTTCCTATGAATGCTTCCTCTTTGGAGTGATATAGGCATTCAGGCTCCTCTCCTCATGAAGTTGTCTCGTGAGCTCCAATGTCCTCTTATCGCTTGCATAAAACTATGCTTCAAAGGTGTCTCACCCCCTCTTTAGCTGAATCTAGGCTCTTTGCAAATCTTGAAGAGAAGTAGGCATATCAGGATAAAGGATAATATATGAAACATCTCTTTCGGCAATAGGGTCTATGATGATAGGTAGGATGGCTTCATAAGGCATCATGAGGTTTTGGGCGCGAGTTGGCACACACTTGAGATAAGGCTCCAAAGGAATGGAGTTCTTATGCCCCAACGTCTTGCTATCAACCTTGTTAACCATGCCCCAAGCTCGTATGAATCTATGACGATAACCCTGCACATCGTTCTTGTAGTCGAATGCAATTCCTTGGACAAGTGCATCATGAGGGCCATCTCTCCTAGCATATCCAAACTGTCGCAAATCCAAACAAGGATTGTAGGTAATACCTCCCCTAATTCCAATTAGAGGGACATTAGGGAATTTCCCACAATGGTCAATAACTGTAATGTCCTCCATGTATCAAGAACATCAATAAATATCAAAATGTGTGAGCGACATTAACCTACTAGACCATCTTAAGCCTTGTTTATTCTTCATAACAGGTTGGGGTAGGTGCGAAATAAACCACCTAGCCAATAGAGGAGTGTAACACATGAGAAGTCCTCTTCTCTTCATGGTGCGAGAGTGAAGAGAATGCAAGATATCGCCAAGTAAAGTAGGCACCAGATTGCGAGATAGAAAATTTTTGACTGTGTTCACATCTATGAGTTGGTCAGGATTGGGAAATAGGACCATCCCATAGATGAGAAGAGCCAACACTTCTTCAAAGGCTTGTAAATCCAGAGCATCCTAAAAATATTGAGCCCTCTCAAACAAAAACTTAGTTAGAAACCCTTTGACACCGCTTCTTGTTTCACAATTGGCCATAACGGCGGACCGAGGTAAATGTAGAGCTCGAGCAATCTCTTCAGGTCTCGGGTACCTTTCAATACTGTTGAAGGGTAGTTGATCAAGAATAGGAATTCCAAAGAGTTGAGAGCATTCTTCCATAGTAGGCACAAGTTGGTAATCAGGAAAGGTAAAGCATTGGTGTTTAGGTTCAAAGAATTGGAATAACACAATCACCATATCCTCCTCAAAGCTTGTTGTGACCAAGTTGACGGGAGGACCGTATTTCTTGGTGAAGGGAGAATCATTGGGGACCCTTGATGCCAATTCTTGTGAGTGGAAGCCATGTTCTACAAAACAAGACAAATATAAATCTCTAGGTCCTTGAAATGGTTAGTGTAAAATGCCATGGTATGATGTCATGATGTTATGTACAAGTATATACAGACAAAGAAAACAAGTCCTTAGGTTTAGGCTTGCATGAGGTTTCATTGGTAAGTACCCTCTTTGAAGTTTATTTGGCTTAAGTTGTCCTAGAAAGTAACCGGGTTCTAGGGAATCTCAATATCACTGATATTTCTTCATTGGGAATTGTTTCAGCACAAGCCTCTTTATTGGCGATCGAAATATCCCAAAATTCCGATCTCAATGAGCGTAGTATCGAGTATCAACCAACTCCAGAATTCACCAAATCTGTATATCTCACTACTTCCTAATGGCCAAGTTGTTCAATTAAAGGTTCTAAGGTCAGTTAGTGCTTTATGACACCACACAATGGCCCCGTACTCTCCTTGACTAGACTCAAGGGCTATCGGTACCAACAAATGTGTCACACTAACGTAGCCATCGCTTCAACCATGTCGGTATACCCCGCACAGTCTCCACGATCTATTGCCACTTACCTAATAATGTTCCCCGATCCGGGTAGAGGATCAATACAAACCCAAACAAGGACCCATAATGTAAAGCAATCAAGTAAAACAATGAAAGCATTTAAAGGTGATCTAGCTCTAAGGTAACCCCACTTTTAACATTGCAATCCCCAGCAGAGTCGCCAGTTCTGTAATACGATGGGAGAACTGAATTGGGTGTTTTGCGTTTGATTGCAATTGTTGCAGATAGAAAGAGTCGCCACTGACTTTTCTTTTATCCAATAAAGTAAAGGGTGAAAAGAACAGGAAGGGCCTTTCGAGATATTTTCTTGAGTTCGGGGGGTAGGTTATGAAAAGGGAAGGTGTTAGTACCCTTTTCATCCGTAGTTATCTACAGGCTCTTAGTTTCTTGCTAGATCACTTTGTGAAATTGCTTTGTTTAAAATGTGTTTGTGTATGTTTGAAAATATTTTGAAAACTCCTTCATTTCGGTAAACTTTGTAATGATTCTCGTCTCTATAAGAATGCATACAAAGTGTTGGTTTTGAAAATAGTTCAAAGAGATGTTTGTTTTTGAAGGTGTTTTGAAAGTGTGAGTGCAGAAATGGTTTTAGTTTGTGAGTAAGCAACTACGAGCGTCCTACCTACTTAAAAGGTCTTTATTCTTTTCCTCCTCCTTTAAATGTTGATATCTCTCCATTAATTGGTAAGAATCCCTATCGTTGGATGTAAAGGGACAAGTGCAGGTCAATTGTATAGTAATTGAAGGCAGCTTATGAGACGCTTTAGTAATTTTCATAGGGACTAAGATCGTTTTACCGAAGGCAACATCGAAGGGTCATCGAGGGACTAAGATATTTTTTATCGAGGTTCTTTGCTAAAACCCTCATATTCGAGGGACATGACTATTTTTCGAGGCAACAAGCAAGGTTACCCTAGAGGTTCTTGTGTGAATTGTGTTTTGATTGCATACATTTTTGTCTTTTGAGATTAGGGTTTTCTAACGGTCGATTTTATCTTACCATACACACCCTAATTACTAACAATTATATGAAAATGACAAATTTGTGGAAATTAAAATCCTATGATATTACATAATTAGGGGAGTGGGGGTACAATTTATAAATGGGGATGGAGTAGAAACTTAAATATTACAACCATATCGAATAACAATGAAGAAAATGTAAAAATAGTGTAAAAAGAAAGAAAAATCTATTTTGAACTATTATGTGTCGACACATGCTACTATGCATCGATACATAACTCTTCTTGCTCCTGTAAAACAAAATCAACTTAGTATGAGTCGACGCATAATGGGATGTGTCGACTCATTCCACTTTCTGTTTCTGAAAAATCCCAAATCAACTCAGTATGAGTCAATGCAAAATGGGATGTGTTGACTCATGCACCTGTTTGTGTCGACACATACACGTTTTGTGTCGACTCATGCACCTTTCATCCTTCTATTTTGGGGCATGGATAACATTATGAGCCGATGCATAAGGCTGTGTGTCGACTCATACCCTATTTTATCACTAGAATGAGTCGACCCATGTGGGTATGTGTCGACTCATGCTACAGTTTTTTGCCTCTATCATCATTCTTTTGAATGTATCAGTCAGTTCTCAACACATGTTTGATAAAAATGAACAAGTAAATGGTTAACCTCAAAGGGTAGTGATTACTATATTCTATATTCACAAATGAACCAAAGATGATGTATGGAAAATGTGAAGTCAATAAGACTTACCTTGAAATTGCACTTTATGTTTTGAGTCTGAACACTTTTCAAGATGTTGTGTGGACTTCAATGAACCTCCAAAAAGTTATTGAACCTACTTCTGTATTGAAAGTTGCTGAACCAAACTCCAAACTGTCAAGTTGTACGATACTATCTTTTGTTTAGAAGGTGAAGATAAGGGCACTACAAAAATTGTTCTTGTGCTTGAACAATCTCTATGTGGTATGAAGTGTTTGTATGGCTGATTTATGGGAGAGTTTATAAGGTGAACAATGGTTTGAGGGTTTTTTATGTTTTGTGAATGAAGATAGAACTAAAAATGAGCATAAGTTACAAGAAAAGTTATGTTAATTTTTTGTTCAAAACTCTCTATTCTCTCTCTAAAAGCCACCCTTTGTGTGTTGTGAAAAAAGTTTATTTATAGATGAAGTTGGATGAGATTTTGGAGGGGGGGGGGGGGGGGACAAATAATTTTTTGAACAATTTGGGTATGCTATCTCATTTCCTTTTTGGGTGCAGCTCTTTCTATGCTAACTTGGTGCAACCATGAGACTGATACGATGCAGATTTTCAGGAGAGCATTGCAGGTATTGGAGAAGACTGTGACAATATAGCAGAGCTATTTTTGTGGATTTTGTCAAGAGAAAAGTTCAAACAAGACAAGGCTTTAGGATTTGTAACTTAAAAAATTCTAACTTTTAAAAAAATGTAGTCTTGTGATAACTTGAATGCTTGTAGCAATTTGATTTGTCTTGAATTGTAATGAAAAGATATCATGAAGAACTGAAATTAATCATGTATAGAAAATACTTAGAAAATATTTCCAAATCTTGCAAAGTTTGATTTTTGACTCTCCTGATTTTTGATGATCATATTTTGGATGTCTTGACGAAATGTGATTTTTGGCACTCAGTTTTGGTCAAAAATTCAAAGTTTGACTTTTTAGTGTACAATTGACGTTTTCCACCAGTTTACCGAATTTCGTCTATCAATCCACTGATCTCGGGAGATGAATTGAAATGTGAGATTAGGTCAAAATGGAGTATTTGGATTTTTTAAATCAAAGTTCAAACCAATAAGACATGTACTAGGTCAAAATCGAAGATTGGTCATTCTCGGTCAAAACCCTAATTTCGACCATTTTGCCCTTTTGATAATTTGAATGATTTTCTTGGAAAATTGTGATCCAATCTTGATCTAATGATACATATGACTTCAAAATGTTGATTATTGGTCCAAAATATTGAATTTTGACTGTAAGTTGGTCACAATCGACTTTTTTCCAAATACAGCTGATTTTAGGTCATCTGATCAATTGACTGAGCGATTTTGTAATCTAAGACTATGAAACTTGATAGGAGAAATCTTGAGGGTCCATAATGGTCCATGAAAGTCATTTGAAGTATTAGGAGCCCAACTGTCCTTGTGCAAACTCGAACCCTAACTTGAGACATCAATACTGAGGAGACGATTTGACCTGATCGATACTTGCGCAAACTTGAGTCATTGAAGATCTTTGTAGGAAATATCTTGAGAAATGAGAGGGAAAATTTCTTATCAAAAGCTTTCTTCATCCTCTTCTGGTATAGTTGGCCATAACACAAGGTCGTCATTCTTTTCTCTTAAATCAAACTTAACTGGTAAATCCTGTTCTGAACCCATTCAGCCTCTGACAACTTGGTTTCCATTATCACGCGTAAAGAGGGAATCTCAACTTCAATGGGGAGCACTACTTCCATAACATACACAATAGAGAATGGGGTTTCCCCTGTTGAAGTGCAGACAAATGTTTGATACCCATGTAAAGCAAAAGGGAGCATCTCATGCCAATCTTTATATGTGACAACCATTTTCTGGATGATCTTCATGATGTTCTCATTAGAAGCATCAACAACCCCATTCATATTTGTCCTGTAGGGAGATGAATTGTGATGACAATCTTGAATTCTTCGCAAAGTTATATCATCATCTTATTATTCAGATTTGAGCCGTTGTCGATGATAATCTTGCTTGGCACACCATACCGACATATGAGATTGTTTTTGATGAAGTGCACCACCACATTCTTAGTGGCTGTTATACCCCAAAATTTTCCCTCCCATATTTCTCAAAACATTCCAAGAAAGATCCTCAAGTTGCTCAAGGAAGCCCAAGGGTTGACCAGACAAGCTCACTCCTAAGGCAATCTACCTCAAATTAGGGTTTCATGTTGCATCAAGATACTTGAGTCCAAGGGATCCCAAATTCTCACCATTATCCTAAAATGTTCTCAAGGTCATCCATGTCAAGTTTCAAGCCCTACAAAGAAAGTTTGCTCAGTCAATTGCACAAAGGCCTGAAAATGGACTATGCTAGGGCAAAAGTCAATTGTGGCCTACATAAAGTCAAACTTCAAGAGTTTTGGTCAACATCCTCATTTTGAAGTATATTTCATCATTTGATCAAGGGTTGATCATGATTCATCAAGGATTGCTCCCAATTCATCAAGAATCAAAAGTTGTTAAATTAGGGTTTTGTAGGAAAAGTCAATTCAACTTTGACCAAGCATAACTTTCTCATACTTTATGAGAAATGACCCATCCAAAGCTAATTTTTAAGAGGATGCAATTCTATACAATCCATATTCAGCTCCAAAATTCAAAATATGCACTCACAAGAAGTTATGAATTTGGACATTATAGGTCATTTTGAAAAGTCAACAAAAACACCTTTTTTGCCAAAGCTTCATACATGAGCATGGAATATCAAATTGAGATTGGACCAAAAGGTTGGCTTAGAGAACATCTCAAGCTTTCTAAAAAGTCCCAGAACACCTTCAAAGAGTCAAAATTGAGGAAGTTATGCATTGGTGAAGTTGGCCCTTTTTGCAAAATTGTCAAAAGTCAACTATGCCTAGAATTGCAATTTTTGCCAAATATGCCCAATCTTTTACACTTGTTTTAAGTTGGAACCATGGTCCACGAGCCCTATCCTTTGCCACTTGTCTTAAATTCCAGCTAGCATGAGATTGAATTTGTGTAAAGGCTTGGTGTGCACAAAAAGATTGAGTTTGCTCTATTTTTAGCAAGATTTTCAAGTGTATCAAATCAAAATCAAAAGCATTAATGGAGGAAGATTGTGATCATATTGGCAAACCTAATTCATTCCTCAGTACATAAGGATAATTGGAAGACCTAAAGCAAGGCTAGAAAGAAGCGCAGCAACAAGAACAAAACTCGAAAAATCACAACAAAAGTGTTGAATCGAATTCTTAGTTTTAAGCAATTTCAAAGATTCCTGCCCATCCTAATCGCTTCCTGGGGTCACCAGCAAGCAAAAAAAATCAAGAGCAAGCATTTACAGGCCCTGAATACCACTGTAAGTCATCCACGATATTGAGTTATTTTTGAAATCGGTTTGGATAATTCTGGCACATATAGCTTGAAACGATCATATATTCTTGATACTTAGAATGTTTGCAAGCTTTCTGTAATATTTAATTGCATTTTCATGGATTGAATCAAGAATTACCATTATTAGGATTTGTGGTTTCATTTTCAGTTTTTTGTGTACAGGAAAAATTAGCCCCCATAAAGGGTACCATGATGTTCAGGATGACAAGACGGTTCGATCCATGGCATTAGATGTCATTTATATTGCTCATGGAGGATTTTGGAACGAGCTCAGTTTGTAGTGACGGACAAATGTCCGTAGGTAAAAGTGTTTCACTTTTAGCAACGGACCAAGGACAGGGATGATGGCGTGGCATCACCTCACTCGTCCGTTTGAAAATTCGCGCGCATGTTTCCTTATTTCGCTTGCTTATTATATAATAATCATTGTTTATGTTATATACAACAAAAACAAATAGCGCAGTTGGTTACAGGGTGAAGGCAAAAGGCATCAGGGTCTGGGTTCGAATCCCAGGTCCCCCAATTTCTTCACATTATTTTTCTTTCAGGAATTGCATGCGCTTACAAAGCCAAGGTCCACCATATGACCTCACCATCCAATCAGCCAAGTGTCCTGAGATCCAGATCCAAAGGCCATCAACGAAGGACCATGATACACCTAGTCAAACGCATGGCATGGGATGCAAAGAGTCAACGTGGGTCAATTCTTCTTGGGCCATAAAATTGTTGTTTACACCCCCAAATTACTCAGGCCCAATAACTCTTTCTCTTTTCTTTTTAAATTTTTATTTTATTTAATTTGTTTATTTATTTTACTACCAAAATTAATTATTTTTTTATCAAAAAAATCACAAATAATATTTTTCACCCAATTAGACTTAGGTTTATTTTTTATCAATAAATTAATTAATTTAATTAGATTTTAATTTTAGATAACTTTAATTTCTTTTTGTAAATAAATTTAAAATAATTAGAACAATTAGGGTTTTGTTTATAATTTAATTCTATTTTTCTTTTCTCAAAATAACAAAAACACAAAAATAGGTCATGTATTTATTTTCATTAATTAATTTAATTAGCTAATTAATTTTGTATTAAAACCTAATTATTTTCTTAAAAACAATTAAAAACAATTAAAAACAACAAAAAACATCTTTTCTTTTAACTAGTTTGAAAAGGGTCAAAACCCTAATTTCTTGTCGATCTCAACTTCATCGCGCGCTTTATTATTATTTTTACCATATTGATGTAATTGCCCACAAGTTGTAATAGTTAATTAGGTCTTTTATTTTCATTTATCGCTTTATTTTTTAAGGGTTCGTTTTTGGCTATGTAAATACCTGAAGCCTTTTAATAGCATAGTTTACTTTCCGCACTTTAAATTCCACAAAATATTAAACTGTTAGATGTATGATATTAGGGATGCACGACAAGAATGTATGATTAACTTTAAAACGGTTAGATAACCCTAAATGTGTAAAGATAAATAATCTGAAATTGAATCAATCGCACATGCGCACTCCTAGGGTACACTCTCACTTCGGTTGCCTTCGGTAAACGATTATTAAGTATAGGATGCTTTAGTGGTCGCCCTCTTGTTTAAACAAAGATCGAAGTCCCGTTCGGAAAAGTTTCCTCGGAAAAGTTGCCTCGGAATTTTTGCCTCGAATAATTGATCTACGACATTAGGGTTACTACTAAGATGTCCTAACATTGCTTTAGTGATCGTACGTCCCTTTCGAATTGACCCTCAAAACTCCAACGACGGTGCTACCTACTCACTAATAGTGGGATAGCACTGTCTAAAGGAAACGAACATAGAACAATTCTCTTTTTTTGAGTAGGTAGATTAGTTCTTAAGTACTTGCTCAATCTAAACAAACTTTTTCACACTTACACTCCTCTCTTAAACAAAGCTTTCAAAAAACAATTTGTAACACTCTTGAAGACAGAAGCAAGGGTTAAATCGAAGTCAAAAACTTTTTCAAATCACACAAGCACAGAATCAATTTTGAAAATGATGAGCAAGTACCTAAGAGCCCGTAGATAACTACGGATAGAAAGGGTGCTAATACCTTCCCTTTCTATAATCTACCCCCCGTACTCAAAATCTCAAAAAAGGGAATTTTTCTGTGTTTTTTTCCTTTCCTTGTTGGATAAAATAAAAGTCGGTGGTGACTCTTGCTTACCGCGACATTTTGCAAACACAAATGCAAAACGCAAACCAGCAAATCTTAAAAAACAGTCTCGGTTCTGGCCACCGTACCACCAGAACTGGCGACTCTGCTGGGGACTTAATAAGTGGGGTATACCTTAGGATTATTTCATCATATTGTTTTCTATTGTTTGATTTGATTGCTTTATCTTTGTGGTCTTTGTATCGGAGTTACTATAGATCCTAACCCGGATCTGGGGGATACCTTTTAGGTATGTAGCAATAGACTGTGAGGGAACTGTACCGCGTAGACCGATACGGTTGAAGCAGTAGCTACGTTGATGTGGCATATTCGTTGGTACCGATATCCCTTGTGGAGCAACAAGGAGAGTATGGGACTTCTATATGGGTCGTTAAACATCAACTGACCTTAGAACCTATAATTGACCAACTTGGCCATAGGAAGTAGTGAGATAGTCGGCCCCGGCATAGAGCTGGGAACTGGTTTATACTCGATACTACACTCATTGAGACCATACACGCGAGATAGTTCCGACCGCAAGAAAAGATTGCGTGAGCTGAAACCATGACCGATGGAGGATGGTCAGTGATATTGAGAACCTCTAGAACCAGGTTACTATTATTAGGACAGGTTGAACCAACTGAACTTCAAGAGGGTAGTACCTAAACTCCATGCAAGCCTGAAACTTAAGGGCTACTGTGTGACTTGTTTTCCTTTACCATGTTTGCTATCTGTGATACCTGTTGTGTGTTTTTATCATGACATCATGCATCATGACATAGCATGCATATTTCATTAGACTAACCATTTCAAAGAACAGGGGATTCATCTTTGTTCTGTTTTGCTGATCATGGCTTCTATGCGTAGAAATACCATTCGAGTTAACTTCGTGCAAATCCCTTCTCAGCTCAGAGAGTTAGTCTCAAAGGTTCCTGATGCTTCTTCATTTGTTAGAAGACATGGTTATCTCCTTAGCTTGGTTACTTCAAAGTTGGATGAGCAAATGATGAGTGTGTTATTCCAGTTCTTTGATCCATTGCATCATTGTTTCACCTTCCCGGATTATCAGTTAGTCCCTACTTTGGAGGAGTTTTCTGATTTGTTGGGCATATCCATTCTCGAGCAGACACCCTTCACCGGTTTAGAGGAGGTTCCTAGGCCTGAGGACATTGATTTAGCTTTACATTTGACAAAGGTTGATGTAGTGTCTAACTGGGAGACACGGAGTGGGGTTGAAGGTTTCTTGGCTAAGTTTCTGATTGATCAAGCTCAACAGTTCTGGGAAAACTTAGATTTTCAAGCTTTTGAAGACATCTTGTCTCTCCTCATCTACGACTTGGTTCTTTTCCCAAATCCAGATTCTTTCATAGACGTGAATGCGGTCAAGATCTTCATGTCCCGTAATCCAGTGCCTACTCTTTTAGGTGATATTCTACATGCTCTCTATACCCGTATTGTGCGGAGAAGGGGAACCCTCATGTGTTGCACGCCGCTGTTGGCGAGGTGGTTTATTTCGCACCTCCCCAAGTCTGTTTTAAAGAATGAGGAAGGTGTAGGTTGAGCTTATAGAATCATGTCCCTTGCTCATACGGACATCCTTTGGAGTTCTAAGGATATGGAAAAAGTAGCTATCGTTGATTGATGTGGGGAATACCCTGATGTTCAGTTGCTTGGAATTAGAGGGGGTATAACCTACAATCCTTGTTTGGCTCTACGACAGTTTGGACACGCTCGAAGAGACGGTCCCCATGAGCTGCTTCTTCCAGACATTGTCTTTGACTACAAGGGGGACGTGAATGAGCATCGCCAAAGGTTTATATGAGCCTGGGGCAGGGTGAACAGGTCTGACCCACATGAGCTAGGACTGAAGACTTCTCTCCCGATGCAACCATATCTCCAGTGGGTTCGAGCCCGTGCTCAGAAGCTGGGGATGCCTTATGAAGCAATTTTACCTGTGATTATAGAGCATACTAATGAAGAAGGTGTTCCTTATACGGTCCTCCATCCATACATGCCTACTAATCTTGGGGCATTGAAGAGATCCTGGATTCAGTTGAAGGAAGAAAGGGATACCTACAAAGAGAAGTATCAAGAGCAGGAGAGGAAGATCTTGAGGCTTACAAGGCAGCTTGAGAATGAAAGGACAATCAACGATTATGTCAGCACAAAGGGAAAACGACCACGGGATTTCTGATGTCTTTTATTGATTCTAGTTTAGATTTGCTTTTTAGTATTTCTTTTGTAACGCCTTGAAGGCATTGTTAAACATTGTTACCAGTTTTATCTAATAAAGTGTGTTTAATTTTGGTTTACAAATTTGAATCTCCCAAAGTCTTTGAAATCATTTCATACGCATTTCATTATCATGCACCTCATAACAGGTACCATTACAGGTTTCTTATCTTCTTCGTTGTTTATTTCAGCAATCATGTCTTCTGAAACACCTACTGAGCCATCAAGGCTCTTCAGGCTCATAATGCACAATTCCAAGAGCTATTCCTGAACCTGGCCAAAGGGCATCAAGATTTGAAGTCTCTCATCTTGAAAGAAAAGAAGAAGAAGAAGAAGAAGAAGAAGAAGAAGAAGAAGAAGAAGAAGAAGGTGGTCCTCTTGAGTATGGGTCGCAAATTCGGGAAAAATTTGTGACAGGAAACTGATTTATCTCATTCGTCTAGAGGAGGAGAGAATCAAGAGGAAAGAAAGGGGCCTAGTCCTGTGGTTTCTGATAATGACACTGATTTTGATGAAGACCAGTATCCTCCTGCTGAGGATAGGTATAAGCAACTTGAAGATCAGCTGAGTGCAATGGAGATCCAGAAGATACCTGGGTTGGACTTCGGAGATTTGGGTCTGGCATTTGGGGTGGTGATCCCACACAAGTTTAAAGCTCCTGTATTTGCTAAGTATGACGGGATATCCTCCCCGAAACTACACCTCCGCTCGTATGTCAGAAAGATTCAACCCTATACTGCTGATAGGAACCTGTGGGTTCATTTATTTCAAGATAGTCTGTCAGGGACTCAACTTGAATGGTTCTATTAGCTGGAAGGAGCTAATGTCCGCAACTGGGAGGACCTTGTTGCTGCTTTTTACAAGCAATATCAGTATAACGCCGACCTTGCTCCCACGCGTACTCAACTTCAGGGTATGTCTATGGGTACAGGCGAAGGCTTTAAGGACTATGCTCAGAAGTGGAGAGATCTTGTTGGAAGAGTCCAACCCCCTCTGTTTGATAGGGAGTTGGTCGATATGTTTCTTGGGACTTTGTATGGTCCATATTTCAATCATTTGATCGGTAGTTCATCGTATGGGTTCACTAAATTGATTTTGACGGGGGAGAGAGTTGAACCTGGTATTAAAAGTGGCAAGATACAGAAAAGTGCTTCGTCAAGTACAGAAAAGAAGCCTTTCAGAAAAGAAGCCTTTCAGAAAAGAAGCTAGTGCAGTTTACAGCTCAAGGAGCCAAAACTAACCTGAACACCACCAAGCAGTTAATGCGGTAGTAATATCAAGACCCACTGTTGCCCCACAACGCAACAATTAACAAAGAGTAGAGAGACCGCAAAGACAGTATACTCGGCTCAGTATGACCTTATCGCAAATTCTGCTGCAATTATTGAAGACCAACTTGATAACTCTGAGGGAAGCTCCGAAGAATCCCAGTACTACATCGCCGCTGTATAATCCGAACGCCCGCTGTGCCTATCACTCTGATAGCCCAGGACATGATACAAACAACTGCTGGGCCTTGAGGAATAAGGTGCAAGATTTAATTGAAGCTAAAGAGATTGAATTTGACGCGCCGGGAAAGCCTAATGTCATGACTGCTCCTATGCCCAAGCATGGAGTAAATGTTGTGGATGATGATTCGTTTGTAACCTCTGTGGAAGACGTTTCTACTCCGTTGATGACAGTGAAGAAGAACCTATTATCAGCTGATTTATTTCCGGGCTGTGGCGAAGGTTGCCATCTGTGTTCAATCCTGCTTGCTGGTTGTCATTTATTGAAATCAGGTGTTCAACACCTGATGGATAGCAAAGAAATCATGTTCGAGAAATCTTTGGTTCCATTGATTCCTGTTAAAGATGTTTCCATAATAACCATTTCCTCCAATCCTTCCAAGGCTTCCTCGAGAAAGCCTGTTAGGATTACACCTGTTACAAGAGTTGCTCCATTGATCATAACTATCCCTGGTCATATCCCGTAAATTTTGGATAAGGCTGTCCCATGGCACTATGGGGCCGATGTGTATTATCATGGGATCAAACAAGACTTGAAGGTTGAAGAGGATGATACCGATGTCAGCAACACCGTCGGGTCTAGCAAGGTCACCAGAAGCGGAAGACTCTTCTCTCCTGAGATCTCCCCACCGACTATTCAGAAACCTGTTGCTATTCCACCTGCCAGTACATCTACTACTGTCCCTGTTCATGTTCCAATCATTACCCCTGTCGCCAAGTCATCTGACGCTCGGGGCGAAGAGATCACCGGTGAGCCTGCCGGATGGAGGCACCAAAGAAGACTATTGTAGAGACCTCTAGACAGGATATAGAGGAAATTCTGAAGATCATCAAGAAAAGTGACTACAACGTAGTCGAGCAGCTGGGGAAAACCCCGTCGAAGATCTCTATGTTATCCTTATTGTTGTGCTCAGAAGCCCATGCAAAGGCTTTAATTGCTTTTCTTAAAACTGCGCACGTGCCGCAGGAAACATCTACTGATTAATTCAAAGAATGTGTGGCTAGTTTGACAGCTGACAACGGGTTGGGTTTCTCCGACGCAGATCTGACTGCCAAAGGAAAGAATCACAATGACGCCCTTCATGTTTCGATCGAGTGTAGGGGCACTACTCTGGTCCATGTACTGGTGCATACTGGGTCCTCATTAAATATTTTACCCAAGAAAGCGTTAGACCGGTTGGACTGTGAAGGGTTGGTTTTGAAGCCAAGTAATATTATGGTTATGGCCTTCGACGGGTCCAAAAGGATGGTGCACGGGGAGGTGGATGTCCCTGTTAAGGTTGGTTCCCAGACTTTTGCAACTACGTTCTATGTGATAGACATTCAACCATCTTATTCTTGCTTACTGGGTCGCCTGTGGATTCATAAGGCTGGGGCAGTAACTTATACGCTCCATCAGATGTTGAAATATCCAACGAAGGGGAAAATTGTTACAGTACAAGGAGAAGAGGAGTACTTGGTGAGCCACCTTAACTCTTTTCGGTATGTGGAGATGGACAGGGAGTTCATTGAAACCCCGTGTCAGAACTTTGAAGAAGTCCCCCAGACTCTGGCGTCGACTGAAACTGTTGCTGAAGATCCTCCAATGAAGATGGCTTCCCTCAAGGATGCTCGGGCTATTATTGAAAAAGGTGGGTGTGCAAATTAGGGCCAACTCCCTGACTTTGCACACAAGACTAACAAATTTGGTTTGGGTTTTACTGTAGAAGCTCAAAGGGTTGTTCGGCGTGCGTGGATTGGAAGACCTCCCATGTGTATCAGTAATCCGGAAGTGAATGTGATTGAAGATGATGATGAAGAGTCTGAGTTTAACAACTAGTTTTACCCGACTATTGACGGTGGATTAAGCAATTGGACGGCGAAGGACTTCATGCTCATTTCTTTTATTACACGGTAATAGACTTTTGTTTTGAGGTTTTGTAACAAACAATTTGAAACTTTACAGCCCGATGCCTTGCCCGAGACACCGTGGCTTTGTTTGTGAGGGCTTAATGTTTGCCATTTCCATATATCATCAATAAAGCATTGGACGTTTTCTTGCATTACAAATATTGTGCTCCTTGTTTTTCTTTTCTATCTTGCACTTTATCAAAACAGATATTTGTCTTACACACACTCACATATCATAATACAGGTCCACATCCACTCTGGATCCCACTGATAACGACTCTGCTACTGCCAGTTATGACTTTGAAAGTCCGATCAACCAAGCCGAGGACGAAGGTGAGGATGATTGTGAAGTGCCTGGGGAACTTGCTAGACTGTTACTACAAGAAGAGAGGGCCATACAGCCCCATGAAGAGCTAGTGGAATCAGTGAATCTGGGTACATAGGAAGACAAGAAAGAGGTCAAGATCGGTGAAAATTTGGAGCCTAGTGTCAAGCAACTGTTGATTCAGATGCTACGTGACTATGTTGAGATCTTCGCTTGGTATTATGAAGATATGCCTGGGTTGGATACCGATATTGTGGTTCACCGCTTGCCAACTAAAGAAGATTGTCCTCCAGTGAAGCAGAAAGTTCACTGAATGCGCCCAGAGATGTCTGAGAAAATCAAAGCGGATGTTATGAAACAGTTTGATGCCGGTTTTCTAGCAGTCACTTCTTACCCGCAATGGGTTGCCAACGTGGTCCCAGTGCTGAAGAAAGATGGTAAGGGTCGAATGTGTGTTGACTATAGGGATCTGAACAGGGCAATCCCCAAGGATGATTTCCCTCTGCCCCACATCGATGTTTTGGTTAACAACATCGCACAACATAAGATCTTCTCTTTTATGGATGGTTTCTCTGGTTACAATCAGATTAGAATGGCTCCCGAGGATATGGAAAATACAACCTTTGTTACGCAGTGGGGTACCTTTTGCTACAAGGTCATTCCGTTACGATTGAAGAATGTTGGGGCAACGTATCAGCGCGCCATGGTAGCTTTGTTCCACGACATGATTCATCATGAGATTGAGGTATACGTTGACGACATGATTTCAAGATCCCAAACCAAAGAGGTACACCTCGACCATCTCCAGAAGCTATTTGACAGGTTGAAGATGTACAAGTTGAGGTTAAACCCGAACAAGTGCACCTTCGGGGTAAGGTCTGGTAAGCTGCTGGGTTTCGTCGTTAGTGATAAAGGTATTCAAGTGGATCCTACAAAGGTGAAGGCTATACAGGAAATGCCAGCTCCCCAAACAGAAAAAGAAGTCAGAGGCTTTCTGGGACGTCTGAATTACATTGCCCGGTTCATTTCACACA
Organism: Vicia faba; assembly: GCA_948472305.1. Classification (NCBI taxonomy): domain Eukaryota; kingdom Viridiplantae; phylum Streptophyta; class Magnoliopsida; order Fabales; family Fabaceae; genus Vicia; species Vicia faba. Next base: position 1,267,958,013 of record OX451737.1, on the reverse strand, counting down.
TGATTGCTACTTGTGAACCAATCTTTAAGCTGTTGAAGAAAGATCAAGTGGTAAGATGGAATGATGAATGTCAAGCCGCTTTCTAAAATATCAAGGAATATCTCCAAGATCCACCTATTCTGATGCCTCCAGTTGAAGGGAGACCTCTGACCTTATACTTAACATTACTCGACAATTTGATGGGGTGTGTGCTGGGGCAGTATGACGAGTCTGGCCGAAAAGAGCATGGTATTTACTACCTTAGCAAAAAGTTTACCGACTATGAGACCCGATACTCACTGCTTGAGAAAACTTGTTGCGCTTTGGCATGGGCTGCTCGCCGGCTGAGACAGTATATGCTGACTCACACTACTCAATTGATATCAAAGATGGATCCAATCAAGTATATCTTCGAAAATCCTGCCTTGTCCGGACGAATAGCAAGATGGCAGATGATCTTGACTGAGTATGAAATTCAATACACAACCCAAAAAGAAATCAATTGAAGTGTGTTGGCAGACCATTTAGCACATCAGGCCATGGATGATTACCAGTCAATGAATTTTGGGTTTCCGGATGAGAACATCATGTTGTTGACTGACTGTGAAACACCTGGACCGAATGAAGGACCTGAGGAGGGATCCCGATGGTCTATGTATTTCGATGGAGCTTCAAACTCTTTGGGTAATGACATTGGCGCCGTGATTATATCTCCTGAAGGCTGTCATACTCTATTCACTGCCCGATTATGTTTTAACTGCACCAACAACATGGTGGAGTATGAAGCGTGCATCATGGGCCTTCGAGCATCTATTGACCTGAGGATTAAGTTCCTGAGTGTGTCCGGAGATTCCGCTCTCGTGATCAGTCAGATCAAAGGCGAGTGGGATATGAAACACCCAAATCTTATTCCTTACAAAGAGTATGTACTGATGTTGCTTCCGCACTTCGAGGAGATAACCTTTGAACACTTCCCCGGAGAGGAGAATCAGTTAGCGGACGCGCTAGCTACTATGTCTTCTATGTTCAAGGTCAGGTGGGACAATGAAGCTCCCCGGATTACCATTGAGAGGTTGGAAGAACCCGCACATTGTTGTGATGTTGAGACTGAAGAGGTAGCAGATAAGCCCTGGTTTCACGAGGTAAAGAGGTATCTTGAGGCTCAAGAATACCCCGAGGGTGCATCTGTTAATGATAAGAAGTTTCTGAGGAGATTCGCTGCGAAGTTCTTCATTAGAAATGGTATCCTTTACAAGCGTAACCATGATTTGACCTTACTACGGTGTGTAGATAAGAACGAGGCAGAAAGAATCATGGTAGAGTTACATGAAGGTACCTTCGGAACTCATTCCAGTGGACATACCATGGGAAAGAAAATCCTACGAGCGGGATACTATTGGTCTACCATGGAAGCCGACTGTTATCAGCATTCTAGGACCTGTCATAAATGCCAAGTCTCTGCTGATAAGGTGCACATACCTCCAGTTCCCCTGAATGTCTTGACAGCTCTGTGGCCTTTTGCAATGTGGGGCATCGATATGATTGGTGAGATCAGACCAACTGTGTCCAATGGGCATCATTTCATTCTGGTGGCTATGGATTATTTCATGAAGTTGGTTGAGGCAGCTTCATTCGCTACAGTGACCAAGAACATCGTGGCACGGTTTATTCGGCACAATCTGATCTGTCGATACGGTGTACCAGAGAGGATCATTAGAGACAATGGTACAAATCTCAATAATACAATGATCACCGAGCTCTGCAAGCATTTTAAGATACAGCATCACAACTCTTCTCCTTACCGGACGAAGATGAATGGGGTTGTTAAAGCGGCTAATAAGAACATCAAGAAGATTGTGCAGAAGATGACGGTGACCTACAAAGATTGGCATGAGATGTTACCACTTGCTCTTCATGGGTACCGAACCTCAACACGAACTTCAACAGGGGAACACCCAACTCTTCGGATTATGAAAGATGCAGGTTTGAGCGAGGACGATTGGATCCAGACCCGGCTTGATCAACTGAACTTAATCAACGAAAAGACTTACTGTTATTTGTCATGGTCAGACGTATCAAAAGCAAATGATCAAGGCATTTAACAAAAAGGTCAGACGACAAGAGTATCAAGTTGGGGATCTGGTGATCAAGCACATCATACTACCACAAGGTGATCCCAGGGGCAAATGGACCCCTACGTACGAAGAGCCATTTGTGGTTAAGAACATTTTCTCAGGAGGAGCCATGATTCTAACCACCATGGATGGTGACGACCTTCCTCACCCCATCAATGCAGACATAGTGAAAAAATACTACGCATAATCAAAGACCCGCTAGGTTTAATGGCCTAGGAAAAAATAAGGGCTTCCCGACGAACCAAAGGGTTCGGGCAAAAGTAAGGGATGAAAATGAAAAATATGTACACATGGCAAGTCGAAAACCTGAAAAGACGGCTTGGGAAAAAAAGGTTATCCCGGTGGACTAAAAACCCGAAAAGGCAGTCCAGGAAAAAAATTGGGATTAAAGCGTAACACTATGTCCCATTGGATCCCCTTGTAACCCGACTTCGGTATCAACTATCAAGCTCGGACGGTGCTAATCAATCTGATCTACCTTCAACCAAGCAGCAAAGTGATGAGATGCTCGAAGACATAAAGGCAATAGCAGAGTTGGAACCCAGTGGGATTATTCACATAGCTGTTTTTATTTCTTTTACACAAACTGTATAAATTCTATTGTTCGGCGGTGTTCTCTTACTAGAACGTCAGCCTCTTGTACAAAAACGCCTATTTATAGGCTAACTTCAAAATCAATACAATTCATTTTCACAAAGAAATTTCGAATCGTTTTCTTTTTCTGTTTTGTTTTGCAAGAACGTCCAATGTTCATTTTTGATATATGCATTTAACACTAATTGCTGCTCATAAATATTTACATGCGAAACGAAAAACGATTACTCATAATATCAGAAACAGGGGCAAGTAAGAAATGTCTAAACCATACAGTTGCTCTATCCACCAGGTATAGGGATAGACCTAGTTGGAGAAAAGGATTGAAGGTACATTCACTCCCCGCAGAGTAAGAAAAAGATAGTGATATTAGAGGTCCCGAATAGGACACCACTCTCCCCAGCTGAGGCTCGCAACCGTGAATGAATCGGCAAGATTCTCCCCAAGAAGAGTTTATCTATCATCAGCACGAGAAGATTATCCCCAGTGGAGTCTGGAGGGTTATCCCCAGTAGAGTCTAAAAGATTATCCCCAGTGAAGTCGCCACTAAAAAAACTTCCCCAGCGGAGTTCATTCCTTTCACAAACAGAAACTCAATTCCCAACAGAGTGCATCATCGCCAGCAATGATAATTCATCCCCAGCCGAGGTTGTTTCTCCAAATCAACAGAGATTCTAGCAGAGTATCTCTTCCCCACATAGTCATTTTCTCGTCAGTTTATTCCCCAGCAGAGTTATTCTCTCATGCGGGATTATGCTCACAATCATCTTCATTCACTATCCCCAGCGAAAACGAAGAATTCAACTTCTTGCACTCTCCAGCAGCAACCCGGGATTTATTTTCCCCAGCTAGAGATTATCATAAAAACATTGAATATCCATACATCATGGCATACGCATACGCATCATACAACATAATCTCATTTATTTTGAGAACATCATTGCTTGATACATGTCATGCATTACATACGATTAACCTTTACCTTTCAGGAAAGATACAATTAAATTCTCACAAAGTTCAAGCTATGAAGCCCGGATTCGATCGGATAGTACCTTGATTTCTACAGCATATTGTGAAGCCCGGATTCGACTGGATAGCAGTATCAAACACCACGAAGCCTGGATTCGACCAGATAGTGGTTTATCTCTAAGCTATGAAGCCCGGATTCGACCAGATAATAGTTTAATCCCCAACAAGCCGTGAAGCCCGAATTACGACCGGATAACAGCTCAGCAAGTTATTGTGAAGCCTGGATTATGACCAGATAGCAATACAAGTTTCTATGAAGCCTGGATTATGACAAGATAGAAGCCAAAGACACCGCGAAGCCTGGATTACGACCAGATCGTGGTATATCTTTAACACAAGTTATGAAGCCCGAATTACGTCCGGATAGAATCTTGATTTTCTCCAAACACCATGAAGCCTGGATTCGAACAGATAGTGGTATGAGACATCGTGAAGCCTGGATTTCAACTAGATAGCAGTAAGAGACATTGTGAAGCTTATATTTTGACCAAATAGCAGTTTACCCGGCCGATTACTATGAAGCCCGGATTACGACCAGATATTATTAGGCCCAAATCCAAAGGGTAGCCTGGATTACGATCGGATAACCATTTGATCTCTTTTGAAGCCTGGATTATGACCAGATAAGAAGTAAGGTATTGTGAAGCCTGGAGTACGACCAGATAGCAGTACAGAACACCATGAAGCCTGGATTCGACTAGATAATGGTATGAAGCATCGTGAAGCCTAGATTACGACCAGATAGCGATAAAAGGACTGAAGCCTGGATTACGACCAGATAACAGTACAAGACATTGCGAAGCTTAGATTTCGACCAAATAGCAGTTTACCTGGACAGTTACTAAGAAGCCCGGAGTCGACCAGATATTAGTGTGCCCTAAATTCAAGTTGAAGCCCGGATGCGACCGGATAATAACTTAGTTCCTTCTAAAGCCTGGATTACGACCAGATAAGAATCGAGAAATTGCGAAGCCTGGATTACGACCATATAGCAAGTTTAATCTCATCTCCCCAGTAAGTCATTGTAAAGCCTGGATTACAACCAGATAGCAGTCGGCCTTATCACTATGAAGCCTGGATCACGACCAGATAGTAGTTCATTTTCACCTCTTCAGAATAACGGACGACCGAAGTTACTAAAAATCAACTTTTCTCAAAACAGAGATGACTCCCCAGTAGAATAACGGACGACCGAAGCTCCTAAAATTCTATTTCTCTCAAGACAGAGATTAGCACTCCCCAGCGGAATCTTCCTCAACAACAGGTATACAAGCTCTCGCTATGGAATCTCTTATGCGATCGACACTCCTTCAGATGACATATTTAATCCCATCTTCCTTCATCTATTTCCAAATGGCATCTATAAGCCCATTCCAAACATCGCAAGACGGATAGAACTTCATGTGAGCGCAAATTTCTGGGCACTCTAGTGTTCAATCATCTTCCACCTTTAGATCACGAAAGGCACGCAAGCCAATCCACATCCTCAGGTTTAAGAAGATTGAACACGGAAAGTTGTTGTACCCCAAAATTTGCCCTCCCATATTTCTCAAAACATTCCAAGAAAGATCCTCAAGTTGCTCAAGGAAGCCCAAGGGTTGACCAGACAAGCTCACTCCTAAGGCAATCTACCTCAAATTAGGGTTTCATGTTGCATCAAGATACTTGAGTCCAAGGGATCCCAAATGCTCACCATTATCCTAAAATGTTCTCAAGGTCATCCATGTCAAGTTTCAAGCCCAACAGAGAAAGTTTGCTCAGTCAATTGCTCAAAGGCCTGAAAATCGATTGTGCTAGGGCAAAAGTCAACTGTGGCCTACATACAGTCAAACTTCAAGATTTTTGGTCAACATCCTCATTTTGAATTATATTTCATTATTTGATCAAGTTTTGAACATGATTCATCAAGGATTGCTTCCAATTCATCAAGAACCAAAAGTTGCTAAATTAGGGTTTTATAGGAAAAGTCAACTCAACTTTGACCAAGCATAACTTTGTCATACTTTATGAGAAATGACCCATCTAAAGCTCATTTTGAAGAGGACGCAATGCTATACAATCTATCTTCAGCTCCCAAATTCAAAATATGCACTCATAAGAAGTTATGAATTTGGACATTATAGGTAATTTTAAAAAGTCAACAAAAACATCTTTTTTTGCCAAAGCTTCATACATGAGCATGGGATATCAAATTGAGATGGGACCAAAAGGGTGGCTTATAGGACATCTCAAGCTTTCTAAAAAGTCCAAGAACACCTTCAAAGAGTCAAAATTGAGGAAGTTATGAATTGGTGAAGTTGGCCCTTTTTGCAAAATTGTCAAAAGTCAACTATGCCTAGAATTGCCATTTTGCCAAATGGGCCCAATCTTTTACACTTGTTTTGAGTTGGCACCATGGTCCAAGAGCCATATCCTTTTCCACTTGTATTAAATTCCAGCTAGCATGAGATTAAATTCGTGTAATGGCTTGGTGGGCACAAAAAGATTGAGTTTGCTCTATTTTTAGCAAGATTTTCAAGTGTATCAAATCAAAATCAAAAGCATTGATGGAGGAAGATTATGATCATATTGGCAACCCTAATTCATTCCTCAGTACATAAGGATCATTGGCAGACCTAAAGCAAGGCTAGAAAGAAGCGCAACAATAAGAACAAAACTCGAAAAATCACAACAAAAGTGTTGAATCGAATTCCTAGTTTTAAGCAATTTCAAAGCTTTCTGCCCATCCCAATCGCTTCCTGGGGTCACCAGCAAGAAAAACCAATCAAGAGCAAGGATTTCTAGGCCCTGAATACCACTGTAAGTCATCCACGATATTGAGTTATTTTTGAAATCAGTTTGCATAATTCTGGCACATATAGCATGAAACGATCATATATTCTTGATACTTAGAACGTTTGCAAGCTTTATGTAATATTTAATTGCATTTTTATGGATTGAATCAAGAATTACCATTATTAGGGTTTGTGGTTTCGTTTTAGGTTTTTTGTGTACAAGCAAAATTAGCCCCCATAAAGGGTACCATGATGTTCAGGATGGCAAGACGGTTTGATCCATGGAATTAGATGTCATTTATATTGCTCATGGAGGATTTTGGAACGAGCTCAGTTTGTAGTGACGGAAAAACGTCCGTAGGTAAAAGTGTTTCACTTTTAGCAATGGACCAAGGACATGGATGATGGCGTGGCATCACCTCACTCGTCCGTTTGAAAATTCGCACGCATGTTTCCTTATTTCGCTTGCTTATTATATAATAATCATTGTTTATGTTATATACAACAAAAACAAATAGCGAAGTTGGTTACAGGGTGAAGGCAAAAGGCATCAGGGCCTGGGTTCGAATCCCAGGTCCCCCAATTTCTTCACATTATTTTTCTTTCAGGAATTGCATGCGCTTACAAAGCCAAGGTCCACCATATGACCTCACCATCCAATCAGCCAAGTGTCCTGAGATCCAGATCCAAAGGCCATCAACGAAGGACCATGATACACCTAGTCAAACGCATGGCATGGGATGCAAAGAGTCAATGTGGGTCAATTCTTCTTGGGCCAAAAAATTGCTGTTTACACCCCTAAATTACCCAGGCCCAATAACTCTTTCTCTTTTCTTTTTAATTTTTTGTTTTATTTAATTTGTTTATTTATTTTACTAACAAAATTAATTATTTTTTTATCAAAAAAATCACAAATAATATTTTTCACCCAATTAGACTTAGGTTTATTTTTTATCAATAAATTAATTAATTTAATTAGATTTTAATTTTAGATAACTTTAATTTCTTTTTGTAAATAAATTTAAAATAATTAGAACAATTAGGGTTTTGTTTATAATTTAATTCTATTTTCCTTTTCTCAAAATAACAAAAACACAAAAATAGGCCATGTATTTATTTTCATTAATTAATTTAATTAGCTAATTAATTTTGTATTAAAACCTGATTCTTTTCTTAAAAACAATTAAAAACAACAAAAAACATCTTTTTCTTTTAACTAGTTTGAAAAGGGTAAAAACCCTAATTTCTTGTTGATCTCAACTTCATCGCGCGCTTTATTATTATTTTTATCATATTGATGTAATTGCCCATAATTTGTAATAGTTAATTAGGTCTTTTATTTTCATTTATCGCTTTATTTTCTAAGGGTTCGTTTTTGGCTATGTAAATACACGAAGCCTTGTAATAGCATAGTTTACTTTCCGCACTTTAAATTCCACAAAATATTAAACTGTTAGATGTATGATATTAGGGATGCACGACAATAATGTAAGATTAAATTTAAAACGTTTAGATAACCCTAAATGTGCAAAGATAAATAATCTGAAATTGAATCAATCGCACATGCGCACTCCTAGGGTACACTCCTACTTCGGTTGCCTTCGGTAAACGATCATTAAGTATAGGATGCTTTAGTGGTCGCCCTCTTGTCTAAACAAAGATCAAAGTCCCGTTCGAAAAAGTTGCCTCGGAATGGTTGCTTCGGAATTGTTGCCTCGAATAATTGATCTAAGACATTAGGGTTACTACTAAGACGTCCTAACATTGCTTTAGTGATCGTACGTCCCTTTCGAATTGACCTTCCAAACTAAAACGATGGTGCTACCTACTCACTAATAGTGGCATAGCACTGTCTAAAGGAAATGAACATAGAACAATTCTCTTTTTTCGAGTAGGTAGATTGGTTCTTAAGTACTTGCTCAATCCAAACAAACTTTTTCACACTTACACTCCTCTCTTAAACAAAGCTTTCAAAAAACACTTTGTAACACTCTTGAAGACAGAAGCAAGGGTTAAATCGAAGTCAAAAACTTTTTCAAATCACCCAAACACATAAGCAATTTTGAAAATGATGAGCAAGTACCTAAGAGCCCGTAGATAACTACGGATAGAAAGGGTGCTAATACCTTCCCTTTCTATAATCTACCCCCCGTACTCAAAATCTCGAAAAAGGGAATTTTTTTCTGTGCTTTTTTCCTTTCCTTGTTGGATAAAATAAAAGTCGGTGGCGACTCTTGCTTACCGCAACATTTTGTGAACACAAACGCAAAACGCAAACCAGCAAATCCTAAAAAACAGTCCCGGTTCTGGCCACCGTATCACAGTGACATTGGCAATGAAGCTTATTCCACCCATTTGGTGAAGTAGTCAATTACCACCAAGATGAAACGATGTCCATTTGACGCCTTGGGTTTGATCATTCCAATCATGTTAATACCCCACATAGAGAATGGCCATGGGGAAGAAATAACATTGAGAAGTGTCAGAGGCACATGGATTTTGTCAGCATAAATTTGGCATTTATGGCACTTCTTTGCAAATTTGTAACAATTAGATTCCATTGTAAGCCAATAATAACCTTCCCTAAGCATCATTTTCGCCATCGAGTGTCCGTTGGCATGAGTACCAAAGGAACCTTCATGGACTTCATGCATCAACATGTCTGCTTCGTGTCTATCCATGCATTTGTGTAAGACCATGTCATAATTTCTTTTTTACAACACATCTTCATTGAGGAAAAATCTACCTGCCAACCATCTCAATGTCTTTCTATCTTTATTCGATGCACCAGCCGGGTATTCCTGAGTCTGGAGAAAATGCTTAATATCATAATACCAAGGCTTTTCACATGATGTTTCCTCCTCCACAAACACATGAGCCGGTCTATCCAAACGTCACAATGTAATACGAGGCACATCACTCCAAGTATTCACTTGATACATAGAAGCCAGAGTTGTCAAAGCATCCGCCATCTGATTTTCATCTCTGGGAATATGATGGAATTCAACTTTGTTAAAGAAGGGTAATAATATTATAGCATAATCTTATAGCATAATCTTTGTAAGGGATCAAGCCAGGGTGACGAGTATCACATTCTCCTTTAATATGGTTAACTACCAAAGCTGAATCACCATATTCATCTAGAACTTTGATTCTGAGATTAATGGCTTCCTCGAGACCCATGATACAAACCTCATACATCACCATATTATTGGTATAATAAAATGTCAGCCTTGTAGTAAAAGGAATGTGTGATCCATGTGGAGTGATAATCACAACATTGATTCCTTTTCCATAAGCATTCACAGCTCCATCAAATACCATACCCCAACGGGGTTCAGAATCAGGACCTTCCCCAGACAAAGGTTCATCACAATATTTTGCTTTCAAGAACATCACATCCTCATCAGGGAAATCATACTTGACAGATTGATAATCATCTACCGGTTGGTGAGAAAAATAATCCGCCTGCACATTGCTTTTTATAGCCTTCTGAGTACGGTATTAAATATCATATTCAGACAACAACATCTGCCAACGGGCAATTCTTCCAGTAAGAGCAGGCTTTTCAAAAATATACTTAATTGGATCCATTTTGGAAATCAACCAAGTAGTATAATTTAACATATATTGCCGCAACTGCTTTTCCGCCCAGGCCATAGCACAACATGTCTTTTCCAACATAGAATACAGGGACTCACTGTCAGTAAACTTCTTGCTGAGATAATAAATGGCGTATTCCTTCTCTCCTATTTCATCTTGTTATCCCAAAATACAACTCATATAATTATCCAACACTATCAGATACATGATCAATGGTCTCCCTTCAACGGGAGGGAGCAAGATAGGAGGTTTAAGAAGATATTCATTGATACTTTCAAATTTACTTTGGCAATCATCTGTCCACACACAACCTTGATCTTTCTTTAACAACTTAAAGATTGGTTCGCACATTGCAGTCATATGGGAGATAAATCTGAAAATGTAATTCATACGCCCAAGGAAGCCTCTAACTTGCTTGCCGCTTCTTGGCACTGGCATTTCTTGAATTGCGTTGACTTTATCAGGATCAACTTCAATTCATTTTTGGATGACAATGAAACGTAACAACTTCCCTGATCGGACATCGAAGGTGCATTTATTTGGATTCAAGCGGAGACGATATTTCTTCAAACGCTGAAACAATTTCAATAAATCTTCTATATACCCTTTGTTGTACCCCAAAATTTGCCCTCCCATATGCCTCAAGAAATTGCCAAGCCAAGTCACAAAATTCCCCAAGGGTTGTGCAGTGCAACAGTCTCCCATACAGTCAAAACTAGGGTTTGTGTGCTGATCAAGAAAATGGAGTGTTCAAAGGCCCAATCAAGTCTCATATGCTTACAAACATGGTCAAGCATCCTCATATCAAGTTTCAAGGCATTCAGCTCAAAATTGCACAGTCAAAACCCTAAATTGCACTACAGTCAACTGTAGGGGCAAAATGGTCATTTGGCAGTCAAAAGTTCAAATTTTTGGTCAATATATCATTTTGAAGCCACAAACATCATTTGATCAATGCTTGATCATGATTCTCAAAATTTTGCTCAGAAATCATCAAAGATGCAAAAGTTGCTATATTTGGACAGCTGAAAAAGTCAACTGAAATTGACCAGGGCATAACTTTCACATGGATTATCAGAAAAATTCCATCCAAAGCTCATTTTGAAGAGAAAGACATTTCCTACAACTCATCTTCATACTTCAAGTCCAAGAAATGCTCTCACAAAAAGTTATCAATTTCAACATTATAGGTCATTTTCAAAAGTCAACAAAAAGGGACTTTAAGTCAAAGGCCATAACTTGAGATTGGAAAATCAAAATGACATGGGACCAAAGACATTGGTTAAAGGACTCAAAGACCTTTCCAAAATGTCCAAGAACATGTGAAAAGCTTAAAAATTGAGCAAGTTATGCCTTGTAGAAGTTGGGAAATTTTTGTGAAATGGCAAAAGTCAACTATCTTTGAAAATCCAATTTTTGACAAAAGGGCCCCATTTTTTCCACTTGGTTCATCCTTGTCATGCCACACACGTGTCCCATGATTAGTTTCAAGACCAAATATTGATTTTTTTATTTTATTTAATTTTTGATGATTTAATTCATTTTTAATCTTTGAAAATTCAAATAAAATTCAAAAACCAATGGAATAGTGTCATGTGAACTTGGACAATTTCTATGTATCATGAACCAACTCAAGAAATCAGGCTAGGGTTCATTTGCACACTAAGTCTAGGTTTTGGCTAAAAAGAAGGAAACTTGGTTAATGGAAGAAACCCTAAGACCAATTCTCTCACAAGCTTGAATTAAGGTGAGTTAGCAAGCCAATTCCACTCCAGCATAATCACTAAGTCAAACCCTAGGCTGAGGACATAAGAAGCTGCGCCCAAACAAGTTTTTGAATATAAAAATTTCTCCTTAAAACACAAAATCTGAAATCAGGGCTAGAGGACTTTTCAAGCCTTAATTCTTTTCCCATTAGCATCCTGAGGCACTCCTGAACGAATCTCAATCACAAACAACAACAAAAGCGTAAGGAATTGGTGGATCATACTCAAACTGTACAGAAAAAATTATTGAAATCGTGCATCATTCTTTAAGCATCCTTTGCACTTTTTCTTTGTGGATTTATGTTCCTTATGAGTTTCTAGAGCTAACTGTTAGGTTTAATTGCATTATTGTGCCATATACATGAACTTGCCATGCGAGAATTCTAGGGTTTCAGGTTTCTGAAATTGGGGATTTTGCATAGAGGAAAAATTAGAGTTCCTGAAGACCATGGTTGAACTCAGCGTTTAGAGACGAAGAAGAAGCACACCTCGCGAATAATTTATGAAGCTTGTGGACCTAATCGTTATTTTTTGAAAGCTAGCTTCAGACCACGCATGAAAAACCGTGGCTAATGTGTTTTCTTTTTACAGGGATGAAGATGATGATGTCGTGTCATCCAGGGACAGGCCAGTTCAAATCTCGCGCGCAGTTCAAATAGCACTAACCTTTTTCTTTTATAATGTTTGTTGATTAATATATATTAAATGAATTCAAAGTGGCTCAGTGGACAAGCATCAATGCGTTAACCTCAATGACCTGGGTTCAAGTCCCAGGTCTGGCCAATTTCCATGTTATTTTTCAAAATGAAATTCTATGCTTTGCTAATGTCCAGGTACACCATGCACACTCAAAAATCAACCTCCACGCGTCCATTAGAAGCAATCCAAGGGCCATGACCAAAGGTGTATCATAGACTCCAGTCAATGTGCAGCACTCTATCCAGGAAAGTCAACCAATTCAATGCAAATGGGCCTGATTTGCTAGGCCTGCACCTCACAATTTTGGGGTCTACCCCCCTGGTTTGCCTTATTAATTTTTATTCTTTCTTAACTTTTCCTTTTTTTTTTATTTCTTTTATTTGCTATTTATTTAATTAATTATTTTTACATAAATATAATAAAAACATCATAAAATCAAAAAATGCCAAAATATATAATTTATATTATAATTATTTTCATAAATAATAACATGTAAATACTTAGTTTTAATTAGGTTTTCAACTTTAATTCCTTTTAATAAAAATCAAAACAAAAACATAGAATTAGGTTAATGACTTTTTCCTTTTAACTTTCCTTGTTTTTTGCCATAGTATTAGTATTTTTCATAATTAAATTAGGGTTGCATTTTAGGTTAGATTTTAATACTTTCTTAATAACTAAAAATCCAAAAAAATAGAGTTTAGGTTTAATAACTTTTTATTTTCTTTTTTAATTTTCCTTTTATTTCAGAATAATAATATTATTTATTTATTTTCATAAATTAAAAATTGTACATAAATTAATTTAGAGTTAAATTAGGTTAAAAGTCAATATTTTCATAATAAACTTAAAAAACATTAGAATTAGCATTTTAATTTTAATTAATTTTTTCCTTTTTCTTTTAAATCTAAAAAACACAAAAATACCATTTTCATTTAATTTTAATTTTAGATAACTTAATTATTTTAATTCCTTTAAAGGGTTCAACGCCCTCGCATTTGATTATTTTCTTTTTCGCGCGTTTCATTTATTTCTTTTGTGAATATTCTGTATATGCCCCAAAGCCATGTAATAGCTATTAGACATTTCTTTTCTGCAATTTATTTTAAAACGGGTCTGGATTAATTTGGCGTTGTAGACCCTCGCCCTTTGTAATAGCGTAGGACTTTTATCTTTTCCGCACTTTAAATTCCCGCACTTTTAACTGTTAAACAATAACATGAAAGAATGAATGCCCAAAAATAAAATCGAATCGTTAGATCACCAATGCATGACAAGACAAACAATAAACTGAAAATGACACACAATTTGCACACACCACCCCTAGGGTACGCCTCACTGTTGCCTTTCGAAAGGTGATCATCGAGTAGAGGATATTTTAGTAAGTCCTTGTGTCCATTGATCTAGTTGCCTAAAACAAAGTTGCCTCGAATAAGTTGCCTCGGAATAAAAGATCAATGGCATAAGGGTAGCTTCTAAAGTGTCTTCCCATTGCTCTGGTGATCACCATGTCCCGAACCTCGAATTGACCCGAACACCTCCAACGGTGGTGCTACCTACCTCTCAATGGTGGGATGGCACTACTTTAAAGGACATTTACGCAGACGAATTCCTTAGGGTAGGTAGGTTCTCAAGGGTACTTGCTCTAATTTCAAACAAATCAAAATCTTTTCACACCAACACTTTTCAAAAGCTTTCAAAACAAATTTTTTCAAACACTCTGACGTACGAGTTGAACTGAAACTTTTCAAAGAATATTTTTGAAACCCACATTGAAAAGCAAGCAAACATTTTGAAAACACATTGAGCAAGTATCTAAGAGCCCATGGATAACCATGGATAGAAAGGGTGCTAACACCTTCCCTTTCTATAACCTACCTCCCGAACCGAGAGCAATCTCTTTAAGGAATTTTTCTGTGCTTTTGTCCTTTCCATTTGGAGAAAATAAAAGACGGTGGCGACTCTTGCTTCCGCGACATTTTCGCGAACCAGCGTTAAACAGTCAGTTCCAGATCCACCGATCACAGAACTGGCGACTCTGCTGGGGACAAAACTCAAAGTGAGGTATACCTTAGGGCTAGCTCATAACTATGTTTTCAATTGTCTTCCTTGCTTGCTTTATTATTGTGGGACTGTCTTGGGAGTTCTATAGATCCTAACCCGGATCTGGGGAATACCTTCTTAGAAAGTAGCAACAAGGCTGTGAGGGAACTGTGCGGGGTATACCGACATGGTTGAAGCAGTCTGCTACGTTGATGTGGCACTTTGGTGTGTACCGGTAACCCTTGAGTTCAGTCAAGGAGAGTACGGGGCCTCCGCGTGGTGTCTGAAGCATCAACAGACCTTAGGAACCTTAATTGAACAATCTTGGCCTCTTTAGGGTAGTGAGATAACTGACTTTGGTGCAGTCCGAGGTTGGTTGATACTCGATACTACACTCAATTGAGGGTTGCTTTCCTGGAATATTTCGGTCGCCAGTTCAGTGGCTAAATCGAAACGATGAACAATGAAAGCAATCCCGTGATATTGGGAACCTTAGAACCCGGTTACTTTGATAGGACAGGTTGAACCCACCAACTTCAAGAGGGTACTACCCAGACCCCATGCTGGCCTAAACCCTAAGGGTTTCTCTTGTGTGACTTGTGTGCCTTTGTACTTGCCTACTTGCATGCTTGTTAGCTGACACATGAACTACTTACAGGTTTTGTTTATAGTCCTTAACTAGGACTCATGACAAGGTTTACCAAATTTCTTGCAGGTTTTGTTTATAGTCCTTAATTGGGACTCATAACAAAGTATACTGAATTTCTTGCAGGGTCTGTTTATAGTCCTTAATTGGGACTCATAACAGGGTTACTCACATTACCCCATGCATATCATGACATCATACCATTGCATACCTCCTAACCCATTTCAAGGATCTCAAGGGCTTGTGATACAGGTCATATAAATCAAACATCTAGCAAGGGGCAAAGAGGATTTATTTTCCTCTAGCCAATGTTGTCAGAGGCTATGACCCACTTGATATGGTGAGCTCTGACTCCTGAAGAAGGTTCCCTAACCAAGGTTGTTTGGAAATCAAAACCAGACATGATGACTAAAGTCAGGGGCTATGACCCACTGGATATGGTGAGCCTTTGACTCTTGAAGAAGAGTTCTCAATAACATGGGTGTCCTTCAATCAAGCTCTAAATTCCAATGCTAACAAATTTTCTTGTTTACCCCGCGAGATCCTTGAAAACATTACATGCATGTCATACATATCATTGCATAACAGGTATCCTTGGGACAGGTCACTTACCATCTCTGCTGTTTATTTCAGCAATGGCATCCCAACAAGACAACCAGGACCTTCTTGCTCAAGGGACTCGGTTCGGGGAAATCCTTCTGAATCTATCCAAGGGGCAGGAGGAACTAAGGACACTTCTCATGGAGACCTTTGTCAGGAACAGTGCTGAGGATGAAAGGCTGAAACACCTACAAGCTGAGATGGATGCTATGAAAGCCCAAATGCTGGGGCAGAGGAACGCCATTCAGGGTTTAACTCAAAGACAGGATGAGCTCGGGGTTCTCGTCAACAAACTGCTTCAGAGTAACCAACTGAGGCAAACATCTAAGGGTAAAAAGCCAATCATCGTTCAACCACCTTTGAGACCAAGAGGCAAGGAGAAAGCTCCTCATATGGCTCCAGTATCACCAATTCAGCAGCAACTTCACCAACTTCAGACAGACAAGCCCAGGAGGCAGTTCACCCCGCTCAATATGTCGCTGTTTCAAGCTTTACAACGCCTGTTGAGATTGAACCTGATCACATTAAGGGCTCATCCCCAGAACCTTAACACAGCACATCCTGCTTATGATCCCAATAAAAGGTGTGCCTACCACTCTGCCTGTCCAGGACATGATGCAAACGAGTGTTGGGCTTTGAAAAACAAGATCCAGGACCTGATTGATGAAGGAGCACTGGAATTCACACAAGATGGTCAGGCTGAATTTTTCTACCATCCCTCCAAGGCTCACCATTTGAAGTGACAAATCCTGAGACTGGAAAGTTTTTGTTCATTCGAATGTTCAAGTTGCAATTTTCTTTTGTTCAAACATTTATTCATGTTAAAACATTGTTATTCCATTAATGCATCGCTTATGTCTATTTTTGAATCAATATATTCGCATTCACTATATGCAAACTATTTTCATATTTTTTCTGATGTCAACTCTGGATCTAAACTCTAAACCTCTTGAGGGAGGATGACGAAAATGATACCATAATCTACAGTATGCTTTTGAACAGACCCCGCTGATGAGGTACAGGCATAGTTTCAATCCCTAAACACTGGAGTAATAAGGAAGGTAATCCCTCGTCAACCCCTCTGAGCCAAAGAAGTAGGAGTTTTTATTTGCGAAATTTAAAACCCTTTATCATAACCTGGGGCAGGGTAATTCTCTCAGTTGATCCAAGTGCTTAACGAATGGCACCAAAGAGGTCCTTACAAAACAAAACGAAGAAAGACAGTGATGGTTCCGAATAATCAATAAAGACAGGCAGTCATTATCAAAAAAAAAATCATAAACGAAAAGCCCAAGAAGACAAAACCTATGAAAAGAGACTTACGAAACTGGGGCATCCCGCTGACTGTAATTCCAAAAAGGAAACAGTTCAGGCAAAAAAAAGAAAGGGATAACAAAAATCAAGAAAGAGGTCTCACAAACCCTCAACAAAAAATGACTGCCTAGTCAGAATAAATCATCAATGTTTGGACCATCACCGGAAAATCAGAGCAAAGACCCAAACAAGGTCTAACGTATGATCAACTGAGTTTAGGGTTGGAGAACATCACGAAAGAGCGGGTGGGTACAAATAATTTGGGCCTTTATCCTTTGTTTCTTAAACCGTGAACCAGGCCACGATATAACCCTTGAAAGTCCTAGCTGAAGCATGGGTTAGTTCGAAAGCATACTGTTACGAAGGTATCCTGACTCCTGAAGGTTTGCTTGAGTTGACACCGTATTGTATTACAACAAAATGCATTTTTTAAAATATTCAAGACAGACATAGACTTTTGCATTCTTAAAATAACTTTGTTTGCATATGAATTTTTGTCTGAACAGCAGGGAAATTCGCACGATGAATATCTTGTGAACAGAAGTACCTCCAATCAAGGGGCACATTGCTCATTATCTGGGGCATTGGACGATCAAACGAAGATCTTCTGGTGGCATGACAAAACAATTCTAACAGGGGCAACTCCCCACATTCTGAGAAATATGGACATAGTCGAAAGAATACTACGCAAAATCAAAGACCCGCTAGGTTGACACACCTAGGCAAAAATAAGGGATTCCCGGCGAACCAAAAGGGTTCGGGCAAAAATAAGGGATGAAATGAAAAAATCTGTACACCCGGCAAGTCGAAAACCTGAAAAGGCGGCTTGGGCAAAAATGGGTATCCCGATGGACTGAAAACCCGAAAAGGCGGTCCAGGCAAAAGTTAGGGATCAAAGCGTACGAGTATGTCCCAGCATCTCGGCACCTGCCTACCAGAAGACTCGTCAAGTACTCCCACAAGTGCCTCCTCCCACTGAAACTGGGGCAATAAGGAGTTGTCTAAAAGATCCGGTTGCTCTGTCCATCATAGGTTCGGCTAAAGAATGCGACCCAGATATTTTCACTCCCCGCAGAACACGAACGCGTCGTCCGGCCTTATTCAAAGAGTTATTTCCTTAATAAGATATAACTGGGTTATCCTCAGCCAATAGCCACGGAAAAGACCGTCCTCAGTAAAGTCTTATCATCCCCAGCGGAAGCAAAAGCTTATTCTCCAATATCAGCCCAGGAGTGACTTCCCGGCACCCGTCAAGGATTTATTTTCCTAGACGAAAGCATACATTCATAAACATCACATTTTCGTACATCATGACACATGCATGTACGCATCATGTCATACAATTGCATTTATGCCGTTGCTTGATTCATATCACGTACTGCATATAACTGACCTTTACCTTTCAGGAAGGATACAATTGAATGATCAGCTATGTCAAAATAGACAAAACACCGTCAGAAAAGACAAATCCCGTCATAAGAGACAAATCCGGTCAAAGAATACAAATCCAGTTTAAATCAATGCCTAAAGATTCCTCTGATACAACTCGTCGTTATAGACACTCGTCGTGATAGACACTCGTCGTGATAGACACTCGTCGTGATAGACACTCGTCGTGATAGACACTCGTCGTGATAGACACTCGTCGTGATAGACACTCGTCGTGATAGACACTCGTCGTGATAGACACTCGTCGTGATAGACACTCGTCGTGATAGACACTCGTCGTGATAGACACTCGTCGTGATAGACACTCGTCGTGATAGACACTCGTCGTGATAGACACTCGTCGTGATAGACACTCGTCGTGATAGACACTCGTCATGATAGACACTCGTCGTGATAGACACTCGTCGTGATAGACACTCGTCGTGATAGACACTCGTCGTGATAGACACTCGTCGTGATAGACACTCGTCGTGATAGACACTCGTCGTGATAGACACTCGTCGTGATAGACACTCGTCGTGATAGACACTCGTCATGATAGACACTCGTTGTGATAGACACTTGTCGTGATAGACGCTCGTCGTGATAGACACTCGTCAGTGTAGACACTTGTCGTTATAGACATTCGTCATAGACACTAGTCGCTATAGACACCCATCGTTAAAGACCACTCGTCCTTGGAAACAACCTGTCAGTAGAGACAACTTCATCACCGTTTGAAGATCCAGACCCAGCTCCTGTAACCAGTCAGGACATATCTATACCAAGCATCTGAAAACCAGCTCCTGCGACGTGTCAGGTACTCATTTTCTTTTGCAGGTATGCAGGTTCTCGCTAAGGAATCTCTTACGCGATCAACATCCAGATGGCATCTATAAGCCCATCATCCTACCCATCAATCTCTAAATGGCATCTATAAGCCCATTCCCCCACCACACTGCTACCATGTGAGCGCAAATTTCTGGGCACTCTAGTGTCCAATCATCTTCTACCCTCGGATTACAAAAGGCACGTCAGCCAATCTCCATCCTCAGGTCTAAGAAGATTGAACAGGGGCAACTGTTGTACCCCAAAATTTGCCCTCCCATATGCCTCAAGAAATTGCCAAGCCAAGTCACAAAATTCCCCAAGGGTTGTGCAGTGCAACAGTCTCCCATACAGTCAAAACTAGGGTTTGTGTGCTGATCAAGAAAATGGAGTGTTCAAAGGCCCAATCAAGTCTCATATGCTTACAAACATGGTCAAGCATCCTCATATCAAGTTTCAAGGCATTCAGCTCAAAATTGCACAGTCAAAACCCTAAATTGCACTACAGTCAACTGTAGGGGCAAAATGGTCATTTGGCAGTCAAAAGTTCAAATTTTTGGTCAATATATCATTTTGAAGCCACAAACATCATTTGATCAATGCTTGATCATGATTCTCAAAATTTTGCTCAGAAATCATCAAAGATGCAAAAGTTGCTATATTTGGACAGCTGAAAAAGTCAACTGAAATTGACCAGGGCATAACTTTCACATGGATTATCAGAAAAATTCCATCCAAAGCTCATTTTGAAGAGAAAGACATTTCCTACAACTCATCTTCATACTTCAAGTCCAAGAAATGCTCTCACAAAAAGTTATCAATTTCAACATTATAGGTCATTTTCAAAAGTCAACAAAAAGGGACTTTAAGTCAAAGGCCATAACTTGAGATTGGAAAATCAAAATGACATGGGACCAAAGACATTGGTTAAAGGACTCAAAGACCTTTCCAAAATGTCCAAGAACATGTGAAAAGCTTAAAAATTGAGCAAGTTATGCCTTGTAGAAGTTGGGAAATTTTTGTGAAATGGCAAAAGTCAACTATCTTTGAAAATCCAATTTTTGACAAAAGGGCCCCATTTTTTCCACTTGGTTCATCCTTGTCATGCCACACACGTGTCCCATGATTAGTTTCAAGACCAAATATTGATTTTTTTATTTTATTTAATTTTTGATGATTTAATTCATTTTTAATCTTTGAAAATTCAAATAAAATTCAAAAACCAATGGAATAGTGTCATGTGAACTTGGACAATTTCTATGTATCATGAACCAACTCAAGAAATCAGGCTAGGGTTCATTTGCACACTAAGTCTAGGTTTTGGCTAAAAAGAAGGAAACTTGGTTAATGGAAGAAACCCTAAGACCAATTCTCTCACAAGCTTGAATTAAGGTGAGTTAGCAAGCCAATTCCACTCCAGCATAATCACTAAGTCAAACCCTAGGCTGAGGACATAAGAAGCTGCGCCCAAACAAGTTTTTGAATATAAAAATTTCTCCTTAAAACACAAAATCTGAAATCAGGGCTAGAGGACTTTTCAAGCCTTAATTCTTTTCCCATTAGCATCCTGAGGCACTCCTGAACGAATCTCAATCACAAACAACAACAAAAGCGTAAGGAATTGGTGGATCATACTCAAACTGTACAGAAAAAATTATTGAAATCGTGCATCATTCTTTAAGCATCCTTTGCACTTTTTCTTTGTGGATTTATGTTCCTTATGAGTTTCTAGAGCTAACTGTTAGGTTTAATTGCATTATTGTGCCATATACATGAACTTGCCATGCGAGAATTCTAGGGTTTCAGGTTTCTGAAATTGGGGATTTTGCATAGAGGAAAAATTAGAGTTCCTGAAGACCATGGTTGAACTCAGCGTTTAGAGACGAAGAAGAAGCACACCTCGCGAATAATTTATGAAGCTTGTGGACCTAATCGTTATTTTTTGAAAGCTAGCTTCAGACCACGCATGAAAAACCGTGGCTAATGTGTTTTCTTTTTACAGGGATGAAGATGATGATGTCGTGTCATCCAGGGACAGGCCAGTTCAAATCTCGCGCGCAGTTCAAATAGCACTAACCTTTTTCTTTTATAATGTTTGTTGATTAATATATATTAAATGAATTCAAAGTGGCTCAGTGGACAAGCATCAATGCGTTAACCTCAATGACCTGGGTTCAAGTCCCAGGTCTGGCCAATTTCCATGTTATTTTTCAAAATGAAATTCTATGCTTTGCTAATGTCCAGGTACACCATGCACACTCAAAAATCAACCTCCACGCGTCCATTAGAAGCAATCCAAGGGCCATGACCAAAGGTGTATCATAGACTCCAGTCAATGTGCAGCACTCTATCCAGGAAAGTCAACCAATTCAATGCAAATGGGCCTGATTTGCTAGGCCTGCACCTCACAATTTTGGGGTCTACCCCCCTGGTTTGCCTTATTAATTTTTATTCTTTCTTAACTTTTCCTTTTTTTTTTATTTCTTTTATTTGCTATTTATTTAATTAATTATTTTTACATAAATATAATAAAAACATCATAAAATCAAAAAATGCCAAAATATATAATTTATATTATAATTATTTTCATAAATAATAACATGTAAATACTTAGTTTTAATTAGGTTTTCAACTTTAATTCCTTTTAATAAAAATCAAAACAAAAACATAGAATTAGGTTAATGACTTTTTCCTTTTAACTTTCCTTGTTTTTTGCCATAGTATTAGTATTTTTCATAATTAAATTAGGGTTGCATTTTAGGTTAGATTTTAATACTTTCTTAATAACTAAAAATCCAAAAAAATAGAGTTTAGGTTTAATAACTTTTTATTTTCTTTTTTAATTTTCCTTTTATTTCAGAATAATAATATTATTTATTTATTTTCATAAATTAAAAATTGTACATAAATTAATTTAGAGTTAAATTAGGTTAAAAGTCAATATTTTCATAATAAACTTAAAAAACATTAGAATTAGCATTTTAATTTTAATTAATTTTTTCCTTTTTCTTTTAAATCTAAAAAACACAAAAATACCATTTTCATTTAATTTTAATTTTAGATAACTTAATTATTTTAATTCCTTTAAAGGGTTCAACGCCCTCGCATTTGATTATTTTCTTTTTCGCGCGTTTCATTTATTTCTTTTGTGAATATTCTGTATATGCCCCAAAGCCATGTAATAGCTATTAGACATTTCTTTTCTGCAATTTATTTTAAAACGGGTCTGGATTAATTTGGCGTTGTAGACCCTCGCCCTTTGTAATAGCGTAGGACTTTTATCTTTTCCGCACTTTAAATTCCCGCACTTTTAACTGTTAAACAATAACATGAAAGAATGAATGCCCAAAAATAAAATCGAATCGTTAGATCACCAATGCATGACAAGACAAACAATAAACTGAAAATGACACACAATTTGCACACACCACCCCTAGGGTACGCCTCACTGTTGCCTTTCGAAAGGTGATCATCGAGTAGAGGATATTTTAGTAAGTCCTTGTGTCCATTGATCTAGTTGCCTAAAACAAAGTTGCCTCGAATAAGTTGCCTCGGAATAAAAGATCAATGGCATAAGGGTAGCTTCTAAAGTGTCTTCCCATTGCTCTGGTGATCACCATGTCCCGAACCTCGAATTGACCCGAACACCTCCAACGGTGGTGCTACCTACCTCTCAATGGTGGGATGGCACTACTTTAAAGGACATTTACGCAGACGAATTCCTTAGGGTAGGTAGGTTCTCAAGGGTACTTGCTCTAATTTCAAACAAATCAAAATCTTTTCACACCAACACTTTTCAAAAGCTTTCAAAACAAATTTTTTCAAACACTCTGACGTACGAGTTGAACTGAAACTTTTCAAAGAATATTTTTGAAACCCACATTGAAAAGCAAGCAAACATTTTGAAAACACATTGAGCAAGTATCTAAGAGCCCATGGATAACCATGGATAGAAAGGGTGCTAACACCTTCCCTTTCTATAACCTACCTCCCGAACCGAGAGCAATCTCTTTAAGGAATTTTTCTGTGCTTTTGTCCTTTCCATTTGGAGAAAATAAAAGACGGTGGCGACTCTTGCTTCCGCGACATTTTCGCGAACCAGCGTTAAACAGTCAGTTCCAGATCCACCGATCACACCCTTCTTCAGTCTTGGATTTAGCAATCATATCATCAACAAACACCTCAATTTTCTTGTGCATCAGATCATGGAATAAGGTTTTCATAGCCCTCTGGTATGCTGCACCAGCTTTCTTCAACCCGAAGGGCATCACTTTGTAACAGAATATTCCCCAGGGTGTGATAAACATTGTTTTTTCCATTTCCTCAAGAGCCATTATGATTTGATTATATCCGGAAAATCTATCCATGAAGGAGAATACTTTGAATTTTATTGTACTATCAACCAACATATTAATATGTGGTAATGGAAAATCATCTTTTGGACTAGCTATGTTTAAATCTCTATAATCAATGCACATGCGAACTTTTCCGTCTTTCTTTGGTACAGGGATAATATTGGCAATCCATTGAGGGTACACTGATGTCACAAGAAAACCTACATTAATCTGTTTTAAAACTTCTTCTTTAATTTTCACTACCATATAAGGGTGAGTTCTTTGCAATTTCTGCTTGACTGGCGGGCACTCTGGCTTCAACGGCAAATGATGCTCTACAGTATTTGTATCTAGACCAGGCATGTCTTGGTAAGACCAAGCAAATATGTCTATATTATCTTTCAACAATTCAGCCAACCTTCTCTTCACGTCAAGGTGCAGTAATGATCCAATCTTGACCTCCTTTGGCTCTTCCTCTGAACCCAAATTGATGGTCTCCAATGGCTCTTTATACGGCTGGATGGAACTTTCCTCACGCTCGAGTAACCGTGAAAACTCTTCTAGAATCTCATCATATTCTTCTTCTTCGGCCCCATACACAGGATATTCAAAGTTGGGAGAGGTTGCAGGATCATTGTATTCAACAAGTTTATTAATTAATCTGCACATATGATTTATGATTTCTTTTAGAAACAGACACATATATCAAGTGATTATGCAAATTTATTTATAATCATTATTTATTTCAAAAGGTTTTTTTTCTGATTACCATTTTCTAGGAAAAAGCAAAAAATAAAAACACAATTTGGGAATCAAAGACAACTTTTATTTATGATTTTAGTGAGTAAAGCAAATAGATAAGCCCGTACAATATTAACTTTCACCTTGGGCAGAGTGAAAGCTTTTTGCAAAGATAAACAAAAAAAATTACTTTGAGACATGGATGCAAGTGGGAACATCAATAGTGACCCAGTTCTGAACTCTGACTCCAGGCGTCACATATTTCGGCATCTCCTGCTCTTTTTCATCCTCCACAATAGCATTGATCTTAGAAATAGTTGGATAAAGGAAACCTCCATTGTCAAAAATATCATGATACTTTCTCAGAGCAGTCTTTGACTTCAGGGTCTCAACTTTGCCATTCTTCACTGAGAAACCTAAACCAGCCCTGTTCTTGTTCACCAGCAGATCAACAATCTGCCCCCATACTTTACTAGGGCCATTATGCACAATCTACTGAGCATATTTGAATGAAGCCATAGAATTCTCATTCTCTCTCACGTTATAAATGGACAAAGCTTGGAACTGCGTTCCAACAACAACTTCATTTGCTTCTACAACACTAAAAGATGATAGATGAGAAATCATCAATGCTTGCTCTCCATTTATAAAACCACTTTGCCTTCATGCACGAACTTCAGCTTTTGGTGTAGAGTTGAAGTGACAACCCCTGCCTCATGTATCCATGGCCTTCCCGGTAAACAACTGTATGCGGACACAATATCCATGACTTGGAAAGTGATCCGAAAAAGGTGTGGGCCTATGTGGATAGGTAAATCCACTTCCCCAATAACTGACTTCCTTGATCCATCGAAAGATTTTACAATAATACCACTTGAGTGCATGGGAGCCCCATGATATTTCAACTTTATCAGCGTGCTCTTTGGTATAACATTTAAGTCGGACCCATTATCAATCAGCACATTTGACAATGAATCATTTTTACAGTTCATGGATATGTGGAGGGCTATATTGTGATTCCTCCCTTCGTCAGGAAATTCATCATCTCAAAAGCTTAGGTTATTACAAGATGTAATATTACCTACCACACTACTGAATTGATTTAATCGCTTATCACACTCCACGGAGGCCTGGTCCAACACCCGCATTAAAGATTCTCTATGGGCAGCAGAATTCATCAATAATGCTAGAATAGATATCTTGAAGGAGTCTGCAATAGCTGATCTAAAATTCTGTAGTCACTCATTTTGATAATCTTCAAAATATCATCCACATATTTCTCCAGGGTAGCACCACTATACTCCCCTACAGCTTTCTTATTCTCATGACTTTCCACAACTTTCTTACCAGCATTATCATTTCCCCAAACAACCAGTGCAAATACACGACCACTACGAGTCACCCTACCAGTCTCAGCAATATTCTAGATGCTAGACAATGGTTGGATGGGAACTTCCACACCATCCTCTAAAATAGTAGCAATGTACTTGTACGATACATCTTTGTCTGATTTGTAAGGAACAGACCCTGGCAAGCAAATCACCACTGGGGAAACAACTAACTTGCTACAGTATTCAATCTCAATAGGGGCAGAATCATTAAAACAAGGCACAATTACATTCACACCTTCTTCATAAAATTTGGGTATCAAAGAATCATCGCTGGAAAACATTTCCTCATTTAAGGAAAATAATTCATCCACCGAAGCATATTCATCATCTGATTCATCCTCAATCAAGCAAACCTCAATCTTGTTAACCTCATGGTAATCATCTCTTTGGCTTGAAACTTTGATAGTTCCATTATCTAATAACAACTGAATACCTCTTTTTACAATGGAACATCCTTGGGAATCCTTGCAGCAAACCCGGCAAGATCCATAGTGGTGCTCTACCTGACCGGCCATGTGGAAAAAGGTAGCGTTTAATTGCACGAGATCATCATTCATATGGTCCACATCAAAGATCCGAAACTCTCCAGGACATCCAAAGACCATGTTCATTTCCTCCTCATATTCTGCCCTAGGTCTGATTATATGGATGAGGCCCTCATCCATCATCTCCTGCAAATCAGCATTTATCTTATCACAAGCTTGTATATCAGTACTATAGATACCACAACCAGCATGGTCATAAGTATAGTAACTAAACTTGCAAAGGTCTACATGCATATTTACCAAGTCTCCTTTGACCAAGTTAATATCATAAATGCAGAAGTCCCCTGGACAACCAGCAACCATGTTAACATCATTCATTCCTCCATGCATTGGCAGAGGATTATCTTTGACATTAGGACTTGCATCTTTGAAGGACAAAAGGCCAGATCTCACCATTTTCTGTACCTCGGACTTCATAGGATAATAGTTTTCCACATTATGCCATGGTGCACCCTGATGGAAAATGCACGTCCGATCTGTCTTGTAGTACCAAGGCTATGGTGATGGTATAGCCGGGGGTGGCCTAGTCTGGACCAACTTTTTCTGGATCAATGCTTATAGTAACTCTACATAACTCATGGGGATAGAGTCAAAATGCTCTCTCCTATGATTCTGCCCTTGATTTCCTTGAGGGGCCGATATTTGATAAGCGACTGTGGTCGGAGCCGTATTAACGATTGGAGTTACCGAAGTAACCTGTTGTTGACGTTGATGATTTCTTCTTGGAGGATTAACCTTTCTCTCTTGAATAATAACATTTGTCTCTCCCTCTTTCTTTTTAGAAAACCTGTATGATGGTTTCTTCATACTACCAGAATTTTCACCTCTTGTCAGACGACCTTCTCTTATAGCTTCTTCCAAACGAACGCCCATTCCCACCATCTCAGTAAAATCACTGGGTGCACCCGCTGCCATTCTTTCATAATAGAATTCACCTAGTGTCTTCAGAAAATCTTTGTCATCTCTTTTTCTTCCATTGGAGGAATCACCTGGGCGGCTAGGTCACGCCACCTTTGTGCATATTCTTTAACTGACTCCTTGTCCTTCTAGACCATGTCCCTAAGTTGATCACAGTCAGGCGCTATGTCCACATTGTATTTGTACTGTTTGATAAATGCTTCACCCAAATCATTGAAATTATGAACGTTGGCACTGTCTAGGCTCATGTACCATTTCAATGCTGCACCGGTCAAACTATCTTGAAAGAAATGAATTAACAGGTGTTGATCATCTGTGGGAGTAGACATCCTCCTCACATACATCACTAAGTGAGCATGAGGGCAAGTGTTTCCCTTGTACTTTTAGAACTCTGGTACTTTGAACTTTGCAGGTATTTTCACATTTGGAACCAAACACATATCATTCACATTATGCCCAAATAGTTCTTTTCCTCTAAGGGCCTTCAAATCTTTTTGCATCCTATCGAACTGATCCTAAAAATCGTCCATTCAATCATAGACACCCAAGCTTTCACTTGGTGAAAATCGTCCATTTTGAGCTCCTGAAGTGAAACCCAAACCAAACTTGTCAGACTTATAGGGGATGTCAGGTAGTTGTCCCCAAATAGTGTACCCACCTTCTTCAATTATAACCCTAGCATCTTTTAGAGAAGCCATATTTAGTGGAGGTCTGGTAATCTTTGGAACAGAGGTAACGACTTTGGTAACAACAATTTTCTGAGGAACCTCTTCAAAATTCTGGCAGGGGGTCTCAATGAACTCGCCGTCCATCTCGACATATCGAAAAGAGTTCAGATGGCTCACCATATAATCTTCTTCGCCATGGAATGTAATCCGATGCAAGGTGGAAGTGACAGTGTCGACCCCATGAATCCAAGGGCGTCCCAAGAAACAAGAGTAAGACGGGAAAATGTCCATCACATAGAAAGTGGAGCCAAAAGTTTGGGACCCGACTATAATAGGAATGTCCACCTCCCCGTGTACCATTCTCTTAGAACCATCAAAAGCCCTCACCACAATGTTACTGGGCTTCAAAGTCAGTCCTTCATAGTCTAATCTGTCTAAAGCACCCTTGGGTAGAATATTTAGCGACGAATCTGTATCAACTAGAACATGATCTAGGGTAGTGCCCCTACACTCAATAGAGACATTTATGGCATCATTAGGCTTTCTCCCTTTAGATGTCAAATCATCATCGGAGAAACCAAGTCCATTGTCAGCAGTCAAACTAGCAACACAGTTCTCGAATTGGTCGGCAGAAGTCTCTTGTGGCATATGAGCAGACTTCAGGAACTTCACCAAAGCCATGCATGGGCTTCGGAGCATAATAACAAGGCCAGCATTGAAATTTTTGAGGGTTTTTTCCCCAATTGTTTCACAACATTATAATCACTCTTCAAAATTTCCTCCATTTCTTATTTGGAGGCTTCAGGAATGGCTTCTTTGGGTGCCTCCGTTCGGGCAGGCTCAACCAATACTTCTTTGCACCAAGTCTCAACTGACTCAGTAGCAGGAATAATGATAGGAGTGACAGACGTTTTAGCAGGAATAACCAAAGGAGTGGCAACGGTCTTTGGAGATATTTCAGGAGAGAAAACCCTTCCTCTTCTGGTAATTTTACCGGTCCCAACAATGTTGCCGATGTTAGGATCAGTATCTTCAGTAACTTCATTCTTAATGGTCAGGAGGTCCTGCTTGACGCCGTGATAATAAACGTCAGCTCCATAATTCCAAGGAACAACTTTGTCGGAGGAATATGGTATGGGCCCTGGAAAAGTGATCATTAAAGGAGATACCTTGGGAGTGGATGTAATCCTGACAGGTCTTTTGGAGGAGACCCTGGGAGGATTGTCGAAAATTGTAATGATTGACACATTTTCACATCTTGCATCTTCACACTGACCTTTCATAGAGGAAGTCTTCTCAAACAAAATTTCCTTGTTGTTCATCAAGCGTTGGACACCTATTTTAAACAATAAACAACTATTGGGTAGAGATGCACACAGGTGGAAACCTTCACCACAACCTGGAAATAAACCGACTTGTAAGAAATTCTTCTTAACAGTTGGCAGAGGGGTAGTCAAATCATCCACAGAAGAAATGAATAGAACATCATCAACAACATTAATACCCTGGCCATGCTTGGACATTGGTGCAGTTATCACATTGGGCGTTTCAGGAGGGTCAAATTCAATCTCCTTTTCCTCAATAAGATCCTGAACTTTTTTCTTCAGAGCCAAATAATCATTTGTATCATGCCCTGGTCTGTTGGAGTGGTAGGTACACCGAGCATTTGGATTATAACAGGGATATATATTGTTTGGATTTTGAGGAGGCTTCCTCAGAGTGACCAAGCTAGCTTTCATTATATGTTGCAATACTTGAGATAATGGCATATTGAGTCTGGTGAATTATCTTCTAGGCGCGTCCAGCATGCACTGATTATTTTGACATTGAGTCGATAAAGGGTTGGAGATCATTACAGCTCCTACTGTTGGACGGAGTTCAGCTTTACCTAGATTTCTCTGGCCATAAGCAACACTAACTTCCTTCTTCCCACTGAAAGGCTTATTTACAGCACTCAAAGATGAAACCCCTTGAATTTTTCCATTTATGATGCTAACTTCTACTCTCTCACCTGTCAATATCAGCTCGGTGAACCCAACTGAAGAGCTTCCGATCAGATGGTTGAAAAATGGGCCTGACAAATTACCCAAGAACATATCTACCAGCTCTCTATCAGACAGAGGGGGCTTGACTCTTCCTGCAAGATCTCTCCATTTCTGGGCATAATATTTGAAGCTCTCACTGGAACCCATAAACATGCTTTGAATTGGGTACGGGTTGGAGCGAGGTCAGCATTGTATTGTTACTGCCTGTAGAAAGTAGCAGCCATATCCTCCCAGTTGCGGATGTTGGTTCCCTCCAGCTGGTAGAACCATCCCAATTATGTTTCGGGTAACCTTTCCTGGAAGAAATGCACACACAAATTCCTATCAGCGGTGTAAGGTTGGATCTTCCTGACATAAGTCCTCAGATGCAGCTTAGGACATGAAACTTTGTCATACTTAGCAAATGTGGGAACCTTGACCTTCGTGGGAATGACCACTCCAGAAACCAACCCTAATTCTTCTAAATCTAGACCAGGTACTCTCTGAATTTCCATGGCGTTGAGACGATCCTCCAGCTGTTTATATTTGTCATTAGCAAGGGGATATTGTTCTTCAACGTAGTTAGCCTCTTCTTCATCAGACCCTGGACTGTGGTCCTCTTCTTTTGTCTTCTCTTCATGATTGTCCCCCTCATTTTAAGGAGTTATGAATTCTAGAGCTTGCTTTGCTGGTTCTCTAAATCTCCTTCCCATATTCAGGACACCCACTGGTTTCTTTGTCTTTTTCTTCTTGTCTTTGAGAATGAGAGCCTTCAGGTCCTCTTGTCCCTTAGCCAAAGCCAGGAACATCTGTTGAAATTGAGCATTCTGTGTTTTAATATCCTTCACTATTTGTTCGATATCAATCTTACTGAAATAAATAGTAGAAAGATAAGGAAACCTGTTGTGGAAAGCATGTTTATGTTATGATGCATGAAAGTGCGTATGAAAATGATTTCAAGGACTTAGAAGATTTAAATTTGTTTAGACAAAAGGGAACAAACATTAATCGTATTAATAAGTTCAAATTGATTACAACATGCCTCTTGGGCTTAAAAAAGAAACAAAATGAACTAAAATACAATAACAATGGCTCAAATTTCCTATGGATGCTTCCTCTTTGGAGCGATATAGGCATTCAAGCCCCTCACCTCATGAAGTTGTCTTGTGAGCTTTAATGTCTTCTTCTCGCTTGCATATAACCGGGCTCAAAGGTTTCTCGCTCCCCCTTTAGCTGAATCCAAGCTCTTTGTAAATCTTCAACAGAAGTAGGCATATCAGGATAAAGGACAATATATGGAACATCTCTTCGGCAACCCGCTCTATGATGATTGGTAAGATGGCAGGGTAAGGCATCACGAGACTTTGAGCACGAGTTCGTACCCACTTAAAGTAAGGCTCAAGGGGGATGGAATTTTTATGCCCCAATGTCTCACTATCCACTTTATTTACCATTCTTCAAGCTCGTATGGACCTTTGTCGATAGCCTTGGTTGTCGCACTCATAGTCGAATACCAATCCTTGGATGAGCGCATCATGGGGACCATCTCTCATTGCATATCCCAAACTTTCGCAAAGCCAAACAAGGGTTATAGGTAATACCTCT
This sequence comes from Vicia faba, assembly GCA_948472305.1. Lineage (NCBI taxonomy): Eukaryota > Viridiplantae > Streptophyta > Magnoliopsida > Fabales > Fabaceae > Vicia > Vicia faba. Next base: position 1,267,926,349 of record OX451737.1, on the reverse strand, counting down.
CCTAATGCCAAACAAATGGACATTAGGGAATTCCCCACAATGGTCGATGATAGTAATATCCTCCAAGGATCGAGAACACCAATGAATATCAGAATGTGTGAGGGACATTAACCTTTGAGACCATGTCAAGCCTTGATCATTCTTCAATGTTGATCGGGGTAGGTGCAAAATAAACCACCTATACAGTAATGGAATTCAACATAAAAGATTACCCCTTTTCTTCATGGTGCAAGTGTGGAAACAATGTAGAATGTCTCCGAGCAAAGTAGGTATGAGATTACGAGAGAGAAAAACCTTGATGGCGCTCACATCTATAAGTTGGTCCGGATTGGGAAATAGAACCAAACCATAGATTAGAAGGGCCAAGACATCCTCAAAAGCTCCAAAATCCATATCTTCGCAAAACAAACGAGCCTTCTCCAACTGAAACTTGGCTAAGAAACCCTTAACTCCACTTCTTGTCTCCCAATTTATCATAATGTCAGATCTCTTCAAATGCAAGGCTTCGGCAATAACTTCAGGATTTGGAGTCTCCTCTAAACCGGTGAGTGGTATTTGATCAAGCACATGCACTCCTAGCAATTGAGAGAACTCTTCTAATGTAGGCACCAATTGGTAGTCAGGAAAGATGAAGGCATGATGCATATGATCAAAGAATTGGAAAAGCACGCACATCATTTCTTCTTGGAAGTTTGAGGTGGCTAAGTTGAGAAGTCGACCATATTTCTTGGTGAAGAAAGAGTCTTCAGGCACCTTTGATGCTAATTCTTGAAGTTTGGGATGCACTTTCACGAAATTGACTTGGATGGTATTCCTACGAATGGAAGTCATGACCTACAAAACAGAATAAAGATAAATCCCTAAATCCTTGAAATGGTTAGTGAGAATGCTTATGATGTCATGATGCTTATGATGTCATGATGCTTATGATGTCATGAATAATAATCGCAAACAAAGCACACCAAGATCTTAGGTTTAGGCTTGCATTGTTTTCATAGGTAAGTACCCTCTTGAAGTTAAGTTGGTTCAACCTGTTCTAGAAAGTAATCGGGTTCTAGGGGATCTCAATATCATTGATCTTTCTTCATTGGGCATTGTCTCAGCACAATCAATCTTTTCTTATGGCTGAAATATCCCAAAAGTCTGATCTCAATAAGTGTAGTATTGAGTATCAACCAATCTTCAGCTTTACACCAAAGTCGGCTATCTCACTACTTCCTAGTGGCCAAGTTGTTCAATTAAAGGTTTTACGGTCAATTAGTGCTTTATGACACTACTCAGCTGCCCCAAATTATCCTTGATTCAATACAAGGGATATCGGTACCAACAAATGCATCACACTAACATAGCCATTGCTTCAACCATATCGGTTTATACCATACAGTTTCCACAATCTATTGCTACTTACGTAATGGTTTTCCCAGATTCTGGTATAGGATCAATATAAACCCAAACAAGGGCCCATAAATGTAAAGAAAACAAATAAAATAATGAAAGTAATTAAATGTGATCTAACTCTAAGGTAACCCCGCTTTTAAGTTTCTAATCCCCAGCAGAGTCGCTAGTTCTGTCATACGGCGGGTCAATTGACTCGGGTGTTTTTACGTTTTATCGCAAAATGTTGCGGATAACAAGAGTCACCACCAACTTTTCTTTTATCCAATAAAGGAAAGGGTGAAAAGAACAGGAAATACCTTTGAGATATTTTCTTGAGTTCGGGGGGTAGGTTATGAAAAAGTAAGGTGTTAGCACCCTTTTCATTCGTAGTTATCTACGGGGTCTAAGTTGCTTGCTAAATCACTTTTGAAATTGCTTTGTTTGAAATGTGTGGGTTATTTAAAGTATTTTGAAAACGCCTTGTTTCGGCAAACTTTGTAATGATTCTCGTCTCTATAAGAATGTATAAAAAGTGTTGGTTTTGAAAATAGTTCAAAGAGATGTTTGTTTTTTAAGGTGTTTTGATATTGTAAGTGTGAAAATGGTTTCTATTTGTCAGCAAGCAAGTACAAGCATCCTACCTACTCAAAAGATCTTTGTTCTTTTCCTCCTCCTTTAGATGTTACTATCTTACCATTGATTGGTAGAAAGCCCCATCATTAGATGTGAATGGACGGGTGTGGGTCAAACGTATAGTCATAGAAGGCAACTTATGAGATGTCTTAGCAATTTTCGTAAGGGACTAGATCATTTACTGAAGGCAACATCGAGGGACTACAATCTTTTTTTATCGAGGGTCTTTTCTAAAACGCCCATATTCGAGGGACATGACTTTTTCTGCAGCAACAAACGAGGTTACCCTAGAGGTGCTTGTGTGAGTTGTGTTTTGATTGCATGCATTTTTGTCTTTAAAATTAGGGTTTTCTAGCGGTTTATTTTTATCTTTCCATACACACCCTAATTACTAACAATTTATATTAAAGCGGTAAGTTGCGGAAATTAAAATTCTAAGCTATTACATCATTAGGGAAGTGGGGGTACAATTTACAAATAGGGATGAAGTAGAAACTTAAGTATTACAACCATATCGAATAATAATGAAGACAATGTAAAAACAGTGTAAAATAAAGGAAAAATTGAATTTTGAATCGTTATGTGTAGACACATGCTGCTATGCATCGACACATAATTTTCCTTGCTCTTGTAAAACCAAACCAACTCAGTATGAGTCGATGCATAGTGGGATGTGTCGACTCATGCACCTGTTTGTGTCAACACATATGCGTTTTGTGTCGACTCATGCACCTTTCATCCTCCTATTTTCAGGCCTGGACAACAGTATGAGTCGACGCATAAGGATATGTGTCGACTCATACCCTAGTTTTTCACTAGAATGAGTCAACCGAAGTGGGTATGTGTCGACTCATGCTGCAGTTTTTTGACTTAAACATTGTTTTATTGTATGTTTGGGTCAGTTTACAACATATAATTGATAAAACTAAATAGCAAGAAAATGGTTAGCTCAAAGGGGGTAATGATTACTACATTTTATCTTCAAAAATAAATCATTAATTATGTATGGAAAAAATTCCAAGTCAAGAAGACTTACCATGAGACTGCACTTGGTGTTTTAAGTCTGAATACTTTCCAAGATGTTGTGATGGCTCCAATGAATTTCCAGGAAGCTTGTTCCAAACTATTGAAACTCAGTCAAGTTGTACAGTACTGTTTTTGTGTTTGGAGGGTGAAGATAATGGCACTACAGAAATTGTTCTTGTGTTTGAACAACCTCAATGTGATAAGGTGTTTGGTTTATGCGAGAGTTTGTAAGATGGAATATTAGATTGAGGTTTTCTGTTTTGAATGAAAGTAGAGCTAATTTTTTAATGAGAAAAGATTACAAAGAATACTATTTTTCTGCTCCAAACTCTCTATTCTCTCTGTAAGAACCAACCCCTTGTGTGTTGTGAAAACAATTTATTTGTAGAGGAAGTTTTGCTGGGATTTTGGGAGGGAAACAAATAACAATTTGGACAGTTTGGGTATGATGTATCATTTCCTTTTAGATGCAGCTCTCATATGCAAATTTGGTGCAAACATGAGGTTGAGATAATGCAGGCTTGGACTGGGTTGGTAGTAGCATAGCAGGGCTGTTTTTGCAGCAGTTTTGGAGTGTTGTGGCAGCTTTGTGCATGGCTGTTTTATAGAAGTATAGCAAGCTGTCTTTTGACATGGTTTTGGGTTGTTATGTCTACAATACACCAGGCTTGGACAACATTGTTTGTAGCATGATATAAATTCTGGTTTGTGGACCAATTTATGCAGATTGTATCAAAGACAAAGCGTTGTGGCAAGGTTTTGAGTCAAAGGAAAAAGTTCAAACAAGACAAAATTTAGAATTCGTAATCTTGAAAAATTCCACCTTGTAATAACTTGAATTATTTGTAACATCTTGAATTATTTGGAATTGTAGTGAAAAGATGTCATGAAGCAAATGAAATTAACAAGTATAGAAAATATTTAGAAAAATTTCCAAGTCTTGCAAAGTTGGATTTTTGACTCTCTCTTGATTTTTGATGATCAAATTTCATATTTTGGATGTCTTGATGAAATTTGATTTTTGGGACTCAATTTTGGTCAAAAAAGTCAAAGTTTGACTTTTTAGTGTACAATTGACTTTTTCCACCAGCTGACTGAATTTTGTCTATCAATCCACTGATCTCAAAAGATGAATTAAAATATGTGATTAGGTAAAAATGACGCACTCGGATCCTTGAGATCATGCTTCCAACCGATAAGTCAGGTATTAGGTCAAAAATTAAATTTCGATCATTTTTAGTCAAAACCCTAATTTTGTCCATTTTGATCTTTTGATAATATTGAATGACTTTCTTGGAAAATTGTGATCCAATACTTGAAACTTGACAGAAGTAATCCTGAGGGTCCATAATGGTCCGCGAAAGTCATTTGAACATTAGAAATCCGACTTCCTTTGTATAAACTCAAATTCTAGTATCAGTGTTAAGGAGATTGTTTGACTTAGTCGACGCTTGCGCAAACTTGAGCCACTGAAGATCTTTGTATGAAATATCTTGAGAAATGAGAGGGAGAATTTTGTGGTACAACACAAACGATTCTGAACAACAGCAGTTGGAGTAGCATAATGAGGAATAGTCGGAGCTTCGGTAGTAACTATTGTCTATTGAGGTTGAGCAAGTGGTGGCTGATTCTGAGCAGCCACCAAAGATTCCATTAGAGTAGTGAGATTGGCCATACCGGCCTTCAGAGAAGAAACTTCTTTGTGCAGCTCGTGATTCTCTTGTTCTAGATTGTCCATCTTTCTTCTGAAATTAGCTCGAGTATTATACTGAAGAGACAACTTGCTGAACGAAGTAAAGAAGCTTAGTAAGACACCTGGTTATTCTCAAAAAATGCAATACGTATGTACAATATGATGCATGATATGCAATGCATATGTATGATGTGGTGGGAGAACTGACTTGATTGTTTTGCGTTTTATCGCAAATGTTGCCATTAGCAAGAGTCGCCACCGACTTTTCTTTTATCCAAAAGGAAAGGTGAAAAATCATAGGAAAGACCTTTGATATTGTTTCTTGAATTCGAGGGGTAGATTATGAAAAGGTAAGGTATTAGAACCGTTTTCATACATGGTTTTCCATGGGCTCTTAGTTACTTGCTAGATCACTTGCTTTTGTTGTTTGAAATTGTGCTTGGTGTGGTTTTGAAAGTATTTTGTGAAAGAGGCCATTATTTAGGCAATCTTTGTAATGATTCTCGTTTGTAAGAATGTATACAAAGATGTTTGTCTTTTTGAAAATGTTTTCAATTTTTTTAAGATGTTCGGAAATGTGTATGTTTGTTTTTGAAAATAGCAAGGATATTTGTTTTGAAATGAAGCAAGTAACTAAAAGTAATCTACCTACCCAAATGTCTTTCTTGTTCATTTTCTTTTCCTTTGACATTGTTGTCTTACCATTGATTTGGTAATCAATCCTATCTTTGGATGTAAACGGAACGGGCGTGGGTCATCGTATGGCCATGATTAGCAATGTTGCAAAGCATCTTAGCATTTTGAGGGACTAAGATCATTTTTGTAAGGCAACTTTGAATAGCGTCATCGAGGGTCTATGATCTTGGATTTGTTTGTTTTTGCTAAGACACTTTACATGCGTAACATGGCCATTTTGTATAAGGCAACCAAGTGGGATAACCCTAGGGGTGTCTTGTATGCAAGTGTGTCATTTTCATGCTTGTTTTTGTCTTGAATTAGGGTTTTCTATTTTGATTGATTTTATCTTGCCATACAAACCCTAATTACTAACATGTTATGTAAACCGATAAATTGCGAAATTTAAATATTACTATGCTATTACAACATTTTGTGGGAGGGGGGAATACAACTTATGAATAGGGATTGCAATAATATAAACCTAATTAATCTATTACAACCAAATTGAATTTGTACAAATATTGGAATAAATAATGTATGAGATAAATTAAATATGCAAAGATGTATAAATGCAAAGAAGATTTTGTTTGGTTTTTTTATGTGGAAAAGTTTTAACCTAAACCTAATAAATGAATCAAGATTAAACTCAAATTAATTAAGAAAGAAAATTATTTTTAAAAAGGATCTTGATTAAACCCTAATTCTATTTTATCAAAATGGAATAAATTTCTTTGAGAAAAAGTAAGTATTTTTGTATTTTTTTGTCTTGAAAATAATATATGGTATTTATAAAGTGTTTTGGTCTTTTTTTATTAAAATAATATGTTTAATAAATGCATAGAAAGATAAATAAGCATTAAACTAATTTTAAATTAATTTACAAAGTTCTTTAAGAAAATAGATAATATATATAACTAAAGAAAATATTTTTTTATTGAAAAAAAAATGAAATAAAATAAGTCAAAATAAAATTTATCATTTTTATATTTTTTTGCAATTTTTAATTTTAAGAAAAATGTATTTGATAAAATGAAAATAAAATAAGTAAATAAAATATTTGGGCCAGGGGGTGCTGCAAGCAAACAGGGGTAGGAGGTTAGAAAAAAATAAAGGCCCAAAGTTCCAGGAGCCCACGCTGCCAATCAATAAAAAAAACTGGAAAAAACATGAAAAATTTGCAAAAGGCAGCGCCAAGGCTCGAATCCGTGACCTGGGGCATTTTTGCGCGCTGTCTTACCACTGTGGTGGCTGTACATCTGTTAGTCTAAATGAAAACAAAAATACATAACATAAAACGTTTCCTTGCCATGTACTTCATCTTCTACCTCTTGCCATCTGGACTTCCTGTAACTTTTTCATTTCTCAATAAAAATGGAAAGTGATAACATGAACATTATATCATTTTACCTCACGATTCTAACCATGTATGTAACTAAAACTAAAAGTCCAAGATCAGAGAGAATTTTGTTGGCCCTAATTCTTAACCTAATTTTTTCAAAAACTTCAAACTTAAAATTCTCTAAACTCAAGCCAAATAAATGCAAGCTATAGATATGTACAGCTTCGTAGCAATGATGTCTACATTCTATATTCACAAATGGAGAGCTAACTATGCTTTTATTAAGAGTTAGCAAAATAGAAAACTCACCTTGAAAATGGAAAACGTGTTTTGAAAATGAGCTTGCTTTAGGATACTGTGATGATCAGGTTAGCTTCCTTGAACCTCTAGGAAGCTAATGCAATGCTTAGCTTGTCTTGAGGGTGGCTGGAATGGTCTGGAGAAGTCCACCTGTGTTACTCTGTTTTTGAACTTCAACAATGGGGAAGATGAAGTTACAATGATGTTTCAGGGTGTGGGGTGGTTTACTTGTAAGGTAAGGAAGCTTGGGAAAGCAAAAGGCCTGAAAACGCACGAGTGGAATGAAAGATTCAGTTCATAAGTCAGAAATGGCAAGTTTAGAGGCTTGGTATGCAACTTCTGATTCTAGGGTGTTTCAAGGCTTGGGCATGCATGGTTTTAGTTGTAAAATGATGGCTTTATATAGAGCAAAAGGTTGGAGGACTTGTGCTTGCTCATAAGTACAAGATCACATGTCTTGCTACATTTCTTGTTTTTGAAGCAAGTGTGAGAAGTGACTTCTTAAGGCATGATTCTGATCTTGTAGGGTGGCTTGAAGATTTAAACATGTTTTGTTCAGGCTTAGATACTTGGTTTATGCAGAAAGAACAAGTCCAAGGCTCAAGAAAATGGAAAAATGCAAAAAGCATGCTTTTCCAAAATGGCAATGTTGCCTTTCTTCCAAAAATGGCTATTTTCTTGTACAATGCATTAAATGTTTGGCTTTAGGGCATGAAACCTTGTGCAATACATTAATGGTGGAGTGACAAACGAGTTTGAGGCCTGAAAAGTGAATATTGTACAACCAATTTGCAAATTTGAAAACTTGTTCTTCATGAAAATGACCTTTAATCAAAGTGATAAAACCCTAACTTCATCTCTTCGATTCTCCCTACTAAAGAATGATCTCATGGAGTTCTTGGACATTTTGGAAAGCTTGTAATGTTCTATACAACCCATTTTGAAATGATTTTGAAGATTCCTCTTGGAACTAGGTGAAAAGTTGCCATGAAGTTAGGTCAAAAACCTGCCTAACTAGGGCAAAATTTCACTAAGTTATTTTAGTTCATGAGCATGTATTCACAAAATTATATCTTGAGATACAAGAATCTTTAGGAGAAATTATGTGATCAAAGTTGTATATTTCATGGAGATCTACAACTTTCATGTTGGGAACTTCCTTTGAATCATCTTGTATCATGGTGATAATTTGGCTTAAAGATGAGAAAAAAACAAGAAATTTTCTATACTTAGAAAATTTTCTAAGTTAGAATTTTTCAACTTTTCAAATCCAAATCTTAAATATTTGTTTTCTTGATGAATAAGTTTCACATTTTGACATGTTTTGATGAATTATGATCCTTGACACTTGAATTTGACCAAAAAGTCAAAGTTTGACTTTTTAGTATACAATTGACTTTTGATCAGTTGACTGAAAAATTCATCTGTCAATCCAATGGATTTGAAATGTTTTGAATCTTGTTATTAGGTCAAGATGATGCAATTGAACTCTTGAAATCATACTTCAAACCAATTGATCATTTTCTAGGTCAAAAATCAGAAATTGCCCCTTCTCAATCAAAACCCTAATTTTGACCATTTGCCCTTTTGATGATTTGATCAAATTTCTTGGGGAATTGTGGTACAAACTTGATCAAATGATACATATGAGTCTAATATGTTGATGTGGATCAAAAATTATAAAGTTTGACTGAAAATTGGCCATGGTTTACTTTTTCCCCAATACAGCTGATTTTTAGGTCAATTGTCCAATTGACTGATCAAAAGTGTGATTCAAGGCTTGAAACATGACATGAGTAATATTGAGGATCCATAATGATCCATTGAAAGTAATATGAAGCATTGATAGTCCAAAAATCCTTGTGCAAACTCAAACCCTAATTTTGGTCATCAATGCATGAGGAGGTATCTTGAGCTAGTCAAACCCTAATCCAGTCTTGAGTCAAAGAAATCTTGTCAGAAAAATATTGATAAGTGAGAGGGAAAATTTTGCGGTACAACAGCTGCCCCTGTTCAATCTTCTTAAACCTGAAGAGTTAGATTGGCGAGTTTTGCCATTCGCGACTCAAAGGTGGAAGATGATTGGACACTAGAGTGCCCAGAAATTTGCACTCGATGATGTAATGATAGAAGGAATGGGCTTACAAATGCCATTTGGAAAGGTGACATAAAGTTGTAGGAGATGGGCTTAAAGATTCCATCAAAGGTGATTGTTGAATTGTAATTTGTAAGCTGGAAGAATGAGTATCAGAATGGCGTCCGTGTCTGGAGCGTATCTGTACTGTATCCAAAAGTCGAATCCAAATGAATATCAGAATGGCATCCGTGTCTAGAGCGTATATGTACTGTATCTGAAAGTTGTATCTGAATGAATATCATAATGGCGCCCGTGTCTGGAGCGTATATGTACTGTATCAAGATTTGAGATCCGAATGAGTATCAGGATGGCATCCGTATCTGGAGCGTATCTGAATTGTATTAAAAGGTTGAATCTGAATGAGTATCAGGATGGCATCCGTATCTGGAGCGTATCTGAACTGTATCAAGATTGAATATTGTTAACGGTAGCTGTTAATCTTATCCTGAAAAGGGTAAAATGTTAGCTAAAATACAAAGTCATGTTGCATGGAATGTATGATGTAATGCATTCTTGTTATCAATGTTTATGATATATGGATGCAATGTATGCGTATGTGAGCTAATTTGTTGTATTGTTGTTGGATAAATCCCTGACTGTTTCTGAGGATATGTAAGTCTTCATGTCTTGAAGTCGAACTGTTGATGAATTTCGCTTTGAGAAATAGACTCTTGTTGTAAGGAAAACATCGTGTACTGCTTGTAGAATCCTGTTGGGGAATCCTGAGAAATTTGACGACTTCTACTGGGGATCAATAATTTGAAAATTTATTCCGCTGGGGATTTAAACGACGTACTGCGGGAGGTTACTTGTGGAATAGCCTAGAGACATTTCTCTATCCTTTCAACCTATCAGTAATTGTCTTTCCTGTTTTGTTTTATTTGTAAACAGTAATTATGTTCAAATGCATATGCTCAACAATGAATCATTGGACGTTTTTGTAAACGAAACACAAGTGTAAAGAAAAGACAAATAGTTTTTGCACTTTCAGAGGAATATTTTGTATTGACTTTAAGTAATTATTTTTTGTACAAGGAGACAAATATTCTAGTAAGAGAATGTTGTCCTAAAAAATGAAAATTTTGATACAAAGAAAATATAGTTACGTGTACAAAGAATCCCATGGGGTTTCCATTCTGCTATAGCCTTCGTATCTCTGAGCATCTTGTCTATTTGTTGCCTTGTCCGAAGCTGATTGAATTGATCAGAACCTATGAGTTTGTCAGTGGAAGCCAAAGGTTGTCCATAAAGTGATCCAACGGGTCATAGTCATAAGTTTTAATTCCCTAACTTTTACCCGGACCTCCCTTTCGGGTTTTCAGTCCACCTGGAAGCCCTTTTTTCCCAAGTCTCCCTTTCGGGTTTTCAACTTGCCGGGTGTACAGATTTTTTTTGTTTTATCCCTAACTTTTTCTCGAACCTTTTTGTTCGTCAGGATGCCCTTGTTTTGCCTAGGTATGTCAACCTAGCGGGTCTCTTACGCGTAGTATCTTTTGACTATGTCCGCGTTCGCAGGGTGCGGTAGGTCATCGCCATCCATGGTGGTCAAGATCATTGCCCCATCAGAGAATATGTTTTTGATTACAAATGGTCCGTCATAGGCAGGAGTCCACTTTTCCCTAGGATCACCTTGCGGCAAGATGATGTGTTTGATCACTAGATCCCCAACTTGATACACTTGCCGTCTGACTTTCATGTTGAAAGCCTTGATCATCCTTTTTTGATACATTTGACCATGGAAAACAGCAGTAAGTCTCTTTTCTTCATTCAATTTCAGTTGATCAAGTCGAGTCTGAATCCAGTCGTCTTCGTTCAGCCCTGCATCCTTCATAATCCTCAGAGAGGGGATCTTAACCTCGATAGGCAAGACAACCTCTATGCCGTAAACCAAAGAATAAGGTGTTGCCCCGGTTGATGTGCGAGTCGTGGTACTATATCCGTGGAGGGAGAATGGTAACATCTCATGCCAGTCTTTGTATGTGACTGTCATTTTCTGTATGATCTTTTTAATGTTTTTATTTGCAGCTTCGATAGCACCATTCTTCTTCGGCCGATAGGGAGAAGAATTGTGATGTTTAATCTTGAATTGCTCGCACAAGGCGGTGATCATAGTGTTGTTGAGATTTGTACCATTGTCAGTGATGATCCTTTCTGGGATACCGTACCAGCAAATGAGATTTTGCTTGATAAAACGGGAAAAAACATTTTTGGTAACGGAGGCGAAGGAAGCTGCTTCAACCCACTTTGTAAAATAGTCAATGGCCACTAGGATGAAGCGGTGTCCATTGGAGGCTGTCGGCTTGATCTCCCCAATCATATCTATTACCCACATAGCGAAGGGCCAAGGATCTGTCAAGACATTCAGAGGAACCGGAGGTACATGCACCTTGTCAGCATAAATTTGACACTTATGGCAGGTTCGAGAGTGTTGATAGCAATCTGCTTCCATGGTAGACCAGTAATAGCCTGCCCGTAGGATTTTCTTTGCCATCGTATGCCCGCTGGAGTGGGTACCAAAAGTGCCTTCATGCAATTCAGCCATGATCCTTTCAGCTTCGACCTTATCTACGCACCGAAGTAACACAGAGTCATGATTGCATTTGTACAAGATGCCATTACTAAGGAAGAACTTAGTAGAGAATCTCCTTAAGAACTTTTTATCATTGATTGAAGCTCCTTCTGGATATTCTTGAGCCTCGAGATACCTCTTGACTTCATGAAACCAAGGCTGGTCCACCTCTTCTTCGGTATTAATCTCGTGACAGTGTACTAGTTCGTCCATTTGTTCGATGATGATCTGGGGAGCCTCGTTATCCCAATTAAGTTTAAACATAGATGACATTGTGGCTAGAGCTTCTGCTAGCTGATTTTCTTCTCGTGGGAAATGCTCGAAGGTAATCTTCTCAAAATGTGGTAGCAATGTCAAAACATGTTCTTTGTAAGGGATAAGGTTTGGGTGTTTTGTGTCCCATTCCCATTTGATCTGACTGATGACCAAAGCCGAGTCTCCGAATACATCCAATGATTTGATCCCCAGGTCTATGGCATCTCTGAGACCAAAGATGCATGCTTCGTATTCCGCTATGTTATTTGTACAATTGAAGCAAAGTCTGGCAGTAAAGGGAGCATGACACCCTTCCAGAGACATGAGTACAACACCGATACCATTACCAAGTTCATTGGATGCTCCATCAAATAATAGGGTCCATCGAGATCCTTGTTCAGGTCGGTCACATGGCCTGATTTCTTCGCAGTTGTCTACCGTCATGATGTCTTCATCTGAAAATTCAAACTTCATGGATTGGTAGTCTTCTACAGCTTGGTAAGCAAGGTGATCAGCTAGCACACTGCCCTTTATAGCTTTCTGGGTAGTATATTGTATGTCGTACTCTGTCAGGATCTTCTGCCATCTAGCTATTCTCCCAGAAAGAGCAGGCTTCTCGAAGATGTATTTTATCGGATCCATTTTAGATATCAACAAGGTAGTATGAGTCAGCATGTACTGTCTTATTCGGCGAGAAACCCATGCCAGAGCGCAACAAGTTTTCTCGAGCAGTGAATATCTGGTTTCACAGTCAGTAAACTTTTTGCTCAGGTAGTAAATAGCGTGCTCTTTTCGGCCAGACTCGTCATGCTGCCCCAATACACACCCCATCGAGTTTTCTAAAACAGTCAGATACATGATCAATGGTCTTCCCTCAACTGGTGGCATCAATGCAGGAGGCTCTTGTAATTACTCTTTTATTTTTTCAAAAGTAACTTGACACTCATCATTCCATTTGACTACTTGATCTTTCTTCAATAGCTTGAAGATTGGCTCACAAGTAGTTGTTAGGTGAGAAATGAATCTGGAAATATAGTTCAAACGTCCCAAGAATCCTCCGACTTCCTTCTCAGTACGAGGAGCAGGCATCTCTTGTATTGCTTTTACTTTGGCAGGATCGACCTTGATACCTTTGTTGCTGACGATAAAGCCTAGGAGTTTACCAGACCATACCCCAAATTTACACTTGTTTTGATTCAACCTCAGCTTGTACTTCTTCAGTCTCTCAAACAGTTTTTGTGAGTGGTCAAGATGCTCTTCTTCCGTTTGCGATCTGGCTATCATATCGTCTACGTAGACCTCTATCTCATGATGTATCATGTCATGAAATAAAGTTACCATGGCGTGTTGATAGGTCGCCCCAACATTCTTCAGTCTGAATGGCATCACCTTGTAGCAGAATGTGCCCCACTGTGTGACAAATGTTGTTTTCTCCATGTCCTCAGGTGCCATTTTGATTTGGTTGTAACCTGAGAATCCGTCCATGAAGGAAAACACTTTGTGTTGTGCCGTATTGTCAACTAGGATATCAATGTGGGGGAGTGGAAAATCATCTTTAGGGCTTTCCCTATTCAAATATCGGTAGTCCACACACATTCACACATTGCCGTCTTTTTTAGGTACGGGAACAACATTGGCAACCCATTGGGGGTAAGAGGTGACAGCCAAGAATCCAGCATTAAATTGCTTCCTGACCTCTGCTTTAATCTTTTCTGACATATCAGGCCTCATTCGACGTACCTTTTGCTTTACTGGCGGACAATCTTCTCTTGTAGGCAGACGATATACCATAATATATTCATCAAGTCCTGGCATGTCTTCATATGACCAGGCAAAGACTTCGACATAATCGTGCAACAACTGAATCAGACACTTCTTGATACTGGGTTCCAGATTGGCACCCACTTTGACCTCTTTTTTATCTTCTTCGGTACCTAGGTTGATCGTATCCACGGGTTCCTCGTGAGGCTGAATGGTTCTTTCTTCTTGTTTTAGCAGTCTGACCAGTTCCCCTGGTACTTTACAATCTTCCTCACCCTCGTCTTCGTCTTGGTAGATTAGATTCTCAGAGTCACGAAAGTCCATAGCCGTATCGTTACCCATGGGATCCAGAATGAATGGATACTTGCATTGTGAGTGTGGGTGTGTGTAAGGGTATAGCTATCTTTGAAAGAAAATAAAATGTAAAAGAAAAAACAATGAGCACAAAAGTTAGAATGTGAAAACGTCCATGATTCATTGATGTCATATGAAGATGAAATAATAACCCTTACAAATGGACCTTTGCGCCTCGGGTAAGACACAAGGTTTTAAGAGTGTGAATTGTTTTTGAATATTACAGATCCAATAAAATGTAATGATAAATTACTGAGGGATGAAAGTGATTGGGATGAAATCTCTGGCCTCCTAATTGTTGAGCCCTACATTGACAGTCGGAAAGATCCAATACTCCAGGTTGCAATCATTCTCACCATCTTCTATCGCGTTGACCTCACGGTTGCTAATCTTCAAGGGTGGCCCTCCATCACGGGCATGGCGTACAGCCTTTTGAGCACTTGAAGTGAAACCTAGGCCAAACTTGTCAGACTTATACGGGATATCCAGAAGTTTCCCCCAGATGGTGCATCCACCTTCCTCTACCACGGCTTTGGCATCCTTTAGTGATGACATCTGGAGTGGAGGTCTTGTAATCTTGGGAATCTGAGACACAGTCTTGGTCACTGCCACCTCTTGGGGGACCTCTTCGAAGTGTTGAAATGGAGTTTCAATGAATTCACCGTCCAATTCCACATATTTGAAGGAATTGAGATGGTTGATCATGTACTCTTCCTCTCCACGGACAGTGATAATATTCCCTTGAACCGAATACTTCAGCATCTGGTGCAATGTAGAGGTAACAGCGCCAGCATTGTCGATCCATGGCCGTCCTAGCATACAGGAGTAAGAAGGGCGGATATCCATTACATAAAAGGTTGAATTGAAAGTTTGAGTCCCAACCTTTATGGGGATATCCACTTCCCCGTGCACCATCCTCTTCGAGCCATTAAATGCCCTTACTACTATGTTGCTTGGCTTTAACGTCAACCCCTCACAATCAAGTCTGTCAAGAGCTTTTTTCGGTAGTACATTCAAAGATGAGCCAGTGTCCACCAAAACATGGGCCAGAGTTATGCCCCTGCATTCCACTGAGACATGTAATGCCTCATTGTGCTTTCTTCCCCTCGGTGTTAGATCAGCATCCGAGAAACCTAGGCCATTATCCGCTGTCAAGCTGGCTACGCAATCTTGGAATTGACCAACAGACGTATCTTGAGGCACATGGGTTGTTTTTAGGAACTTCACCAAGGCTTTCTCATGTGCCTCGAAACACAGTAGTAATGCCAGCATGGATATTTTGGAGGGAGTTTTCCCTAATTGTTCAACTACATCGTAGTCGCTCCTTTTTATAATTTTTAGGATCTCCTCCATTTCTTTCTTGGAGGTCTCAGGGATAGTCAATGATTGAGCCTTCGTCTGGACAGGCTCGACCAAAATACTTTTTCCTCGAGTTTCAATAGTAGGAGTGTTGGTAGGAATGGTAAGATGGGTTGTAACGTCTTCGCCAATAGGAGCACTTGCAGAGATGATTATGGGTACGGAAGTAACCTTTGGAACAGCCACAGGGATGATCACGGGTCCAGAAACCGCTTTTGGCGGAGCAATTTCTGGAGAAAAGATCATACCACTTCGGATAATTTTGCTAGTTCCGGAAATATTGCTGATGTCGGAATCTTCTTCTTTGGAATTTATCTCTTCGGAGGCCGGCAAGTCTTGCTTAATACTATGGTAGTAAATGTCCCCTCCGTAATTCCACGACACGGTCTTGTCTGATTCATATGGGACTGGCCCAAGCATTGTGATTATTAAAGGAGCTGCTTTCGGAACTGATGTAATTCTAACAGGTCTTTTGGTGGAGACCCTGGAAGAATTGGCGGAAATGGTAATGATAGAAACATCTTCAACAGGAATAGGTGAAACAGGAGTTTTTTCAAACAAAATCTCTTTGTTATCTATCAGGCACTGAATGCCTGCCTTCAACAATGGACAGCTAGTTGGTGATGATAAGCAGAGATGGAAAACTTCATTACAGCCCGGGAACACACCGGCTTTCAACAAGTTTATCTTAATGGTTGGAAGTGGAGTCATGAGTTCATCAACTGTGGTAACAAACAAATCTTCTTCAATAGCATTGGTATTATGACCATGTTTGGGCATAGGAGCAGAAATGACATTTGGCTTCTCGGGCGCATCAAACTCACTTTCTTTTGCTTCAATCAGGTCTTGTATTTTGTTATTCAAGACCCAACAGTTATTAGTATCGTGAATAGGACTTTCAGAGTGATATGTGCAACGGGCATTGGGATGATAATAAGGGATGTTGTATTGGGGGTTTTCGGAGCTTCTTTCAAGGTTGCCAAGTTGGATCTCAGAAGATGTGGTAATACTTGAGACAGAGTTATGTTGATTCTGGTAATTGCTTGACCGGCCTTTCCACCCTTGGTTGATTACTTCTTTGTTGATCAGATGTAGGCTTGGGAATCATAACAGCCCCCACCATTGGTTGGCATTCGGCCCTATCTTGGTTCCTTTGCGGATATACAACAGCTACCTCTTTCTTCCCGATAAAAGGCTTCCTTACAGTTGTAGAAGAAGATGAATCCTTATGAATCTTTCCACTTTTTATACCAGCTTCCACCCTCTCTCCGGTTAATATTAGTTCAGTAAAGCCGGCAGATGAACTTCTGATTAAATGGTTGAAGAAGGGGCCAGATAAGGTGCCTAAGAACATGTCCACCAATTCCCTTTTAGACATAGGGGGTTGAACTCTTCCAGCCAAATCTCTCCATTTTTGTGCGTAATCCTTGAAACCTTCATTTGAAGCCATGGCCAAACTCTGGAGTTGAGTACGGGTAGGCGCCAAATCAGCATTTTATTGATATTGCTTGTAGAAAGTTGCAGCAAGATCTTCCCAATTATGGACGTTGGCTCTTTCTAGTTGGTAAAACCAGTTGAATTGTGTTCCAGACAGACTGTCTTGTAAAAAGTGCATCCATAAGTCTTTATCAGCGGTATGGGGTTGAATTTTCCTCACATATGACCGGAGATGCATTTTAGGGCATGACAGTCCATCATATTTTGCAAACATAGGCACTTTGAATTTCAGAGGAATCACAATCCCCAACACTAGTCCCAATTCCTCAAAGTCTAAGCTCGACACCTTTTGTATTTCCATCACGCTCAAACGCTCTTCGAGATGTCTGTACTTGTCATCAGCTGGAGGATACTGTTCCTCAGAGTAGTCTTCCTCTTCTTCCTCTTCTTCTTCCAATTCTAACGGGACAGCTGTTTCCTTGCCATTCCCTTCTTCTTCACCGGATGTTGTTGCAAAATTCAAAGTCCTTCTTGTCTGCCCCTGAAATCTTCTTCCCATGTTTAAGACTCTGGTCACCTTCTTTGTTTTCTTTTTCCTCTCTTCATCTTGCAGAGTCTTCAATTCTTCTTTCCCCTTGGCTAGGGTCATGAGAAACTGTTGAAACTGCGTATTCTGAGCTTGAAGATCTTTCACTATTTGCTCGAGATCCATCTTACTGAAATAAACATTAGAGAGATGAGGAGACTTGTTGCAAAAATCTGCTTATGTTATGATGAATGGTATATGCATATGCAATGTTTTCAAGGATTTAAAAGATTCAAATTCGCTTTAGATAAAAAAGAAACACACATTATATTAATAAGATAAAGTTTGAGTACATCAATGCCCCTTGGGAAAAATAATACAAATGCTCTAAGATAGAAAAGTAGTGCGCATCCTCTTTGGTGCAATGTAGGAATTCAGAGTCTGCTCCTCATGAAGTAGCCTAGTGAGCTCAAAAACCTTCTTCTCGCTTGCGTAGAATTGGGCTTCAAAAGTATCTCGCTCTCCTTTGAGTTGTATCCAATACCTTTGTAGGTCTTCAAGAGATGTGGGCATGTCAGGATGTAGGATAGTGTATGGAACGTCTCCCTCCATGACAGGCTCAATGATTATCGGGAGAATGGAGGGATAAGGCATCATAAGACTTTGAGCGCGAATTCGTACCCATTTAAGGTAAGGCTCAAGAGGTATGGAATTCTTGTGCCCTAAAGTCTTGCTATCTACCTTGTTCAGCATCCTCCAAGCTCAGATAAATCTCGGGCAAAGACCTTGATCGTCGTTGTCGTAGTCGAATACCAAACCTTGAATCAGCATCTCGTGCAGGCCATCCCTTCGGGCATAACCAAACTGTCTTAAGGCTAAATAAGGGTTGTAGGTGATTCCTCCCCTAATGCCAAGTAAAGGGACATTAGGAAATTCTCCACAACGGTCGATAATGATAACATTCTGTTTGGAACGGGAGCACCAATGAATGTCTGAATGTTTGAGCGTCATTAACCTTTATGACCACCTTGAACCTTGCTCATTCTTTAAGACTGATTGGAGAAGATGATAAATAAACCATCTTGCCAAGAGAGGGGTGCAACACATAAGGACACCTCTTTTCCTCATTATACGAGTGTGAAAAGAGTGTAGGATATCCCCTAGCAATGTAGGCACTGGGTTGCGTGACATGAAGATTTTGACGGTGTTCATATCTATGAGTTGGTCAGGATTTGGAAACAAAACCATCCCATAGATGAGAAGAGCCACAATTTCCTCAAAGGCTTGCAAGTCTAAGGAATTCCAACAACTTTGGGCTTTCTCAAACAGGAACTTTTCTAAGAAGCCTTTGACACCACTCCTAGTTTCCCAATAAGTTGTGACATCAGATGAGTACAAGTGTAGAGCTTGAGCAACCTCTTCTGGCTTTGGATCTCTTTCCATACTGTTAAAAGGTAGTTGATTGAGAATGGGAATCCTCAAGAGTTGGGAGAATTCTTCCAGAGTAGGCACAAGTTGATAGTTGGGAAATATGAAGCAATGGTGCAAAGGATCAAAGAACTGAAAGAGCACCTTCATCATATCCTCATATGTGTTGGAGGTGACCAAGTTGAGTAGACGACCATGTCTTTCGGTGAATGGAGAGTTCTCAGGAATCTTTGAAGCTAGCTCCTTATGTTGTGGAGGAATTCTTACAAGGTTGACTTGAATAGTTTTCCTACAAAGTGAATCCATATCCTACAAAACAAGAACAAAGATGAATCCCCAAAATCCTTGAAATGGTTAGTGGATGTATATGATGTTCATGATGTCCATGATGTTATGTACAAGCATGGAAAATACAATCAAAGCAAACAAATCCTAGGTTTAGGCTTGCATGGAGTTTTATAGGTAAGTACCCTCTTGAAGTTTAGTTGGCTTAAACATGTCCTAGTAATAGTAATCGGGTTCTAAGGAGCTCAATAACACTGGATTGTTTCCTTGGTCATTGTTTCAACTCGAGCCTCTTTAATGGCGACCGAAATATCCCAAGAAACCAAACCTCAATGAGTGTAGTATCAAGTATCTACCAACTTCGGACTGCACCAAAGCCGGTCATCTCACTACATCCTAAAGGCCAAGTTGGTCAAATAAAGGTTCTAGAAGTTCATTAGTGCTTCATGACATCACTCAGCGGCCCCGTATTCTCTTTGATTAACTCAAAGGCTACCGGTACCCACAAATATGTCGCACTAACATAGTTATTTCTTAGACCATGTCGGTATACCCCACACATTTTCTACAATGTATTGCTACTTACCTATAATGTATCTCAAATCTAGGTAGAGGATTCAAACCCAAACAAAGAACCATAATGTAAAGAATACAAGTCAAATAATGTAAGCAAGTAAATGTGGTATAAACCCTAAGGTAATCCCACTTTTATAATACTTCCCAGCAGAGTCACCAGTTCTGTGATGCGGTGGGAGAACTGACTTGATTGTTTTGCGTTTTATCGCAAATGTTGCGGTTAGCAAGAGTCCCCACCGACTTTTCTTTTATCCAAAAGGAAAGGTGAAAAGCACAAGAAAGACCTTTGAGATTGTTTCTTGAGTTCGGGGGGTAGATTATGAAAAGGGAAAGTATTAGCACCCTTTTCATCCATGGTTTTCCATGGCCTCTTAGTTACTTGCTAGATCACTTGCTTTTGTTGTTTGAAATTGTGCTTGGTGTGGTTTTGAAAGTATTTTGTGAAAGAGGCCGTTATTTAGGCAATCTTTGTAATCATTATCGTTCGTAAGAATGTATACAAAGATGTTTGTCTTTTTGAACATGTTTTCAATTTTTGTAAGATGTTCGGAAATGTGTATGTTTGTTTTTGAAAATAGAAAGGATATTTGTTTTGAAATGAAGCAAGTAACTAAAAGTAATCTACCTACTCAAATGTCTTTCTTGTTCATTTTCTTTTCCTTTGATATTGTTGTCTTACCAGTGATTTGGTAAGCAATCCTATCTTTAAATGTAAACGGGACGGGCGTGGGTCATCGTATGGCCATGATTAGCAATGTTGCAAAGTATCTTAGCATTTTGAGGGACTAAGATAATTTTTGTAAGGCAACTTTGAATAGCGTCATCGAGGGTCTATGATCTTTTATTTATTTGTTTTTGCTAAGACACTTTACATGCGTAACATGGCCATTTTGTATAACGAAACCAAGTGGGATAACCCTAGGGGTGTCTTATATGCAAGTGTGTCATTTTCATGCTTGTTTTTGTCTTGAATTAGGGTTTTCTATTTTGATTTATTTTATCTTTCCATACAAACCCTAATTACTAACATGTTATGTAAAGCGATAAATTGCGAAATTTAAAGATTATTACGCTATTACAATATTTTGTGGGAGGGGGAATATACTTTATGAATAGGGATTGCAATAATATAAACCTAATTAATCTATTAAAACTAAATTGAAGTTGTACAAATATTAGAATAAATAATGTATGAGATAAATTAAATATGCAAAGATGTATAAATGCAAAGAAGATTTTGTTTGGTTTTTTTATGTGGAAAATTTTTAACATAAACCTAATAAATGAATCAAGATTAAACTCAAATTAATTAAGAAAGAAAATTATCTTTAGAAAGGATCTTGATTAAACCCTAATTCTATTTTATCAAAAGGGAATAAATTTCTTTGAGAAAAAGTAAGTATTTTTGTATTTTTTTGTCTTGAAAATAATATATGGTATTTATAAAGTGTTTTGGTCTTTTTGTATTAAAATAATATGTTTAATAAATGCATAGAAAGATAAATAAGCATTAAACTAATTTTAAATTAATTTGCAAAGTTCTTTAAGAAAATAGATAATATATATAACTAAAGAAAATATTTTTTTATTGAAAAAAATATATATAAAAATAAGTCAAAATAATATTTTTCATTTTTATATTTTTTGCAATTTTTAATATTAAGAAAAATGTATTTGATAAAATGAAAATGAAAATAAAATAAGTAAATAAAATATTTGGGCCAGGGGGTGCTGCAAGCAAACAGGGGTATGAGGTTAGAAAAAAATAAAGGCCCAAACTTCCAAGAGCCCACGCTGCCAAACAAACAAAAAAAACTAGAAAAAACATGAAAAAATTGCAAAAGGCAGCGCCAAGGCTCGAACCCGTGACCTAGGGCATTTTTGCGCGCTGCTTTACCACTGGGGTGGCTGTACATCCGTTAGTCTAAATGAAAACAAAAATACGTAACATAAAACATTACCTTGCCCTGTACTTCATCTTCTACCTCTAGCCCTCCGGACCTCCTGTAACTTTTTCATTTCTCAATAAAAATGGAAAGTGATCACATGAACATTATAGCATTTTAGCTCACGATTCTAACCATGTACATAACTAAAACTATAAGTCCAAGATCAGAGAGAATTTTGTTGGCCCTAATTCTTAACCTAATTTTTTCAGAAACTTCAAACTTAAAATTCACTAAACTCAAGCAAATTAAATGCAAGCTATGGATATGTACAACTTCGTAGCAATGATGTCTACATTCTATATTCACAAATGGAGAGCTAACTATGCTTGTATTAAGAGTTAGAAAAACAGAAAACTCACCTTGAAAATGTAAATCATGTTTTGAAAATGAGCTTGCTTTAGGATGCTGTGATGACCAGGTTAGCTTCCTTGAACATCTAGGAATCTAATGCAATGCTTAGCTTGTCTTGAGGGTGGCTGGAATAGTCTGGAGAAGTCCACCTGTGTTACTCTGTTTTTAAACTTCAACAATGGGGAATATGAAGTTACAGTGATGTTTTAAGGTGTGGGATGGTTTACTTGTAAGGTAAGGTAGATTAGGAAAGCAAAAGGCCTGTAAACGCACGAGTGGAATGAAAGATTCAGTTCACAAGTCAGAAATGGCAAGTTTGGAGGCTTGGTATAGCAACTTCTGATTCTAGGATTTTTCAAGGCTTGGGCATGCATGGTTTTAGTTATAAAATGATGGCTTTATATATAGAAAAAGGTTAGAGGACTTGTGCTTGCTCAGAAGTACAAGATCACATGTCTTGATACATTTCTTGTTTTTGAAGCAAGTGTGAGAAGTGACTTCTTAAGGCATGACTCTGATCTTGTAGGGAGGCATGAAGCTTTAAACATGTTTTGTTCAGGTTTAGAGACTTGGTTTGTGCAGAAAGAACAAGTCCAAGGCTCAAGAAAATGGAAAAATGCAAAAAGCATGCTTTTCCAAAATGGCAATGTTGCCTTTCTTCCAAAAATGGTCATTTTCTTGTACAATGCATTGAATGCTTGGCTTTAGGGCATGTAACCTTGTGCAATCCATTAATGGTAGAGTGACAAACGAGTTTGAGGCCTGAAAATTGAAGATTGTACAGCCAATTTGCAAATTTGAAAACTTGTTCTTCGTGAAAATGACTTATAATCAAAGTGATAAAACCCTAACTTCATCTCTTCGATTCTCCCTACTCAAGAATGATCTCATGGAGTTCTTTGACATTTTGGAAAGCTTGTAATGTTCTCTACAACTGATATTTGAAATTATTTTGAAGATTCCTCTTGGAACTAGGTGAAAATTTGCCATGAAGTTAGGTCAAAAACCTGCCTAACTAGGGTAAAATTTCACAAAGTTATTTTAGCTCATGAGCATGTATTCACAAAATTATATCTTGAGATACAAGAATCTTTAGGAGAAATTGTGTGAAGAAAAGTTTTATATTTCATGGAGATCTACAACTTTCATGTTGGGAACTTCCTTTGAATCATATGGTATCATGGTGATAATTTGGCTTAAAGTTGAGAAAAAACAAGAAAATTTCTATAAGAAAATTTTCTAAGTTAGAATTTTTCAACTTTTCAAATCCAAATCTTAAATATTTGTTTTCTTGATGAATAAGTTTCACATTTTGACATGTTTTGATTAATTATGATCCTTGGCACTTGAATTTGACCAAAAAGTCAAAGTTTGACTTTTCAGTATACAGTTGACTTTTGATCAGTTGACTGAAAAATTCATTTGTTAATCCAAATCATTTGCAATGTTTTGAATCATGTTATTAGGTCAAGATGATGTAATTTAACTCTTGAAATCATACTTCAAACAAATTGATCATTTTCTATGTTAAAAATCAGAAATTGCCCCTTCTCAATCAAAACCCTAATTTTGACCATTTTGCCCTTTTGATGATTTGATCAAATTTCTTGGGATATTATGGTACAAACTTGATCAAATGATACATATGAGTCTAAGATGTTTATGTGGATCAAAAATTATGAAGTTTGACTGAAAATTGGCCATGGTTATCTTTTTCATCAATATAGGTGATTTTTAGGTCAACTGTCCAATTGACTGATCAAAAGTGTGATTCAAGGCTTGAAACTTGACATGAGTAATCTTGAGGATCCATAATGATCCATTAAGGTCATATGAAGCATTGATAATCCAAAAATCCTTGTGCAAACTCAAACCCTAATTTTGGTCATCAGTGCATGAGGAGGTATCTTGAGCTGGTCAAACCCTAATCCAATCTTGAGTCAAAGAAATCTTGTGAGAAAAATCTTGATAAGTGAGAGGGAAAATATTGGGGTACAACAATATGATTTATTTTATTATTGACATTTCAAGGAACTCAAAGATTTATAGATAATTTTGCAAATATCAAAGTACTAACACATTTGAAATATTGAAAATCTCATTATGATAACTTCAAAACGGATTACACTTTTTAGTACAAGTTTCAATAATCCCAAGTACAAGATGAAGAAAAATTCTAAAAAACCCTAATCTGATGGAGATCACTCTACAGGTTGACGCTTCCCTGTGAGTCTTGCAATCTGAGCCTTCAACCTCTGGTTCTCTTTCACATACCTATTGGCGACCTCTTTCCAATCACCAGAGTCAGGAAGTGAGCAACTAAGGTCTAACTGAGGCTTAGAGGAAAATAAATCCTCTTGCCTCTCCATTGTCTCTACAGCATGACTCTCAAGAATTTCGATCAAATCGTCTTTCTCCTTTAGGTCTGCTCGGTAGGACACCTCTAGAGTATGGCACTTATTCTTCCAACCTCTGAAGTTCTTCCTTATCGTCTAACAAAGGAGGAGTGGTTTTCACAAACATGTAAGGCATGGGTGCTTCCCGTGAATACGACATCTTCAATTGGATGGCTCGTGTTTGTATCCACTGCAAATAAGGCTCCAAAGAAACAGCCTCTCTCGGTCCCAGGTCCTTCCTACTTTTCTTGTGAATATAACGCCAAGCCTTTGCAATCTCCTCTTTAGCTTCCTTATGAACCTCTCCGTTTTTAAGAAAGCAACCACTCAAATGAATACTATTTGGCTTATCCCTCATCGGATATTCAAGCTATCACCTTGCAAGAGCAGGGTTGTAGTTCATTGCTCCCTTTGTACCAAGAAGAGGTTCATTGGGAAAACTACCACAACTGTCAACAATCTCTACATCATGGTAAGCCCAATGATACCAAACAATATCTGAATGAGTAAGATCCATAACCTTTGGAGCCCAACGAAGTTCCTTCCCGACATCCCAGAAAGCATCAAATCGAGATAAGTGAGAAATAAACCACTAATACAACAAAGGCGTGCAGCAAATGATCATCCCTCTATGATAAGAACTCCGAAGATGAATAGAGTAATAAGCATCACCCAATAATATAGGGACTGTGTTCCCAATCATAAAGATCCTTATGGCATTGATATCCACAAATTTGTCGACATTGGGAAATAAGAACAACCCATAAGCAAGTAGAGCAATGATGGCCTCAAAAGCAACCATTATGGCAAAATAGAGAGCTTTTTACAATAAGAACTCAGCTGGTGATCCTCTAATCCCTCATTTGGAAGTCATGTGTTCTTCAACCTCATACTTCGCCAAATGGATCAAAGCAGCAATCTCATGGAATTTTGGATCCCCCTCCAAACCAGTAAAATAAACACGATCGGTAATAGGTAAACCCATCAGATAAAAATACTCCTCTAATGTAGGCATCAACTGATAATCAGGGAAAGTAAAGCATCGATACATCGGATCATAGAACTGGACCAAAGTCAAGAGAATTCCCTCCTTCATCATGAGCTTCATAAGAGAAATTATGGACCCATACTTCCTCCGAAAATATGTAGAACTCTCGGTCTCGGGTATCAGACTCATCAACTCATCTATCTTGGGATCTTTGAAACTGTACTTCTTAGTCTTTCTTTTCCCAAAATCCATAGTCAAAAAGTACCTGACATATGCACAAAGAGTCAACTTTAAGTCCCTTGAAACAAAATGTTTTAACGAATGCTCATTGGTGCATGAATGCATGACGCAATAATCACACACAAGATCACAAACATAGGGTTCATAGGTTCAACATCACAAGCATGAGGTTGAAGGTACTACCCATAAGGTATGGTCTAAAAGTTATCACCTGCCGAAAAAGGTTATAGAGGTTCCCAGAGTCTACATCTATCCTTCGGATATTACCAACTTCCTGATTTACTCAGTAATCAGCAATATTCTCAAGAAAAACTCGTCCGAGCGTAATATCGCATGACAACCATTTTCGGATTACTCCGTCATAGCTTCCGCACTACACCTAAAAGGACAAGATGAGTTAAAGGTTCTACGGTCCTAAGTTTCAGCAGGCTCCCAGATTGAAAGCAACACGTCTTCCCGATTACTCGGTAAATGACACTATAGACAAATGGGCCTCCACTGAATGGGGGATCTCATGCCTCCTTTTTTTGGATTGCTCCCTCAAAGTTAATATTACTATACCGCCCGTCCTATCTTAGGTTTGCCCAAGTCCGAGTATAGGACTCATAAGTAATCACCAAGCCCCTGAAAACCAGGAAAATCCAGACAAACATATATACAACATATAAGATACAACACATAATAGCACATATTCAGATAAACAAAGATAGGCACATCCCACTTAGGGATGGACCAGCAAGAGGTCAATATCTCCCTAGGGAAGTCTCCATTTTTTCCTGTAGTGGTAGAAATGTTGAGACTAAGCCATTGGATTGACTTGACTCGCACAGATCAAAATAAAAATCGCCACCGTGCTTTATTGTTTCCAAAGGAATGGGAAAAGAGTGAATAACCCAAAAAGAGGGGAAGAGAGTCTAAGTTTGGGGGTTGGTTATGCAAAGGGAAGGTATTAGCACTCTAAACATCTATGTTACTCCGTAGGAACCTCTTTGTAAATTTGTGTATTTTAGCTATAAATGTTCTATAAATAATAGATAGTGGAGATGAGAAAAGAAGTTTTTTTATAATTTTCGCACCCGCCGCGGTTGTGAACCTTTAGTGCCTATGTACCACCTTCCGTGCAATAGGGGATCAGGGTCTCGTAGTTCATCTTTTAAAAAATTTAAAACACAAGTGTGTTGGTTAAATTTTAAGAGACGAGACGTCATCGTCATTATCCGAGTGGAAAACATACTTACTACCCACAATTATGAGAAAGGAGTATTTGCATCATCTTAAAGTGGAGGATATGCCTTGGATTTTAAAATCAACAAAATCTCACTCAACACACAAATGGAAAATATCTCCCTTCACTACATATTGTAGGATTATAGTTGTTTGCATCACTACAAGGATTGACAAGAGTCTAATCTTTTAAGAAAATTTTAAGGTAAAAAGCCAAAATGGCAAAATGGTTTGAATGAGATTTATTGACTTTTAATCTTCTCATAAAAAATTTCCATGTATTATTAAATTGATTAAAGTTTGATTAAGAAAATGTTTTGAAAATGCATGGACATAAGTCCAAATTTATTTTGAAAGTGATTCAAGTTTTGAAACAAGAAGAGTTTTCAAAATGAGGGAGAAGATTTTTGAAATTAAAGAAGATAGGAGGAGATGAAGGGACTATCCTAAAGCATTAGGTAAAAGCTAGGGAAAAGAACCATCAAACCAACAAGAAGCCTACAGTTGACACAATGATTCAATGTAAAATTCCCATCCTTTGCATTTGAAACTAAACAAGCAAAGATAATAAACCTCTTAAGAAAACCAAACTTCAATTGCATTAAGTCTTCACAAAAATTAGGCAGAGTAACAGCTGTATACAGATGAATTCCCGATCACAGACAAAGCATGTAATCACAATAACTTGCACATAAAGCAAATAAACAAACAACCCAATGTCTTGAGGTAAACCCCAAGAACTCCAGACAAAATAACAGTTGAGGTCACAAGGTCTCAAAGTAGGTCACAGCTTCTAATCTTAACTCCAAGAAGTCCACAATCTTCATAATGCCAAGGATAGTAACCAAGTAGTCTAAGTAACATTAAAGTTTTTATGGTTCAAGTTGATTATTAGGTATCTTCAAAAAGAAAATGAAATCTCAAATGAGCAAAATACAAATGATATAAAAGTAAATGCTCAAATGAGCAAAGATGAAAATAACATGAAATGTAAATGCTAAAATAAATGTTCTTAAAGTAAAAGCATAAAATAAAAGCATAAAATAAAGTCAATTGTTAATGAGTTAGAAATTAGAGGTTAGTTGAATGACCATCTTGAAACTTGCATTTGAAAAATCATTAGAAGATTGATAAAATCAAAGCCTCTCAACAATAAGTTTCATTTACTTTTTTTCAAGTATATCATTCATTTCAAAATCTCAAGGCAACAATAAATGATCAATGATGTTTAAGTGATCCAATTTGACCAAAGTTGATAAAAATTCATTAAAGGATTGATAAGACCAAAGCCTCCTAACAATTAATCTCAAGGTTATTGGATCAAAGGGTTCAAATTAACATACTTGGGTTTACAAACATGGGTTTGGGCCACGAATGATCATTTTCTCAAATCCGGAAAAAATATAGGGCTATGTTAAGCAATCGTAAGTGGACTTATATAGAAGTCGCACCTATTTTGAGGTCGGTCAATAGCAATATATGTAACATATGTTTTGAAAAATGATATGGAAATTATTCTCCAATAACATTTAGTGCATTAAGAAGGGGATAAGATGAAGAGGGATGGGGTAAAAATTAAACTACATTTGAACCAAAAATTTAATCAAGCTATTATTAAAATCATTCATCCATTTTTTATAGAGTTAAACTCAACACCATGGATTAAATGATGTTAATAAAGCTCATGATCAAAATCTCATAGTCCAATATCAATCAGAATATATACAAGATAAAATATATTTAAAAAATAAAGAAAAATATTTAAAAAAAAGGTTTAAAATGGGAATAAAAGTATATAATAACAACTATATTCAAAACATCCAAGAAAAATCAAACAAGACTATAGAAAAATAAGAAATGAGCTCAAATATTTATATATAATTTTTGGTAATTTTTTAAAAGTCAGAAACTATTTTTAAAATTTAAAGAAATAGGCAAAATAAACCAAAAATTGTGAAAAATAGTAAAGTCAGAAATAAAAGTAAAATGAGGTCTCCAATATTTGTCAAAAGGTCATTGGATCCTTCCATTTTTTTTTCAAAATTTAAAAATTAAGAAAAGTATTTTTAAACTTTTAAAACAATTCAAATAAAGTGAAAAACTATAAAAAAATATCATAACACAAAATAAAATTGTGAAAAAATGATAATCAGAAACAGAAAAATCAAAAGTATTTTTCATAATTTTTTTAGATTTTTTAAAGTTAAAATGAATTTTCTATGATTTTTGAAGTTTAAAACATTTTAAATATAAAAACAGAAATAAAAATAAAGTCAAAAAATGTGGACCAATGGATGAGAGTTAAAACATGTTAGTAAGATAATCCAATGGATCAGACGCGTTGTGCATATCATGGTCTTTAGTGAATAAAGCATGGAATCAATTAGGTAAATCAGATTTGAAAAATATGCGGCACACCTTCATTGGTTGACTTCTAATTTGATCAAAACTCATCCAAACCTTATGTGTGATATGATGAAGTTTGGAGGGAAATCGTGTGAAGTTGCAAACAAGAAAAGTGTGACTTCTAATTTGATCAAAACTCATCCAAACCTTTTGTTTTAATATGCTAATCACTTCTGGAGGTTCACTAAACATGTTTAGAAGCAAAAGCGCGCAGAAAAATGTGTTTAGAAGCTAAATCAAGGATCTCAAATTCTTACTTTTGAAGAAACTTCAGTTTCAAGTTACCAAGTTCAAATCAATGGCATTCTTAGCTCAAGGAGTCTTAGGACATGATACTTAAAGCTTTAGAAAGATGAGATCACAAGCTTTACAATGTGCAAAGAATGAAATCAAATGGATGTTTGAGCTGAAAATTGTGATGAGTCAAAGTTGAGAAAAAGAGGTTGACTTTTGTACTTAGAAAATTTCTAAGTTTTTTCTTCAAATATAACATATAATGTCTTGCATCTAAACATGGCCTTCCATTTGAAATTTTCTCTTGACCAAAAAAGACGGCATGAAATAGACTCTTGAATGAAATTTTGAGACTTGAACCATTTAAAATCTCCAAAAATGAGAAAGTTATGACTTGTTGAATTTGGAAAATATTCATAAGATGACCTATATTCTTTTGCATAGTTAGGGCATCTTACATTCATTTTCACACTTTGCACTTAAAAGAAGGATTGAAGTTCACATTTTTAAGATCAATATGGAAAATAATGGGCTCAAGGCGATAAAAATTGACCAAGTTATGATCTTTTGAAGTCACATATGGGAAATTGATGGTTTGTTTAAAGGACTTGTAATCTTTATTCATCATTAGGTATCTTCCTCACAACATTTCCTTGAAATATTTGAAGTGATTTGTTGATATCCCTTTTAAGAGAAGGATGTCTTTGGAATAACCCAAAAATACCAAAAGATGAGTAAGTTATACCCCTTTTAAGTTCAAAATCCTAGCTTCTATAGTAACAAAATACCTTGGGAAACCTTTGCAATTTGGACAAACTTCCTTGTACAAATACTTTTGTAAAGTAAATAGAAGTTGTTGAGAATGATATAGAGACACCATAGAAACCAAAACCACTTCCAAATCTTGATAATTGAGGGAGATATGCACTCGTGATCAATGGAACCAAAGACTTGTCCAACTAGGTCAAACTTCTTTAATCAACTCTTGTACCTTTGAACTATGTTTTGACAACTTGAGGCATGATGAATCATAATAGACTTTGTCATGATATTATTTCAAAATATCTTCAATAATTAAGCTTAAATCTCAATGAAGATTTGTTCAAGAAGGCATGAAAATAAACTCATGAATCTATGGATCAACTTGATGGAATGTATTGTGGTTTCACCTATGATACCAAAAATTAGAGCAAATATTCATTGTATTTATTAGTAAAAGTTAATCAATACAAAGCATAGATGATCACAAAATACAAGTCAAGGTGTTTGGTGATTCCCCATGTTCAAACCTAAAGATGGGATGAAGAACCAAACCTTGGTGTGTGATCTTGTTGTGATTGAATTAATATGATATGATAGAGGAAACTTATGGGGGAAATTTTGGGTACAACAGAGATGGAGTATCTGGGATGATATGAATGTTTTATGATTGAGGGATGATGATATTTTGTTGTTCAGGATTGTTGAGAGGACAAGTTATGACTGGTATTTCTAGTGTTGTTCCAGGCATTTGTTGTTTAGGGACAACATTTGGATTTTTTAGTTTGTAAGCATTAATGAATGGATCATACTAAAAGATATAAAAAAGAATATGGGAAAGTTTTGTCTGAGTTTTCTTTGTTTGGGATGGAACTTGATTCATGTATGGTGTTTGAATGAGTGAGATCTTATGAAGAGTTTTGTTAAGAGGAGGAAGACATTGTTCACAGGTTTTAGGTTTTTAGAAGAAAAGAGAGATAAAGAAAAAAAATTGCAGAGAAAAACAAATTGTGAAGCTAAGATGATGATATGATGATGTTATGATGATGCTTTGTTTATCATGATGATATGGTGATGTTAAGATGATGCTTTGTCTATCATGATGATATGATGATGTTATGATGATGCTTTTCATAATGATATGTATGTGATGAATCCTTGAATGATGATGCGTTTTAACTAGTCGTGGTCGTATTTATTATGTTATTGTGTATCATGCATTCATGGCATAGTTTAGGACTTCGGTACAGTGATGTTGATAGGACTTCGGTCCAGTGAAGATGATAGGATAATAGTCCAGTGAAGGCATCAATCCCATAGTGTGGATTGAGTGTAAAATTGTGAAGTGCTCTGGTTCCAAGTAGGAATCGATCCTATTGGTGGGAATCTTTGGAGATAACGATGATTGAGTCATTAGTGAAGTTTTGGTACCACATGCATGCGTGTATGATGTTTCATTTCATTATAAGTGACATTTCATATTGATGTGATTAAATGATGCTTGTTGATAAATGGTGTTTTGATATACGGTGTTATGTATTGATGATGTTTTGAAGGTGTGAGTATAACATGAGGTTCTGATGGTTTATGATGCCTTACCTAAGTGCATGTCTATTATATTTATTATTTATGTCTTTTATAATAATTATGATTTACTAACCCTTTCTGCTTGGAAATGTTGCCTCTATCTGTAGGTAACTTGCAGGTGATCAGGATTAGCCCGTCGACGCATTAGAAGATATCTTCAGAGTGTGTTTATTTGCTTTCCATTGAGTAAAGTGGGTTTTTCTCTGATATATAACATCAGGGATAAGGTCTTTTTAATTACAAACTTATGTTCTTTATTTTGTTTCTAACATGTTAGGTTACCTTTCATGGTACTCGAATTGTTTTTGAATTCTAGTTATGAATCATGGAGTCTGGTGAAGTTTTATGAAGAATTTCAATTAGAAGTTTTTGAACTATGAATTTTGCAGCGAGAAGTATGAATATGTTTATTAATTTCTATATATGAAGGATTTATCCTAAATAATTTTGAAACTCGTGTTACGGAGTTGGACTATGTTTGGTATGATTTTTACATGAAGAAGTTATGCCCTTTTGTGGTTTTATTTTGTTCTATTTTCGTAAAAATACATGCGAAATATATGTGGGTTTAGAAGGATATTACATCATGTCCTAAAATTACTCACATAGGTTCTAAATTCTATTTAATTACTAGAAATATGTTTGTAAAAGCAAATAGAAATGTCGATAATTCCTATTTTTGTTAGTATATTACCTTGTCATAAACTAACAAGCCACCCGCTTTCACAACATAGTTCATTCGTTTAAGATCCTTTTAAGCTATGGTGATGTGTAAAAAGTTGACATTTTTCTTACTTAAGTTTGAGACACTTTTTTCGCCTCAGGTTTAGTTGTTCAAGTTTTCTAAATTAGGCATCAATAACACCCTCTCAACATGTAATTGATGTTTAAGTCATTCCTACTTTCGTACTATTTTAAGCATTTAAAATAAAAAATTAAAACAAACATTATTTCTCGTAATTTAACTTTTAGTAGAGAACCCACATGAAGTATGTCATTTGGACAATACTCGTGTCCCAAATCCTAAATGACTACTCAAGCATGGCAAGGATATAAGCATATATGGGTTTGAATAAAAGTGATGACATGATTAACAAAATGTAAATCAAAATAAATAACATCTATTTCAATGAAATGGAATACAAAAATACTCCAAACATCAGGACATAAGTAAAACATGCAAGGAAAATAAAATCATAAAATTGATGCTTGGTCTTTTGGTTTGAGTTTTACAAGCATATATGTAGGCCTAAGGCCATTGATTTTGCCCTAAAAACTCTTAATCATGAAGAAACACGAGTAGGAAGTCCAAAAGTTGCCAAAGGAAACGTCAGAACTTCAAAAAGCCAAAGTTACCACTAGGATTATTATTGTCTAACAAAAATTATGGGTTGCCCATAATAATTATTACGGGAGTAATTGTTAATACTCCCTGGCCGTAATGTTGGTTGCCCAACACAAAAAATCAAACTTTTGCTTAATGTAAATTACGGTCGTAATTCTTGTTACACCCTGGTCGTAATATGCATTGTCGTGAGTTTTTTTATCTTTCTTATATGCTTTGTGCTTTTTCTTCCGATGGCTTTTTTATAGAACTTCGATTCACCTAAAAATAAAATAGGTTTCCTAAAATATCAAACAAGCTAAAAAATTAAAGCAAACAATGTGGGAAAATTAGATAAAATTGCAAGAAAAAATACAAAATAAAACACGACTAAAACTAGGGGTAAAAAATGGGCATACCAATGTCATTTAGGCTCGCACCTACAAAGCCTACAAAGAAATGGGGAGAGTGGGGGCATACTTGAGAGTGTAAGTCAAAAACCTTGACACGCTCTGTGTTGTACCCTAATTTTTTACCAAAGATCCCACTTCATATGCATCATTGCATCTGTAACAAAATACAAAAAAAATATATAGCTTGTGCGTTTGCTTCTTGTGTCAAGCAGGGTTTTTGAATCAAGAGGTCTTCATCAATACAAGTTTTGATCAATTAGGATTTTGATTGAAAGGAGTGGACCCTTGACCTTTGGCTCAGTGCATGACATAATGGCTTAAAACATGATTTAAATAACTCAAATGTAACATCTTGACCTAATTATATGGTTCAAGACATTTTCAAAGATATAACTGATTGATAGTGAAAGAATTGGAATCAACTAACGAAAAGTCAATTGTCACCAAAAAGTCAAACTTGAATGTTTTTTGTCAACATTGAAATTCAAAGATCAAGGATCATCAAAACATTTAAGAATATCAAACTTGATCATCAAGAATCAAAATAATCAAGAAAAATCAATAAAAGTCAAAGTTGAAGATTTCTATACACTTAGAAAAATTCAAGTGTTTTTACACTTAAAAAGCCCTAACTTCACAAGCAAGTTTCACCAAGATTCAAGTTTATTCAAAGAAAACTTTCAAACTGAAAGTTGTAGGGAATGAATAGTTATGAAACTTTGTCATTGAGGGTTTATCTTCAAAAAGTGCTCAAATTAAGAGATATGGGCATGTGAAGTTTTGTCAACACTTAAAGAAATTTATCAAACAAGTTTTGGTCAGTTTTTCATCTCAACTTCATGGCCATTTTTCACTAAGATCCATATTAATTCAAGAAAATTGTTAAACATGAAAGTTGTAGATAAAAGTCAAGCTTTCCAAAATGTACATGAGCATGAATTTATCATACTTGAACAAGGAGTTTCGAATTTATGAAGTTGGATGTCCAAGGTTGCATTACAAGTCATTTTTGAGATAGCCTTATGCTATAAAATCTTGATATTCTGGTCATAGTACCTCTAAATCTATCCAAAATCAAAAGAGTTTACAAGCCTTTGAACCTTTATCCAAGTGATACAAGCTATTGTCTAAATAACTTGCCATTTAAGGAAGAAAGTCACCATTGTCATTCTTGAAAAGCAAGCTTTTTGTACAAAGCATGTCGTGAGCCCATGCCTTTTCTTTATTCTGATCACACTCCACCCTAATTCAATGAAACAATGTCTTTTCAACCAGCCACTCTTTATACTATGCCTTGAACCATGGAAGATCACATAACTTGGTATTTGCTTTTGAACCAAAACCATAAACTTGATGACTTGAGAACTTGTCCATCTCTTTACCTATGAGTTTTCTATATAAATAGAGAGATCATTTTCACTTCAAAAACACCAATTCACAACTCTCAAACTCTCTCAAATTCAGAAATTGTTCAAAAACTCAATTAAAGCCCCAAAAAACCATTTCTTCGAAATTCTCAAACCTTGCATGTTTTATGTAATCTAATCATCCAAACACTTCATAAACATCATATAGAACTCATCCTAACCCATTTTACACTTATGTAACATCTTCATCACCATCCTCCAAACTCCAAAATTTTAGCTTGCATCTTGACTTGGTTGGAGCATTTCAGCAACTTTCAAAGCAGAGTAAGAATTGGAATAGTTTCCTTGAGGTCCCAGGAAGCTCATAGGATCATCACTTTGTACTGAAAAGTCATAGAAGAAGCATTAGACTTTCTCCAATTTGGTAAATTTCTCAAACTGTGATATCATTATCCATGCATCATTTGTGTTTGATTTCTAAAGATAAAATGTAGATATCAATGTTCTGAAGCTAACCATGTAAATATTTTTCATTTATTTTTCCTATGGGATGAGATTCATGTCTTTTAACTGTAAGGATTTCATTTTGGTACTGATAAAAATTTGTGAGTTATAGTCCATATATATTTATTATGCTTTCATATTTCAAACCCTTGTTAAATTCTGAGTGATTTTGGTTTTTACACTTTTCAAAATGGTTCAGAAATGAAGTTTTTACATGTTTGAAAATGGTGATGTTGTTGTTGTCTGCGCGAGGAAGAAGAAGAGGGTGGAGGTGAAATCCATTTTTCAAAAATGAGTTTATAATATATTTGTTGGTTGTTGTATAATGACCAAATGAAACAGCCACCCCAATGGCAAGAAGCGTGCACCTGTCACCTATAGGGATTGGGTTCGAAGCTACCGGTTCCCACCCCTATTTTTACAACTTATTTTCTTCATCATTGTTTCACTTTTTTTTGCAATTTTCATTTAACTCCCTCACCAATCAAATTAATCCTATATGAGCTAATTTTTTGCACACTCTTAGTTTATTATCTCTATTTTATGAATACTATAAAAAATCACAAAATTTATATTTATTTCATAATTTTTTAATTAAATCAAAGATAGACCTTTTTTAGGATTTTTTTTAAAGACTTTTCCATGATCTTTTTATTGATTTTCCAATTTTTCTCATAAGGCTTGATCTTACCATGATAGATCCTGATTCTCACTTGATATCTTGACTCTTAAGTAAGCATTTCTTGATAGTTTGAGTTTATTTTAAGGTTTCCTAACCCAAAATCCAAAATAAACCGTGAAACATGTTCAAAAACCAAAATTATGCTTCATGTTTTTCATCTTGATTGTGATGCATATATTGATTCAAACATGAAACTTATTTATGTTTTCACAAGTTTGTCTCACTTTTAAAAAAAACATATTTCCTCCATAAACTCTTGAATCCAATGTTATACCATGATTGCTTGTTTACTTGTTATTTATCCTATCTTTTGTCACAACTTTAACTTGATAAAGCATGTTAAATTTTTCTCCTTTTGATTAACACTTGTGATATATGTGTTTGTTTATGTTAGTGGTTAATACTTAAATGCTTGTCTCCCAAAAAATGAAGGAAAGGATAATATTGTTGACTTTATAGTCATGAACATGTGCATTCCCCCCTGTATAAAAACCTTTGTGAATAATCACCCTATGTATCTTCTTATACTCTAAGAACCTTTTAAGCCCTAAAAATAATTTTCAAACTTTCACCCCCTTTCACATAACAACCTTCCCTTTATATAACCAATCCCCGTACCTTGGTCTCCTATATTTTCCATCATGACAGAAATGGCAACTTCACCGGGGATCATGAATCCTCAAGAGGGTTAAACCTAGTTTATTTTATCTGTTTTATAATTGTTTGTTTATATGTGTTTTTTGTGGTTCCTTGGGTATTGGTCTTTTTGCAAAGGACAAATCCTACATCTGGATTAAAGTGACACTTAAGAATTAGGATGGTGGTATAATCAAAAGTTACAAGAATGGAGTAATACTGACATAAGTATCATATGATAATCTCACTCAGTGGAGGCATCCTTGGTGTGATAATGTTAAAATAAGCCATTTGTTAAAGCATTACTACTTTCAACCTGAAAGCCCAAGAAGTTGAGAAGCCGTAGAACCCATTTACCCATATTGGCCTTTAGGAGGTAGTGCAGTGAAAATTCAAAAGTAGTATAGAATTAGTTGTTACGCAATACTACGCTTGGATGAGTTTTTCTTGAGAATATTCTTGGTACTCACAAGTAGTTGTGTAAAGATCAGTAATATCCGAAAGAAGAATCACGACTCAAAAGGTACTTTTAAAACCTTGTTCTACATGTACAAATGAACCCGTAGTACATACCTTGTGGAGTATTCTTACCTTTGACTCCATGCTCGTGACTTTGAAACCTTAAAACTATGTTTTTGATTATTGCATAACCATACATTCATTGAAAACTTTTTTTCAAGGAACTAATAAGATTCTTGTTATACCCCAAAATTTTCCCTCTCATCTTTCTCAAAACATTCTTTCAAAGCTTCTCAAACCCTCAAGATACACAAGGGTTGACCAGTCAATGCTCCTCCTAAGCTAAAGGTCTAAAACTAGGGTTTTGAGTTTCTCAAGAAAATTTGGGTTACAAATGTTTCAAATGGATTCCATGGTTCTCTATAGGTCCTCAATAAGGTTCATGTCAAGTTTCAAGTCCTACATCACAAGTTTGCTCAATCAATGGCTCAGATGATTGAAAATCAGTTGTATTGATCAAAAAGTCAAATGTGGTAAACATACAGTCAAACTTCAAGATTGTTGGTCAACATCAACATTTTGAAGTGGTATTCATCATTTTATAAGGGTTGATCATGATTCCCCAAGGAAATCTCTCAAATCATCAAAAGTCCAAAATTGCCAAATTAGGGTTTCCTTTGCAGAAGTCAACTAAATTTTGACCAAGCATAACTTTCACATGCTTCATCAACTTTTCCCCAAAAAAATATTGTTCTTAAGAAAATTAAATTCTCTACAACTTTTCATTTATGCTCAAGTCCAAAAAATGCTTCATTTAAAATATATGAGCTAAAACATTATAGGTCATTTTCAAAAGTCAACAAAAGACACTTTTTGTCAAGGCAACTTACATCAAGATAATATCTTCAAAAGAAAAAATGATCAACATAGATATTGTATAGGACATCTTAAGATTTTAAAAAAAGTCAAAGATCATCTTAAAAACATGAAAATTGAGCAAGTTATGAGTTATACAAGTTAGGAGATTTTGAAGAAATTCATGAAGTTCAAATTAAGAAATTTGGATTCTTTGAACCAATGGGATTAATTTTTTAGACTCAAATGTGTTCATGATATGTTAGAGGACCCCTAAAAACATTCCCTTATTTTTCATGATTTTTATTTATTTTATTTTGATTTTTATTCATTTAAAACAAATTAAATCAAAACAAAAAGTGAGGTTAATGGGCTTAGGCGCATGATCTGATTTATGGGTCAAGATTGAATCCTATATATTCAAGCAAGCCAGCAATGTGTCTAGATTCATGCAAAAAATGAAAATGGAAAGACTGCTACAAAGTTTGGCAAGTTTTCAAATCTTGATTCTTGTCTTAAAACATGGTTAAATGCTAGAGTTTGGCAAGTTTTCAAATTTTGATTCTTGTCTTAAAACATGGTTAAATGCTTGATTCATTTCCATATTTTCTAGCCCATTCACTCTCTCTATAAATAATCAAGCATAGAAACTCCAAAGAGGACGAAAATCCTTGCATACAAGAGCCCTCTCAAAATTCTCAAAAATCAAAGAAAAGTTGTAAAATCTGTAACTTCACTTCCAGGCGCTATCAATCTAAACCAAGGCTATAAATACACTCCTGAGACCTCCAGGAGTCATATATAGTCCTCACATAGGCCTGAAGCACGCCAAAACCTCTCCTCCCATTCACGCCGGTTGGTAAGTATGGTAAAGATTCGAAACTTTAAACTCAGGCATTATTAACCATTGCTTACATGATTAATCTGTTCATATGCATCATTAGAATGAATTTGACGTTTTACAAGTGAGTCTTGATGCAGAAATAAGAACGTTCTATTATTAGGGAATGAAGCGTTTAAAGATTCAGATCTCATGTTACATGCGTCTTTAGGCCAAACTAATGGCACCACTGGGATCCCAGGATCCAATGTACTGGATCTAGAGTTTTTCCTTTTTTGTTTGATTGATTTTACAGGTTTTGAAGAAAAACCCCCATCAGAGATTATGGTGTTTTCCACCCTCCACGGTGGTTTGAAAAACGCAGAGGAGGTCAACACAGGCGTGGCAGAACGAAATGTCATGATTGGCCCATTGTATTTTATTATTATTATTTGATTTGCATAACTAATATTTTCCTTTTTAAAAAATCAGTTTTATTTTAATAAACAAAAAATCACAAAATCAAAAAAATATTAGATTTAAATTTTATTAATTAAATTAATTTTGATTAATTATTTAATCACCCTTTTTTAATTAATTAATTAATTAGAATTAGATTCTCGTAATTTAATTATATTTCCAAATTAAAAACAACAAAAAAACATTTTTCCAATGCTTAGAACTCGTTTATGGTTTTTCATCTTTTCCCTTTTCTCCTCTGTGTGTTTGTTTTCTTTATTCGTATTATTTTCATGGATTATATAATTTTACAAAGGGATGTAATAGTTTAAACTAGGACTTTTTACATTTTTCTTTCCCCCGTTTCTTGTTTGTATTCCCCCCATCCCGAAGCGATGTAATAGTGTAGTTTAAATTTCTGCATTTTTTATTTTTCCACACTTATATATATTTAACCGCTAGATGTATGCTAATAGGTATTGCATGATAAGACTTAAAAGCAAACGTTAGAAAACTTAAATTCAAGACAAATATAATTGAAACACAACACACTTCGCACACACGCACTTCTAAGGTACCTCCACTTGTTGCCTTCAGAAAAACAGTTATGTCCCTCAAACATGGGATGTTTTATGAAAGACACTCGCTTAAAAAGATTATAGTCCCTCGATGACCCTTCGACGCTGCCTTCGATAAACGATCTAGTCCCTTATGATAAAATTGCTAAAGTTCCCTACATGTTGCCTTTATGATTGTACGATTACCCGCGGTTGTCCCTCAAACATCCAATGATAGGGCTACCTACCAACTAATGGTGGGATAGCACTATCTAAAGGAAAATAACAAAGACCATTCGAGTAGGTAGATAACTCGTAGTTGCTTGATCACTAAATAAAACAAAATTTCTCATACATACACTCTCTTTTTCTAAATATTTTCAAAAACAAAAACATGTTGTATGTGTTCTCAACGATATGAGAATCATTACAAAGTTCTCCGCACTAAGGCGTCTTTTCAAAAACATTTTCAAAAATACACTTACACAAAAAGCATTTTCAAAGTGAGCTAGCAACTAAAAGCCCATAGATACCTATGGATGGAAAGGGTGCTAACACCTTCCCTTTCCATAATCTACCCCCCGAACTTAAAAATCTTTAAAAAAAGGTCTTTCCTGTTCTTTTCACCCTTTCCTTTGTTGAATAAAATAAAAGTCGGTGGCGACTCTTGCTAACCGCAACATTTGCAATAAAATGCAAAACCAGTAAAGTCACTTCTCCCACCGTATTACAAAACTGGCGACTCTGCTGGGGAATACACTAAAGTGGGGTTACCTTAGAGATAGTTCATATTTAAATGCTTTCATTGTTTGACTTGCCTGATTTATTTTTAAAGGGTGTTTGGGTTATTCTTGTAAAAGATCCTATACCTGGATCTGGGGCATTTTAGGTAAGTAGTAATATATCGTAGAAATTGTACGGCGTAGACTGATATGGTCGAAGCGATAGCTACGTTAGTGTGGCACATTTGTGGACGGTGTCCGTTGAGTTGAATCAAGGAGAATACGGGGCGGCTGAGTAGTGTCATGAAGCACTAACAGGCTGTAGAACCTTAGTTGAACAACTTGGCCAATAGAAAGTAGTGAGATAGTCAGATTTAGTGCAAAACTGAAGATTGATTGATATTTGATACTACACTCATTGGGATCGGACTTTCGGGATATTTCGGTCGTAATAAAAGATTGCTTGAGCTGAAACAATGTCCGGTGAAGAAAGATCAATGATATTGAGATTCCTTAGAATTTGGTTACTTCTTTTAGGACAAGTTGAGCAAACTAAAACTTCAAGAGGGTACTTACCTATAAACTCCATGCAAGCTTAAACCTAAGGCTACTTGTGTGACTTGTTTGCTTTCATTATCTAACAAATTGAACTCCTTGCAGGGCTTGTTTGTATTCATTACCTAACAATGTGAGTTCCTTGCAGGACTTGTTTGTAGTCATTGTCCAATAACCTGGACTTCTTACAAGATTTACTTGTTTACATCACCTTACACTTTTGCTTAGTGCATAGCATACACATCACGACGTCATGCTATAGCAATTTCATTAACCATTTCAAGGATCTCGAAGGGCCTGCGATGCAGTTTATCATGAACCATACGACTATCAAGGGACAGGAGGATTTATTTTCCTCTAACCAAATACCATCAAAATATCATGAACCTACGTCTAGCAAGCGGCAAGGGGATTTATTTTCCTCTAAACAATGATGTAAAAAATCGAAGCACGTTATTTTGAGTCAAAGGCTATGACTCACTCGACATGGTGAGTTTGATTCTCGTAGAAGGACATTCAACGGTACGAGGTTCTTCAATCAAAGCTACAATCAAATTCAGTTTCTAACATTTTCTTGTATTTCCCCCACGAGATCCTTCAAAACATTGCATCCACATATCATGTATGTCAGTATATAACAGGTATTCTCAAGACAGGTTTCTTATTTTCTCGCTGTTTATTTCAGCAGAAAAATGGCCCTCGAACAAACCGTAAAGGATCTCTAGGCTCAACACGCTCAGTTCCAGGAAACTCTCATGAATATGGCCCAAGGGAAAAAGAGTTGTTGGCACTCATCGCCAAGAAAAAGAAGACCAAAAAGCCAACTGTTATCCTGAACCTAGGGAGGAGGTTCTAGGGTCCTGCCCAACCAGTTCAAGTTGTTGATATCTCCTCTGATGAAGATGACAACTGAGATGAAGAGGAAAAAAGCATCAAACAGGAAGAATGAAATAACCAGGGTTCTGAAGATGAGGACTACTCGGATGAACAATACCCTTCTGCTGATGACAAGTACAGACAGTTGGAGGATAGGCTCAAGGCTATGGAGGTCCAAAAGATACCAGGATTGGATTTCGGTGAACTAGGTTTGGTCCCAGGGGTGGTCATCCCACCTAAGTTCAAGGTCCCTGTCTTCGCCAAATATGATGGGGTCTCTTGTCCTAAACTTCACTTGAGGTCATACATCCGAAAAATCCAGCCTCACATCGTTGACTGAAAGTTACGGGTCCATTTCTTCCAAGAAAGTTTGGTTGGCAAGCAATTGTAATGGTTATATCAGCTGGAAGGAACCAATATCCACACCTGGGAAGATTTGGCTGCTGCTTTATATAAGCAGTATCAATACAATGCTGACCTGACACCAACTCGAGTGCAGCTGCATAATATGTCCATGGGCTCAAGGGAAGGTTTCAAGGAATATGCACAGAAATGGAGGGACTTAGCTGGCAGGGTGAAAACTCCTTTGACCGATCGGGAAATGGTAGACATGTTCATGGACACTCTTACAGGCCCATTCTTTAATCTACTGATTGGGAGTTCTTCATCTGGTATTACATAGATGATTCTGATTGGGGAAAGGAACGGAAGCGGTATCAAGAGTGGGAAGATTCTGATGGTTGTATCTTCTAATGCTGAGAAGAAGCCATTTGGTGGTAAAAAGGAAGTCAATGTTGTGTATGGCCAGAAGGGCCGTAACAAGAGATACTACCACCAATCTGTGGGGGTAGTGTTGGTCTCTAATCTGGCACCAGTGCAACAACGACAACAGGGCAATCAGCGTAAATAGAACACACCTAAAAGACAATTTACTAAAATCAACATTTCCTTGGCTCAAGCATTGCAATACATGTTGAAGAAGGAGTTGATTACATTGAGGGATCCTCTTCAGAATCCCAATACCTCCGCTCCTAGCTATCATCCCAATGCAAGGTGCGCATACCATTCCAATAGTCCGGGACATGATACGAATGACTGTTGGGCATTGAAGAACAAGAATCACGATATGATTGATGCTAAGGAGATTAAGTTTGGCCCTTCTGAAACTCCTAGTGGGATCACTGCTCCCATGCCAAATCATGGCCAAGATTGAGAGCTTTTGTTCATTCGAATTTTTAATTGTAATTTCCTTTATTTGTCTGAACACTTATCTTTATATCAAACTATGTGTTTTTCCATTAACTCGTTGCATATGTTTGTCTTGAATTAATCCATTTGTTTTCACTATATTTAAACTGTGCTTTTTACTTCCTTTTTATGATGTTCAACTCTCGTTAAAAGGTATAAGCCTTTAGAGGGAGGATGACGAAAAAGATACCATAATCTCCATAGTGTGCTCTTGAACAGACATGGCTGACGATGTAAAGGAGTTGTTTCAAATCCTAAATAGTGGAGTTATAAGGAAGATAATCCCTAGTCAACCCCTTTGAGCCTAAGAAGTAGGAGTTTTCTTTTTCACGCAAATTGAAACCTTTAACCATAACCTGGGGCAGGGTAGTTTCTCAGTTAATTCAATGGTGCATTCAATAGCAAGATTTACCTTCGTACACGACGAGTAGTGTCAAAGGTATTCTTCTAAATAAAAAAATAGTGATGGTTCCTCGTAAAATAGGCAGTCATTGTCTCTCAAAAGAAAATCCCGCTAAGTCAAAACCTATGAAGGAGACTTAAGAAAAAACTAGGGCATCCCGCTGACTGTAATCACAGATGAAACAGTTCATGCAAAAGGTAGGGATAATAAAATCAAAAGAGGAAATTACAAACCCTCCACAATAGAAAAATGGTACAAAAAAAATTATTGCCTTCTCAAATAAACTTCCAATATCCGAACCATCACCAAAATGTCATTTCAGACCCAATTGGAATCTAAATGCATAATTAACTGAGTATATGGTTGAATAACATCATGAAGAATGGGTTGGGTACAAATAAAGTTTGATCCTTTATCCTTTGTTTCTTAAACTGTGAACCAAGCCACGTTACAACCCTTAAAAGTTTTAGCTGAACCATGGGTTAGTTCGAAAGCATGCGGTTACAAAAAGGTATCCGGACTCCTATAAGGCTTACTACAAATCCTGAGTTGATATCACATTCTTGAAAAATTTTGTTTTACTAAAAAATGAACTTTTAAAAAATTCAAGACAGACAAAAGCTTTACATTTTTTAAATGCCATTGTTTGCATATGAATAGTTATTCGACAGCAAAGAAATTCGCACGACAGATATTCAATGAACGGAAATCCTCTTAATGATCAGAATCACCTCAGATGGAAAGACATTTCCAGTAACAGGCCTTTCATAATCAAGGGCATGACATGGGACCTAACTGATCTAGGGGCAATTGAGTCAAGATTCAAGGAATCTCTCAAAAATGCCGAATAGCAAGGGAAAAATATCCATCTTAATCACTTGGGACGTTGAACATGAGTTCCAGCAAAGGGCCACGTACGATCAAGAAAATTTTTTGTGGCAGTGCTGTAAAACTTACTACTATGGACAGTGATAATTCTCCGCACCCTATGAACGCGGACATAGTCAGAAAATACTACGCATGAAAAAAGACATGCTAGGTTGAGTGGCCTAGGAAAAAATAAGAGCATCCCGACAAACCAAAAGAGTTCGGGAAAAATT
Source organism: Vicia faba (assembly GCA_948472305.1). Classification (NCBI taxonomy): domain Eukaryota; kingdom Viridiplantae; phylum Streptophyta; class Magnoliopsida; order Fabales; family Fabaceae; genus Vicia; species Vicia faba. The sequence continues at coordinate 1,267,881,502 of OX451737.1, read as the reverse complement.
ACGGATATATAAATAAAATTGTACATCCGGTAAGTTGAAAACCTGAAAATGCAGCTTGGGCAAAAAAGGGTATCCCGGTGGATTGAAAATCTGAAAGGACAGTCCAGGAAAAAGTTAAGGATTAAAGCGTGCGACTATGTCCCATCATCTCGTCAGTTGTCTATCAGTAGAAGACTTATCTCCCTGATCAGCATTCACCAAGGGCTCTAGAAGTAGAGGTATGTTCAAGTCTCCACGGATCCTCATAGAGCCACTTCCATGAGATTATCCCCATAGAGTAATCTTCACAAGTTCATACATTCCCCACAATTGCCACGGAAGATCACTCTGGTTGATAAAAGATAATGATTTTATCCCCAGAAATATCACCAACCTACGGTGTTCCAATCAGTACAGTTCATGGAGTTTCTCTTCCCCAATTGAGCTTGTTCCTCCAAGGTTGTAAAACCTCCTTTCAGACTTCTTTTCTCCAACAGAGTTCATTTCCTTAACAAGGGTGTTTCCTCAATAAGAGTATTTCCCCAACAAGGTTTATTTCTCCAATTTTATCATCTTCTATATACAGTTCAGATATAATCTAGATATAGATTCATTCTGACACTCATTCCAGGCTCTCTTCTAGATACATTGCATATACAATCAAGATACAGATTCATTCTGACACTCATTCCAGATCCATTTTTAGATACAGTTCAGATACAATATAATTATAGATTCATTCTGACACTCATTCCAGATCCACTTCTAAATACAATGTAGATATAATCAAGATACAGATTCATTCTAACACTCATGCCAAATTTCTCTTTTAGATACAGTTCAGATATGATCAAGATACAGATTCATTCTGATACTCATTCAGTACATCTTCTAGATACAGTTCAGATACGATCAAGATACAGATTCATTCTGATACTCATTTAGTACATCTCTCAGATACAGTCTGGATATGGATATCATTCTGATACCCATTCAATACATCTTCAGATACAATCAAGGCATATATTTATTCTGACACTCCCCAGCTTGAGTATGCTTTTACCATAAATCACCGGCTAAAATCCTCATCCTAGTGAAGTTGCCACTATCCATAGAGAGTTGTTATGGAACCTGGAATCAAATTAAATAGCAGTCAACCTTATCTTCCCTAGATAAGTCGAAAGGTTATCCACCTCTTCCATGCCCAGTCAGGGTATAAATTCCCTAATAGAGAAATGAACAACCAATGTTCTTTAATTCTTCTCCCCAAGCAGGAATTAATACTCTCCAACCGAGTTTCCTAAAACAAAGAGTAAAAATTAATGTTCCCCGGTGGAGTTTCCTCAAACCAGCAAGCAGGGGTCCCCAGCGAAAACAACCCCCGGAAGATCGAAGATACACATACTTTTCATCTCCAGCGACAGTGATGGATTTATTTTCCCCAGACAAAGTTTTTGCTCGACTTTACAAATGCACTTCAAAAACGTTCCACATTCATACATCATTTACAAAATATCATAGCATATGCATACAAAACGCATATAGCGCAATCTCATTTATTTTGAGAACATCATTACGCAATGCATTTCATACATCATGGCATTGCATACAGCTAACTCTTTACCTTTTCAAGAAAGATAAATCAACAGACAAACATCATCAACTACTTATATGACCTGACAGTCTTCTCAAAGGCTACATCTGACAAAGGGCTATTTCAACAATTTCCTCAGAAGGTCATTCTCAGTACAAGCATCTACTAATTCAGTTTAAATCAACCAATGATTTATCCTGATTCTTTTCCAGTAGAAACTTTCTATGGTCCAGTTTAAATCGCCAAAGATTTATTCTGATTCTTATCCAGTTAAAGATAAATAGACAACTCTGATGGTTCAGTTTTAAATCAACCAATATTTATCCTTATTGTTTTCCGGTAGACACATTTCTCTAGTTCAGCTTAAATCGCTCAAAGATTTATTCTGATTCTTATCAAGTTAAAGATAAATAGACACCTCTGTTGATTTAGTTTAAATCGACCAATGATTTGTCATGATTCTTTTCCATTAGACACCTTTCTCTAGTTCAGCTTAAATCGCTCAAAGATTTATTCTGATTTTTATCCATTTAAAGATAATTATAGACCTCTGTTGGTTCAATTTAAATCGACCAATGATTTATCTTGATGCTTTTCCAGTAGGCACCTTTCTCTAGTTCAGTTTAAATCGCCCAAATATTTATTCTGATTCTTATCCAATTAGAGACAATTATAGACATCTGTTGGTTCAATTTAAATCGACCAATGATTTATTCCAATTCTTTTACAGTAGACACTTTTTCTGGATCAGTTTAAATCACTCGAAGATTTATTGTGATTCTTATCTAGTTTAAGACAATCAAGACCTTTCTCTGGTTGAGTTTAAATCACTCAAAGATTTATTCTGATTCTTATCCAGTTAAAGTTAAGTACAGACATCTGCTGGTTCAGTTTAAATCGACCAATGATTTATCCAGATGCTTTTCCAATAGACCTTCCCCTGGTTCAGTTTAAATCAACCATAGATTTATCTAAAACTCCTTCCAGTTTGAAGTCAACAGTTACTTTAGATGGTATCTATAAGCCCATCTCCGATGACTCTCCATCACCTCTCTAAATGGTATCTATAAGCCCATTCCTGGTACAATCAACCAACAATGTTACCTCTTGCACAATTGAGTGCAAATTTCTGGGCACTTAAGTGTTCAATCATCTTCTACCTTCAAGTCACGAATGGCGTACATGCCAATCTAACTCTTCAGGTTTAAGAAGATTGAGCAGGGATAGCTGTTGTATCCCAAACCTTTCCCTCTCATCTTTCTCAACACATTCTTTCAAAGCTTCTCAACCCCTTAAGATACACAAGGGTTGACCAGTCAATGCTCCTGTTAAGCTAAAGGTCTACAACTAGGGTTCTGCGTTTCTCAAGAAAATTTGGGTTGCAAAGGTTTCAAATTGAATCCATGGTTCTCCATATGTCCTCAATAAGGTCCATGTCAAATTTCAAGTCATACATCACAAGTTTGCTCAGTCAATGGCTCAGATGATTGAAAATCAACTATATTGATCAAAAAGTCAATTATGGTCAACATACAGTCAAACTTAAAGGTTTTTGGTCAACATTAACATTTTTAAGTGATATTCATCATTTGATCAAGGGTTGATCATGATTCCCCAAGGAAAGCTCTCAAATCATCAAAAGTCCAAAATTGCAAAATTAGGGTTTCCTTAGGAGAAGTCAACTGAACTTTGACCGAGCATAACTTTCACATGCTTCATTAAAATTCCCCTAAACAAAGCTCATTTTTAAGAAAAACCAATTCTCTACAACTTTTCTTTTATGCTCAAGTCCAAAAAATTCTTCATTTAAAAGATATGAGCTAAAACATTATAGGTCATTTTCAAAAGTCAACAAAAGACACTTTTTGTCAAGAAAACTTACATCAAGATAATGTATTCAAAAAGAAAAATGATCAACATATAGATTGTAGAGGACGTCTTGATATTTCTAAAAATTCTAAGATCATCTTCAAAATATGAAAATTGAGCAAGTTATGAGTTGCACAATTTGGGAGATTTTGAAGAAATTCATGAAGTTCAAATTGGGCAATTTTGAATTATTGAACCAATGGACTTAATTTTTTAGACTCAAACGTGTTCATGATATGTTAGAGGACCCATAAAACCATTCCCTTATTTTTCATGATTTTTATTTATTTTATTTAAATTCTTATTCATTTAAAACAAATTAAATCAAAACACAAAGTGAGGCTAATGGGCTTTGGCGCGTGATTGGATTTATGGGTCAAGACTGAAGCCCAAATATCCAAGAAAGCCAGAAATGCATCTAGATTCATGCAAAAAAGGAAAATGGCAAGAATGCTACACAGTTTGGCAACTTTCCAAATTTTGATTCTTGTCTTAAAACATGGTTAAATGCTACAAAGTTTGGCAAGTTTTCAAATTTTGATTCTTGTCTTAAAACATGGTTAAATGCTTGATTCATTTCCATCTTTTCTAGCCCTTTAACTCTCTCTATAAATACTAAATCATAGCAACTCCAAAGAGGACGAAAATCCTTGCATACAAAAGCCCTCTCAAAGTTCTCAAAAATTAAAGAAAAGTTGCAAAATCTGTAACTTCACTTCCAGGCGCTATCAATCCAAACCAAGGCTATCAATACACTCCTGAGACCTCCAGGAGTCATATTCAGTCCTCACATAGGCCCGAAGCACGCCAAAACCTCTCCTCCCGTTCACGCTGGTTGGTAAGTATGGTGAAGATTTGAAACTTTGATCTCATGCATTATTAACCAATGCTGACATAATTAATCTGTCCATATGCATTATTAGAATGTATTTGACATTTTACATGTGAGTCTTGATACATAAATAAGAACGTGCCATTGTTAGGGCATGAAGCATTTAAAGATTTGGATCTCATGTTACAGACGTCTTTAGGCTAAACTAATGGCACCACTGAGATCGCAAGATCCAATATAGTGGATCTAGAGTTTTTCATTTTTTGTTTGATTGATTTTGCAGGTTTTGAAGAAAAACCCCATCGGAGATGATGGTGTTTTCCAAACTCCATGGTTGTTTGAAAAACACAGAGGAGGTCAATGTAGGCGTGGCAGAACAAAATGTCATGATTGGCCCATTGCTTTTTTTTATTATTTGATTTGCATAACTACTATTTTTCTTTTTAAAAAATCAGTTTTATTTTAATAAAGAAAAAATCAGATAATCACAAAAATATTATATTTAAATTTTTATTAATTAAATTTATTTTGATTAATTTTTTAATCACCCTTTTTTAATTAATTAAATAATTAAAATTAAATTCTCGTAATTTAATTATATTTCAAAATTAAAAACAAAACAAAAAAAATTCTAATGCTTAGAACTCGCTTTATGGTTTTTCATCTTTTCCCTTTTCTCCTCCGTGCGTTTGTTTGCTTTATTCGCATTATTTTCATGGATTATGTAATTGTACAAAGGGATGTAATTGTGTAAACTAGGCCTTTTTACATTTTTCTTTCCCCCATTTCTGGTATGTATTTCCCCCATCCCGAAGCGATGTAATAGCGTAGTTTAAATTTCTACATTTTTTATTTTTCCACACTTGTATATATTTAACTGCTAGATGTATGCTAATAGGTATTGCATGATAAGACTTAAAAGCAAACGTTAGAAAACTTAACATTCAAGACAAATATAACTGAAACATAACACACTTGGCACACGCGCACCTCTAAGGTACCTCCACTTGTTGCCTTCGAAAAATAGTCATGTCCCTCGAACGTGGGTTATTTTAGCAAAGACCCTCGGTTAAAAGATCGTAGTCCCTCGATGACCCTTCGATGCTGCCTTCGGTAAACGATCTAGTCCCTTACAATAAAATTGCTAAAGCACCCTACGAGTTGCCTTTATGATTGTACGATAACCCACGCTTGTCCCTCAAACGTCCAATGATAGGGTTACCCACCAACTAATGGTGGGATAGCACTATCTAAAGGAAAAGAGGAAAAGATCAAAGACCATTCGAGTAGGTAGACAGCTCATAGTTGCTTGCTCACAAAACAAAACAAAATTTCTCATACATACACTCTCTTGTTCTAAATATTTTCAAAGACAAAAACACTTTGTATATGTTCTCAATGTAGGGTTGCTTCTGAAGCAAGACAGAGCAATTACCTACGTGACTAGATGTATCTTTACACGAGTTCATCATGAAGCAATCTTACATGGATTACTTCTCATCATGAAGCAATCTTACATGGATTCATTCTCATCATGAAGCAATCTTACATGGATTCCTTCTCATCATGAAGTAACCCCACCCAGGTTCCTTCTCAGGCATTTCCTAATGAAGTTTTTACACTGGCTCATCATGAAGCAACCCTACCCAAGTCCCATCTTGTACATTTCCAGATGCAGTTTTACACGGACTCATCATGAAGTAACCCCACCCAGGTTCCTTCTCAGACATTTCCTGATGATGTTTTTACACTGACTCATCATGAAGCAACCCTACCCAGGTTCCATCTCGTACATTTCCACATGCAGTTTTACATGTACTCATCATGAAGTAACCCTACCTAGGTTCCTTCTCAGACATTTCATGATGAAGTTTTACACAGACTCATCATGAAGTAACCCTACCCAGGTTCCTTCTCATACATTTCCATATGCAGTTTTACACAGACTCATCCTGAAGCAGCCATACCCATGCTCCTTCTCATGTATTTCCAGATGCAGACTTCACACAGGCTCATCCTGAAGCAATCTTACACGGATTCCTTCCAATACATTTCCAGACATGGCTTAACACGAGTCTATTCCAGCATATCATTCAGATTAAATCGACCAAAGATTTATTCTGATATTTCTTCCAGTTACAGTTAAGCTTAGACTTAGTCTAATTTCTATCAACAATCACCTTTGGATGGAATCTATAAGCCCATCTCCGACAACTCTCCATCATCCCTCCAAATGGAATCTTTAAGCCCATTCCCTACACAGTCAACTAACACATCTTCGACTGCAAATTTCTGGGCACTCTAGTGTTCAATCATCTTCCACCTTCAAGTCACGAATGGCGGACTCGCCAATCTAACTCTTCAGGTTTAAGAAGATTGAATAGGGGAAGCTGTTGTACTCCAAAAATTGCCCTCTCATTTCTCAAGGATTCTCTCACAAAATCTTCCATGACATCAAGTTTCCAACACTGATACATCAATTTAGGCTTGGAATTGGCACAAGGGCAAAATGGTCAATTGCACACTGAAAAGTCAAACTTTGACTTTTGGAATAAAAACAAGTTTCAAGAATCGTATTTCATCAAGACATATTGGAATATGAAGTTTATTTCATCAAGAAAGTCAAAAGTCAAATTTGCTTTGGAAAAGTCAAAATTCTAAATACTTAAGAATTTTTCTAAGTGTTAAGAAAGATGATAAATTCAGAACTTCTGGCCGGATTTTCACCACGATGCAAGTTGATTCTAGAAGAACGTCTAACACAAGAATTGTAGATCTCAACGAGATCTAAAACATTGTAGAACAGAACTTCTCCTAAAAACGCTGGGATTTCAAGTTATAAATCTTCAAAGACACGTCCATGAAACTGAAGCACTCGGTAAATTCTAGACATTTCCATGACAGAATTTGGTTAGAACTTCTGGGCCAGTTTTCATGTAGGTCCAATCTGAATTTGCAAGAGTAATTCAAAGAAGATTTGCAAAGCGTGTTACAAGCTTTTGGGAAATTCTGAGAACTCTTTCAGAACATGCTGGAGCTGGGAGATTCAAAGATCAGAAGTTGGATATTTATTCTAAGTTACGTTGATGCTGAACTTCTGATCCTGACTCAAGCTATGATGCATAATCTCCTATGGCAGATTTTATGTGTTGATAAATCTCATCATTATTTAATGTTCACACCCACTTTTGAGTCTTTATCCAAAGGATTTTCCCATGTGTGGCATAGAAGTACCATTGTTGTCCTTGAAAAACAGACTTTTGTACAAAGTTTATGTTAGGCCCATGCTTTGCTTTTACTTCTGAGGGTGCTTTTCCTTAATTCATGCTTACAAATTCAGATTAGGCGCGGCTAAAGCTGCTAACCACCTAACTATGTGCCTTGAACCACACTTGTTTGAACTTGCTTCAAGAACAAGTCAACACCCTAGTGTGTGATGGTTGTACTTTTGGTTTCTCCAAGCTCCAAAATCCTTGCCTATAAATTGAAATTCATTTGCAACTGTAAAGAGGTCGAGAATTTGAAAATTAGCCTTGAAACCTTGCTGAAATTTCAAAGAACTTGAAACTAAAAACAAAAACACAAAAAGCTGCTAAGCTTCTGTTTCTTTTACACCCAGAACTCTAATTTTCTTGCACGTCTCTTGGCCAACTCACCCACTCAGTTTCAAACGCGTATTTAGAAACAATCTCAACTTCTATTTACAAACTGCAATTCCATCTCCACCAACTTCCATTTCAAAAATCAGAACTTTGCTTCTTGGCTGTTCCAGAATTTTCCAGCCATTCATAGCTCAACTTAAAGGTTGTTCCAGCCTTCTGAGCGCGTGAGGAAGCTGACTAGAACATTACAATAGTCAGAACCAAGCTCTAGTTCACAGAATATTTTCCAGCTGCAAGGAAAGTTTCTTCTTACTTTTATCTCAGTACTTAGACGTTGATAGACTTGCATGTTAAAAAATACAATGTAGACATCCTGACTTTGATTCTATACATATTCATAGATTTCATGTATTTTTGCCTAAGTAGAGAGAACTTCAGTTCAGAACTTCTTGAGGAAATTAGGATTCAGAATTAGGATTAGCAAAATTCATGCTTGTTGTATTTACAGTTCTGATGCTTTATACTTCTGAAACCATGATGGAAACTTACCATAACTGCTATGTTTTCATTTTCTATTTTGTTGAGAAATAGTTAAGTTGCAGATATTCTGGTTGGCACGGGAAGGGAGATGAAGCTCATCATCAGAACATACTTTGTGTTATATGTTTATGTTTTTGCTTCTAATATCGGATGTATAGCCACCCCAGTGGTAGATAGTGAATGCTTAAGACGTTAGTGTTAAGGGTCATGAGTTCTAGCCCCAGAAGCACCTTTTTATATTTATTTCCTGACATTTTTACCCCATTAATTGGACCAGAGCTTCTAGGTCATTCCCCTTTATTTTCTTGTCAAAACAGTGATCCTACACTAGAACTTCTAGATATCCTCATCCAACAGCATTATCACCTCCCTCTCTCCTTCAACAATCAGAACTTCTAACCTTCCAGTGATACTAGAACTTCTAGGTTTCCAGCTACATCAGAACTTCCAGACTACCTCAACAACTAGAATTTCTGACTCACCAGTAACGTTAGAATTCCTAGGCTTCCAGTTGCATCAGAGCTTCTAGGATTTCCCTTGTTCCCGGACCCAGAACTTTAGTGTACCCGGACCCAGAAATTCTGGCCTTCCCCTTTTCTACTAACATTTTCTTTCTTGCAGCGTATCAGAGTCAGAGTTTCTGCCCCTTACTTTTGTTCTCTCTTATTTCAGCAATGCGCTGATTCTGGTTTATTTTCCCTTTTATTATTTTTAATTATCACTTCTATTTTCATTAGTCAAAAAACTCCAAAATATGCTTTATATTCACATGCTTTATTTTATTTCTTTTAAAACAAAAAAGACTGAAAATATTTTCTTAAGCTAGTTCATTTCTTCTCTTAACAAAAACAAAACAAGTTTATTTTACATTTCTTGTAAATTATTTTAATATGGTTGTAATAGATAATTAGGACTTTAATTTCTTGCCATCCTCATTTGTAAACTCGTATACCCCATCCCCTTAATGATTTTAAATGCATGCAAATCAAACACACTATTCACACGTGCACCCCTAGGGTTACTTCCACTTGTTGCCTAAAAATGGTCATGTTATGCATGTGAGACGTCTTAGCAAAATAATCAAAATACAAGATCATGGTCCCTCAATGATGCTACGAATGTTGCCTTACAAATGATCTTAGTCCCTCAAGAGAAATTCTAAGATATCTCGCAACATTGCTATCATGACTATACGATGACCAACGCCTGTCCCTTTACATCCAAAGATAAGGCTTCTTACCAATCAATGGTAAGATTGCAATATCAAAGGAAGAGAGAAATGAACAAAAAAGACTTTTTTAGTAGGTAGAAACGTTCCTAGTTGCTTACTCACTTTCAAAACAAACATCCTTTCAAACACACACCAAACACTTTCAAAACATAAAATATTTTCAAAAAGTCCAACACTTTGTGTACGTTCTTATGAGACGAGAACCATTACAAAGTTTGCCTAAACGAAGGCGCTTTTTAAAAATACTTTCAAAAACCACTACAAAGCACACTTTCAAACAAAATCAAGTCATCTAGCGAGCAACTAAGAGCCCATAGATAACTATGGATGAAAAGCGTGCTAATACCTTCCCTTTTCATAATTTCCCCCTCGAACTCAAGAAATAAACTCAAAGGTCTTTCCTGTTCTTTTCAACCTTTCCTTTATTTGGATAAAAGAAAAGTCAGTGGCGACTCTTGCTAACCGCAACAATTACGATCAAACGCAAAACATCCAAAGTCAATTCTCCCACCGTATTACAAAATTCAAAACCAGTAAATTCAGCTCTCCCACCATATTACAATTCTCTTTGCAAACATAATAGGATTTGTAATCATGGAAATTGGAAAGAGGAACACTAATAAGTATGATTTCAAGAATCCTGAGTTACAAGAGTTACGAAAGCTATGGTCATTGGTATCTAATCGTGAAAATTTCAGAAAACAATATGGAGCTTTTGGGTATTCTCCAAGTTAACATACCAGATGGAATTCTTGAGACTCTTGTTCAATTATATGATCCCCTATACCTTTTTTTGTACCCCAAAATTTTCCCTCCCATTTTCTTCAAGACATTCTTCTAAGATTCTCAAATACTCAAGGATTCTCAAGAGTTGCTCAGACAAACTCACCACCTAAGCATTGGCCTGTAACTAGGGTTTTGGTTTTCTCAAGGTAAATTGGACTTATAATGCTTCAAATGACTTTCATGGATCACCATATGTCCTCAATAATGCTCATGTCAAGTTTCAAGCCTTGCATCACAAATTTGCTCAGTCAATTGCTCAGATGACTTAAAATCAACTATATTGAATAAAAAGTCAATTGTTGTCAACATACAGTCAAACTTCAATATTTTTTGTCAACATAAACATTTTGAGGTGATATTCATCATTTGATTAAGGGTTGACCATGATTCCTCAAGGAAAGCCCTAAAATCATCAGAGGTCAAAATTGCCCAAATTAGGGTTTTGGCTAAAGATGACTGATCATTGATTATTGACCTAGTGCATGACCTAATGGTTTGACACATGATATCAAGGATTCAAATACAATCTTTACCTAATTACACGGCTCAATAAATTTCCATAGATGCAAGTGATTGATAGTTGAAAATTTTAATCAATTGATGAAAAGTCAACAGTCACTTAAAAGTCAAACTTTAACGTTTTGGTCGACATTGAAATTCAAAAATCAAGAATCATCAAAACATTAAAAAATATCAAACTTGATCATCATGAAATCAAAAAGTCAACAAAAGTCAAATTTGGAAAAATTTCAAACACTTAGAAAAATTCTAAGTGTTTTTGTTCTTAACAAAAACCCTAACTTCACAAGCAAGTTTCCTCAAGATACAAGTTGATTCAAGGAAAACTTTCAACATGAAAGTTGTAGGGATTGATAAATTCTACAACTTTGTTAATGTGGTATGATCCTCAAAAACCTCTTAATTTAAGAGATATAAGCTCATGAAGTTATGATGTTTTTTATCCAACACCTAGAATTATTTTTTACAACTTTTGATCATATTTTTGTCCCAACTTCATGGCCATTTTTCACCAAGTTCCCATTTGATTTAGCTAAAACTCACAACATGAAAGTTGTAGACAATTTTTCAAGCTTTCCAAAATGTCAAAGAACACATTTTTATCATGCTTGATCTAGGATATTCGAAGACATGAAGTTGGATATCTAAGGTTGCATTATAGGTCATTTTTGTGACAAGTTCATAACCAAATCTCATAACCTTAACGTGAAATATCACTTCTCAAACCATGTTGCTTCTAAATCTCCACATAATCAAAGATTTATACGAAATTGTGGTGCATTAGATAAGGTTTTGAACACAATGTTAACTTCTTGAGACTCTAACTTGTTTGTTATGATCACACTCAACCTAAAAAAATCAGAGGAACATGTTTAAAGTGTCTAACCACTCTATGGGACAAGGTACAAGGCATTGGAACCATGATCTTCAAGTTTGCTTCATAACTAAGCAACCAAGCCATAACATATGATCTTGCAAATCTGACCAGCTCTGGCCCTCGAACCTCTTGCCTATAAATAAGAGATTCATTTTCATTCCAACACACGAATACACAACCTCAAAAACCTCTCAAAATCAGAAGCTACATATAAAACTCCATTTCTTGCAACTTCTGACCTTGAACCCCAAACACTCAATCCACTCGTGCGTTTTCACTCTAAATAATTAAAAGGTTTATATAACTCATATAAAACTCATCCAAAGACCTGTTTCATCACTATAGCACCATCTTCATCATCTTCCAAACTCAAAAATAGAGCTTTGCAACTTGACTTGGTTGGAATGATTCAGACACTTTCAACATAAAGTAAGGATTGGAATAGCATCAAGGAGGTCCAAGGAAGCTTAATCAATCATCAAATTGATTCTAGAAGCCCCCATATGGGTTCTGAGTTTGCACTTCAAGAGGTAAGTTTTCCAACTGTGATATCTTGATACAAGCATATTTAGTGCATGCATTCAAAAGATAAAACGTAGATATCATATCTATGAAGCTAACCATATCTTTAGTTTCTGTTTTAGTGGATTATGTTATGAGAATTTTGGAATTGAATTTTCTAGAGTTTTAGGGTTCAATTTGGTACCAAATAAAATTCATGCTCGTCTTTGACCTTTAGTTTTATAATTAACATGGTTGGATTCGTGTTGAAATTTAGAACAGGATTGGTGTTCCAAGTTTTCAAAAAGGTTGAGAAATAGAAGAGTTTGAAAAATAAAAAATGTTGGGTTTTGTTCTGGCGCGAGGAAGAAGATGAACTTCATAAATTTGAACGTGTGGACACGTTTTATAATATATTTATCGGTGGTTGTTTCATAATCGAATGAAACAGACACCCCAGTGGCAAGTGTGTATGTGTGTGTAGGGCGTTAGTGTTCCAGGACAGGGGTTCAATCCCTGCCTTTGGCATTTTACTTTTTCTAATATTTCTCTGCATATCCAATGTAAGTAAGGCAATCGCGCGCGTGGTACATTCTCACATCAACACCATTAGATCATCATGTAACCAAATCCCACGCTTCAAATATCCACTCCCATGATGCACCCTCAAAAACCATCCCCATTGGATCCAAACAGGAACTGGGCTCCTCTATTTGGGCCTTTCTTTTTTGCTATTTCTCAACCCCTTTATTACTTGTTACTGCAGGCCCATTTTATTTCTTTTTTATTTTAATTAATTTTCTTTTCCAAAATCCTTTTTTTATTTTAATTAGAAAAAATTATAAAAATGATTAAAAAATTAGATTTAGTTTTTTAATTAACTATTTTAATTTTTGACAAATAAAATTATTTTATTTTAATCACTTTGATTTTATTTTATTAAGACTAGGTTTTTATACTTCAATTATTTTCCTAAACAAAAAAAACAAATACAAAAATATTTTCTAAATACTTAGATTTCTTTAGGTTTTACTTAATTAATATATTTTTTGATAATAAAGAATTAATTTGTTTAATCGCACCTTATTTATTTTAATTTGTAATTAAATTAGAGTTAGGTCTAACTTTTTATTTCACATTTCAATTGTTTTCTAAACAAAGAAACAACAAATTATTTTCCTAAAATACCTAGAATTTTACGGTTTTTACATCTTCCCCCTTCTATCTATGCGTGTTTGGTTGTTTTTCGCATTAATACAATTATGTACCTGTTAATAGTTTGTAATAGATAACTAGGGTTTATTACTTTCCTCCCTCATTCATAAACTTGTACCCCCATCCCTGAAGCATTGTAATAGTGTAGGATATTTAATTTCTGCAATTTACTGCTTCCCTTATTACTGTTAGTAATTAGGGTTTGTATGGCAAGATTAAAATCAACATAAGAAAACCTAATCTCAAGACAAAAATAACTGAAAACAATACACTTCGCACACACGCACCTCTAGGATAACCTAACTTGTTGTCTTGGATAAAAATAGTCATGTGCCTCGAACGAAGAATGCTTTAGCAAAGACCCTCGGTTAAAAGATTGTAGTCCCTTGATGACCCTTAAATGTTGCCTTCGGTAAACGATATTAGTCCCTTATGACAATTGCTAAAGCGTCTTACAAGTTGCCTTCTATGACTGTACGATGACCCACGCCTGTACCTCACATCCAATGATAAGGCTTCCTACTAACAAATGGTAGGATATCACTATCTAAAAGAGGAGGAAAAGAACAAAGACTTTTTGAGTAGATAGATTGCTCGTAATCGCTTGCTCACAAACTAAAACAATTTCCACACTTCACACTTTAAAAACAACTATTTTCAAAATGCTTTATAAACACTCTTGAGGACTGATACAAGGGTTATTATAAAGAAAATTGTCTTACATTGGCATTTTCAAAAACACTTTCAAAAACAATACTTCCTTTCAACAAATATTTTCAAAAATAAACATTTTGTATACATTCTCCATGATACGAGAATCATTACAAAATTTCTGCACTTGGGCATTTTCAAAATATTTTCAAACATATACAAACACAAAGCATTTTCAAACAAAGTGAGCTAGCAATTAAGAGCCCGTAGAAAACTACGGATGAAAAGGGTGCTAACACCTTTCCTTTTCATAACCTACCCCCGAACTCAAGAAAATTCTCAAAGGTCTTTCATGTTCTTTTCACCCTTTCCTTTATTGGATAAAAGAAAAGTCGGTGGCGACTCTTGCTATCTGCAACATTTGCAATAAAACGCAAAACCAAAAGTCAGATCTCCCACTGTATTAGAGAACTAGAGACTCTGTTGGGGATAAACTAAACTAAAAGTGGGGTTATCTTAAGAGCTAGACTATCTTTATTGCTTTACTTGTTTGCCTTGTATGCTTTATATTTTTGGATATGCTTGGGTATATTTCTTGTATAGATCCTATACCTGGATCTGGGGGCATTTTAGTTAAGTGGAAATACATCGTGAAAAATGTATGGCGTAGAACGATATGGTTGAAATCATGGCTACGTTAGTGCGATACGTTAGTTGGTATTGGTGTCCCTTAAGTAAGTCAAGAAGAATGTTGGGCTTCCATGTGGTGTCATAAGCGCTAACTGACCGTAGAACCTTAGTTGACACAACTTAGCCATTAGAAAGTAGTGAGACAGCTGGCTTTGGTGCAGACTAAAGTTGGTTGATACTCGATACTACACTCATTAAGATTGGACTTTTGGGATATTTTGGCCGCAATTTAGATGCTTGTGCTGAAACAATGCCTGAGAGAAATATCAATGATATTGAGGCTCCTATAACCCGATTACTTATTTTAGGACAGGTTGAGCCAACTATAACTTCAAGAGGGTAATTACCTACAAACTCCATGTAATCTTAAACATAACACATTGTGTGTTTCGTTTATGTATGATTAATTGTTCGAACATAACATCATAACATCATGACATCATTATACATATCATTTTCACTAACCATTTCAAGGAACTAGGGATCTATCTTTGTTCTGTTTTAAAGGTTATGGCCTCCGCTCGCATAAACACTATCCGGATCAGTTTTGTAAGGACACCTTCTCAACTTAAGGAGTTAGTCTAAAGTGTTTCCGGAAGTTATATGTTCGTCAAAAGGCATGGTCGACTACTCATTTTGGTTACCTAGGGTTTTGAAGAAGACATGATAAATGTTCTATTCCAATTCTTTGACCCCATACATCACTGCTTCACCTTTCCTAATTATCAGTTGATACCCACAATAGAGGAGATTTCTCAATCACTGGGAGTGCCTCTTCTCAATCAAATACCTTTCACCGGTTTAGAGAAAGATCCACAACCTGAAGAAATTGCAGCAGCCTTGCATCTGAAGTGGTCCAACATTGTATCTAATTGGGAAACAAGGAGTGGAATTAAGGGTTTTATAGCTAAATTTCTGTTAGAGAAGGATCGATTGTTTTTGGATGCTATGAGTTTTCATGATTTCGAGGAAATATTGGCTTTTCTAATCTATGGTTTAATGTTATTCCCTAACCCATACCAACTCATAGATGTGAACGCCATCAAAATATTTCTTTCTCGTAACCCCGTGCCTACTTTGTTCAGAGATATTTTGCATTCTCTTCACACTCGTACTATGAGGAAGCGAGGACTCTTATGTGTTGCATACCTCTGTTATCAAGGTGGTTTGTTCCTCACCTTCCCCGATCAGTATTGAATAATGAAAAAGGTATGAGATGGTCGCAAAGAATGATGTCACTCTCTTATTCAAATATATATTGGTGTTCCCGATCTCTGGGAGATGTTACTATCATTAACCGATGCGGGGAATTCCTTAATGTTCCACTCCTTGGCATTAGGGGAGGTATTACTTACAACCCTTCTCTGGATCTATGACAATTTGGTTATGCTTAAAGAGATGGTCCTTATGACGCACTTATCCAGGGTATTGTGTTCGACTACAAAAACGATTTCCAAGGTTATCATCAAAGGTTTATACGTGGTTAGGGCATGGCAAACAAGGTTGATAGAAAAAATTTAGGACAAAATAATTCTATCCCTTTGGACCCTTATCTCAAATGGGTACGAGCTCGCGCTCAAAACCTTATGATTTCATATCCAGTTGTTCTACCAGTGGTCTTAGAGCCTGTTGTCGAAGGAGACGTTTCTCGCGTTATCCTCCATCTGGACATGCCTACTGACCTCGAAGAATTACAGAAGTCTTGGATTCAACTCAAGGAAGAACAGGACACCTTTGAAGCTTAGTTCTATGCAAGTGAGAAGAAAGTGTTGGAGCTCACAAAGCAACTTCACGAAAAGTAAAGCCTTAATACATACATCAACACGAAGAGGAAGCGTCCATGGGAGAATTGAGCCTCAGGGTTTGGAAGTTCATTTCTTGTCTCTTTGAAACCCTTTTACTTTTCATTGTAAGCCTAGAAGGCAGTTATAATTCTGAACTTATTAATGAAATCTTTGTTTCTGTTTTGGCTAGAAAATTTAAATCTCCTAAGGTCCTTGAAAACATTGCATCTACATATCATGCATCATTTCATAAGCAGGTTTTCCAATACAGGTTTCCTCATCTGTTTACATTTTATTTCATTATAAGATGGCCCTCGAACAAACTATCAAAGATCTCCAAACTCAACATGCACAATTTCAATAGACTCTTCTGAATTTGGCCAAGGGGCAACAAGAGATGATGGTGCTCCTCACCACAAAAAAGAATACTAAGAAGCGGGTTGTTATCCTCGACATGGGGAGAAGATTCAAAGGTCCTGCTCAACCAGTTCGAGTGAATGATGTTTCCTCTGAGGAATACGACAACCAAGACGAAGATGGCAGGAGTGTCAGGGGTGAATATAGAAATAACCATGTTTCTGAGGATGAAGACTACTTCGACGAATAACACCCTCCCGCACATGACAAATATAAGCAGTTGGAAGACCGACTCAAAGCTGTGGAAATGCAGAAAATGCCTGGATTGGATTTTGGAGAGCTAGGTCTGATCTCGGGGGTGGTTATCCATCACAAATTCAAGGTTCCTATCTTTTCTAAATATGATGGGATCTCTTGTCCCAAACTTCACCTGAGGTTGTATGCTCGAAAAATCTAACCGCATACTGCTGGCCAGAAATTATGGGTCCATTTCTTCCAAGAAAGTTTGTCCGGTACTCAACTTGAGTGGTTCTATTAGCTGGAGAGAACCAACATCACACATGGGAAGACTTGGTTGCTGCTTTCTACAAGAAGTATCAATATGATGGTGACTTGGCACCGACTCATGTGCAGTTGCAAAACCTGTCCATGGGCTCAAATGAAGGATTCAAGGAGTATGCATAAAAATGGAGAGATCTAGCTGGAAGGGTGCAACCTCCTTTAACTGATCGGGAATTGGTGGATATGTTCATGGGCACTCTGACGGGTATGTTCTTTAATTTGATGATTGGGAGTTCTTCATCAGGGTTTACTAGGCTGATTTTGACTAGTGAACAAGTTGAAAGTGGTATCGAGAGCGGGAAGATTCTAATGGCTGTAACTTCTAATGTTATGAAGAAGTCGTTCATTGGTAACAAAGAAACCAACGCTGTATATGGCCAGAAAGGTCGTAGTAAAAACTATCGCCACCAGTCCGTGAGGGCGGTATTGATCTCTAATCCAACACCTATTCAACAACAACAACAGGGTAACCAGCGTAGGCCGTACGCTCCGAGGAGGCAGTTTACCAGGATAAATATGACATTGGCTCAAGTATTGCAACATTTGTTAAAGGATGATCTTATAACACTCTGGGATCCTCCTCCTAATCCAACACATCTTCTCCAAAGTATAACCCCAATGCGAGGTGTGCCTTGAACAGTCCTGGGCATGACACCAACACTTGTTGGGCCCTGAAAAACAAAATCCAAAACATGGTTGACAATAAAGAAATTGAATTCGATCCTCTTGAGACTCTGAACGTGATTACTTCTCCTATGTCGAAGCATGACAAAGGCATAAGTGCTATTGAAGATGTTTTGGATGTTACCTCCATAAGTGATGTGATTACTCCTCTCTCAACAGTCAAGAAGAATTTGTTACAAGTCCGTTTATTTCCGGGTTTTATTAAAGAATGTTATTGTTGTGCAGTTCAACCCAATGGCTACGGGTTTTTGAAGGAAGGCATTCAATGCCTGATGGATGAACATGTAATTTTGATAGAAAAAGTTCTGTATGCTGAAAATTTGTGTCGATATTTATTTGTCATATCTGGTACTCCTTTCAAGATCACTTCCAAGGGTCTGGTATGGATTATTTCCAATCCAAAAGCTGCTCCTTTAATCATTACAAAATCTGGGCCCATCTCATATTCCTTAGAGAAGGCTATTCCATGGAATTATGGGTCGGACGTCTATTACCATGGTGTTAAACAAGAGTTGTCTGACGAAGATGATGAAGAGGCTGCTCCCAATATTGACAATATTGTGGGGACCAGTAAAATTATAAGAAGCGGAAGGATTTTCTCTCCAGAAATCTCTCCACATGTTCAAGTTATAGTTACTAAGACAACTGTCGAGTGCTCGAGGTAAAGAGCCAATGACAGGGTCTGCCCGGATGGAGGCACCAAAAGAAGCTATGGTCAAGGATACCTCCGGACAAGAAATGGAAGAGGTTTTGAAGATCATTCATAGAAGCGATTACAAAATTGTTGAATAGTTGGGTCAGACCCCATCTAAAATCTCCATGTTATCCTTACTATTGTGTTTCGAAGCTCATGCACAAGCTTTAATGAAATTTTTGAAGACTGCCCATGTACCACAAGAGATTTCTGCCAATCAATTTGGAAGTTATGTTGCTAGCTTAACGACTAATAATGGATTAGGTTTCTCTGACACTGACTTGACTACGGAGGGGAGGAATCATAATAGGGCCATGTATGTCTCCATTGAATGCAGAGGCACTACCCTAGCTCATGCGTTAGTTGATATTGGCTCTTCTCTGAATTTTCTGCCAAAGGGCGCTCTTAACATACTGGATTGTGAAGGGCTCATGCTGAAACCTAGTGACATCATAGTTTGAGCCTTTGATGGATTAAAAAGAATGGTACATGGAGAAGTGGACCTCCTGATAAAAGTAGGTTCACAAATATTTGAATACACCTTCTATGTAATAAACATCCAGCCAGCTTATTCTTGTTTGTTAGGACGCCCCTGGATCCATGGGGCAGGCGTTGTTACCTTCACCTTGCACCAGAAATTGAAGTATCTTGTGAAAGGGAAGATTGTTATTGTCTATGGAGAGGAGGAGTACATGGTCATCCACCTGAATTCATTCTGATACGTGGTGATGGATGGAGAATTTATCGATACTCCCTACCATGCTTTTGAAGTGATTTCCCTTGCTGCTGTTGAAGATGTTTTTTCCATTCCAAAGACTACCAGGGTTCCGCACAAGATGGCTTCCTTGAAAGATGCCAAAGCAACTATAGAAGAAGTTGGTTGTACTATTTGGGGATAGCTTCCTGATATCCCCTACAAATCTGACAAGTTTGGTTTAGGCTTTACTGTAGAAGGTTAAAGGGTTGTACGTCGCACTCGTGCTGGAAGACATTCGTTCCATATCAGCAATAATGGAGTAAACACTATAGAGGATGCTGGCAATGATAATGATTTTGATAGCTGGATATTCCCTACCATTGGTGATGGACTTGACAATTGGAAAACAAAAAACATTTTCCCTATCTCCTTCATACAGGAGTAATAGATATTTCTATTTTTATCGCTTTAAGAAATTTGGTTATGTAATTTCTTTTAAAACAATGACTTTAAACCTTGTGTCTTGCCCGGGGCATAATGGTTCATTTGTTAAGGGTTGTCATTTTATATGTCATATTTTCATTTAATGAAAACATTGGATGTTTTGCATTCAAAGTTTGTGCTCTCTGTCTTTCTTTTACTTTATTGCACTTTCAAATAGCTATGTGTTCTTACACACACCCACACACTACATTGCAGATTCCCATCCACTCTGGATCTCGTTGATAATGATTCTGCTATTGTCGCTTATGACTTTGAAAATCCAATCTATCAAGCCGAAGACGAAGATAAGGAAGATTGTGAAATACCTGGAGAACTCGCCAGACTCTTAATACAAGAAGAAAAGGCTATCCAACCGCACTAAGAGCCAGTCAAAGTGGTAAACTTGGGTTCTAAGGAAGATAAGAAAGAGGTCAAGATTAGCGTCAACTTAGAGGGCAGTGTCAAGAACAGGTTGGTTCAGATGTTGCACGACTATGTTGAGATATTTCCTTGGTCATACGAAGACATGCCAGGGCTCGATATTGATATCGTGGTTCATCGTTTGCCAATGAAAGAGGGTTGTTCTCTGATTAAACAAAAGGTTTGTTGCATGCGTCCTGAGATGTCATAGAAGATCAAGACCGAGGTTACGAAACAATTCAATGTAGGGTTATTAGAAATGATGTCATACACTCAATGGGTTGCTAATGTTGTTCCAGTACCAAAGAAAGATGGCAAGGTACGTATGTGTGTAGATTATAAGGATCTGAATAGGGCAATCCCCAAAGATGACTTCTCACTGTCACATATTGATGTTTTGGTCGACAACACTACTTAGAATAAGGTATTCTCTTTTATGGATGGTTTCTCGGGTTATAATCAGATCAAGATGGCGCCTGAAGACATGGAGAAAACTACCTTCATCACATAGTGGGGCACTTTCTGTTAGAAGGTCATGCCTTTTGGGTTGAAGAGCACCGAGGTAACTTATCAACGTGCTATGGTAGCTTTATTCCATGACATGATTCATCATGAGATAGAAGTATACTCGACGACATGATATCCAGATCACATACTGAAGAAGAACATCTTGATCATCTGTATATGTTATTTGAAAGGCTGGAGAAGTACAAACTAAGGCTAAATCTGAACAAATACACTTTTGGGGTGAGGTCTGGAAAACTCCTAGGTTTCATCGTCAATGTTAAAGGTATTTAAGTTGATCCCGCAAAAGTTTAAGTTATTCAAGAAATACCGACTCCCCACACCGAGAAGGAAGTCAGAGGTTTCTTAGGATGACTAAATTACATTGTCAGATTCATTTCTCATTTGACTGCTACCTGTGAGCCAATCTTTAAGTTGCTGAAGAAAGATCAAGTAGTAAAATGTAACGATGACTATCAAATAGCTTTTGATAAAATCAAGGAGTACTTACGAGAACCTCCAATACGGATGCCACCAGTTGAAGGAAGACCTTTAATCATGTACCTAACAGTACTAGAGAATTCAATGGATGTGTGTTAGGGAAACATGATGAGTCTGGTCGAAAAGAGCATGGAATATACTACCTTAACAAAAATTTTACCGACTGTGAAATGAGATATTCACTGCTCAAGAAAACTTGTTGCGCTTTGACATGGGCTGCTTGCCAACTAAGACAGTATATGTTGACCCATACCATTTTATTGATTTCTAAAATGTATCTTATCAAGTACATGTTCGAGAAGCCAACTCTCTCTGGAAGAATAGCCCGATGGAAAATGGTCTTGACAGAATACGACATTCAGTACACCACTCAAAAAGCAATCAAAGGAAGTGTATTGGCAGATCATTTGGCACATCAACCTATAGACGACTACCAATCTATGAACTTCGAATTTCTGGATGAGAATATCATGCTAATTACAGATCGTGAAGAACCTGGACTGTATGAAGGACCTGAGATAGGATCCCGATGGACTATGGTTTTTGACAGAGCTTCCAACGCACTTGGAAATGGAATTTGTGTTGTAGTTATCTCTCCTCAAGGTTTCCATACACCCTTCACTTCCAGACTTTGCTTTGACTTCACCAATAATATGGCAGAATACGAAGCGTGCATCATGGGTATTAAAGTTGCTATTAACTTGAGAATCAAATTCATGAGTGTATATGGAGATTCAGCCTTGGTAATCAATCAGGTCAAAGGAGAATGGGATACAAAGCATCCAAATCTTATCCCTTACCAAGAACATGTGCTTACTTTGATTCTGTACTTCGAAGAGATTACTTTTAAGCATATCCCAAGAGAAGATAATCGGTTGACAGACGCATTAGCTACCATGTCATCCATGCTTAAGGTCAGTGGGATAATAAGGCTCCCATAATTATTGTTGAAATATTCTATGAACTGGCACATTGCTACGAAATTGATACCGATGGAGTAGAAGAAAAACATTGGTTCCATGAAGTAAAAAGATACCTTAAATCTCAAGAATACCCTAAAGGGGCATCGATCAATGACAAGAAATTCCTACGTAGGTTATCGGCTAAGTTTTTCTTGAGCAATGGATTTTTGTACAAGCGCAATCATGATTCGACTCTATTTCACTGTATGGACAAGAAGGAAGCAGAGAAAATTATGGAGGATATGCATGAAGGCATCTTTGGTACTCACTCCAGTGGGTATACTATGGCTAAAAAGATTCTGAGAGCAGGTTACTATTGGTCGACTATGGAAACCGATTGTCACCACCACTTGAGAACTTTTCATAAGTGTCAGGTCTATGATGATAAGGTTCATATGCCTCTGGTACCTTTGAATGTCATTACTGATCCTTGGCCATTTGCAATGTGGGGCACTGATATGATCGGAGAAATCAAGCCTACTGCTTCTAATGGACATCGTTTCATTCTCGTTGCCATTGACTATTTCACAAAATGGGTTGAAGCAGCCTCGTTCGCCTCTGTTACTAAGAATGCGGTAGCTCGATTCATTAAGAATAACCTCATTTATAGGTATGGAATCCCCGAGAGAATCATCATGGGTGTAATACAGTGGGAGAACTGACTTGGTTGTTTTGTGTTTGATCGCAATTGTTGCGGATAGTAGGAGTCATCACTGACTTTTCTTTTATCCAATAAGGAAAGGGTGAAAAGAACAGGAAAGACCTTTGAGATTATTTTCTTGAGTTCAGGAGGTAGGTTATGAAAAAGGAAGGTGTTAGCACCCTTTTCATCTATAGTTATCTACGGGATCTTAGTTGCTTGCTAGATCAAAAAAGGCTTTGTTTGAAAATGTGTTTTGTGATGGGTGTAAGTTTGAAAATATTTTGAAAACGCCTTTGTTGCGGAAAACTTTGTAATGATTCTCGTCTCTATAAGAATGCATACAAAGTGTTGGTTTTGAAAATAGTTCAAAGAGATGTTTGTTTTTGAAGATGTTTTTGAAAGTGTAAGTGTGGAAATGGTTTTTGTTTAGTGAGCAAGCAACTACGAACGTCCTACCTACTCAAAAGGTCTATCTTCTTCTCCTCCTCCTTTAGATGTTGCTACTTACCATTGATTGGTAATAAGCCCCATTGTTGGATGTGAAGGGACGGGTGTGGGTCATCATATAGTCATAGAAGGCAACTTATGAGACGTTTTAGCAATTTTCGTAAGGGACTAGATCATTTACCGAAGGCAACATCGAGGGACATCGAGGGACTACGATCTTTTTATCGAGGGTCTTTGCTAAAACACCCATATTCGAGGGACATGACTCATTTTCGAGGTAACAAGTGAGATTACCCTAGAGGTGCATGTGTGTGAATATTGTGTTTGATTTCATGCATTTTTGTCTTGAAATTAAGGTTTTATAACGGTTGATTTTATCTTGCCATACATACTCTAATTACATACAATTTATATTAAAGCGATAAATTGCAGAAGTGTAAAGTCCTAAGCTATTACATCACTTTAGGGGATGGGGGATACAAATGTACAAATGGGGGGTGGAAATCAATAAAAATCATAATTATTACAACCATATTGAATAGCAATGAAAGAAAATATATAGAAAAATATATAAATAAAAATAGTGCAAAAGAGAGAAAGAAAATAAATCCTAGATCGAAGCATGTGTCCTTCGATTCACGCCCCTTTTGTTTTATTTCGTTTGGGCCTGCAACCAGTGTATATCGGAGCCTTCATTCTTCGATTCATAAACCTTTTTTTGTTTCCTTTATTTGGGGTTGGATAGAAGTATGGAGCGAAGCCTAAGGCTTCGATTCACACAACCTTTTTTCTTTTGTTTGGGACTGTGAAACAGTGGTATGGGTCGAAGCCATGCTAATATTGTCTTATGGTCTTAAAGGTTAGTTCTTAACATGTATTTTGATAAGAAAAGAAAACAAACAAAAGGGTAGAAACGAAAAATAAACAAAAGGCTATTTACATGTTATGCCTGAAACGAAAGGTTTAAAGTCAAGAAGACTGACCTTGAAGCTGGAATGTCTTTTCGACTTTGAGTGTCTACCCAGTATATCCTTGAATTCTGAGGAAGGAAGGAACCTGAGTCGAAGGATAGGGAAGCTGGGATTCGAAAGAGAGAACAAACAAGGGTGTTGTATTTCTTTGTTTATGGATTCGAAAGAAAATAAGTGTTGTGTTTCTTCGTTCTGGGTTTAAGAGTGTTTGAGTATTCTCTCCTCTCTTTTCCTTTCCAACAAATTTCTCTTCAGCCACTGAAAAGTCACCCATAGATGTGTTGTGAAACATCTTATTTATAGAAGAGTTTGGCTGAGGTTTGGGGGGGGGGGACAAATGAAATTTGAACAAATTGGGTATGATTTCTTCATAGCCTTCGAGGTGCGGCTCTTGTATGCCAATTTGGTGCAAATATGGGAGCATCATAGCAGGACTATTTTGCAGCAATTTTGGAGTATTGTGGCAGCTTGGTGCGGGACTGTTCCATAGTAGTGCAGTAGACTTGGACTTGGTAGCACATAGGACTTTGTCCAATAGCCTTCGACTAGACTCATCAAGAGATAAAACATCAATTATGTGTTCTTCGAATGGACCCATTGTATGTCCTTCGAATGGACCAATTAAATGTTCTTCTAATGGACCATATTGTATGTCCTTCGAATGAACCATATTGTAGGTTCTTCGAATCCACCAATTGTGTGTTCTTTGAATGGACCAAATATGTGTTCTTCAAATCCAATAAATTCATGTTCTTCGAATGGGCCACCAAATATGTGTCTTTCGAATCCACCCATTGTGTTCCATAGTGTAGAAAATATGTGTGTTGAAGGATTTAAAGGTGGAATCGAAGTAAGCATGAGGGTAGTCATTGCCTTGTGCATACTGGCATGAGGGAAGTCATTGCCTTGTGCATGCTGGCGTGAGGGAAGCCACTGCTTTGTGAATTGAAGCAATGAGGGAATACATTGCCTTATGCATGCTAGCATGAGGGAAGCCCTTGCCTTGTGCATGCTAGCATGAGGGGAGCCCTTGCATTGTGCATGCTAGCATGATGGAAACCTTTGCCTTGTGAATCGAAGCATGAGGGAAGCCATTTCTTTGTGAATTGAAGCAATGAGGGAAGCCATTGCCTTATGCATGCTAGCATGATAGAAACCCTTGCCTTGTGGATTGAAACAAGCATGAAGCAGCCAATGCTAAGTCGAAGCTTTGTGAAATCGAAGCAAACTTGTAGGAAGCCAAAATCCAGTCGAAGCTTGGGAAATCGAAGCAAGCTTGAAGGAGGCCAAAGTCCATTCGAAGCTTGGGAAATCAAAGTAAGCTTGTTTTTTCTCCAATTTTGATGCTTGAAAGCCCAATGTGATCCATGGAAGCTATATGGGGCATTAAAAATCCAATTGTACTTGTGCAAATTTGAACTTTTGAAAATCCTTGTTAGAAAAGTCTTGAAAAACGGAGAGGGAAAATTTTGGGGTACAACATTTTCCCCTATTCAATCTTCTTAAACCTGGAGAGTTAGATTGGCGAGTCCGCCATTCGTGACTCGAAGGTGGAAGATGATTGAACACTAGAGTCCCCATAAATTTTCACTCGACCTTGTGTTAGTTCATTGTGTAGGTAATGGGCTTAAAGGTGCCATTTGGAGAGATGATAGAGAGCTATCAGAGATGGGCTTACAGATGCCATCCACAGTGACAGAAGAGGTCTTTGTTTCTCCATTTTTTTAACTGGAAGAAGTAAATCCAACCAGAAGTGGTCTTTGATTCGCCTGTCTTTAACTTGAGGAAGTAAATCCAACCAGAAGAGGACTTGATTGACCTTTCCTACGAGGAAGAGGGTTAGTTGCATGCAGAAGTATGCATGGTGTGATGGTGTTCTCAAAATAAATGAGATTATGTTTTATGTGTATATTATATGATGTATGAACGTGAAATGTTATTGAAGTGTATCTTTGTCTGGGAAAATAAATCCTTGACAAATGCTGGGGAATTTTGGGGAAGGTGAATCCTGGACTGTTGCTAGATATGAAGAGTATATGTATCTTCAACTTTGTTGAGAGTGTTTCTGTTGGGAATTCCTGTTTTGTTGTTTGAGGAGAAACTCCGCTGAGGAATATTGGCTTATTTGAGAGGACTCTGTAGAGAGTGTTGATCTCTCCTTGTGGAAAAGAGTTCAAGAGTTTTAGGTATCAGTTGCTCTACTAGGGAGTTATCTCTTAAAAGTTAGTTGTTAACTGGTCGGATTCCAGGCTTCACAACAACTTGCTAGGGATAAAGAAGTTAACTGTTATCTAGTCGAGTTGCAGGCTTTGCAGTAACTTACTAGAACAGTGGCAAACTTTACTAGGGAAGAGGAGTTTTATTTAGTGATTTGTAAAAATCAAACTGTAATCTGGTCAGGTCCAGGTTTCAGCAATTAAAGAAGTTAAAAAATTATCTGGTCGGGTCCAGGATTTAGTAACTTAAAATTGAGATTGACTGTTATCCGGTCGGGTCCAGGTTTCAGAAACTCAAATTGTTATCTGGTCGGGTCCAGGTTTCAGCAATTGAAGAAGTTAAACTATTATCTGGTCGGGTCCAGGATTTAGTAACTTAAAATTGAGATTAACTGTTATCCAGTCAGGTCCAGGCTTTAGTAACTTAAAATTGAGATTAACTATTATTCGATCGGGTCCAGGTTTCAGAAACTCAAATTGTTATCTGGCGGGTCCAGGTTTCAGCAATTAGAGAAGTTAAACTATTATCTGGTCAGATTCAGGCTTTAGTAACTTAAAATTGAGATTAACTGTTATCCGGTCGGGTTCAGGTTTCAGAAACTCAAATTGTTATCTGGTCGGGTCCAGGTTTCAGCAATTGAATAAGTTAGACTATTATCTGGTCGGATCCAGGCTTTAGCAACTAACTTTGAGATTTACTGTTATCTGGTCGGGGCCAGGTTTCAAAAATTGGAGTTGCTATATGGTCGGGTCCAAGCTTCAGAATGTTTAACTGGTATCTGGCCAGATCCAGTCTTGAACTGTTGACTGGTCGGGTCTAGACTTAAGTAATTTTGAGAAGTTAAACTAATATCTGGTCGGGTCCAGGCTTTAATAACTTGGAATTGATATTTAATGTTATCTGGTCGGGTCCAGTCTTCTCAGTAGGATGAAGTTGAATAAGTTTCTGGTTGGGTCTAGGCTTTGTAGTAACTTTCTTCAAAGGATGAAGTTGAATGTTATCTGGTCGGGTTCTAGGCTTTACAACAACTTTTGGAGATAGCAAGGACTCTATTGACAACTCCATTGGGGATTAGGGATTGTGGTCCCTTGATTTGTGATAGTCTGCGAGGCAAAACCCAAGCTGGGGAATCTGTAGTTTGTTGGGGAAATAAACCCTGTTGAAGAGAAAATTTGACAAACTGTTGGGGAAGAGATTTTTTTTAAGAAGAATTCCATATGGCTTCCTTTTAAGACCAACTCAGTTGGGGAGAGGATTTTCCGGAGATTGAAACTCTGGATGAGGATTTTATGAATCCAAATTTGTGGGGATGATGTTATTGAGATAACTCTGTGGGGATATCTCAAATTCATTTAGGGAGATGGTCGTCACTGTTTTGAAGCATACATTTGTTAAAATTTTAGTCATGTTCATATGCATATGTTCATTCAATTTTAGTCATTAGACATTTTTGCACTCAAACAGAAAAGATAGAAAGTTTACACTTCAAAGTATATTTGTATTGATGTTTTTCCATGAATAGGCCTTTTTGTACAAAGAGACAGAGATCCTAGTAAGAGGAAATTGCCAAAAGAAATGAAAAGTGTACAGAGTGAAAATAAAAATAATAGCCATGTGGAAGTGATCTCATTGTCCCAACTCTGCTATTGCATCCATGTCTTCGAGAAAACCCTTGTCGTTGAGCGAAGTTGATTGGATTGATTTTGGACCATTTGAACTTCAGATTTTGATAATAAAGCTGGCTGTAGAGATCCCACAGGACATAGTCATGCGCTTTAATCCTTAACTTTTGCTTGGACCACCCTTTTGGGTTTTCATCCCACCAGGGTACCCCTTTTTTCCCAAGTCGCCATTTCAACTTTTTGACTCGCCGGGTGTACAATCTTTTGCATATATCCCTAACTTTTGCCTGAACCTCTTTAGTTCACTAGGATGCCCATATTTTTGTCTAGGTATGTCCACCTAGCGGGTCATTTTATGCGTAGTATTTTTTAACTATGTCTGCGTTTACGGGATGTGGGAAGTCTTCACCATCCATAGTAGTCAACATCATGGCACCACCAGAGAAAACTTTCTTTACAACAAATGGTCTTTCTTAAGTGGGAGCCCATTTTCCTATGGGGTCGCCTTGTGGAAGAATGATGCACTTTATTACCAAGTCGCCAGCTTGATACACTCGAGGCTTGATCTTTTTATTGAATTCCTTGATCATACGCTTTTGATACATCTGACCATGGAAAACAGCAGCCAACCACTTCTCGTCAATCATGTTCAACTGATCCAACCTAGTATGAACCCATTCATCTTCGCCTAGACCTACTTATTTCATTATCCTTAGAGAGGGAATTTGAACTTCCACGGGCAAGACGGCTTCCATACCATAGACCAAGGAGAAAGGAATTGCCCCAGTTGACGTATGAGCCGAAGTACGATAGCTATAGAGAGAAAATGGTAACATCTCATGCTAGTCTTTGTAGGTTACCACCATCTTTTGCACAATCTTCTTGATATTTTTATTGGCAGCTTCCACTGCACCATTCATCTTGGTTCTGTACGGAGAAGAATTGCGATGCATGATTTTGAACTGAGTGCAGAGTTCCGTGATCATAGCATTGTTGAGGTTGGTTCCATTGTCAGTGATGATCCTTTTGGGGATACCGTAATGGTGTATAAGGTTATGCTTGATAAACCTAGCTACAACGTTCTTGGTGATTGAGGCGTATGAAGCAGCTTTGACCCACTTGGAAAAGTAATCAATGGCCACGAAGATGAAACGATGTCCATTGGAGGAAGTAGGTTTGATCTATCCAATCATGTCATTGCCCCACATTACAAACGGCCACGGAGAAGTCATGCCATTTAGAGGAATAGGTGGTACATGGACCTTATCAGCATAGATTTGACACTTGTGGCAAGTCCTTGAGTGATGATGACAATCAGTTTCCATTATGGACCAATAGTAACCAGCCCTTAGGATTTTCTTGGCCATAATGTGTCCACTCGAGTGGTTCCTAAAGAGGCTATCATGCATGTATTCCATAATTTTCTCAACCTCTTTCTTATCCACACATCTGAGTAGAGAAGAATCATGGTTGCGCTTGTATAGGATTCTGTTGCTTAGAAAGAATTTGGCTGAAAATATTTGCAAGAATTTCTTATCATTGACGGAAGCTCCTTCAGGATATTCTTGTGCCTCAAGATATTTCCTCACCTCGTGGTACCATGGCTTCTCTTTGTCAGTGTCAAGATCATAGCACTGTACAAGTTTGTCAAATATTCTGATTTTTATCATAGGAGCTTCATCATCCCATTTGACTTTGAACATGGAAGACATTGTTTCTAAGGCGTCGGCCAATTGATTTTCTTCTCTAGGAAAATGTTCGAAGGTGATCTCCTCGAAGTATGGTATTAGGTTTAACACAAGCTCCTTGTAAGGAATAAGGTTAGGATGCTTAGTGTCCCATTCCCTTTTGACTTGACTGATCACTAGAGCAGAATCTACGAATACATCCAAATGCTTGATCTTTAAATCAATAGCAGCCTTTAAACCTAAGATGCATGCCTCGTACTCAACCATGTTATTCGTATAATCAAAGAAAAGTATAACAGTGAAAGGAGTGTGGTAACCTTCAGGAGAAATTATCACAACACCAATTCCATTACCCATATCGTTGGAAGCTCCGTCAAAAACCATAATCCATCGGGATCCATGTTCAGGTCCCTCATACGGTCCAGGTTTTGCACAGTCGATCACTAACATGATATTCTCATCCGGGAAGCCAACGTTCGTAGATTAATAGTCATCAACAGCCTAATGAGCCAAATGATCTGCCAATATACTTCCTTTGATGGCCTTTTGTGTTGTATATTGAATATCGTATTCAGTCAGAATCATTTGCCATCTAGTTATCCGTCCGGAGAGAGCGGGCTTCTCGAAGATGTACTTGATATGGTCCATATATTGTCTTAGTCGGCGAGCATCCCATGCCAGAGCATATCAAGTTTTCTCGAGCAGTGAATATCTGGTTTCACAGTCGGTAAACTTTTTCCTCAAGTAGTATATTGCATGCTCTTTTCGACCAGACTCGTCATGTTGGCCCAACACACACCCCATAGAATTGTCTAGCATAGTAAAATACATGATCAATGGTCTCCCTTCCACTTGAGGCATAAGGATTTGAGGTTCTTGCAAATATTCCTTGATTTTATTGAAGTCAGCTTGATAATCATCGTTCCATCTGACTACTTGATCTTTCTTCAAGAGTTTGAAGATTGGCTCACAAGTAGCAGTTAAGTGAGAGATGAAGCGAGCAATGTAATTAAGACGACCCAAGAATCCTCTAACCTATTTTTAGAGCTGGGAACAGGTATTGCTTGAATGTCTCTTACCTTTGCAGGATCAAATTCGATGCCTTTACTACTGATGACAAAACCTAGAAGCTTTCCAGACCGTACTTCGAATGTGCACTTATTAGGGTTCAACCTTAACTTATACTTCTTCAACCTCTCAAATAGCTTGTGTAGGTGATCGAGATGCTCTTCTTCGGTTTGCAATCTTGAAATCATATCATCCACATCGACTTCTATTTCATGATGAATCATGTCATGGAATAAAGCTACCATAGCTCTTTGATATGTTTCCCCGGCATTCTTCAACCCGAATGGCATGACTTTGTATCAAAAGGTTCCCCATTGTGTAACAAAAGTAGTCTTTTCCATGTCCTCGGGAGCCATCTTGATTTGGTTGTAGCCAGAAAATCCATCCATGAAGGAGAAGACTTTATGTTGAGCTGTGTTGTCAACCAAGACGTCAATATGTGGTGGAGGAAAATCATCTTTGGGGCTTGCCCTATTGAGATCTCTATAATTTACACACACGCGAACCTTTCCATATTTCTTTGGCACGGGGACCATGTTAGCAACCCATTGAGGATAAGATGTAACATCCATAAAAATTGCATCAAATTGTTTCATCACTTCAGCTTTTATCTTTTCAGGCATGTCATGCCGCATACAACGAACCTTTTGCTTAACAGGGGGACAATCTTCCTTCGTTGGCAGACGATGAACCACAATGTCGGTATTTAATCCTAGCATATCTTCATACTACCAAGCAAACACTTCAACATAGTCATGTAACATTTGGAACAATCTACTCTTGATACCATCTTCTAGGTTGGCGCCGATCTTGACTTCTTTCTTATCTACCTCGGTACCTAAATTGATAATCTCGACTGGCTCTTCATGAGGTTGAATAGCTTTTTCCGCTTGCATTAGAAGTCTGGCAAGTTCCCCTGGTATTTCGCAATCTTCCTCACCTTCGTCTTCGTCTTGGTAAATTAGATGTTCGAAGTCATAACCGGTAATAGTAGAGTCGTTAGTGTGATACAGTGGCCAGAATCGAGACGTGGTTTCCCTATTTTGTTAAGGAATTTGCTGTTTTGCGTTTTGCGTTTGTGTTTGCAAAATGTCGCGGTAAGCAATAGTCGCCACTGTATTTTATTTTATCCAACAAGGAAAGAAAAAAGCACAGAAAAATTCCTTTTTCGAGATATTTCTGAGTACGGGGGGTAGATTTATAGAAAGGGAAGGTATTAGCACCCTTTCTATTCGGAGTTATCTACGGGCTCTTAGGTACTTGCTCATCATTTTCAAAATTGTTTTCTTTGTGTTTGTGTGCTTTGAAAAGTTTTTGTTTTAACTTCGATTTAACTCTTGCTTCTGTCTTCAAGAGTGTAATGAAGTGTTTTCAAAACTTTGTTTGTAAAGGAGTGTAAGTGCGAAAAGTTTGTTTTGTTTGAGCAAGTACTTAAGAACTAATCTACCTACTCGAAAAAAGAATCATTATATGCTTGTTTCCTTTAGACAATGCTATCGCACTATTAGTGAGTAGGTAGCACTGTCGTTGGAGTTTTGAGGGTCAATTTGAAAGGGACGTACGATCACTAAAGCAATGTTAGGACGTCTTAGTAATAACCCTTATGTCTTAGATCAATTATTCGAGGCAACAATTCCGAGGCAACCATTCCGAGGCAACTTTTCTGAATCGGGACTTTGATCTTTGTTTAGACAAAAGGACGACCACTAAAGCATCCTATACTCAATGACCGTTTACCGAAGGCAACCAAGTGGGAGTGTACCCTAGGAGTGCGCATGTGCGAGTGATTCAATTTCAGATTATTTATCTTTGCACATTTAGGGTGACCTAATTGTTTTAAAATTAGTCATACATTCTTGTCATGCATCCTATTATCATACATCTAACAGTTAATAATTTACGGAATTTAAAATGAGGAAATTAAACTACGTTATTACAAGGCTTCGGGTATTTACATAGCCAAAAAACAAACCCTTTGGAAAATAAAGCGATAAAATAAAATAAAAGTCCTAATTAAAACTATTACAAACTGTAGGCATTTACATCAATATGGGTAAAAATGATAATAAAGCGCGCGATGAAAACTAGATCGGTGAGAAATTAGGGTTTTGACCCTTCTAACCTAATTAAAAGAAAAATTGTTTTTGTTGTTTTTAATAAAAGAAATAAGTTTTCTAAATTAAATATGCAAATAATTAGTTAATTAATAAAAATAATTACATGACCTATTTTTGTGTTTTTTTTTATTATTTTAGGAAAAAGAAAATAATTAAACTTGGAATAAAAACCTAATTATTCTAATTAATTTTAATTATGTACAAAAGGAAATTAAAGTTATCTAAATTAATCAAACCTAATTAAATTAATTAATTTTTCTACTAAAAATAAATGTCCTAAATTTAATTGGATAGAAAAATATTTTTGTTATTTTTTTTTTATAAAAGAAAATAATTTAATTGGTAATTAAATAAATTAAATAAGTTAAATAAAATAAATATAAAAGAATAGAGAAAAAGAATTGCGCCTAGGAATTGTGGGGGTGCAAATAGTCAGATTTCTGGGCCCAAAAGAGAAGGTCCATGTTGACCCCCCAGTTCTGATGCTATGTGTTGACTTTGGCTCATGATGCACCTTCAGATGATGGCCATCAGATTTGGCCATCTGACACTTGGCTGGCTAGATTGGAAGGATGTATGGTGGACCCTGGATTTGTACATGCATGAGATCACCTGAAAGGAATTGAGAAAAAACACAAATGTTGGAGGCAGGGGTCGAACCTCTGACCTCAAGCACTCCCACGCCTTAACACCAGCCTGGCTGCCACTGGGCCAATTGCTTTTGTTGTCATAATAATGCAAAATAATAAAAAAATATTAAAAATTCCCTGTATGTTAAATCCACGCGCGAAAACATGAACGAGCCAATGGAGGGGCGCCACGCAGTCGTCTCCTTCCTTGGATCCGTTGGTAAATGTTTCAAACTTTTACCTACGGACGTTCGTCCATAGCTATTGACAGTGATCGTTCCCAAATCTTCCATGGGCCATATAAATGACATCTAATGCCATGGTTGGACTCGTCTCATCCTTCTGAACATGATACGAATTTGATACGAATTTGATACAAATTTGAATACTTGCTAGTTGTATAATAAAACCTGAAACAAGCATAAAATCTTTTGTTTTCAATATTTTGGATTTTATATGATTTGTTTTGATTTAAATTGAATTAATTCAAATAAAAATCAAAATAAATAATAAAAACATGATAAGGACAAGTGGAAAGGGCTAGAACTCGTGGACTATGTTTCCAACTCAAAACAAGTGAAAAAGATTGGGCCCATTTGGCAAAATTTGAAGTTTTGGGCATAGTTGACTTTTGGCAATTTTACTAAAAAGGTCAACTTCACCAATGCATAACTTCCTCAATTTTGACCCTTTGGAGGTTTTCTTGGACTTTTTAGAAAGCTTGAGATGTCCTATAATCAACCCTTTTGGTCTCATCTCAATTTGATATTCCATGCTCATGTAGGAAGCTTTGAAAAAAAAGATGTTTTTGTTGACTTTTCAAAATGACCTATAATGTCCAAATTCATAACTTCCTGTGAGTGCATATTTTGAACTTGGGAGCTGAAGATGGATTGTAGGGAATTGAATCCTCTTCAAAATGAACTTTATATGGGTCATTTCTCATAAAGTATGAGAAAGTTATGCTTGTTAAAAGTTGAGTTGACTTTTCCTACAAAACCCTAATTTAGCAACTTTTGAGTCTTGATGAATTATGAGCAATCCTTGATGAATCATGATAAACCCTTGATCAAATGATGAATTATACCTCAAAATGAGGATGTTTACCAAAAATCTTGAAGTTTGACTGTATGTGGGCCATAGTTGACTTTTGCTCTAGCACAATCGATTTTCAGACCTTTGAGCAATTGACTGAGCAAACTTTATCCGTAGGGCTTGAAACTTGATATGGATGATCTTGAGAACATATTAGGACAATTTTGAGCATTTGGAATCCCTTGGACTCAAGTATCTTGATGCAACATGAAACCCTAATTTGGGGTAGACTGCCTTGGGAGAGAGCTTGTCTGGCCAACCCTTGGACTACCTTGAGCAACTTGAGTATCATTCTTGAAATGTTTTGAGAAATATGGGAGGGAAAATTTTGGGGTACAACATCTGCCCCTGTTCAATCTTCTTAAACCTGAGGATGTAGATTGGCTTTCGTGCCTTTCGTGATCCGAAGGTGGAAGGTGATTGAACACTAGAGTGCCCAAAAATTTGGACTCGCATGAAGTGGTGTTTGTCTTGCGATATCGGGAATGGCCTTACAGATGCCATTTGGAGATTGTTGATGAGGGGATGGACTTAAAGATGTCATTTGAAGGAGTGTCGATCACATAAGAGATTCCTTAGCGAGAGCTTGTAGACCTGTCATTGAGGAAGATTCCGCTAGGGAAGGCTAGTCTCTGTCTTGAGAGAAATAGAATTTTAGGAGCTTCGGTCGTCCGTTATTCTGCTGGTGAGTCATCTATGTTTGAATTTTAGGAACTTCGGTCGTCTGTATTCTATCGAGGAATCATCTCTGTTGAATTTTTGGAACTTCGGTCGTCCGTATTCGACTGAGGAAACATCTCTATTGAATTTTAGGAACTTCGGTCGTCTGTATTCGACTGAGGAAACATCTCTGTTGAATTTTAGGAACTTCAGTCGTCCGTATTCGACTGAGGAAACATCTCTGTTGAATTTTAGGAACTTCGGTCGTCCGTATTCGACTGAGGAAACATCTCTTTTGAATTTTAGGAACTTCGGTCGTCCTTATTCGACTGAGGAAACATCTCTATTGAAGAGGAAAGTTGAATTTTAGGAGCTTATGTCGTCCGTATTCGACTGAGGAATCATCTCTGTTGAATTTTAGGAACTTCGGTCGTCCGTATTCTACTGAGGAAACATCTCTATTGAATTTTAGGAACTTCAGTCGTCCGTATTCTACTGAGGAATCATCTCTGTTGAATTTTAGGAACTTCGATCATCCGTATTCTACTGAGGAATCATCTCTGTTGAATTTTAGGAACTTCGGTCGTCCGTATTCTACTGAGGAAACATCTCTGTTGAATTTTAGGAACTTCGGTCGTCCATATTCGACTGAGGAATCATCTCTATTGAAGAGGAAAGTTGAATTTTTAGGAGCTTCGGTCGTCCGTTATTCAACTGGGGATTCAACTATTATCCAATCGTACCTGGGCTTTACAGCTTGAATTTTGTAAGAATTTGATCGTATCTTTCCTGAAAGGTAAAGGTTAGTTGTATGTAATGCATGATATGTATCAAGCAACGATGTTCTCAAAATAAATGATATTGTGTTTGTATGATGCGTATATGCATGTGTCATGATGTATGGAAATGTGATGTTCTTAGCTGGGGAAAATAAATCTCGGATTGCTGTTGGAGAAAAGAGTTGAATTCTTTGTTTCCTGCTGGGGATAGGGAATGAAGATGATTGAGAAAAAACCTGCAGGAGAGGATAACTCTGTTGGGGAATAAACTAACGAGGAAATGACTCTGTGGGGAAGAGATGCCTTGCTAGAGAATCTGTTGATTTGGAAGAATCACCTCAGCTGGGGATGAATTACTGTTGTTGGCGATGATAAATTCTGTTGGGAATTGAGTTTCTGTTTGTGAAAGGAATGAACTCCGCTGGGGATGATTTTCCAATTACGACTTCACTGGGGATAATCTTTTAGACTTTAGTGGGGATGATTCTCCAAACTTCACTGGGGATAATCTTCCAGTGCTGGTAATAGATAAACTCTGCTTGGGGAGAATATTGTCGGCTCATTCACGGTCATGAGCCTCAGTTGGGGAGAATTAACACCACTATCTTTCTCCTACTCTGCGGGTAGTGAATATACCTTTAATGGATTTCTCCAACTAGGTCTATCCCTATACCTGGTGAATAAAGAAACTGTAAGGCTTGGACATTTCTTGTTTGCCCTGTTTCTGATATTACGAGTAATCGTCTTTTGTTTCGCATGTAAATATTCATGAGCAGCAATCAATGTCAAATGCATATATCAAAAATGAATATTGGACGTTCTTGCAAAACAAAACAGAAAATAAAAATAATTTGAAATTTCTTTGTGAAATTGAATCGTGTTGATTTTGAAGTTTGGCCTGTAAATAGGCGTTTTTGTACAAGAGGTTGACGTCCTAGTAAGAGAACACCGCCAAACAATAGAGTTTACAATTTGTGAAAAACAAAGAAAAACAGCTATGTGAACACTCTCACTGGGTTCCAACTCTGCTATTGCCTTTATGTCCTTGATCATCTCATCACTTCGCCACTTGGTTGAAGGTGAATCGGATTGTTTGGCATTGTTCGTGCCTGATAGTCGATACTGAAGTCTGGTTGCAAGGTGATCCAATGAGACATAGTGTTACGCTTTAATCCCTAATTTTTGCCTGGACCACCCTTTCGGGTTTTCAGTCCACCGGGATACCCTTTTTTGGCCAAGCCGCCTTTTCAGGTTTTCGACTTGCCGGGTGTACAAATTTTTTCATTTTCATCCCTTATTTTAGCCCGAACCCTTTTGGTTCGCCGGGAAGCCCTTATTTTTGCCTAGGCCAGTCAACCTAGTGGGTATTTAATTATGCGTAGTATTTTTTCACTATGTCTGCATTGACGGGGTGAGGAAGGTCATCACCATCCATGGTGGTTAGAATCATAGCTCCTCCTGAGAAAATATTTTTAACCACAAATGGCCCTTCATAAGTAAGGGTCCATTTGCCCCTGGGATCACCTTGAGGTAATATGATGCTTTGATCACCAGATCCCCAACTTGATACTCTTGTCGTCTAACTTTCTTGTTAAATGCCTTGATCATTCGTTTTTGATACGTTTGACCATGACAAATAGCAGTAAGTCTCTTTTCATCAATTAAGTTCAGCTGATCAAGCCGGGTCTGAATCCAGTCATCTTCGCTCAAACCCGCATCCTTCATAATCTGAAGAGAGGGTATCTGAACTTCAATGGGAAAGACGGCCTCCATGCCGTATACCAAGGAATAAGGTGTTGCCCCTGTTGACGTCTGCGCTAAGGTACGGTACCCATAAAGAGAAAACGGTAACATCTCGTGCCAATCTTTATATGTTACCGTCATCTTCTGCACAATCTTCTTGATGTTCTTATTAGCCGCTTCAACAGCCCCATTCATCTTCGGCCGGTAAGGAGAAGAGTTATGATGCTGTATCTTGAACTGCTTGCAGAGCTCGGTAATCATTGTATTATTGAGATTTGTACGATTGTCCGTAATGATCCTCTCGGGTACACCGTATCGACAGATCAAATTATGCCGAATAAATTGTGCCACGATGTTCTTGCTCATTGTAGCAAATGAAGTTGCCTCAATCCACTTTGTAAAGTAATCAATTGGTACCAAGATGAAACAATTCCCGTTGGACGCAGTAGGTCTGATCTCACTGATCATGTCGATACCCCACATTGCAAAAGGCCAAGGAGCTGTCAATATTTTCAGAGGTACTGGAGGTATGTGCACCTTATCAGCATAGACTTGGCATTTATGACAGGTCAAAGAATGCTGATAACAGTCGGCTTCCATAGTAGACCAATAATACCCTGCCCGAAGGATCTTCTTTGCCATGGTGTGCCCACTGGAATGAGTCCCGAAAGTACCTTCATGTAACTCTACCATAATCCTTTCTGCCTCGTTCTTATCCATGCAACGTAGTAAGGTTGAATCATGGTTACGCTTGTAAAGGATACCATTACTGATCAAGAACTTCACCGCGAACCTTCTCAGAAACTTCTTATCATTAACAGATGCACCCTCAGGATATTCTTGAGCCTCAAGATACCTTTTTACCTCGTGAAAACAAGGCTTATCTGCTACCTCTTCAGTCTCAATGTCACAGCAATGTGCAGGTTCGTCCAACCTCTCAATGGTAATCTGGGGAGCCTCATTGTCCCATCTGACCTTAAACATAGAAGACATCGTAGCTAGCGCGTCCGCCAACTGATTCTCCTCTCTAGGGAAGTGTTCAAAGGTTATCTCCTCGAAGTGTGGAAGCAACGTCGACACATACTCTTTGTAAGGAATAAGATTTGGGTGCTTTGTATCCCACTCGCCTTTGATCTGACTGATCACGAGAGTGGAATCTCCGAATACACTTAAGAACTTAATCCTTAGGTCAATAGCTGCTCAAAGACCTATAATGCATGCTTCATACTCCGCCATGTTGTTGGTGCAGTTAAAACATAATCGGACGGTGAATGGAGTATGACAGCCTTCTGGAGATATGATCACGGCGCCAATGCCATTACCCAAAGTGTTTGAAGCTCCATCAAAATACATAGAACATCGGGATCCTTCCTCAGGTCCTTCATCCGGTCCAGGTGTTTCACAGCCAGTCACCAACATGATGTTCTCATCCGGGAATTCGAAGTTCATAGACTGGTAATCATCCACTTCCTGATGTGCCAAATGATCTGCCAACACACTTCCCTAAATTGCTTTTTGGGCCGTGTATTGGATGTCATACTCAGTCAAGATCATCTTCCATCTTGCTATTCTTCCGGACAAGGCAGGCTTCTCGAATATATACTTGATCAGATCCATCTTCGATATCAATAGAGTAGTGTGAGTCAGCATATATTGTCTCAGTCGGTGATAAGCCCATGCAAAAGTGTAATAAGTTTTCTCAAGCAACGAGTATCGGGTCTCGCAGTCAGTAAACGTTTTGCTAAGGTAGTAAATAGCATGCTCCTTTCGGCCATACTCGTCATGCTGCCCCAGCACGCACCCCATTGAGTTATCGAGTACTGTCAAGTATAAGATCATAGGTCTCCCTTCAACTGGAGGCATCAGAATAGGTGGCTTTTTGAGATATTCTTTGATCCTTTCGAAAGTGGCCTGACATATATCATTCCATCTTACCACTTGATCTTTCTTCAGTAACTTGAAGATTGGCTCACAAGTAGCAGTCAGGTGTGAGATGAATCGGGAAATATAGTTCAGACGTCCCAAAAAGCCTCTGACTTCCTTTTCAGTTCAGGGAGCTGGCATTTCCTGTATAACCTTCACCTTTGCAGGGTCCACTTGAATACCTTTATCACTAACGACGAAACCCAACAGCTTACCAGACCTCACTCTGAAGGTGCACTTGTTCGGGCTTAGCCTAAGTCTGTACAACTTCAACCTGTCAAATAACTTTTGAAGATGGTTGAGGTGTTCCTCTTCAGTTTGGGACCTTGCAATCATGTCATCAACGTATACTTTAATCTCATGATGAATCATGTTGTGGAACAAAGCGACCATGGCGCGCTGATACGTTGCCCCAGCATTCTTTAATCCGAAAGCCATGACTTTGTAGCAAAAGGTACCCCATTGCGTAATGAAGGTTGTCTTCTCCATGTCTTCAGGAGCCATCTTAATCTGATTGTAACCGGAGAAACCATCCATAAAGGATAAGACCTTATGTTGTGCGGTGTTGTCAACCAGAACATCGATATGAGGCAGAGGGAAA
Source organism: Vicia faba (assembly GCA_948472305.1). Lineage (NCBI taxonomy): Eukaryota > Viridiplantae > Streptophyta > Magnoliopsida > Fabales > Fabaceae > Vicia > Vicia faba. The sequence continues at coordinate 1,267,840,766 of OX451737.1, read as the reverse complement.
TCATCCTTGGGGCTTGCCCTGTTCAGATCCCTATAGTCAACACACATTCGAACCTTACCATCTTTCTTAGGCACCGAGACCACGTTGGCAACCCACTTAGGGTAAGAAGTAACTGCTAGAAAACCGGAATCAAACTGTTTCATCACCTCAGCCTTGATTTTCTCAAACATCTCTGGGCGCATTCGGCGAACTTTCTATTTCACTGGAGGACAGTCTTCTTTAGTAGGAAAGCTGTGAACCACAATATTGGTATCCAACCCAGGCATATCTTCATAAGACCATGCAAAGATCTCAACATAGTCAAACAGCATCTGAGTCAACCGTTTCTTAACACTAGGCTCCAGATTTTCACCGATCTTGACCTCTTTCTTGTCTACCTCTGTCCCCAGATTTACAGTTTCCACTGGCTCTTCATGCGGTTGTATGGCCCTCTCTTCCTGAAGTAACAGTCTAGCAAGTTCCCCAGGCACTTCACAATCATCCTCACCTTCATCCTCGGCTTGGTTGATCGGACTTTTGAAGTCATAATTGGCAGTAGCAGAGTCGTTATCAGTGGGATCCAGAGTGGATATAGACCTGTATATGTGATTGTGTGTAAGACAAATAGTTGTTTTGCAATATAGAAACGAAAAACAAGGAGCGCAAAATTTGTAATGCAAGAAAATGTCCAATGCTTTTATTGATGATATATGGAAATGACACATGATAAGCCCTTAAATAAAGCCACGGTGTCTCGGGCAAGGCACCGGGCCGTAAAGTTTCAAATTGTCTGTTACAAACTCAAAACAAAAGTCTTATTACTGTGTAATAAAAGAAATGGGCACGAAGTCCTTTATTGTCTAATTTCTTAATTCGCCATCAGTAGTCGGGTAAATCCAACTATCAAACTCAGACTCTTCATCATCATCTTCAATTGCATTCACCTCCGGATTACTGATACGCAGGGGAGGTCTTCTAATCTGCGCATGCCGAACAGCCCTTTAAGCTTCTGCAGTAAAACCCAAACCAAAATTGCCAATCTTGTGTGCAAAGTCAGGGAGTTGGCCCCAATTTGCACACCCACCTTTTTCAATAACAGCCCGGGAATCCTTAAGGGAAGCCATCTTTATTGGAGGATCTTCAGCAACGGTTTCAGTTGACGCCAGCGTCTGGGTGACTTCTTCAAAGTTTTGACACGGGGTTTCAATGAACTCCCCATCCATTTCCACATACCGAAAAGAGTTAAGGTGGGTCACCATGTACTCTTCTTCTCCTCGTACTGTAACAATTTTCCCCTTTACTTTATACTTTAACATATGATGGAGCGTAGAAGTTACTGCCCCATCTTTATGGATCCACGGGCGACCCAGCAAACAAGAATAAGACAGTCGAATGTCCATCACATAGAATGTAGACGCGAAAGTCTGGGAACCAACCTTAACAGGGACATCCACCTCTCTGTGTACCATCCTTTTGGACCCGTCAAAGCCCTTAACCACAATATTACTCGGCTTCAGCACCAACCCTTCACAGTCTAACCGATCTAACACTTTCTTGGGTAAAACATTCAACGAGGACCCAGTATCTCCCAGCACGTGAGCTAGAGTAGTTCCCCTGCACTCGATTGAAACATGCAGAGCGTCATTGTGATTCTTTCCTTTGGCAGTCAAATCTGCGTCGGAGAAACCCAACCCGTTGTCAGCGGTCAAACTAGCCACACGGTCTTTGAATTGATCAGTAGATGTTTCCTGCGGCACATGCGCAGTTTTCAGGAAAGCAATTAAAGCCTTTGTGTAGGCTTCTGAGCATAATAATAAAGATAAAATAGAGATCTTCGACGGGGTTTGCCCCACCTGTTCGACTATGTTGTAGTCGCTTTTCTTGATGATCTTCAAAATCTCCTTTATCTCCTGCCTAGAGGTTTCAACAGCAATCTTCTTCGGTGCCTTCGTCCGGGCAGGCTCACCGGTGATCCCTTTTCCGCGAGAGTCAGATGACTCGGCGACAGGGGTAATGATTGGAACATGAACAGGGACAGTAGCAGATGTACTGGCAGGTGTAATAGTAACAGGCTTCTGAACAGTTGGTGGGGCGATCTCAGGAGAGAAAAGTCTTCCACTACGGGTGACCTTGATAGACCCGACGATATTGCTGACATCAGTATCAACCTCCTCTACCTTCAAGTCTTGTTTAATCCCATAATAATACACATCGGCCCCATAGTGCCACGGGACAACCTTATCCGACGTGTAAGGGATAGGTCTAGGAATTGTAATGATCAATGGAGTAACTCTCGGAACAGATGTAATTCTAACAGGATTTCTCGAGGAAGCCTTGGAAGAATTGGCGGAAATGGTGATTATGGAAACATCTTCAACAGGAATCGATGGAACCAAAGTTTTCTCGAACAAGATCTCTTTGTTATCCATCAGGCGCTGAACACCTGACTTCAATAGATGGCAACCAGTAGGTAGGATGGAACATAGATGGCAACCTTCGCCACAGCCCGGAAATAAACCGGCCAACAATAAGTTATTCTTAACAGTTAACAACAGAGTAGAAATGTCTTCTACAGAGGTTACAAATGAATCATCGTCCAAAGTATTTACTCCATGCTTGGGCATAGGAGCAGTCATGACATTAGGCTTTTCCGGCGCTTCAAATTCGATCTCCTTAGCATCAATCAGATCTTGTACCTTATTCTTCAAAGCCCAACAGTTGTTCGTATCATGCCCTGGGCTATAGGAGTCAAAAGCACAGTGGGTGTTCGGATTATACAGCGGAGATGTAGTATTGGGATTCTTTGGAGCTTCCCTCAGAGTCACCAAGTTGGTTTTCAACAGTTGCGAAAGAATTTGAGATAGAGTCATACTGAGCCGAGTATACTGCCTTTGCGGTCTTTCTACTCTTTGATGAGTGTTGCGTTGTGGCGCAACAACAGGTCTTGAAATTACCACCGCATTCACTGCTTGGCAGTGTTCGGGTCGATTTTGGCTCCTCGAGCTGTAAACTGCACTAGATTCCTTCTTGAAAGGCTTTTTCTCTGTACTTGACGAAGCACCTTTCTGTATCTTGCCGCTCTTGATACCAGCCTCAACTCTCTCCCCAATCATAATCAATTCAGTGAACCCAGACGATGAACTACGGATCAAATGATTGAAATACGGACCAGACAAAGTCCCAAGAAACATATCCACCAACTCCCTATCATCTAGAGGGGGTTGTACTCTTCCAGCAAGATCTCTCCATTTTTGAGTGTATTCCTTAAAACCTTCGCTCGCACCCATAGACATACCCTGAAGTTAAGTACGCATGGGAGCAAGGTCGGCATTATACTGGTATTGCTTGTAAAAAGCGGCAGCGAGGTCCTCCCAGTTACGGACGTTAGCTCCTTCCAGTTGATAGAAACATTCAAGTTGGGTCCCTGATAGACTATCTTGAAAGAAATGAACCCACTGGTTCCTATCAGCAGTTTATGGTTGAATCTTTCTGACATACGAGTGGAGGTGTAGCTTTGGGCAAGATACCCATCGTACTTAGCAAAGACAGGAGCTTTAAACTTGTGCAGGATCACCACCACAGATGCCAAGCCCAAATCTCCGAAGTCCAACCCAGGTATCTTCTGGATCTCTATTGCACTCAACCGGTCTTCGAGTTGCTTATACCTATCCTCGGCAGGAGGATACTGGTCTTCGTTAAAGTCAGTGTCGTTGTCAGAAACCACAGGGCTCGGACCCTTCCTTTCCTCTTGATTCTCTCCCCCCTCTAGATGAGTGAGATAAATCATCTTCTTGTCTTAACCTGTTCCCAAACCTGTGACCCATATTCAGCAGGACCACCTTCTTCTTCTTCTTCTTGTCTTTCAAGATAAGAGTCTTCAAATCTTGTTGACTTTTGGCAAAATTCAGGATCATTTCCTGGAACTGGGCATTCTGAGCTTGCAGAGCCTTGATGGCTTGATCAGTAGATGTTTCAGAAGACATATTGTGCTGAAATAAACAGCGAAGAAGATAAGCAACCTGTAATGGTACCTGTAATGAGGTGCATGAGAATGGAATGCGTATGAAATGATTTCAAAGACTTAGGGAGATTCAAATTTGTAAACCAAAATAAAACACACTTTATTAGATTAAAACATGAAACAATGTTTAACAAATGCCTTTAAGGCGTTACAAAAGAAATACTGAAAAGCAAATCTAAACTAGAAATAGTAAAAGGCATCAGAATCCCCATGGTCGTTTTCCTTTCGTGCTGACATAATCATTGATTGTCCTCTCAGTCTCCAGTTGCCTTGTAAGCTTCAGGATCTTCCGTTCCTGCTCATGATACTTCTCTCTGTAGGTATCCCATTCTTCCCTTAACTGGATCCAAGATCTCTTCAATGCCCCAATATCAGTAGGCATGTATGGATAGAGGACCGTACATGGAACCCCTTCTTCATCAGTATGCTCTACAATCACCGGTAAAACGGCTTCATATGGCATCCCTAGCTTTTGAGCACGGGCTCGAACTCAATGGAGGTATGGTTGCATCGAGAGAGAAGTCTTCATTCCTAGCTCATGTGGATCACACCTGTTCACCCTATCCCAGGCTCATATAAATTTGTGGCGATGTCCCTCAACATCCCCCTAGAAGTCAAAGACAATACATGTAAGCAACAGCTCATGAGTACCGTCCCTCCGAGCTCGTCCAAACTGTCGTAAGGCCAAACAAGGATTATAGGTTATTCCTCCTCTAATTCCAAGCAATGGAACATTGGGGTATTCCCCACACCGATCAATGACAGCTACCTTTTCCATATCTTTAGTACTCCAAAGGATGTCCGTATGAGCAAGGGACATGATTCTGTAAGCCCAACCCATACCTTCCTCATTCTTCAATACAGATTTGGGGAGGTGAGAAATAAACCACCTCGCCAGTAGCGGTGCACAACACAAGAGAGTTATCCTTCTCCGAACAGTACGGGTATAAAGAGCATACAGAATATCACCTAAGAGAGTAGGCACTGGGTTACGGGACATGAAGATCTTGACCGCGTTCACATCGACAAAAGAATCCGAATTTGGGAACAGAACCAGGCCATAGATGAGGAGTGCCAGAATGTCTTCAAATGCTTGAAAGTCTAAACTATCCCAGAACTGTTGAGCTTGATGAATCAAGAACTTAGCCAAGAAGCCTTTAACCCCACTCTGAATGTCCCAGTTAGATACTACATCAGCCTTTGTTAGATGGAGGGCTGAAGCAATATCCTCTGGCCTAGGAGCTATCTCCAAACCTGTAAAGGGTGTCTACTCTAGAATAGATATGCCAAGTAAATCATAGAACTCCTCCAAAGTAGGGACCAACTGATAGTCCGGAAAGGTGAAACAGTGATGCAATGGGTCAAAGAACTGGAACAGGACACTCATCATTTGCTCATCCAACTTGGAAGTGACCAGGCTAAGGAGATGACCATGTCTTCTAAGAAAGGAAGAAGTATCATGAATCTTTGAAACCAACACTCTAAGCTGAGCAGGTATCTGCATGAAGTTGATCCGAATGGTATTTCTGCGCATAGATGCCATGATCTACAAAACAGAACAAAGATGAATCCCCTTGGTCTTTGAAATGGTTAGTCTAATGAAATATGCATGCAATGTCATGATGCATGATGTCATTATAGAAACACACCACAGGTATCGCAGATAGCAAACATGGTAAAGGCAAACAAGTCATACAATAGCCCTTAAATTTCAGGCTGGCATGGAGTTTAGGTATTACCCTCTTTCAATTTAGTTGGTTTAACCTGTCCTAGTAATAGTAATCGAGTTCTAGAGGTTCTCAATATCACTGACCATCCTCGATCGGTTATAATTCCAGTTTAGAAATCTTTTCTTGCGGCCGGAATCATCGCGAGAGTATGGTCTCAATGAGTGTAGTATACTGCTACTTTTCTATGGCCAAGTTGGTCAATTATAGGTTCTAAGGTCAGTTGATGCTTAATGACCCATTAGCAGCCCCATACTCTCCTTGTTGCTCCACAAGGGATATCGGTACCAACTAATGTGTCACATCAACGTAGCTACTTCTTCAACCGTATCGGTCTATGCCGTACAGTTCCCTCACGGTTTATTGCTACTTACCTAAAAGGTATCCCCCAGATCCGGGTTAGGATCTATAATAACTCTGATACAAAGCCCACAAAGATAAAGCAATCGAATCAAACAATTGAAAACAATATGATGAACTAATCCTAAGGTATACCTCACTTATTAAATCCCCAGCAGAGTCGCCAGTTCTGTGATACGGCGGCCAGAATCGGGACGTGGTTTCCATATTTTGTTAAGGAATTTGCTGGTTTGCATTTTGCATTTTGCGTTTGTGTTTGCAAAATGTCGCGGTAAGCAAGAGTGGCCATCGTATTTTATTTTATCCAACAAGGAAAGGAAAAAAGCACAGAAAAATTCCTTTTTCGAGATATTTCTGAGTACGGGGGGTAGATTTATAGAAAGGGAAGGTATTAGAACCCTTTCTATCCGTAGTTATCTACGGGCTCTTAGGTACTTGCTCATCATTTTCAAAATTGTTTTCTTTGTGTTTGTGTGCTTTGAAAAGTTTTTGTTTTAACTTTGATTTAACTCTTGCTTCTGTCTTCAAGAGTGTAATGAAGTGTTTTGAAAACTTTGTTTGTAAACGAGTGTAAGTGCGAAAAGTTTGTTTTGTTTGAGCAAGTACTTAAGAACTAATCTACCTACTCGAAAAAAGAAGCATTCCATGCTTGTTTCCTTTAGACAATGCTATCCCACTATTAGTGAGTAGGTAGCACCGTCGTTGGAGTTTTAAGGGTCAATTCGAAAGGGACGCACGGTCACTAAAGCAATGTTAGGACGTCTTAGTAATAACCCTTATGTCTTAGATCAATTATTCGAGGCAACAATTCCGAGGCAACTTTTTTGAATTGGGACTTTTATCTTTGTTTAGACAAAAGGACGACCACTAAAGCATCCTATACTCAATGACCGTTTACTGAAGGCAACCAAGTGGGAGTGTACCCTAGGAGTGCGCATGTACGAGTGATTCAATTTCAGATTATTTATCTTTGCACATTTAGGGTGATCTAACTGTTTTAAAATTAGTCATACATTCTTTTCATTCATCCTATTAACATACATCTAACAGTTAATAATTTGCGGAATTTAAAATGCGGAAATTAAACTACGCTATTACAAGGGTATTTACATAGCCAAAAAACAAACCCTTTGGAAAATAAAGCGATTAAAGAAAATAAAAGTCCTAATCAAAACTATTACAAACTGTAGGCAGTTACATCAATATGGGTAAAAATGATAATAAAGCGCGCGATGAAAACTAGATCGACGAGAAATTAGGGTTTTGACCCTTCTAACCTAATTAAAAGAAAAATTGTTTTTGTTCTTTTTAATAAAAGAAATAAGTTTTCTAAATTAAATATGCAAATAATTAGTTAATTAATAAAAATAATTATATGACCTATTTTTGTGTTTTTTTTATTATTTTAGGAAAAAGAAAATAATTAAACTTGGAATAAAAACCTAATTATTCTAATTAATTTTAATTATGTACAAAAGGAAATTAAAGTTATCTAAATTAATCAAACCTAATTTAATTAATTAATTTTTTTACTAAAAATAAATATCCTAAATTTAATTGGATAGAAAAATATTTTTGTGATTTTTTTTATAAAAGAAAATAATTTAATTGGTTAGTAAATAAATTAAATAAGTTAAATAAAATAACTATAAAAGAATAGAGAAAAATAATTGGGCCTGAGAATTGTGGGGGTGCAAATAGTCAGATTTCTGGGCCCAAAAGAGAAGGTCCACGTTGACCCCCCAGTTCTGATGCTATGTGTTGACTTTGGCTCATGATGTACCTTCAGATGATGGCCATCAGATTTGGCCATCTGACACTTGGCTGGCTAGATTGGGAGGATGTATGGTGGACCCTGGGTTTGTACATGCATGAGATCACCTGAAAGGAATTGAGAAAAAACACAAATGTTGGAGGCAGGGGTCGAACCCCTGACCTCAAGCACTCCCACGCCTTAACACCATCCTGGCTGCCACTGGGCCAATTGCTTCTGTTGTCATAATAATGCAAAATAATAAACAAATATTAAAAATGCCATGTATGTCAAATCCACGCGCGAAAATTTGAACGAGCCAATAGAGGGGCGCCACGCAGTCGTCTCCTTCCTTGGATCCGTTGGTAACAGTTTCAAACTTTTACCTATGGACGTTCGTCCGTAGCTATTGACAGGGCTCGTTCCCAAATCTTCCATGGGCCATATAAATGACATCTAATGCCATGGTTGGACTCGTCTCATCCTTCTGAACATGATGGTACCTTTCATAAAGGCTAATTTTTCCTGTAAACAAAAACCCTAATTCGAAGCTACAAACCCTAACAATGGTGAAATCCAATATAGGTCATATAAATGCAATTAATCAATACAGGAAGCTTGCAAATGTTATTATGATCAAGAATGTATAATTATTTTATGCTATAAGTGTAAGAATAATGTTATTCGATTTCAAAAAGAAAGTTATGTCGTGGATGACTTACAGTGCGATTTGGAGCTTGAAAATGCTTGGTTTTGATGGCTTTGGCTTGCTGGGAATCTCAGGAAGTGATTAAGATGGATAGAAGGCCTTGAGGATGCCTGGAATATGGAATTTGATCTTGCACTTTTTCTTGATTTTTCAAGTTTTTGTTCTGCCTCTGCGCCTGATTTCTAACCTAGCTTTGGGTTTGCACGCCCTCTACATGTATCAAGGAAGGGATTAGGGTTGATAACTGATATCAATCTTCCTCTATCAATGAATTGGATTCTTGATTTGATTCACTTTGAAAACTTTCCAAAATTGGCCTATTTCAATCTTTTTCTTCACACCATGCCTTGATACGAATTTGAATACTTGCTAGTTGTATAATAAAACCTGAAACAAGCATAAAATCTTTTGTTTTCAATATTTTGAATTTTATATGATTTGTTTTGATTTAAACTGAATTAATTCAAATAAAAATCAAAATAAATAATAAAAACATGATAAGGACAAGTGGCAAGGGCTAGAACTCGTGGACTATGTTGCCAACTCAAAACAAGTGAAAAATATTGGGCCCATTTGGCAAAATTTGAAGTTTTGGGCATAGTTGACTTTTGGCAATTTTGCAAAAAAGGTCAACTTCACCAATGAATAACTTCCTCAATTTTGACCCTTTGGAGGTGTTCTTGGACTTTTTAGAAATATTTAGATGTCCTCTAATCAACCCTTTTGGTCTCATCTCAATTTGATATTCCATGCTCATGTATGAATCTTTGACAAAAAAGGTGTTTTTGTTGACTTTTCAAAATGACCTATAATGTCCAAATTCATAACTTCTTGTGAGTTCATATTTTGAACTTGGGAGATGAAGATGGATTGTAGGTAATTTCATCCTATTCAAAATGATATTTGGATGGGTCATTTCTCATAAAGTATGAGAAAGTTATGCTTGGTCAAAGTTGAGTTGACTTTTCCTATAAAACCCTAATTTAGCAACTTTTGAGTCTTGATGAATTATGAGAAATCCTTGATGAATCATGATAAACCCTTGATCAAATGATGAATTATACTTCAAAATGAGGATGCTGACCAAAAATCTTGAAGATTGACTGTATGTGGGCCACAGTTGACTTTTGCCCTAGCACAGTCGATTTTTAGGCCGTTAAACAATTGACTGAGCAAACTTTCTCTGTAGGGCTTGAAACTTGACATGGATGATATTGAGAACATATTAGGACAATTTTGAGCATTTGGGGTCCCTTGGACTCAAGTATCTTGATGCAACATGAAACCCTAATTTGGGGTAGACTGCCTTAGGAGAGAGCTTGTCTGGCCAACCCTTGGACTACCTTGAGCAACTTGAGTATCATTCTTGAAATGTTTTGAGAAATATGGGAGGGAAAATTTTGGGGTACAACAGCTGGCAATGAGATCCGGAGTGGATGAATATCTTCAAGTGTGTGTGTGTGTGTGCATGTAAGATACATGGCTATTAAAAAAATGTAATAAAGAAAAAGAAAGACAATGAACGCAAAAATTTGAAATGCAAAAGGTCCAATGATTTATGTTAAATGATCATATGATAAATGAACATGAACACAAACCTTAAAAAATGGGCCACAGTGCCCCGGGCAAGGCACATGACTTAAAAGTCATTTTTTTGGAAATTAAGATTACAGATAGAAGTTCTTTGAATTGACAAAAAATAGTAAACAGTAATTACTCCTCAATGAAGGAGATGGGAGTGAAATCCTTTTCATGCCAATTGTTGAGCTTTACTTCGACAGTAGGATAGATCCAATCTTTAAAAAAAAATCATCATCAGAGTCTTCCACAGTGTTCACTTCATTATTCTCGATGCGGAGAGGTGGCTTTCCCCCACGAGCGTGCTTGATTTCTTTTTGAGCTTTGATGGTGAAGCCCAAACCAAATTTATCTGATTTAAATGGAATGTTGGGAAGTTGTCTCCAAATAGTATAGTTGCCATCTTTGACCACGGCACGGGCATCTTTAAGCGAGACCATTCTTGGTATAACTCCATCGACTTTTGATATGTTGGAGGAGACTTTGGTGGCGACAACCATGGGAGGAACAATCTCGAAGGCCTAGAACGGAGTCTCTATGACTTTGCTATCCATTTCCACATACTTGAAGGAATAAAGATGGCTCACCATAAATTCTTCTTCGCCGCTAACAGTAACGATCCTCCCTTTGACTGGATACTTTAATTTTTGATAAAGGGTGGACGTTACTGCCCCTTCCCCATGGATCCAGGGGCGTCCAAGCAAACAAGAATAGGCGGAGCGTATGTCCATTATATAAAAGGTAGAATTGAAGATCTGTGAGACAACTTTAATTGGGAGATCCACTTCTCCATGAACCATTCTTAGACCCATCGAAAGCCCTTACGACAATATCGCTTGGCTTCAGTATCAGTCCTTCACAGTCTAGTCGGTCCAAAGCACCTTTGGGTAACACATTTAAAGATGAGCCAGTATCAACTAAGACATGAGCCAGGTTGGTTCCCTTACACTCAATAGAGACATGTAAGGCTTTCTTGTGGTTCTTTTCCATAGGATTCAAATCAGCGTCTGTTATACCCCAAAATTTGCTCTCCCATATTCTTCAAGAAATTGCCAAGCCAAGTCACAAAATTCCCCAAGGGTTGCACAGTGCAAGGGCCTCCTAAATAGTCAAAATTAGGGTTTTGAGTCTGATCAAGAAAAGGAAGTGTTCAAAGGCTCAATCAAGTCTCATATGCTTACAAACATGGTCAAGCATCCTCATATCAAGTTTCAAGGCATTCAGCTCAAAATTGCACAGTCAAAACCCTAAATTGCACTACAGTCAACTGTAGGGGCAAAATGGTCATTTGACAGTCAAAAGTTCAAATTTTTGGTCAACATATCATTTTGAAGTCACAAACATCATTTGATCAATGCTTGATCATGATTCTCAAAATTTGGCTCAGAAAATCATCAAGATGCAAAAGTTTCCTTATTTGGACAGTTGAAAAAGTCAACTGAAATTGACCAGGGCATAACTTTCACATGGATTATCAGAAAAATTCCATCCAAAGCTCATTTTGAAGAGAAAGACATTTCCTACAACTCATCTTCATACTTCAAGTCCAAGAAATGCTCTCACAAAAAGTTATCAATTTCAACATTATAGGTCATTTTCAAAAGTCAACAAAAAGGGACTTTAAGTCAAAGGCCATAACTTGAGATTGGAAAATCAAAATGGCATGGGACCAAAGGCATTGGTTATAGGACTCAAAGACCTTTCCAAAATGTCCAAGAACATGAGGAAAGCTTAAAAATTGAGCAAGTTATGCATTGGAGAAGTTGGGAAATTTTTGTGAAATGGCAAAAGTCAACTATCCTTGAAACTTCAATTTTTGACAAAAGGGCCCACTTTCTTCCACTTGATTCAGCTTTGTCATGCCACACACGTGTCCCATGATTAATTTCAAGATAAAACATTGATTTTTCTATTTTATTTAATTTTTATTAATTTAATTCATTTTAAATCTTTAATAATTCAAATAAAATTTAAAAATCAATGGATTAGTGTCATTTGAATTTGAATAGCTTCCATATATCATGTGCCAGCTCACAAACACATGCTAGGGTTATGTTGTACACCAAGTCTTGGTTTTGCTTTAAAAAGGGAAAGTTTGTTAATGGTGAAAGACCTAAGACTAATTCTCTCATGGGCATGGATCAAGGCCAGCTAATGGCCTAATTCCCTTCTCTCATAAGTGTTGAGTCAAAACCTAATGCCCACACACTAAATGCTGCGCTAAAAGGCCATAGACAAACTTGAAAAAACTCCTTGAAAACTCAAAACTGAAATCATTGCTAGGGGGCGATTCAAAGCTTAATTCCTCTTCCAAAAGCTTCCTTGTGGTCTCCTGAACAGATTCCAATCCAAAACATCAACTTAAACGCCAAGAACTGGTATATCGAGCATGAACTGTACATGAAAAATTCCATAATCGTACATCCTATTCTAAGCATTTTTACTGCATTATTTTCATGGAATCATGTTCCTTATGAAGTTCTGAGACTAACCATTATGTTTAATTGAATGTTTATGCTACATACACGATTATGCCATAACTGATTTTCTAGGGTTTTCAGAGTTTTGATTTGGGGTTTTTCACCCAAGGAAAAATTAGGACTCCAGGCCACCACCATTGCAATCATCACGCTTGGACGAAGAGATTCATATATTCGCGCTCAATTTATGGAGCCCTGAATCCTATTCGCTATTTTTTGATATGTCCTCTATAGCAACGGGTTAAAATCGTTGCTCTTTGTTTTTATGTTTCAGAAAATAAAAAAGACAACGAAGAAGAAGGCTCGGTGGCAAGACGTGACTTGCTAGTTTCAAATTTCGCGCGCGTTGGGGCCACTAACGCTCTTTTCTTTTATAATAATTGTTAACCATTATATATTAAAAGTGATTCAAACGCTTCAGTGGTAGACGTTCACCCTTGCAATGTCCAAGACCTGGGTTCGAGTCCCAGGTCTGAATAATTTCAATATTATTTTTCTATGTTAATTCCCATGCAGGCACAACATTGAGGCACACCATATTCCTTCATCATCTAGCCCTCCACGTATCCAAGCAAATTCACATCAAAGGCTAAGATTGGATGTACATCATAGGCCTGGTCAAAAGAGCCACATGGCGCCTGGGAAAGTCAACGAATCTTAAAGGATATTGGGCCTGAATTGCTGAGCCCATACCTCCACTTTAGGGCCTGAACCCCCCCCCCCCTGGTTTGCTTCTCTATATTTTTATTTTTTATTTTCAATTATGATTTTATTTCCTTTATTAATTTAATTAATTATTTTTTTTACAAAAATACAAAAACTTCCTAAAAATCATAAAAGACCAAAAAATGTAATAAATATTCTATTTTAATATGTTCTTGTAAATAATTGTACAATTAAATAACTTAGGTTAAATTAGGTTACAACTTTAATTCTTTTCATAATAAAATATAAAAAACATAGGATTTAAGTTTAATTGATAATTTTTATTCCTTTTAATTTTTCCTTTCTTATAATAATATTATTCATTTTATTTTCATAATTAAATTGTACATAAAAGAATTTAGGATTTAATTTAGGTTAATTTAACATTTTCATAATAACTAAAAAATAATTAGAATTAGGGTTTGACATTTTATTTTCATCATAATTAATTCTCTTTTTCTATTAAACTTAAAAAACACAAAAATATCAAAAAAAACATTTTCTTTTAATTTTAATTTTAATTCCTCATTAACTTTAATTTTTTGCAAAAGGGTCCAACGCCCTCGTTCGTAATTTATTTAATTCGCACATTTATTTTTACTTGCTTAAATAATTATGTATCTCTCCCAAAGCGTTGTAACATTTACTTTTCGCACTTTTATTTCTTTTGCTTTATTTACTTTCCGTCAAATCGGGTCCGGTTTAATTTTGGCGATGTGGACCCGCGCCATTTGTAATAGCTTAGATTTACTTTTCCCGCAAAACTTTTAACTGTTAAAAAACATGAAAGAATGTATGGCCTTAAATAAAATCAAGCGTAGATCACAATGAACATGACAAGACAAATACAAATGAAAACGACACACAATTCGCACACACCACCCCTAGGGTACGCCTCATTGTTGCCTTTCGAAAGGTGATCGTCGAGTAGAGGACGTCTTAGTAAGTCCTCATGATCCGGGAACCTGGCATGAGGGTAGCTTCTAAGGTGTCTTCCTATTGCTCCGGTGATCACCATGTCCCGAACCTCGAATTGACCCGAACACCTCCAACGGTGGTGCTACCTACCTCTCAATGGTGGGATGGCACTACTTTAAAGGACATTTACACAGACGAGTTCCTTAGGGTAGGTAGACGACTCATGGATACTTGCTCTCTTCAAAACAAAAATTCAAATACTTTTCACACCAACACTTTTCAAAAGCTTTCAAAGCAAATTTTTCAAACACTCTGACGTACGAGTCGAACTGAAATTTTTCAAAGAAACTTTGTTAACCCACATTGAGAAGCAAACAAACATTTTTGAAAACACAATGAGCAAGTATCTAAGAGCCCATGGATAACCATGGATAGAAAGGGTGCTAACACCTTCCCTTTCTATAACCTACCTCCCGAACCGAGAGCAATCTCTTTAAGGAATTTTTTTGTGCTTTTGTCCTTTCCATTTGGAGAAAATAAAAGACGGTGGCGACTCTTGCTTCCGCGACATTTCGCGAACCAGCTTTTAAACAGTCAGTTCCAGATCCACCGATCACAGAACTGGCGACTCTGCTGGGGAATTAAACTTAAAGTGAGGTATACCTTAGGGCTAGGTCATAACTATGTTTTCAATTGTCTTCTTTGCTTGCTTTATTATTGTGGGTTGCTTGGGAGTGCTATAGATCCTAACCCGGATCTGGGGATACCTTCTTAGAAAGTAGCAACAAGGCTGTGAGGGAACTGTGAGGGAACTGTACCGGTAACCCTTGAGTTCAGTCAAGGAGAGTACGGGGCCTCCATGTGGTGTCATGAAGCATCAACAGACCTTAGGAACCTTAATTGAACCATCTTGGCCTCTTTAGGGTAGTGAGATAACTGACTTTGGTGCAGTCCGAGGTTGGTTGATACTCGATACTACACTCAATTGAGGGTTGCTTTCCTGGAATATTTCGGTCGCCAGTTCAGTGGCTAAATCGAAACGATGAACAATGAAAGCAATCCCGTGATATTGGGAACCTTAGAACCCGGTTACTTTGATTAGGACAGGTTGAACTCACCAACTTCAAGAGGGTACTACCCAGACCCCATGCTGGCCTTAAACCTTAAGGGCTTGTCTTGTGTGCCTTGTGTGCCTTACATGTTTGTCTTTGTACATATCTGTGGTGTGTTTAATCATAGCATCATGACATCATCCAGCATCATATGCATTAACTAACCATTTCAGGGGTTCGAATTTTCATCTTTGTTCTTGTTTTGTAGGACATGGAAACTGTTCGTAGAAAGACAATTCAAATCAGTCTTGTAAGGGTACCTCCTCAGCTTAAGGAGCTTATATCCAGGATTCCCGAGAACTCTTCATTCAGTGAAAGGCATGGAAGCCTCATCAGCTTGGTCAACACCAACATTGAGGAAGATATGATAAAGGTCTTGTTCCAGTTCTTTGACCCTCTGCATCACTGTTTTACCTTCTTGGATTATCAGTTGGTACCTACATTGGAGGAGTTCTCCTGGCTCCTGAAGATCCCTATCCTTGATCAGCTACCCTTCAACGGTACAGAAAAGGAACCTAAGCTTGAAGAGATTGCTAAAGCCTTGCACCTACAGTCATCTGACCTCAAGGGACGTTGGGAAGTCAGAAGTGGTATTAAAGGGTTCTTAGCCAGGTTTCTGTTTGAAAAGGCCTATGAATGTTGGAACTCCCTTGACTTGCAAGCTTTTGAAGAGGTTGTGGCCCTCCTTGTTTATGGTTTAGTGTTGTTCCCTAACCCAGATCAGCTCATTGATATCAGTGCTGTCCAGATCTTTATGTCCAGGAATCCTATACCTACGTTGCTGGGGGACATCCTTCACTCATGTTACACTCGAACCATGAGAAAAAGAGGTGTCCTTATGTGTTGCACTCCTCTCCTGGGAAGGTGGTTTATTTCGCACCTTCCACAATCAGTCCTGAAGAATGAGCGGGGTTTGAGATGGTCACAACGGTTGATGACTCTTACACATGCAGATATACATTGGTGTCCTAGGTCCAGAGAAGATGTCACTATCATTGATCGTTGCGAGGAGTATCCTAATGTTCCTTTACTTGGAATCAGAGGGGGTATTACTTATAGCCCATGCCTGGCTTGGAGACAGTTTGGTTATGCTCGGAGGGATGGTCCTCATGACATGTTAATTCCTGACATAGTTTTTGACTTCGACAGCGATACTCAAGGACTTCGCCAGAGATTCATCAAAGCTTGGAGGATGCCCAGTAGGATAGACAGCAAGACACTGGGGCATAGGAATTCCATCCCGTTGGAGCCTTATCTCAAGTGGGTACGAGCCCGCTCCCAGAAGTTAGTGATGCCTTATCCTCATATGCTCCCAGTGATCAAAGAGCCTGTCTTGGAAGGGGAAGTGTCCTACACTATTCAGCATCCTGATATGCCCACATCCTGGGAAGAGATGCAGAAGAGCTGGATCCAGCTTAAGGAAGAGCGGAATTCTCTTGAGACTAGTCTGCGTGCCAGTGAAAAGAAGGTCTTGGAGCTCACCCGCCTGTTGCATGAGGAGAGGAACCTCAACACTTACATAGCTCCAAAGAGGATGCGCAGCATATTTTGGGATTGATTTGATTTTTTGTACTTTTGCCCATGAGGCTTTGATGTGTTAAACAATGATTTTCTTAATAATAACGTGTGTTCCTTTTGGTCTACAACAAATTTGAATTTTCGAACTCTTGAATGCATTGCATAAACACATATCATTCATCATGTGCATCACAGGTACTCTTCTTTTCAGGTGGCTTACTGTTCTTCGCTGTTTATTTCAGCATCATGAACCCTGAATCATCAACTGAGGCATCTATCAAGGCTCTTCAGGCGCAGAACGCCCAATTTCAGGAGCTGATCAAGGGCTTGGCTCAGGGTCAACAAGAGTTGAAGACCATGCTTCTGAAGAAGACTAAGAAGAAGAGGAGGATTGTGCTATTTAACACTGGGCGCAGACTCGGGAACACCTTACAGGTTGAGGCTGAAAGGACTACCCCATCTGTGGGGGAAGGTAGTCACCAAGAAAGGGAGGTCCCTACTCCTGTGGGCTCTGATACTGAAACAGACTTCAACGACGAACAGTACCCTCCTGCTGAAGACCGGTACAAGCAGCTGGAGGACAGATTAAAGGCTATGGAAGTTCAGCAGGTGCCTGGACTGGATTTCGGAGACTTGGGGTTATCTACTGGGGTGGTAATTCCACACAAGTTCAAGGCACCTGCCTTTGTGAAGTATGACGGGGCTTCCTGTCCCAAGATGCACCTCCGTTCTTATGTAAGGAAGATCCAGCCTTACACAGCAGACAAGAACCTTTGGATCCACTTCTTCCAGGAGAGTCTTTCAGGGACTCACCTCGAATGGTTCTATCAGCTGGATGGAATCAGCATTCGTAACTGGGAGGATCTGGCCACTGCTTTTTACAAGCAGTATCAATATAATTCCGACCTCGCTCCTACGCGTACCCAGCTCCAGGGTATGTCGCTAGGGTCAGGTGAAGGTTTTAAGGAGTACGCCCAGAAATGGAGAGACCTGGCTGGCAGGGTGCAGCCACCATTGACGGACCGGGAGCTGGTAGATATGTTTTTAGGGACCCTATCTGGTCCATTTTTCAATCATCTCATTGGTAATTCCTCTGCTGGGTTTACTGATCTGATCCTGACTGGTGAAAGGATCGAGGCCGGTATAAAATCGGGGAAGATACAGAAGGTTGCCTCCTCCAGTACTGAAAAGAAACCCTTCAAAAAGGAGGCTAGTGCTGTATATAGCTCCCGGAGACC
Organism: Vicia faba; assembly: GCA_948472305.1. Taxonomy (NCBI): domain Eukaryota; kingdom Viridiplantae; phylum Streptophyta; class Magnoliopsida; order Fabales; family Fabaceae; genus Vicia; species Vicia faba. The sequence continues at coordinate 1,267,822,668 of OX451737.1, read as the reverse complement.
AGAGCAACCTGAACGCCGCCAATCTGTCAGTGCGGTAATGATTGCCAAACCTGCTGCCGCTCCTTGGCCAACTAATCCTCAAAAGTTTGAAAGACCTCGGAGAGAGTTTACCCGGTTAAGCATGACCTTATCACAGATCCTGCCACAGTTGCTATCCACCAATTTAGTGACTGTCAGGGAGGCTCCAAAGTTTCCCAATACTGCATCCCCCAAGTTTAATCCAAATGCTCGCTGTGCTTACCACTCTGATAGCCCGGGACATAGCACAGATGACTGTTGGGCCCTAAAGAATAAGGTTCAAGACCTCATTGATGCAAAGGAAATACAGTTTGAGGCGCCCGAGAGGCCGAATGTTGTAACCGCTCCCATGCCCTAGCATGGAGTGAATGCTGTTGAGGAGGATTTGTATGTAGCGTCGGTGGATGATGTTGATACTCCGCTGCTGACGGTCAAGAGGAACCTGTTGCTAGCCGGTTTATTTCCGGGATGTAGCGAAGGTTGCCCTCTATGTGTTGCTTCCCCTGCTGGTTGTTCTCTGCTGAAGTCAGGCATCCAAAACCTGATAGATAGTAGAGAGATTTTGTTCAGAAAGACTGTTGTTCCTGCTGCTCCTGTTGAAGAAGTGTCGATCGTTACCATCTTCAACAACCCTTCCAAGGCTCCTTCAAAGAAGCCTGTCCAAATTTTGCCGGTTCACAAGATTGCTCCCATCACCATTACTGTTCCGGGGCCTATCCCCTACAAATCTGATAAGGCTGTCCCATGGCACTATGGGGCGGATGTTTATGTTCTGGGTGTGAAACAAGAGTTCAACATTGATGCTGGTGTCTCCAACATCACTGGGCCTGCTAAGGTCACTCGTAGTGGAAGACTGTTCTCGCCAGACATTGCTCCTCCGGTAATTCATAGGCCTTTGGTCTTCACACCTGCCAGGGTGCCTGTTTCTCCCCCTGACCAAGTATCCACCCCTGCTACCGAGTCATCTGATACTCGGGGCAAGGGGATTGCTGCTGATGTGCCTGCCAGGACGGAGGCACCAAAGACCATTGTTGAGGCTTCCAGGCAGGAAATGGAAGAAATCCTCAAGATAATAAAGAAAAGTGATTTCAACGTTGTAGAACAGCTGGGGCACACCCCCTCTAAAATCTCCATGTTGTCACTGCTGCTGTGTTCAGAGGCCCACGCCAAGGCTCTGATTGCTTTCTTAAAGACAGCCCACGTACCCCAAGAGACGTCTGCTGACCAGTTCACCGACTGTGTGGCCAACCTAACCGCTGATAATGGCCTGGGTTTCTCTGATGCCGATCTGACAGCAAAGGGGAAGAACCATAATGACGCCCTGCATGTCTCCATTGAATGCAGGGGCACTACTCTTGCTCATGTGCTGGTTGACACAGGTTCTTCATTAAACGTGCTGCCCAAGAAGGCTCTGGATAGGCTGGATTGTGAGGGTCTAGAGCTCAAACCAAGTAACATTGTTGTCCGGGCCTTTGACGGGTCCAAAAGAATGGTACATGGTGAGGTGGACATCCCAATCAGGGTTGGGTCACAGGTATTTGATTCAAAATTCTATGTGATGGACATCCATCCGTCCTATTCTTGTTTGCTGGGTCGCCCGTGGATCCACAAGGCTGGAGCTGTGACCTCCACGTTGCATCAGAAGCTCAAGTACCCGGTCAGGGGGAAGATCGTAACAGTGCAAGGGGAAGAGGAGTACATGGTCAGCCACCTCAACTCCTTCAGATACGTAGAAATGGATGGGGAGTTCATTGAAACCCCCTTTCAACATTTTGAGGAAGTGCCACAAACCTTGGCAGCAGCAGAAGCAGTGGATGAGGAGGTTTCTCCTTTGAAGATGGCCTCCTTAAAGGACGCTCGGGCTGTGATCGAAAGAGGTGAATGTGCAAACTGGGGCAAGCTCCCTGATCTTACTCCTAAGACTAACAAGTTTGGGTTGGGTTTCACCACAGAAGCTCAGAAAGCAGTGCGCAAGGCGAGAATTGGAAGACCTCCTGTGCTCATCACTCACTCAGAAGTGAATGCTATTGGAGAGGAAGACGAAGTGGAAGAGTCAGAGTTCGATAGCTGGATCTACCCGACGACCGACGGTGGATTGACCAATTGGACTGCTAAAGACTTTACACCCATAACTTTTGTTCCCCAGTAATGAACTTCTTTGTTTTGGATTTGTAATAAAAAATAATTTGAAACTATATGGCCCGGTGTCTTACCCGGGGCACCGTGGTTTTGTTTATGAGGGCTTTTGTTTGTCACTGTCATATATCATAAATAAAAGCATTGGACGTTTTTCACATTTCAAATTTTGCGCTCCTTTTCTTTCCTTTCTTTACATATTGCAAAACAGCTGTATTTACACACACACTCACTCATACAGGTTTCAATCCACTCTGGATCTCACTGGTAACGACTCTGCTACTGCCAGTTATGACTTCGAAAATCCGATCAACTTAGCCGAAGACGAAGGTGAAGATGATTGCGAAGTGCCTGGTGAACTTGCAAGACTGTTACAACAGGAAGAGAGGGCAATTCAACCCCATGAAGAGCCAGTGGAAATAATAAACTTGGGTACTGAAGAAGACAAGAAAGGGGTAAAGATTGGTGCCAACCTAGAGCTCAGCGTGAAGCAACGGTTGACTCAGATGCTGCATGACTATATGGAGATCTTTGCCTGGTCCTACGAAGATATGCCCGGATTAAATACCGACATTGTGGTCCATCACTTACCAACTAAAGAAGATTGCCCTCCGGTTAAGCAAAAGGTCCGCCGTATGCGTCCAGAGATGTCTGAGAAGATTAAAGCCGAGGTTATGAAGCAGTTTGATGCCGGGTTTCTTGCATTGACTTCTTACCCTCAGTGGGTTGCTAATGTGGTGCCGGTACCTAAGAAGGACGACAAGGTCAGAATGTGTGTCGATTACAGGGATCTGAACAGGGCCAGCCCCAAGGATGACTTCCCTCTACCTCACATTGATGTCCTTGTTGATAATACAGCTCAGCATAAAGTGTTCTCTTTTATGGATGGTTTTTCAGGCTACAATCAGATCAAGATGGCTCCTGAAGACATGGAAAAGACTACATTTGTTACTCAGTGGGGCACCTTCTGCTACAAAGTCATGCCTTTTGGACTAAAGAATGCTGGGGCAACCTACCAACGTGCCATGGTTGCTTTGTTTCATGACATGATCCATCATGAGATAGAAGTGTATGTTGACGACATGATCGCTAGGTCCCAGACTGAGGAAGAACACCTTGATCATCTACAGAAACTGTTTGACCGTTTGAAACTGTACAAGCTGAGGTTGAACCCGAACAAGTGCACCTTCGGGGTAAGATCTGGAAAGTTGCTAGGCTTCGTGGTAAGTGACAAGGGAATTCAAGTGGACCCTGCTAAGGTCAAAGCCATTCAAGAGATGCCAGTTCCTAAGACAGAGAAGGAAGTCAGAGGCTTTCTAGGACGTCTGAATTACATTGCTCGGTTCATCTCACACCTAACTGCTACCTGTGAACCAATCTTCAAGCTGCTGAAGAAAGATCAGGTAGTACGTTGGATTGATGAATGTCAGGCTGCTTTTGACCGAATCAAAGAATATCTCCAAGAACCACCCATCCTTATGCCACCAGTTGAAGGGAGACCTTTGATACTTTACCTGACAGTGCTTGATAATTCAATGGGGTGTGTGCTGGGGCAGCATGACGAGTCTGGCCGAAAAGAGCATGCCATTTATTACCTTAGCAAAAAGTTTACCGACTGTGAGACCCGATACTCACTGCTTGAGAAAACTTGCTGCGCTTTGGTATGGGATGCTCGCCGGCTGAGACAGTATATGCTGACTCACACTACCTTGTTGATCTCAAAAATGGATCCTATAAAGTACATATTCGAAAAGCCTGCTCTGTCTGGGAGAATTGCGAGATGGCAGATGATCTTGACGGAATACGACATTCAGTACACGACCCAAAAAGCCATCAAGGGAAGTGTATTGGCAGACCACTTAGCACATCAAGCTGTGGATGACTACCAATCAATGAACTTCGAGTTTCCGGATGAAAGCATTATGATAGTAACTGACTGTGAAGTACCTGGACCGGATGAAGGACCTGAACCAGGATCCCGATGGTCTATGCATTTTGACGGAGCATCCAACGCTTTGGGAAATGGTATTGGCGCCATCATCATATCTCCACAAGGTACTCATACTCCACTCACCGCCCGGCTGTGTTTCAACTGTACCAACAACATGGCGGAGTATGAGGCGTGTATCATGGGTCTTCAAGATGCGATCGACCTGAGGATCAAATTTCTGAGTGTCTTCGGAGATTCCGCTCTTGTGATCAATCAGATCAAAGGAGAGTGGGATACGAAACATCCAAACTTGATTCCTTACAGAGAATGTGTGTTGACCCTGATCCCCCACTTCACAGAGATAACATTTGAGCACTTTCCAAGAGAAGAGAATCAGTTGGCGGACGCGTTAGCTACAATGTCTTCAATGTTCAAGGTCAAATGGGATAATGAGGCTCCCCGGATCATCATCTGGAAACTGGACGAGCCGGCATACTGTTGTGATCTCGAAACTGAATTGGTGACTGAGAAGCCTTGGTACCACGAAGTGAAGAGATATCTGGAAACTCAGGAATACCCTGAAGGTGCATCTATCAACGATAAGAAATTCCTGAGAAGATTCGCAGCCAAATTCTTCCTTAGCAACAACATCTTGTACAAGCGAAACCATGATTCAACCTTACTGCGTTGTGTAGATAAAACTGAAGCAGAAAGAATCATGGAAGAGCTACATGAAGGGACCTTTGGTACACATTCCAGTGGACACACTATGGCTAAGAAAATCCTACGGGCAGGATACTATTGGTCCACAATGGAAGCTGACTGTTACCAACATTCCAGGACATGCCACAAGTGCCAGATTTATGCAGACAAGGTGCATGTTCCTCCGGTCCCCTTGAATGTTCTGACTGCGCCTTGGCCGTTTGCAATGTGGGGCATAGACATGATCGGCGAGATTAAACCTACGGCATCTAATGGACATCGTTTCATCCTAGTGGCAATTGATTACTTCACGAAGTGGGTTGAGGCAGCATCCTATGCTACGGTAACCAAGACTGTTGTAGCACGGTTCATTCGGCATAACCTGATCTGTCGGTACGGCGTCCCTGAGAGAATTATTACAGACAACGGTACCAATCTGAACAATAAGATGATCGCTGAGCTTTGCGAACAGTTCAAAATACAGCACCACAATTCTTCTCCTTACAGACCGAAGATGAATGGGGCTGTAGAAGCAGCAAATAAGAACATCAAGAAAATTGTGCAGAAAATGACAGTGACTTATAAAGATTGGCACGAGACGTTACCGTTCGCTCTACATGGGTACCGTACCTCAGCTAGGACGTCAACCGGGGCAACTCCTTTCTCTTTGGTTTATGGTATGGAGGCAGTCTTGCCAATCGAAGTGCAAATACCCTCTCTCCGGATAATGAAGGATGCAAATCTGAACGAAGATGATTGGATCCAGACACGACTTGATCAGCTTAACCTTATTGATGAAAAGAGACTTGCTGCTATCTGTCATGGTCAGACGTATCAGAAACGGATGATCAGGGCATTTAACAAAAAGGTCAAACCACAAGAATATCGAGTCGGGGATCTGGTAATCAAGCGAATCATCCTTCCTCAGAGTGATCCAAGGGGCAAATGGACCCCTACGTACGAAGGGCCATTTGTGGTTAAGCATGTGTTCTCAGGAGGAGCAATGATATTAACCAATATGGATGGTGACGACCTTCCTCACCCCGCCAATGCAGACATAGTAAAAAAATATTACGCATGAAAAAAAAAAAAGACCCGCTAGGCTGACATGCCTAGGCAAAAATCAGGGCTTCCCGTCGAACCAAAAGGGTTCGGGCAAAATGAAGGGATGAAAATGGAAAAAATCTGTACATCCGGCAAGTCGAAAACCTGAAAGGGCGGCTTGGGCAAAAATGGATATCCCGGTGGACTGAAAACCCGAAAGGGCGGTCCAGGCAAAAATTAGGGATAAAAGCGTAATGCTATGTCTCATTGATCACTTTGCATCCAGAATCCGGTATCTACATCAAGATCAGACGGCATCGATCAGTCAGCTTCACCTTCAACCAAGGTCATCAAGTGATGAGACGCTCGGAGTTATAAAGGCAATAGCAGAGTTGAAACCCAGTGGATCATTCATTTCACACAGCTGTTTTATTTTCTTTTGTACAAAATTTGTATAAACCCTTTTTGCTCGGTGGCGTTCTCTTATTAGGACGTCAGCCTCTTGTATACAAAACGCCTATTCACAGGCCACTCAAAAATCAATACAAATATACTTTTCAGTTAAAATGTGCCTTTTGTTTTTTCCTTTTCTGTTTTGTTTTGCGAAGAACGTCCAAGGTTCAATTTGTGATATATGCATTGACAATAATTTGCTAGCTCATAAATATTTGCATACGAAACAAAGAATTAATTACAGGGGACATTAGAAACAGGGGCAATAAGGAGTTGTCTAGGCAATCTAATTGTTCTATCCTCCAAAGTACCAAGGTAGGTTCAGCTAAAGAACATAACCATGCATCTTAAATTCCCCCAGAGAGTGAGACAGCAAGCAGTATACTCTCCTCAAGCAAAACAGTTATCAACCTTAAGGAAGTTGGGTGTCCTCCCGCAGATCTCAACATCCCCAGCAGCATATATTCTTAACAAGCATCCCCGGCAGTCTTGGTCTAAAGATTATTCCCCGGCGGCATACATCAACATTCAAAGGAATCACTTCCCCAGCATATCAAAATTCCCCAGGAGAGTCCAATTAGTTTCCCCAGGAAAGATGGAATTCATATCCCCAAGCAATAAGCTTATCCCCAGTAGATTCTGGAAGCTTATCCCCTCGCAGAACACGAACGCGTCGTCCGGCTTGATTTAAAGAGTTATTTCCTTAACAGGATATAACTGGGTTATCCTCAGCCAAAAGCCACGGAAAGAGCGTCCTCGACGAAGTCTTCCTATTCCCAGCGAAGTCTATCAATACTCCCAATATAATAAGGGTATCCCCAGCAAATTATTATCAACACTCTGCAAGGCATCTCTATCCCCACAGAGTATTGCTTCCCAGCATAATCGCTAGAGTATCTTTTCTCCCTGCAGAACCCTCCATTTGCCAAGTTTATTCCGCAACGGAGTCATCTTCTCCTACCGGTATTCTTGTAGTTATCATCCCCAGCGGAAGCAAAATCAATACTTCAACATCAGCCCAGGATACGACTTCCCGGCACCCGTCAAGGATTCACTTTCCTAGACAAAAACATACATAAAACATCACATACATCATTATAACATGCATAGACACATCATATCATACAAGTCTCATTTATATTGAGAACATCATTGCTTGATCCATATCATGCATTGCATATGACTGACCTTTACCTTTCAGGAAAGATCCAGTTAAATTCTTAGCTATATTCCAAGACCTTCTCTGGTTCAGTCAGATCGACCCTAAGATCTCCCTGATTCTTCTCCAGTTGAAGATATTCCAAGACCTTGTCCGGTTCAGTTAAATCGACCCTAAGATTTTCCTGATGTTTATCCAGTCAAAGGCTTTCTTTGGTTCAGTCAGATCGACCCTAAGATCTCCCTGATGCTTATCCAGTTGAAGATATTCCAAGACCTTGTCCGGTTCAGTTAAATCGACCCTAAGATTTTCCTGATGCTTATCCAGTCAAAGGCCTTCTCTGGTTCAGTCAGATCGACCCTAAGATCTCCCTGATTCTTCTCCAGTTGAAGATACTCCAAGACCTTGTCCGGTTCAGTTAAATCGACCCTAAGATTTTCCTGATGCTTATCCAGTCAAAGGCTTTCTTTGGTTCAGTCAGATCGACCCTAAGATCTCCCTGATGCTTATCCAGTTGAAGATATTTCAAGACCTTGTCCGGTTCAGTTAAATCGACCCTAAGATTTTCCTGATTCTTACCCAGTCAAAGGCCTCTCTGGTTCAGTCAGATCGACCCTAAGATCTCCCTGATTCTTATTCCAGTAGAAGACACCCAAGATTTTTCTCAACAAGCATTGTTGAAGTTAAAGACACCCAAGATTTTTCTCAACGAGCGTTGTTGAAGTTAAAGTCGCCCAAGGTTCTCTTACCATTCATGCTAAGGTAGTAACCATCCCTGGTTCTTTCATCGCCGTTTGAAGCTCCAGACTCAGCTCCTGTAACCAGTCAGGACACATCTATACCAGGCATCTAAAAATCAGCTCCTGCAACGTGTCAGGTACTCATTTTCTGTTTTGCAGGTATACAGGTTCCCGCCAAGGAATCTCTTACGCAATCAAACATCCAGATGGCATCTATAAGCCCATTCCACCATCACTGCCACTATGTGAGCGCAAATTTCTGGGCACTCTAGTGTCCAATCATCTTCTACCCTCGGATCACGAAAGGCACGTCCGCCAATCTGCATCCTCAGGTCTAAGAAGATTGAACAGGGGCAACTGTTATACCCCAAAATTTGCCCTCCCATATTCTTCAAGAAATTGCCAAGCCAAGTCACAAAATTCCCCAAGGGTTGCACAGTGCAAGGGCCTCCTAAACAGTCAAAATTAGGGTTTTGAGTCTGATCAAGAAAAGGAAGTGTTCAAAGGCTCAATCAAGTCTCATATGCTTACAAACATGGTCAAGCATCCTCATATCAAGTTTCAAGGCATTCAGCTCAAAATTGCACAGTCAAAACCCTAAATTGCACTACAGTTAACTGTAGGGGCAAAATGGTCATTTGACAGTCAAAAGTTCAAATTTTTGGTCAACATATCATTTTGAAGTCACAAACATCATTTGATCAATGCTTGATCATGATTCTCAAAATTTGGCTCAGAAAATCATCAAGATGCAAAAGTTTCCTTATTTGGACAGCTGAAAAAGTCAACTGAAATTGACCAGGGCATAACTTTCACATGGATTATCAGAAAAATTCCATCCAAAGCTCATTTTGAAGAGAAAGCCATTTCCTACAACTCATCTTCATACTTCAAGTCCAAGAAATGCTCTCACAAAAAGTTATCAATTTCAACATTATAGGTCATTTTCAAAAGTCAACAAAAAGGGACTTTAAGTCAAAGGCCATAACTTGAGATTGGAAAATCAAAATGGCATGGGACCAAAGGCATTGGTTAAAGGACTCAAAGACCTTTCCAAAATGTCCAAGAACATGAGGAAAGCTTAAAACTTGAGCAAGTTATGCATTGGAGAAGTTGGGAAATTTTTGTGAAATGGCAAAAGTCAACTATCCTTGAAACTTCAATTTTTGACAAAAGGGCCCACTTTCTTCCACTTGATTCAGCTTTGTCATGCCACACACGTGTCCCATGATTAATTTCAAGATCAAACATTGATTTTTCTATTTTATTTAATTTTTATTAATTTAATTCATTTTAAATCTTTAATAATTCAAATAAAATTTAAAAATCAATGGATTAGTGTCATTTGAATTTGAATAGCTTCCATATATCATGTGCCAGCTCACAAACTCATGCTAGGGTTATGTTGTACACCAAGTCTTGGTTTTGCTTAAAAAAGGGAAAGTTTGTTAATGGTGAAAGACCTAAGACTAATTCTCTCATGGGCATGGATCAAGGCCAGCTAATGACCTAATTCCCTTCTCTCATAAGTGTTGAGTCAAAACCTAATGCCCACACACTAAATGCTGCGCTAAAAGGCCATAGACAAACTTGAAAAAACTCCTTGAAAACTCAAAACTGAAATCATTGCTAGGGGGCGATTCAAAGCTTAATTCCTCTTCCAAAAGCTTCCTTGTGGTCTCCTGAACAGATTCCAATCCAAAACATCAACTTAAACGCCAAGAACTGGTATATCGAGCATGAACTGTACATGAAAAATTCCATAATCGTACATCCTATTCTAAGCATTTTTACTGCATTATTTTCATGGAATCATGTTCCTTATGAAGTTCTGAGACTAACCATTATGTTTAATTGAATGTTTATGCTACATACACGATTATGCCATAACTGATTTTCTAGGGTTTTCAGAGTTTTGATTTGGGGTTTTTCACCCAAGGAAAAATTAGGACTCCAGGCCACCACCATTGCAATCATCACGCTTGGACGAAGAGATTCATATATTCGCGCTCAATTTATGGAGCCCTGAATCCTATTCGCTATTTTTTGATATGTCCTCTATAGCAACGGGTTAAAACCGTTGCTCTTTGTTTTTATGTTTCAGAAAATAAAAAAGACAACGAAGAAGAAGGCTCGGTGGCAAGACGTGACTGGCTAGTTTCAAATTTCGCGCGCGTTGGGGCCACTAACGCTCTTTTCTTTTATAATAATTGTTAACCATTATATATTAAAAGTGATTCAAACGCTTCAGTGGTAGACGTTCACCCTTGCAATGTCCAAGACCTGGGTTCGAGTCCCAGGTCTGAATAATTTCAATATTATTTTTCTATGTTAATTCCCATGCAGGCACAACATTGAGGCACACCATATTCCTTCATCATCTAGCCCTCCACGTATCCAAGAAAATTCACATCAAAGGCTAAGATTGGATGTACATCATAGGCCTGGTCAAAAGAGCCACATGGCGCATGGGAAAGTCAACGAATCTTAAAGGATATTGGGCCTGAATTGCTGAGCCCATACCTCCACTTTAGGGCCTGAACCCCCCCCCCCCCCCCTGGTTTGCTTCTCTATATTTTTATTTTTTATTTTCAATTATGATTTTATTTCCTTTATTAATTTAATTAATTATTTTTTTTACAAAAATACAAAAACTTCCTAAAAATCAGAAAAGACCAAAAAATGTAATAAATATTCTATTTTAATATGTTCTTGTAAATAATTGTACAATTAAATAACTTAGGTTAAATTAGGTTACAACTTTAATTCTTTTCATAATAAAATATAAAAAACATAGGATTTAAGTTTAATTGATAATTTTTATTCCTTTTAATTTTTCCTTTCTTATAATAATATTATTCATTTTATTTTCATAATTAAATTGTACATAAAAGAATTTAGGATTTAATTTAGGTTAATTTAACATTTTCATAATAACTAAAAAATAATTAGAATTAGGGTTTGACATTTTATTTTCATCATAATTAATTCTCTTTTTCTATTAAACTTAAAAAACACAAAAATATCAAAAAAAAACATTTTCTTTTAATTTTAATTTTAATTCCTCATTAACTTTAATTTTTTGCAAAAGGATCCAACGCCCTCGTTCGTAATTTATTTAATTCGCACATTTATTTTTACTTGCTTAAATAATTATGTATCTCTCCCAAAGCGTTGTAACATTTACTTTTCGCACTTTTATTTCTTTTGCTTTATTTACTTTCCGTCAAATCGGGTCCGGTTTAATTTTGGCGATGTGGACCCGCGCCATTTGTAATAGCTTAGATTTACTTTTCCCGCAAAACTTTTAACTGTTAAAAAACATGAAAGAATGTATGGCCTTAAATAAAATCAAGCGTAGATCACAATGAACATGACAAGACAAATACAAATGAAAACGACACACAATTCGCACACACCACCCCTAGGGTACGCCTCATTGTTGCCTTTCGAAAGGTGATCGTCGAGTAGAGGACGTCTTAGTAAGTCCTCATGATCCGGGAACCTGGCATGAGGGTAGCTTCTAAGGTGTCTTCCTATTGCTCCGGTGATCACCATGTCCCGAACCTCGAATTGACCCGAACACCTCCAACGGTGGTGCTACCTACCTCTCAATGGTGGGATGGCACTACTTTAAAGGACATTTACACAGACGAGTTCCTTAGGGTAGGTAGACGACTCATGGATACTTGCTCTCTTCAAAACAAAAATTCAAAGACTTTTCACACCAACACTTTTCAAAAGCTTTCAAAGCAAATTTTTCAAACACTCTGACGTACGAGTCGAACTGAAATTTTTCAAAGAAACTTTGTTAACCCACATTGAGAAGCAAACAAACATTTTTGAAAACACAATGAGCAAGTATCTAAGAGCCCATGGATAACCATGGATAGAAAGGGTGCTAACACCTTCCCTTTCTATAACCTACCTCCCGAACCGAGAGCAATCTCTTTAAGGAATTTTTCTGTGCTTTTGTCCTTTCCATTTGGAGAAAATAAAAGACGGTGGCGACTCTTGCTTCCGCGACATTTCGCGAACCAGCTTTTAAACAGTCAGTTCCAGATCCACCGATCACAGAACTGGCGACTCTGCTGGGGAATTAAACTTAAAGTGAGGTATACCTTAGGGCTAGGTCATAACTATGTTTTCAATTGTCTTCTTTGCTTGCTTTATTATTGTGGGTTGCTTGGGAGTGCTATAGATCCTAACCCGGATCTGGGGATACCTTCTTAGAAAGTAGCAACAAGGCTGTGAGGGAACTGTGCGGGGTATACCGACATAGTTGAAGCAGTCTGCTACGTTGATGTGGCACTTTGGTGTGTACCGGTAACCCTTGAGTTCAGTCAAGGAGAGTACGGGGCCTCCATGTGGTGTCATGAAGCATCAACAGACCTTAGGAACCTTAATTGAACCATCTTGGCCTCTTTAGGGTAGTGAGATAACTGACTTTGGTGCAGTCCGAGGTTGGTTGATACTCGATACTACACTCAATTGAGGGTTGCTTTCCTGGAATATTTCGGTCGCCAGTTCAGTGGCTAAATCGAAACGATGAACAATGAAAGCAATCCCGTGATATTGGGAACCTTAGAACCCGGTTACTTTGATTAGGACAGGTTGAACTCACCAACTTCAAGAGGGTACTACCCAGACCCCATGTTGGCCTTAAACCTTAAGGGCTTGTCTTGTGTGCCTTGTGTGCCTTACATGTTTGTCTTTGTACATATCTGTGGTGTGTTTAATCATAGCATCATGACATCATCCAGCATCATATGCATTAACTAACCATTTCAGGGGTTCGAATTTTCATCTTTGTTCTTGTTTTGTAGGACATGGAAACTGTTCGTAGAAAGACAATTCAAATCAGTCTTGTAAGGGTACCTCCTCAGCTTAAGGAGCTTATATCCAGGATTCCCGAGAACTCTTCATTCAGTGAAAGGCATGGAAGCCTCATCAGCTTGGTCAACACCAACATTGAGGAAGATATGATAAAGGTCTTGTTCCAGTTCTTTGACCCTCTGCATCACTATTTTACCTTCTTGGATTATCAGTTGGTACCTACATTGGAGGAGTTCTCCCGGCTCCTGAAGATCCCTATCCTTGATCAGCTACCCTTCAATGGTACAGAAAAGGAACCTAAGCTTGAAGAGATTGCTAAAGCCTTGCACCTACAGTCATCTGACCTCAAGGGACGTTGGGAAGTCAGAAGTGGTATTAAAGGGTTCTTAGCCAGGTTTCTGTTTGAAAAGGCCTATGAATGTTGGAACTCCCTTGACTTGCAAGCTTTTGAAGAGGTTGTGGCCCTCCTTGTTTATGGTTTAGTGTTGTTCCCTAACCCAGATCAGCTCATTGATATCAGTGTTGTCCAGATCTTTATGTCCAGGAATCCTATACCTACGTTGCTGGGGGACATCCTTCACTTATGTTACACTCGAACCATGAGAAAAAGAGGTGTCCTTATGTGTTGCACTCCTCTCCTGGGAAGGTGGTTTATTTCGCACCTTCCACAATCAGTCCTGAAGAATGAGCGGGGTTTGAGATGGTCACAACGGTTGATGACTCTTACACATGCAGATATACATTGGTGTCCTAGGTCCAGAGAAGATGTCACTATCATTGATCGTTGCGGGGAGTATCCTAATGTTCCTTTACTTGGAATCAGAGGGGGTATTACTTATAGCCCATGCCTGGCTTGGAGACAGTTTGGTTATGCTCGGAGGGATGGTCCTCATGACATGTTAATTCCTGACATAGTTTTTGACTTCGACAGCGATACTCAAGGACTTCGCCAGAGATTTATCAAAGCTTGGAGGATGCCCAGTAGGATAGACAGCAAGACACTGGGGCATAGGAATTCCATCCCGTTGGAGCCTTATCTCAAGTGGGTACGAGCCCGCTCCCAGAAGTTAGTGATGCCTTATCCTCATATGCTCCCAGTGATCAAAGAGCCTGTCTTGGAAGGGGAAGTGTCCTACACTATTCAGCATCCCGATATGCCCACATCCTGGGAAGAGATGCAGAAGAGCTGGATCCAGCTTAAGGAAGAGCGGAATTCTCTTGAGACTAGTCTGCGTGCCAGTGAAAAGAAGGTCTTGGAGCTCACCCGCCTGTTGCATGAGGAGAGGAACCTCAACACTTACATAGCTCCAAAGAGGATGCGCAGCATATTTTGGGATTGATTTGATTTTTTGTACTTTTGCCTATGAGGCTTTGATGTGTTAAACAATGATTTTCTTAATAATAACGTGTGTTCCTTTTGGTCTACAACAAATTTGAATTTTCGAACTCTTGAATGCATTGCATAAACACATATCATTCATCATGTGCATCACAGGTACTCTTCTTTTCAGGTGGCTTACTGTTCTTCGCTGTTTATTTCAGCATCATGAACCCTGAATCATCAACTGAGGCATCTATCAAGGCTCTTCAGGCGCAGAACGCCCAATTTCAGGAGCTGATCAAGGGCTTGGCTCAGGGTCAACAAGAGTTGAAGACCATGCTTCTGAAGAAGACTAAGAAGAAGAGGAGGACTGTGCTATTTAACACTGGGCGCAGACTCGGGAACACCTTACAGGTTGAGGCTGAAAGGACTACCCCATCTGTGGGGGAAGGTAGTCACCAAGAAAGGGAGGTCCCTACTCCTGTGGGCTCTGATACTGAAACAGACTTCAACGACGAACAGTACCCTCCTGCTGAAGACCGGTACAAGCAGCTGGAGGACAGATTAAAGGCTATGGAAGTTCAGCAGGTGCCTGGACTGGATTTCGGAGACTTGGGGTTATCTACTGGGGTGGTAATTCCACACAAGTTCAAGGCACCTGCCTTTGTGAAGTATGACGGGGCTTCCTGTCCCAAGATGCACCTCCGTTCTTATGTAAGGAAGATCCAGCCTTACACAACAGACAATAACCTTTGGATCCACTTCTTCCAGGAGAGTCTTTCAGGGACTCACCTCGAATGGTTCTATCAGCTGGATGGAATCAGCATTCGTAACTGGGAGGATCTGGCCACTGCTTTTTACAAGCAGTATCAATATAATTCCGACCTCGCTCCTACGCGTACCCAGCTCCAGGGTATGTCGCTAGGGTCGGGTGAAGGTTTTAAGGAGTACGCCCAGAAATGGAGAGACCTGGCTGGCAGGGTGCAGCCACCATTGACGGACCGGGAGCTGGTAGATATGTTTTTAGGGACCCTATCTGGTCCATTTTTCAATCATCTCATTGGTAATTCCTCTGCTGGGTTTACTGATCTGATCCTGACTGGTGAAAGGATCGAGGCCGGTATAAAATCGGGGAAGATACAGAAGGTTGCCTCCTCCAGTACTGAAAAGAAACCCTTCAAAAAGGAGGCTAGTGCTGTATATAGCTCCCAGAGACCAGAGCAACCTGAACGCCGCCAATCTGTCAGTGCGGTAATGATTGCCAAACCTGCTGCCGCTCCTTGGCCAACTAATCCTCAAAAGTTTGAAAGACCCCGGAGAGAGTTTACCCGGTTAAGCATGACCTTATCACAGATCCTGCCACAGTTGCTATCCACCAATTTAGTGACTGTCAGGGAGGCTCCAAAGTTTCCCAATACTGCATCCCCCAAGTTTAATCCAAATGCTCGCTGTGCTTACCACTCTGATAGCCCGGGACATAGCACAGATGACTGTTGGGCCCTAAAGAATAAGGTTCAAGACCTCATTGATGCAAAGGAAATACAGTTTGAGGCGCCCGAGAGGCCGAATGTTGTAACCGCTCCCATGCCCCAGCATGGAGTGAATGCTGTTGAGGAGGATTTGTATGTAGCGTCGGTGGATGATGTTGCTACTCCGCTGCTGACGGTCAAGAGGAACCTGTTGCTAGCCGGTTTATTTCCGGGATGTAGCGAAGGTTGCCCTCTATGTGTTGCTTCCCCTGCTGGTTGTTCTCTGCTGAAGTCAGGCGTCCAAAACCTGATAGATAGTAGAGAGATTTTGTTCAGAAAGACTGTTGTTCCTGCTGCTCCTGTTGAAGAAGTGTCGATCGTTACCATCTTCAACAACCCTTCCAAGGCTCCTTCAAAGAAGCCTGTCCAAATTTTGCCGGTTCACAAGATTGCTCCCATCACCATTACTGTTCCGGGGCCTATCCCCTACAAATCTGATAAGGCTGTCCCATGGCACTATGGGGCGGGTGTTTATGTTCTGGGTGTGAAACAAGAGTTCAACATTGATGCTGGTGTCTCCAACATCACTGGGCCTGCTAAGGTCACTCGTAGTGGAAGACTGTTCTCGCCAGACATTGCTCCTCCGGTAATTCATAGGCCTTTGGTCTTCACACTTGCCAGGGTGCCTGTTTCTCCCCCTGACCAAGTATCCACCCCTGCTACCGAGTCATCTGATACTCGGGGCAAGGGGATTGCTGCTGATGTGCTTGCCAGGACGGAGGCACCAAAGACCATTGTTGAGGCTTCCAGGCAGGAAATGGAAGAAATCCTCAAGATAATAAAGAAAAGTGATTTCAACGTTGTAGAACAGTTGGGGCACACCCCCTCTAAAATCTCCATGTTGTCACTGCTGCTGTGTTCAGAGGCCCACGCCAAGGCTCTGATTGCTTTCTTAAAGACAGCCCACGTACCCCAAGAGACGTCTGCTGACCAGTTCACCGACTGTGTGGCCAACCTAACCGCTGATAATGGCCTGGGTTTCTCTGATGCCGATCTGACAGCAAAGGGGAAGAACCATAATGACGCCCTGCATGTCTCCATTGAATGCAGGGGCACTACTCTTGCTCATGTGCTGGTTGACACAGGTTCTTCATTAAACGTGCTGCCCAAGAAGGCTCTGGATAGGCTGGATTGTGAGGGTCTAGAGCTCAAACCAAGTAACATTGTTGTCCGGGCCTTTGACGGGTCCAAAAGAATGGTACATGGTGAGGTGGACATCCCAATCAGGGTTGGGTCACAGGTATTTGATTCAAAATTCTATGTGATGGACATCCATCCGTCCTATTCTTGTTTGCTGGGTCGCCCGTGGATCCACAAGGCTGGAGCTGTGACCTCCACGTTGCATCAGAAGCTCAAGTACCCGGTCAGGGGGAAGATCGTAACAGTGCAAGGGGAAGAGGAGTACATGGTCAGCCACCTCAACTCCTTCAGATACGTAGAAATGGATGGGGAGTTCATTGAAACCCCCTTTCAACATTTTGAGGAAGTGCCACAAACCTTGGCAGCAGCAGAAGCAGTGGATGAGGAGGTTTCTCCTTTGAAGATGGCCTCCTTAAAGGACGCCCGGGCTGTGATCGAAAGAGGTGAATGTGCAAACTGGGGCAAGCTCCTTGATCTTACTCCTAAGACTAACAAGTTTGGGCTGGGTTTCACCACAGAAGCTCAGAAAGCAGTGCGCAAGGCGAGAATTGGAAGACCTCATGTGCTCATCACTCACTCAGAAGTGAATGCTATTGGAGAGGAAGACGAAGTGGAAGAGTCAGAGTTCGATAGCTGGATCTACCCGACGACCGACGGTGGATTGACCAATTGGACTGCTAAAGACTTTACACCCATAACTTTTGTTCCCCAGTAATGAACTTCTTTGTTTTGGATTTGTAATAAACAATAATTTGAAACTATATGGCCCGGTGTCTTACCCGGGGCACCGTGGTTTTGTTTATGAGGGCTTTTGTTTGTCACTGTCATATATCATAAATAAAAGCATTGGACGTTTTTCACATTTCAAATTTTGCGCTCCTTTTCTTTCCTTTCTTTACATATTGCAAAACAGCTGTATTTACACACACACTCACTCATACAGGTTTCAATCCACTCTGGATCTCACTGGTAACGACTCTGCTACTGCCAGTTATGACTTCGAAAATCCGATCAACTTAGCCGAAGACGAAGGTGAAGATGATTGCGAAGTGCCTGGTGAACTTGCAAGACTGTTACAACAGGAAGAGAGGGCAATTCAACCCCATGAAGAGCCAGTGGAAATAATAAACTTGGGTACTGAAGAAGACAAGAAAGGGGTAAAGATTGGTGCCAACCTAGAGCTCAGCGTGAAGCAACGGTTGACTCAGATGCTGCATGACTATATGGAGATCTTTGCCTGGTCCTACGAAGATATGCCCGGATTAGATACCGACATTGTGGTCCATCACTTACCAACTAAAGAAGATTGCCCTCCGGTTAAGCAAAAGGTCCGCCGTATGCGTCCAGAGATGTCTGAGAAGATTAAAGCCGAGGTTATGAAGCAGTTTGATGCCGGGTTTCTTGCAGTGACTTCTTACCCTCAGTGGGTTGCTAATGTGGTGTCGGTACCTAAGAAGGACGGCAAGGTCAGAATGTGTGTCGATTACAGGGATCTGAACAGGGCCAGCCCCAAGGATGACTTCCCTCTACCTCACATTGATGTCCTTGTTGATAATACAGCTCAACATAAAGTGTTCTCTTTTATGGATGGTTTTTCAGGCTACAATCAGATCAAGATGGCTCCTGAAGACATGGAAAAGACTACATTTGTTACTCAGTGGGGCACCTTCTGCTACAAAGTCATGCCTTTTGGACTAAAGAATGCTGGGGCAACCTACCAACGTGCCATGGTTGCTTTGTTTCATGACATGATCCATCATGAGATAGAAGTGTATGTTGACGACATGATCGCTAGGTCCCAGACTGAGGAAGAACACCTTGATCATCTACAGAAACTGTTTGACCGTTTGAAACTGTACAAGCTGAGGTTGAACCCGAACAAGTGCACCTTCGGGGTAAGATCTGGAAAGTTGCTAGGCTTCGTGGTAAGTGACAAGGGAATTCAAGTGGACCCTGCTAAGGTCAAAGCCATTCAAGAGATGCCAGTTCCTAAGACAGAGAAGGAAGTCAGAGGCTTTCTAGGACGTCTCAATTACATTGCTCGGTTCATCTCACACCTAACTGCTACCTGTGAACCAATCTTCAAGCTGCTGAAGAAAGATCAGGTAGTACGTTGGAATGATGAATGTCAGGCTGCTTTTGACCGAATCAAAGAATATCTCCAAGAACCACCCATCCTTATGCCACCAGTTGAAGGGAGACCTTTGATACTTTACCTGACAGTGCTTGATAATTCAATGGGGTGTGTGCTGGGGCAGCATGACGAGTCTGGCCGAAAAGAGCATGCCATTTATTACCTTAGCAAAAAGTTTACCGACTGTGAGACCCGATACTCACTGCTTGAGAAAACTTGCTGCGCTTTGGTATGGGCTGCTCGCCGGCTGAGACAGTATATGCTGACTCACACTACCTTGTTGATCTCAAAAATGGATCCTATAAAGTACATATTCGAAAAGCCTGCTCTGTCTGGGAGAATTGCGAGATGGCAGATGATCTTGACGGAATACGACATTCAGTACACGACCCAAAAAGCCATCAAGGGAAGTGTATTGGCAGACCACTTAGCACATCAAGCTGTGGATGACTACCAATCAATGAACTTCGAGTTTCCGGATGAAAGCATTATGATAGTAACTGACTGTGAAGTACCTGGACCGGATGAAGGACCTGAACCAGGATCCCGATGGTCTATGCATTTTGACGGAGCATCCAACGCTTTGGGAAATGGTATTGGCGCCATCATCATATCTCCACAAGGTACTCATACTCCACTCACCGCCCGGCTGTGTTTCAACTGTACCAACAACATGGCGGAGTATGAGGCGTGTATCATGGGTCTTCAAGCTGCGATCGACCTGAGGATCAAATTTCTGAGTGTCTTCGGAGATTCCGCTCTTGTGATCAATCAGATCAAAGGAGAGTGGGATACGAAACATCCAAACTTGATTCCTTACAGAGAATGTGTGTTGACCCTGATCCCCCACTTCACAGAGATAACATTTGAGCACTTTCCAAGAGAAGAGAATCAGTTGGCGGACGCGTTAGCTACAATGTCTTCAATGTTCAAGGTCAAATGGGATAATGAGGCTCCCCGGATCATCATCTGGAAACTGCACGAGCCGGCATACTGTTGTGATCTCGAAACTGAATTGGTGACTGAGAAGCCTTGGTACCGCGAAGTGAAGAGATATCTGGAAACTCAGGAATACCCTGAAGGTGCATCTATCAACGATAAGAAATTCCTGAGAAGATTCGCAGCCAAATTCTTCCTTAGCAACAACATCTTGTACAAGCGAAACCATGATTCAACCTTACTGCGTTGTGTAGATAAAACTGAAGCAGAAAGAATCATGGAAGAGCTACATGAAGGGACCTTTGGTACACATTCCAGTGGACACACTATGGCTAAGAAAATCCTACGGGCAGGATACTATTGGTCCACAATGGAAGCTGACTGTTACCAACATTCCAGGACATGCCACAAGTGCCAGATTTATGCAGACAAGGTGCATGTTCCTCCGGTCCCCTTGAATGTTCTGACTGCGCCTTGGCCGTTTGCAATGTGGGGCACAGACATGATCGGCGAGATTAAACCTACGGCATCTAATGGACATCGTTTCATCCTAGTGGCAATTGATTACTTCACGAAGTGGGTTGAGGCAGCATCCTATGCTACGGTAACCAAGACTGTTGTAGCACGGTTCATTCGGCATAACCTGATCTGTCGGTACGGCGTCCCTGAGAGAATTATTACAGACAACGGTACCAATCTGAACAATAAGATGATCGCTGAGCTTTGCGAACAGTTCAAAATACAGCACCACAATTCTTCTCCTTACAGACCGAAGATGAATGGGGCTGTAGAAGCAGCAAATAAGAACATCAAGAAAATTGTGCAGAAAATGACAGTGACTTATAAAGATTGGCACGAGACGTTACCGTTCGCTCTACATGGGTACCGTACCTCAGCTTGGACGTCAACCGGGGCAACTCCTTTCTCTTTGGTTTATGGTATGGAGGCAGTCTTGCCAATCAAAGTGCAAATACCCTCTCTCCGGATAATGAAGGATACAAATCTGAACGAAGATGATTGGATCCAGACACGACTTGATCAGCTCAACCTTATTGATGAAAAGAGACTTGCTGCTATCTGTCATGGTCAGACGTATCAGAAACGGATGATCAGGGCATTTAACAAAAAGGTCAAACCACAAGAATATCGAGTCGGGGATCTGGTAATCAAGCGAATCATCCTTCCTCAGAGTGATCCAAGGGGCAAATGGACCCCTACGTACGAAGGGCCATTTGTGGTTAAGCATGTGTTCTCAGGAGGAGCAATGATATTAACCAATATGGATGGTGACGACCTTCCTCACCCCGCCAATGCAGACATAGTAAAAAAATATTACGCATGAAAAAAAAAAAAGACCCGCTAGGCTGACATGCCTAGGCAAAAATCAGGGCTTCCCGTCGAACCAAAAGGGTTCGGGCAAAATGAAGGGATGAAAATGGAAAAAATCTGTACATCCGGCAAGTCGAAAACCTGAAAGGGCGGCTTGGGCAAAAATGGATATCCCGGTGGACTGAAAACCCGAAAGGGCGGTCCAGGCAAAAATTAGGGATAAAAGCGTAATGCTATGTCTCATTGATCACTTTGCATCCAGAATCCGGTATCTACATCAAGATCAGACGGCATCGATCAGTCAGCTTCACCTTCAACCAAGGTCATCAAGTGATGAGACGCTCGGAGTTATAAAGGCAATAGCAGAGTTGAAACCCAGTGGATCATTCATTTCACACAGCTGTTTTATTTTCTTTTGTACAAAATTTGTATAAACCCTTTTTGCTCGGTGGCGTTCTCTTATTAGGACGTCAGCCTCTTGTATACAAAACGCCTATTCACAGGCCACTCAAAAATCAATACAAATATACTTTTCAGTTAAAATGTGCCTTTTGTTTTTTCCTTTTCTGTTTTGTTTTGCGAAGAACGTCCAAGGTTCAATTTGTGATATATGCATTGACAATAATTTGCTAGCTCATAAATATTTGCATACGAAACAAAGAATTAATTACAGGGGACATTAGAAACAGGGGCAATAAGGAGTTGTCTAGGCAATCTAATTGTTCTATCCTCCAAAGTACCAAGGTAGGTTCAGCTAAAGAACATAACCAGGCATCTTAAATTCCCCCAGAGAGTGAGACAGCAAGCAGTATACTCTCCTCAAGCAAAACAGTTATCAACCTTAAGGAAGTTGGGTGTCCTCCCGCAGATCTCAACATCCCCAGCAGCATATATTCTTAACAAGCATCCCCGGCAGTCTTGGTCTAAAGATTATTCCCCGGCGGCATACATCAACATTCAAAGGAATCACTTCCCCAGCATATCAAAGTTCCCCAGGAGAGTCCAATTAGTTTCCCCAGGAAAGATGGAATTCATATCCCCAAGCAATAAGCTTATCCCCAGTAGATTCTGGAAGCTTATCCCCTCGCAGAACACGAACGCGTCGTCCGGCTTGATTTAAAGAGTTATTTCCTTAACAGGATATAACTGGGTTATCCTCAGCCAAAAGCCACGGAAAGAGCGTCCTCGACGAAGTCTTCCTATTCCCAGCGAAGTCTATCAATACTCCCAACATAATAAGGGTATCCCCAGCAAATTATTATCAACACTCTGCAAGGCATCTCTATCCCCAGAGTATTGCTTCCCAGCATGGTCGCTAGAGTATCTTTTCTCCCTGCAGAACCCTCCATTTGCCAAGTTTATTCCGCAACGGAGTCATCTTCTCCTACCGGTATTCTTGTAGTTATCATCCCCAGCGGAAGCAAAATCAATACTTCAACATCAGCCCAGGATACGACTTCCCGGCACCCGTCAAGGATTCACTTTCCTAGACAAAAACATACATAAAACATCACATACATCATTATAACATGCATAGACACATCATATCATAGAAGTCTCATTTATATTGAGAACATCATTGCTTGATCCATATCATGCATTGCATATGACTGACCTTTACCTTTCAGGAAAGATCCAGTTAAATTCTTAGCTATATTCCAAGACCTTCTCTGGTTCAGTCAGATCGACCCTAAGATCTCCCTGATTCTTCTCCAGTTGAAGATATTCCAAGACCTTGTCTGGTTCAGTTAAATCGACCCTAAGATTTTCCTGATGCTTATCCAGTCAAAGGCTTTCTTTGGTTCAGTCAGATCGACCCTAAGATCTCCCTGATGCTTATCCAGTTGAAGATATTCCAAGACCTTGTCCGGTTCAGTTAAATCGACCCTAAGATTTTCCTGATGCTTATCCAGTCAAAGGCCTTCTCTGGTTCAGTCAGATCGACCCTAAGATCTCCCTGATTCTTCTCCAGTTGAAGATACTCCAAGACCTTGTCCGGTTCAGTTAAATCGACCCTAAGATTTTCCTGATGCTTATCCAGTCAAAGGCTTTCTTTGGTTCAGTCAGATCGACCCTAAGATCTCCCTGATGCTTATCCAGTTGAAGATATTTCAAGACCTTGTCCGGTTCAGTTAAATCGACCCTAAGATTTTCCTGATTCTTACCCAGTCAAAGGCCTCTCTGGTTCAGTCAGATCGACCCTAAGATCTCCCTGATTCTTATTCCAGTAGAAGACACCCAAGATTTTTCTCAACAAGCGTTGTTGAAGTTAAAGACACCCAAGATTTTTCTCAACGAGCGTTGTTGAAGTTAAAGTCGCCCAAGGTTCTCTTACCATTCATGCTAAGGTAGTAACCATCCCTGGTTCTTTCATCGCCGTTTGAAGCTCCAGACTCAGCTCCTGTAACCAGTCAGGACACATCTATACCAGGCATCTAAAAATCAGCTCCTGCAACGTGTCAGGTACTCATTTTCTGTTTTGCAGGTATACAGGTTCCCGCCAAGGAATCTCTTACGCAATCAAACATCCAGATGGCATCTATAAGCCCATTCCACCATCACTGCCACTATGTGAGCGCAAATTTCTGGGCACTCTAGTGTCCAATCATCTTCTACCCTCGGATCACGAAAGGCACGTCCGCCAATCTGCATCCTCAGGTCTAAGAAGATTGAACAGGGGCAACTGTTATACCCCAAAATTTGCCCTCCCATATTCTTCAAGAAATTGCCAAGCCAAGTCACAAAATTCCCCAAGGGTTGCACAGTGCAAGGGCCTCCTAAACAGTCAAAATTAGGGTTTTGAGTCTGATCAAGAAAAGGAAGTGTTCAAAGGCTCAATCAAGTATCATATGCTTACAAACATGGTCAAGCATCCTCATATCAAGTTTCAAGGCATTCAGCTCAAAATTGCACAGTCAAAACCCTAAATTGCACTACAGTCAACTGTAGGGGCAAAATGGTCATTTGACAGTCAAAAGTTCAAATTTTTGGTCAACATATCATTTTGAAGTCACAAACATCATTTGATCAATGCTTGATCATGATTCTCAAAATTTGGCTCAGAAAATCATCAAGATGCAAAAGTTTCCTTATTTGGACAGCTGAAAAAGTCAACTGAAATTGACCAGGGCATAACTTTCACATGGATTATCAGAAAAATTCCATCCAAAGCTCATTTTGAAGAGAAAGACATTTCCTACAACTCATCCTCATACTTCAAGTCCAAGAAATGCTCTCACAAAAAGTTATCAATTTCAACATTATAGGTCATTTTCAAAAGTCAACAAAAAGGGACTTTAAGTCAAAGGCCATAACTTGAGATTGGAAAATCAAAATGGCATGGGACCAAAGGCATTGGTTAAAGGACTCAAATACCTTTCCAAAATGTCCAAGAACATGAGGAAAGCTTAAAAATTGAGCAAGTTATGCATTGGAGAAGTTGGGAAATTTTTGTGAAATGGCAAAAGTCAACTATCCTTGAAACTTCAATTTTTGACAAAAGGGCCCACTTTCTTCCACTTGATTCAGCTTTGTCATGCCACACACGTGTCCCATGATTAATTTCAAGATCAAACATTGATTTTTCTATTTTATTTAATTTTTATTAATTTAATTCATTTTAAATCTTTAATAATTCAAATAAAATTTAAAAATCAATGGATTAGTGTCATTTGAATTTGAATAGCTTCCATATATCATGTGCCAGCTCACAAACTCATGCTAGGGTTATGTTGTACACCAAGTCTTGGTTTTGCTTAAAAAAGGGAAAGTTTGTTAATGGTGAAAGACCTAAGACTAATTCTCTCATGGGCATGGATCAAGGCCAGCTAATGACCTAATTCCCTTCTCTCATAAGTGCTGAGTCAAAACCTAATGCCCACACACTAAATGCTGCGCTAAAAGGCCATAGACAAACTTGAAAAAACTCCTTGAAAACTCAAAACTGAAATCATTGCTAGGGGGCGATTCAAAGCTTAATTCCTCTTCCAAAAGCTTCCTTGTGGTCTCCTGAACAGATTCCAATCCAAAACATCAACTTAAACGCCAAGAACTGGTATATCGAGCATGAACTGTACATGAAAAATTCCATAATCGTACATCCTATTCTAAGCATTTTTACTGCATTATTTTCATGGAATCATGTTCCTTATGAAGTTCTGAGACTAACCATTATGTTTAATTGAATGTTTATGCTACATACACGATTATGCCATAACTGATTTTCTAGGGTTTTCAGAGTTTTGATTTGGGGTTTTTCACCCAAGGAAAAATTAGGACTCCAGGCCACCACCATTGCAATCATCACGCTTGGACGAAGAGATTCATATATTCGCGCTCAATTTATGGAGCCCTGAATCCTATTCGCTATTTTTTGATATGTCCTCTATAGCAACGGGTTAAAACCGTTGCTCTTTGTTTTTATGTTTCAGAAAATAAAAAAGACAACGAAGAAGAAGGCTCGGTGGCAAGACGTGACTGGCTAGTTTCAAATTTCGCGCGCGTTGGGGCCACTAACGCTCTTTTCTTTTATAATAATTGTTAACCATTATATATTAAAAGTGATTCAAACGCTTCAGTGGTAGACGTTCACCCTTGCAATGTCCAAGACCTGGGTTCGAGTCCCAGGTCTGAATAATTTCAATATTATTTTTCTATGTTAATTCCCATGCAGGCACAACATTGAGGCACACCATATTCCTTCATCATCTAGCCCTCCACGTATCCAAGCAAATTCACATCAAAGGCTAAGATTGGATGTACATCATAGGCCTAGTCAAAAGAGCCACATGGCGCCTGGGAAAGTCAACGAATCTTAAAGGATATTGGGCCTGAATTGCTGAGCCCATACCTCCACTTTAGGGCCTGAACCCCCCCCCCCTGGTTTGCTTCTCTATATTTTTATTTTTTATTTTCAATTATGATTTTATTTCCTTTATTAATTTAATTAATTATTTTTTTTACAAAAATACAAAAACTTCCTAAAAATCAGAAAAGACCAAAAAATGTAATAAATATTCTATTTTAATATGTTCTTGTAAATAATTGTACAATTAAATAACTTAGGTTAAATTAGGTTACAACTTTAATTCTTTTCATAATAAAATATAAAAAACATAGGATTTAAGTTTAATTGATAATTTTTATTCCTTTTAATTTTTCCTTTCTTATAATAATATTATTCATTTTATTTTCATAATTAAATTGTACATAAAAGAATTTAGGATTTAATTTAGGTTAATTTAACATTTTCATAATAACTAAAAAATAATTAGAATTAGGGTTTGACATTTTATTTTCATCATAATTAATTCTCTTTTTCTATTAAACTTAAAAAACACAAAAATATCAAAAAAAACATTTTCTTTTAATTTTAATTTTAATTCCTCATTAACTTTAATTTTTTGCAAAAGGATCCAACGCCCTCGTTCGTAATTTATTTAATTCGCACATTTATTTTTACTTGCTTAAATAATTATGTATCTCTCCCAAAGCGTTGTAACATTTACTTTTCGCACTTTTATTTCTTTTGCTTTATTTACTTTCCGTCAAATCGGGTCCGGTTTAATTTTGGCGATGTGGACCCGCGCCATTTGTAATAGCTTAGATTTACTTTTCCCGCAAAACTTTTAACTGTTAAAAAACATGAAAGAATGTATGGCCTTAAATAAAATCAAGCGTAGATCACAATGAACATGACAAGACAAATACAAATGAAAACGACACACAATTCGCACACACCACCCCTAGGGTACGCCTCATTGTTGCCTTTCGAAAGGTGATCGTCGAGTAGAGGACGTCTTAGTAAGTCCTCATGATCCGGGAACCTGGCATGAGGGTAGCTTCTAAGGTGTCTTCCTATTGCTCCGGTGATCACCATGTCCCGAACCTCGAATTGACCCGAACACCTCCAACGGTGGTGCTACCTACCTCTCAATGGTGGGATGGCACTACTTTAAAGGACATTTACACAGACGAGTTCCTTAGGGTAGGTAGACGACTCATGGATACTTGCTCTCTTCAAAACAAAAATTCAAAGACTTTTCACACCAACACTTTTCAAAAGCTTTCAAAGCAAATTTTTCAAACACTCTGACGTACGAGTCGAACTGAAATTTTTCAAAGAAACTTTGTTAACCCACATTGAGAAGCAAACAAACATTTTTGAAAACACAATGAGCAAGTATCTAAGAGCCCATGGATAACCATGGATAGAAAGGGTGCTAACACCTTCCCTTTCTATAACCTACCTCCCGAACCGAGAGCAATCTCTTTAAGGAATTTTTCTGTGCTTTTGTCCTTTCCATTTGGAGAAAATAAAAGACGGTGGCGACTCTTGCTTCCGCGACATTTCGCGAACCAGCTTTTAAACAGTCAGTTCCAGATCCACCGATCACAACGTCTATGAACCCTAATCTATTGTCAGCCGTCAAACTTGCTACACAGTTCTCGAACTAGTCAGCTGTGGTTTCTTGGGGCACATGGGCTTTCTTCAAAAACTTGGTTAGATCCTAGGCATGAGCATCCGAACAGAGTAATAATGACAACATGGAGATCTTGGATGGGGTTTTCCCCAGTTGATCAACTATTTTGAAGTCACTCTTCTTTATGATTTTCAGGATTTCCTCCATCTCTCGAGTGGAGGGCTCTTCAGCATCAGTATCTTTGGTAGATGGCTCTATTCCAGCAGGCTCACCTTCTTTTTCTTTTCCCTTAGCATTGGCACTAGGCTTGTCATTGGTTATGCGGGCGGGAGTCGTTGTAGTAGTGGGTGGTGACATATCATGGGAAAAGATCCTCCCTTTTACTGTCACTTTACTATAACCTGCAATATTAATGACATCAGCTTCATCTTTGTTGATCCAAGAATCTTGTTTTATCCCATGATAATAAACCTCGACACCATAGTTCCATGGAACTGCTTTGTCAAAGGAGTAAGAGATAGGCCTGGCGGCAGTGATTATTAAAGGAGCAATGGTTGGTTCATTTGAAATTCTAATAGGACCTTTTGAGGGGATCCTAAAAGGCTTGTTGGAAATTGTTATTATAGACAGGTCTTCAACTTTGTTGGTCAAACTCTTGATGGTAGGAATCTTCTCAAACAGAATCTCGCGGCTATTTATCAGGAGTTGCACACCTTCCTTCAGTTGTTTGCACCCATTTATTTGTTGATCACAGCAAACACAATCTTTAGAACAACCAGGGAACACCCCAGCTCTCAGAAAATTAACCTTCACAGTAGTTAATGAGGTTGTTAAATCTTCAATGGAGGAAACAAAAGTAGCATTATCAATTGCGTTAACACCTTTACCATAATTCGGCATTGGTGCAGTTATCACATTTGGAGTAGCAGGAGGATCAAATTCAATTGTTTTGTTGTCTATCAGATCTTGAATCTTATTCTTCAGAGCCCAACACTGATCAATTTCATGCCCAGGACTGTTGGAATGATACGTGCACTTGGCGTTCGGATTGTACTTAGGTTATGAAATGCATGGATTGGATGGTGGATTACGCAATGTCACTAAGTTGGCCTTCAACAGATGTTGTAAGGCTTGGGAGAGCAACATACTTATTATCGTGAACTGTCTTCGAGGAAATTTTGATCATTGATTGTTGGATGATTGTCTTTGAGCGGGTGGAGGGTTGGAGATTAACACAGTATTAACAGAGGATCGAGAATCCTTCTTGGTACGGGCCCTTTCCCCATACACTGGATTTGTTTCCCTCTTTCGAGTGAAAGGCTTCTTTACAGCGTTGGATGCAGAAGCAGTTGTCATGGGAATTTTTTTGTTCTTAATGCCACTTTCAACTCTTTCACCGGTTAGGATCAACTCGGTGAAACCGGACAAAGAAGTTCCAATCAATAGGTTGAAAAATGGGTCGGTCAATGTACCAATGAACATGTCAATTAATTATCTGTCAATTAGTGGTGGTTGGACCCTACCGACAAGATCCCTCAATTTTTGTGCGTACTCCTTGAACCCCTCATTAGTATTCATTGCCATACCTTGAAGTTGGACTATGGTTGGTTCCATATCAGAATTCTATTGATATTGATGATAAAAAGCAGTGGCTAGATCTTCCCACGTGTGGATGCGGAAACCCTCCAATTGATAAAACCATTCTAGTTGAGTCCCATCCAGACTCTCTTGGAAGAAATGGATCCAGAGCTTTTTGTCGGTAGTGTGCGGCTGCATCTTGCGCATGTAAGACCTTAGATGAAGTTTTGGGCATGAAACTCGGTAATACTTGGCGAAGACCGGTATTTTGAACCAGAATCTAAACCAGGTATGGCTTGAATTTCAACAGCTTTCAGTCTATCCTCCAACTTCTTGTATTTATACTTAACCGAAGGGTATTGCTCATCAAAGTAGTCTTCATCTTCAGAAGCTTGATCATTTTCACCCCCAACACGGGTGCTCCTTGCCTCTTTGTCTTGATTTTCGTCCTCCTCAGATGACTCTTCGACTATATGTTTCTGACGAACCGGACCTTTGAATCTCCTACCCGTGTTGATGAAGGCCTTATTTTTAGTCTTCTTTTTGGTTGTTAGCAGTGTCATCATCTCTTGTTGTCCCTTGGCCAGGGTCAGTAAGGTTGCTTGGAACTGTGAATTATGCTCTTGCAAGTCCTTCACTGTTTGTTCGACATCCATCTTACTGAAATAAACAGTAGAAAGATAAGGAAACCTGTTGTGGAAAACCTATTTATGTTATGATGCATGAAAATGCATATGCGAAGGATTTCAAGGACTTAGGAGATTTAAATTTGTTTAGACAAAAGGAACAAACATTGCATTAAAAAGTTCAAATTGCTTACAACATGCCTCTTGGCCTTACAATGGAAGGAACAAAATAAACTTTCTAAAACAAAAGAAATCAAGGCTCCCACGAGTGCATCCTCTTTGGTGCAATGTAGGCGTTCAAACTCTACTCCTCATGGAGTTGTCTCATGAGCTCCAGAAACCTCTTCTCACCTGCGTAGCACTAGGCTTCAAAGGTGTCTCGCTCCCCTTTTAGATGAATTCAAGCTCTTTGCAAATCTTCAAGAGAAGTAGGCATATCAGGATAAAGGACAGTATATGGAACATCTCCTTTGGCAACAGGCTCCATGATGATTGGTAAGATGGAGGGGTAAGGCATCACGAGACTCTGAGCACGAGTTCGTACACACTTAAGGTAAGGCTCAAGGGGAATGTAATTCTTATGTCCCAATGTCTTGTTATCCACTTTGTTTATCATTCTCCAAGCTCGTATGAACCTTTGATGATAGCCTTGGTCGTCGCCCTCGTAGTCGAATACCACGCCTTGGATGAGCGCATCATGGGGACCATCTCTTTGTGCATACCCAAACTATCGCAAAGACAAGCAATGGTTGTAGGAAATACCTCCCCTAATTCCAAGCAGAGGGACATTAGGGAAATCCCCACAATGATCGATGATAGTAATGTCTTCCAAGGATCAAGAACACCAGTGAATATCTGAATGTCTGAGTGACATCAACCTATTAGACCATCTCATGCCTTGCTTATTTTCCAAAACAGATCAAGGTAGGTGCGAAATAAACCACCTAGCCAACAGAGGAGTGAAACACATAAGGGTCCCCCTTCTCTTCATGGTGCGAGAGTGAGGATAATGCAAGATGTCCCCAAGCAAAGTAGGCTCCGGATTGCGAGATATAAAAAATTTGACTACGTTCACATCTATAAGTTGGTCAGGATTGGGAAAAGTACCATCACATAGATGAGAAGAGCCAAAACTTTTTCAAAGGCTTGTAAATCCAAAGTATCCCAAAACTCTTGAGCCTTTTCCAACAAGAACTTGGCTAAAAACCTTTTGACACCACTTCTTGTTTCCCAGTTAGCCACGACGTTGGATCGTTGCAAATGTAGAGCTCGAGCAATCTCCTCAGGGCACGGGTCTCTTTCAATACCTTTGAAAGGTAATTGATCAAGAATAGGAATTCCTAAGATTTGAGAGAATTCTTCCATAGCAGGCACAAGTTGGTAATCGGGGAAGGTAAAGCAATGGTGTAAAGGGTCGAAGAACTAAAAAAGCACCTTCATCATGTCTTCATCAAGGCTTGAGGTAACCAGATTGAGAATTCGTTCATGTCTTTTAGTGAACGGAGAATTCTCAAGAATCCTTGATGCAAATTCTTTGAGTTGAAAAGGCACTTGTACGAGGTTAACTTGGATAGTATTCCTGCAAGTGAAAGTTATGTCCTACAAAACAGAACAAAGATGAATATCGAAATCCATGAAATGGTTAGTGTAAAATGATATGGTATGATGTTATTATGTTATGTACAAGTAAACATATACACATAAAACAAACAAGTGCTTAGGTTTAGGCTTGCATGGAGTTCATAGGTAAGTACCCTCTTGAAGTTTAGTTGGCTCAACCTGTCCTAGTAAGTAATCGGGTTCTAGGGTATCTCAATATCATTGATCTTTCTTCATTGGGCATTGTTTCAGCGCAAGCCTCTTTATTGGCAACCGAAATATCCCAAAAGTCATATCTTAATTAGTGTAGCATCGAGTATCAACCAACTTCAGACTGCACCAAAGTCAGCTATCTCACTAGTTACTAATGGCCAAGTTGTTCAATTAAAGGTTCTAAGGTCAGTTAGTACTTCATGACACCACACAGCGGCCCCATATTCTCCTTGACTACTCAAGGGCTGCCGGGTACCAATAAATGTGTCACACTAACGTAGCCATCGCTTCAACGGTGTCGGTATACCCCGCACAGTTTCCACAATCTATTTCTACTTACCTAAAAGGTGTTCCCCAATTCGGGTAGAGGATCAATGCAAGCCCAAACGAGGAACCAAAAAATGTAAAGAAAACAAATCAAACAATGAAAGCAGGTAAATGTGATCTATCTTTAAGGTAACCCCACATTTAAGTTCCTCCCCAGCAGAGTCTCCAGTTCTGTAATACGGTGGGAGAACTGACTTGGTTGTTTTACGTTTGATCGCAATTGTTGCGGATAATAAGAGTCTCCACCAAATTTTCTTTTATCCAATAAGGAAAGGGTGAAAAGAACAGGAAAGACCTTTGATATTATTTTCTTGATTTCAGGGGGTAGGTTATGAAAAGGCAATGTGTTAGCACCCTTTTCATCTGTAGCTATCTACAGGCTCTTAGTTGCTTGCTAGATCAAAACATGCTTTGTTTGAAAATGTGTTTTGTGATAGGTGTAAGTTTGAAAATATTTTGAAAACGCCTTTTTTGCGGAAAACTTTATAATGATTCTTGTCTCTATAAGAATTCATACAAAGTGTTGGTTTTGAAAATAGTTCAAAGAGATGTTTGTTTTGGAAGATGTTTTTGAAAGTGTAAGTGTGGAAATGGTTTTTGTTTAGTGAACAAGAAACTATGAGCGTCCTACCTACTCAAAAGGTTTATCTTCTTCTCCTCCTCCTTTAGATGTTACTATCTTACCATTTATTGGTAAGAAGCCCCATCGTTGGATGTGTAGGGACAGGCGTGGGTCATCGTATAGTCATAGAAGGTAACTTATGACACGTTTTAGGGATTTTTGTAAGGGACTAGATTTTTTACCGAAGGCAACATCGAGGGACTATGATCTTTTTATCGAGGGTCTTTGCTAAAATGTCTATATTCGAGGGACATGACTAATTTCCTAGGCAACAAGTGATATTACCCTAGAAGTGCATGTGTGTGCATAGTGTGTTTGATTGCATACACTTTTGTCTTGAAATTAAGGTTTTCTAACGGTTGATTTTATCTTGCCATACAACCCTAATTACTAACAATTTATATTAAAACGATAAATTGGGGAAGTGTAAAGTCCTAAGCTATTACATCACTTTAGGGGATGGGGGATACAAATGTACAAATGAGGGTGGAAATCAATAAAAAATCCTAATTATTACAATCATATTGAATAACAATGAAAGAAAATATATAGAAAAATATAAAAATAAAAATAGTTCAAAAGAGAGAAAGAAAAGAAATCCTGGATTGAAGCATGTGTCCTTCGATTCACACCCTTTTTTGTGTTCTTTCATTTGGGCCTGCAACCAGTGTGTATCGAAGCCTGCATCCTTTGATTCACACGCCTTTTTTGTTTCCTTTCATTTGGGGTTGGATAGCAGTATGGGGCGAAGCCTAAGGCTTCGATTCACACAAACTTTTTTCTTTCGTTTGGGACTGTGAAACAATGGTATGGGTCGAAGCCATGCTAATATTGTCTTATGTTCTTGAAGGTTAGTTCTTAACATGTATTTGGATAAGAAAAGAAAACGAACAAAAGGGTAGAAATGAAAAATAAACAAAAGGTTATTTACATGTTATGCCTGAAACGGAAGGTTTAAAGTCAAGAAGACTTACCTAGAAGCTGGAATGTCTTTTGGACTTTGAGTTGCTTCCCTGTATATCCTTGAATTCAAAGGAAGGAAGGAACCTGAGTTGAAGGATAGGGAAACTGGGATTCGAAAGAGAGAACAAACAGAGGTGTTGTATTTCTTTGTTTCTGGATTCGAAAGAAAAGAAGTGTTGTGTTTCTTTGGTTCTGGGTTTAAGAGTCTTTGAGTATACGCTCCTATCTTTGCCTTGCCAACAAATTTCTCTCCAGCCACTAAAAAGTCACCCTTAGATGTGTTGTGAAACATCTTATTTATAGAAGAGTTTGGCTGAGATTTGGGGGGGGGGGGGGAACAAATGAAATTTGAACAAATTGGGTATGTTGTCTTCATAGCCTTCGAGGTGCAGCTCTTGTATGCCAATTTGGTGCAAATATGGGAGCAACATAGCAGGACTGCTTTGCAGCAGTTTTAGTGTGTTGTGGCAGCTCGGTGCAGGATTGTTTCATAGAAGTACAACAGACTTGAACTTAGCAGCACATAGGACTTTGTCCAACAGTCTTCGACCAGACTCATCAAGAGATAAAACATCAATTGTGTGTTCTTCGAATGGACCCATTGTATGTCCTTCGAATGGACCAATTGAATGTTCTTTTAATGGACCATATTGTATGTCCTTCGAATGAACCATATTGTAGGTTCTTCGAATCCACCAATTGTGTGTTCTTTGAATGGACCAAATATATGTTCTTCGAAGCCAACAAATTCATGTTCTTCGAATGGGCCACCAAATATGTGTCTTTCGAATCCACCCATTGTGTGTTATAGTTTAGGAATTATGTGTGTTGAAAGATTTAAAGTTGGAATCAAAGCAAGCATTAGGGGAGTCATTGCCTTGTGCATGCTAGCATGAGGGAAGCCATTGCCTTGTGCATGTTGGCATGAGGAAAGCCACTTCTTTATGAATCAAAGGAATGAGGGAAGCCATTGCTTTATGCATGCTAGCATAAGGTAATCCCTTGCCTTGTGCATGCTAGCATGAGGGAAGCCCTTGCCTTGTGCATGCTAGCATGATGGAATTCCTTGCCTTGTGAATTGAAGCATGAGGGACGCCATTGCTTTGTAAATCGAAGCAATGAGGGAAGCCATTGCCTTATGCATGCTAGCATGATGGAAACCCTTGCCTTGTGGATCGAAACAAGTATGAAGGAGCGAATGCTAAGTCGAAGCTTTGTGAAATCAAAGAAAACTTGCAGGAAGCCAAAATCTAATCGAAGCTTGGAAAATCGAAGCAAGCTTGAAGGAGGCCAAAGTCTACTCGAAGCTTGGGAAATCTAAGTAAGCTTGTTTTTTCTCCAATTTTGATGCTTGAAAGCCCAATGTGATCCATGGAAGTTATATGGGGCATTAAAAATCCAATTGTACTTGTGCAAATTTGAACTTTTGAAAATCCTTGTTAGAAAAGTCTTGAAAAAAGGAGAGGGTAAATTTTGGCGTACAACAACGGGCAATAGTACCAACCTCAACAACATTATGATCATTGAACTCTACACGTAATTCAAGATCAAGCACCACAACTCTTCTCTGTATCGACCAAAGATGAGTGGCACAGTGAAATCCGCCAATAAGAATATTAAGAAGATCTTATAGAAGATGGTTGTGACTTATAAAGACTGGCACGAGATGTTACCATTTGCTCTTCATGGCTATCGCACTTCAACATGAACATCAACTGGGGAAACCCCATTCTCTCTGGTATATGGCATGGAAGTTGTCTTACCTGTCGAAGTTCAGATTCCTTTTCTGAAGATTATGAAAGATACAGACTTAGACGAAGATGAGTGGATTTAGATCAGGACAGACCAGTTGAATTTGATTGACGAAAAGAGGCTTGCGGCTTTCTGTCACGTTCAGATGTATCAGAAATGTAAGATCAAGGTATTTAATAAGAAAATCAAGCATCGAGTATATCAGGCTGGTGAGTTGGTAATAAAGCACGTCATTCTACTGCAAGGTGATCCCAGGGGAAAATGGACTCCCACCTACGAAGGGCCATTCATTGTCAAGAAAGTATTTTCAGGTGGTGCTATGATACTAACCACCATGGACGGTGAAGATTTCCCATACCCTGTGAACACAAATATAGTCAAAAGATACTACGCATGAAAATTACCTACTAGGTTGACTGGCCTAGGAAAAATCAAGGGCATCCCGACGAACCAAGAGGGTTCGGGCAAAAAATAGGGATATATATAAAAGATTGTACACCCGACAAGTCGAAAACCTGAAAGGGCGGCTTGGGCAAGAAAGGGTATCCTTGTGGACTGAAAACCCAAAAGGGCGTTCCAGAAAAAAGTTAGGGATTAAAAGCGTACGACTATGTCCCATTGGATCACTTGCAACAAGCTTTATTACCAAAGTCAAAAGTTCAAATGGTACAAATCAGTTCAATCAACTTCTTCCGACAACAAGGGATGAGATGTTTGAAGACATAGGGGCAATAACAGAGTTGGAACCCAACGAGATCATTTCCACATAGCTATATGTTTTGTTTTCACTTTGTACTCTTTTCATTTCATGATAATTTCCTATTACTAGGGTTTATGTCACTTTGTACAAAATCGCATGGTTATGGGCAAACTATCAATACAAATACACCCTAAAATCCAAATATTTTGTTTTTCAATTTTTCTGTTTTATTTGCAAAAACGTACAATGACTAAAATTGAATGAACATATGCATATGAACATGGTTGACTGTTAACAAATATATGCATAAGAACGGGAATAAACATTTACTCAAGACTCTAGGAGTTGGGATGACAATCAAGTTGTCTAAAAATCCCCATAACGCCACTTCCATGAGATTATCTTTGCAGTGTAATCTTCACAAATTCATCTTCAATAAAAATACATTCCCCACAATTTCCCCAGTAGTATGATCTCCTTCTCGACAATATCACCAACCTATGAAATTTTTAATCAGTACAGTTCTTGGAGATTCTCATCCCCAGCCGAGCTTATTCCCCTAAAACTGTAAACCCCTTGCAGATTTCTTCTCTCCAGCAGAGCTCATTTCCTTAGCAGAATATTTCTCTGTCAACAGGGTTTATTTCCCCAACAGGGTTTATTTCCCCAATAGATTACAGTCTCCCCAGCCCGAGTCTATTCCTAAGACTGCTACGAATCACTGGCAGAATTCCTCTCCCCAGTGAAATCGACATTATCCCCAAAGAGTTTGAACCAGGCCAGATATCGGTCAACTTTATTCTCTCCAGATGAGTCAGAAGGTTATCCATCTCTTTTATCCCCAGTCTGGGTATATAAGAATTATCCTCCCCATACGAGTCGGAAGGTTATCCATCTCTTTTATCGCCAGTCAGGGTATATAAGAATTATCCTCACCAGCAAATCAGAAGGTTATCTATCTCTTTTATCCCCAATCGGGGTATATAAGAATTAAAACTCCCTAGTAGATCAATGAACGACTAATGTTCCTAAACTCTCCTCCTCAAATAGAAGTCAACATTCCCCAGCGGAGTTTCCTCAAACAGCAAGTAAAAAAAATCCCCAGCGGAAGCATTCTATATGAGGTTGAAGATTACACATGTTCTTCTTCCCAAGCACCAGTTAGGGATTCATTTCCCCGGAAATATAACATATGGAACTGTTGTACCCCAAAATTTGCCCTCCCATATTTCTCAATACATGTCAAGTGAGGTCCTCAAATTGCTCAAGGAAGTCCAAGGGTTGACCAGACAAACTCTCTCCTAAGGCAGTGTACCTCAAATTAGGGTTTCATTTCATATCAAGATGATTGAGTCCAAAGGACCCCAAATTCTCACCCTTGTTATAATATGTTCTCAAGATCATCCATGTCAAGTTTCAAACCTTGCAGAGGAAGTTTGCTCAGTCAATTGCTCAAAGGTCTGAAAATCGACTATGCTAGGGTAAAAGTCAACTGTGGCCCACATACAGTCAAACTTCAAGATTTTTGGTCAACATTCTCATTTTGAAGTATTATTCATCATTTTATCAATGGTTGATCATGATTCCTCAAGGATTGCTCACAATTCATCAAAATCCAAAAGTTGCTAAATTAGGGTTTTGTAGGAAAAGTCAACTCAACTTTGACCAAGCATAACTTTCTCAAACTTTATCAAAAATGACCCATCCAACACTCATTTTGAAGAGGATGTAATTCCATACAATCCATCTTCAGCTCCCAAGTTCAAAATATGCACTCACAAGAAGATATGAATTTGGACATTATAGGTCATTTTGAAAAGTCAACAAAAACACCTTTTGGGTCAAAGCTTCATACATTAACATGGAATACTAAATTGAGATGAGACCAAAAGGGTTGCTTAGAAGACATCCTAAGCTTTATAAAAAGTCCAAGAACACCTCTCTAGGGTTAAAATTGAGAGAGTTATGCATGGGCCAAGTTAACCTTTTTTACAAAATTGCCAAAAGTCAAATGTGTCCAAAATTGCATTTTTGCAAAATGGGCCCAACTTTTTATGCTTGCACTGAGTTTGTAATGTGACCCAAGACCCATGAGCAATTTCACTTGTCATTCTTTTATTTTTGTCATTTATTTTGATTTTATTTCATTTAAATCAAATAAAATCAAAATAAAATAATGAAAATATCAAAAACTAATTAAATCTTGAGATTTTGTGCATGATTAGGTCCAATACACAGCTGGAAACAAGATCAAATCGTGCAAGGTTCATATGGACACGAAAAGATTGCATTTTGCTTGATTTGGAAATATTTTGCACAAGGATCAAATCATGAATCAATAATCATAATTGGAGAAGATTTGAAACAAATGGAAACCCTAATTCATTCTTGGATACATAAGGAACAAGTGCAGACCAAAAAACGAGAGGTTGGAGGTGTGCAAAGGAGAGAACGAGTTTCAAAAAATTCAAGAAAAGTTGTAAACTGATTTCCAGGTTTCAGGCCACCTCAAGCCCTTCTGATCATACCAACCGTTTGCTGGACATCCCTGGATCGTGTTGCAACCACTAGCAAGCTTCCCTACACTCAGAATCACGCTGTAAGAGTCATATGGTTCTTCTCTTTTCTTGAATTCGAATACACTAATTTTGACATATTTTGCATGTTTGACTGGTATATTCATGATCCTTGAGTTATTTGCAAGCTAATGGTTATGATTAATTGCATTTTTGTCGACTGTACACCAAGATTCCATGGTTAGGGTTCGTGGTTCATTTTTAGGGATTCTTCATACAGGAACAATTAGCCATTAATAATGGTACCATGATGCTCGTGAGGTTGCAACGAGTGGATTGGTACCATTGGTTGTGATTTATCATACATGTACAGGATTTTGGAATGGACAAGGGTTGTACCTACACTCAGTGTCCGTAGGTAAAGGTCTTTTGTCTAAAACGACGAATGCAACGAGGAAGACGATGGCGTGGCATGCTGTGAATGGGCAGTTTGAATCTGCGCGCGTTTTGAGAATTAATATTTTGTTTTATCATATAATGTTTGTTTGTTATTATTTGTACAACTAAACAAGCCAGCACATGTGGTAAAGCCATTGGTCTTTGATGCACACGTCCTGGGTTTGATCCCAGGCGTGTGCATTTTATTATTTTCTCAATAGTTGTAGGTCATTCCAGTGTTTCCCAGCCTCAAGTGTGTCCCGTGTACTCTCAACATCAACCCCATGATGTATTCCTGGACAGATCTAATACGCTCACAAAGAAGGTTCACCATGTGCCATAGTCAAGAAGGCGCACAGGATTGGAAAAGTCAAAGGGGCCAAGAGGTTGTTGGGCCCAGAATTGCAAATCATACCCCTTTTGCTAGAACAACACCAGGCCCATTCTTTCTTTTCTTTAATATTCTTTTATTTAAATTAATTCGTTTAATTATTTTTCTAACAAAATCAATTTCTTTTTTCACAAAAAATCATAAAATCAAGTTTCACAAATTTAGAATTAGGTTTTTTTATTTTTTTCAAATTTAATTTAATTTAGTTTCGTTTAATCTAGGATAATTTTAACCTTTTTTTTATATAATTAAAATCAATTAGAAAAATTAGGTTTCAACTCTTGATTTAATTTTATTTTCTTCTCAAAAATAAAAATACAAAAATAGGTTAATTTAAATATTTTTCTTAATTAAAATTAATTAGTAATTAGTTTTATTTATTTATTCAATTAAACTCTATTTTTCTCAAATAACACAAAACCACAAAAAATGATTTTTTTTTCTTTCAATTAGGTTTAGATAGGGTCAAAACCCTAATTCCTTTTCATTCAATTCATCGCACGCGTTTATTATTCTTGCAATATTAATGTAACTGCTCACGGTATGTAATAGCTTGATTAGGATTTTCTTTATTCATCGTTTTTACGGGTTTTTTAGGCTATGTAATTAATCCCTACCCTGAAGCCTTGTAATCGCGTAGGATTTTATTTCTCGCATTTTAATTCTCGCAAATATTAACTGTTTAGATGTATGTTAATAGGATTGTAAGAAAAAGATTGCATGACAATTTAAAATAGCTAGAAAACCCTAAATGTACAAAGATAATAACTGAAATCAAAACACTCGCACATGCGCACTCTTAGGGTATACTCTCACTTCGGTTGCCTTCGGTAAACAATCATTAAGTATAGGGTGTCTTAGTGGTTACCCTCCTGTCTAATAAAGATCAAAAGCCCCGTTCAGAAATGTTGCCTCGGAAATGTTGTCTCGGAAATGTTGCCTCGAATATGATCTTAAGACTATAGGGTTATTACTAAGACGTCCTAACATTGCTTTAGTGATCGTACGTCCCTTTCGAATTGACCCCTTACAAATCCAACGACGGTGCTACATATTTCTCAATAGTAGGATAGCATTGTCTAAAGGAAACGAGAATAGAAACAATTCTTTTTCGAGTAGGTATATGCTAGTAGGTACTTGCTCAAAATCAAACTTTCACACTTACACATTTTCAAACAAAGTTTTCAAAAACAACTTCGTAACACTCTTGAGGACAGAAACAAGGGTTAAAACGAAGTAAAACAAAACTTTTTCAAAACAAACACACACAATAAATTTTAAAATATTAGAAAGTACCTAAGAGCCCATGGAAAACCATGGATAGAAAGGGTGCTAACACCTTCCCTTTCTATAATCTACCCCCCGTACTCAAAATCTCGAAAAAGGAATTTTTCTGTGCTTTTTTCCTTTCCAGTTGGATAAAATAAAATTCAATGGCGACTCTTGCTTACCACGACATTTTACGAATAAAAACGCAAAACGCAAACCAGCATTTTCCAAAACAGTCGGTTCTGCCACCGTATCACAGAACTGGCGACTCTGCTAGGGATAAGTATAAGTGGGGTATACCTTAGGATCTAGTTCATCATATTTTCTTATCTTGTTTGTTTTGGTTGCTTTACTTTTAAATGGTTGCTTGGGAGTTACTATTGATCCTAACTCGGATCTGGGGACACCTTTTAGGTAAGTAGAAATAAACTGTGAGGGAACTGTACGGCGTAGACTGATACGGTTGAAGCAGTAGCTACGTTGATGTGGCACATTGGTTGGTACCGGTATCCCTTGTGGATAAACAAGGAGAATACGGGGCCGCTACATGTGTCGTTAAGCATCAACTTACCTTAGAACCTTTAATCGACCAACTTGGCCATTAGAAAGTAGTGAGATAGCCGGCCTCGGTGTAAAGCTGAGAACGGGTTGATACTCGATGCTACACTCATTGAGACCATACTCTCGAGATTGTTCCGGCTGCAAGAAAAGATTGCGTGAGC
Source organism: Vicia faba (assembly GCA_948472305.1). Lineage (NCBI taxonomy): Eukaryota > Viridiplantae > Streptophyta > Magnoliopsida > Fabales > Fabaceae > Vicia > Vicia faba. The sequence goes on along the minus strand of OX451737.1, from coordinate 1,267,781,120 downwards.
TGAAACCATGACCGATGGAGGATGGTCAGTGATATTGAGAACCTCTAGAACCCGGTTACTTTTGCTAGGACAGGTTGAAACCAACTAAACTTCAAGAGGGTACTACCTTTGACCTCATGCAAGCCTTAAACTTAAGGGCTATTGTGTGACTTGTTTGCCTTTGCCATTCCTGTTATCTGTTATACATGTTGTTTGTTTTATCATGACATCATGCATCATAACATGGCATGCATACTTCATTATACTAACTGTAGCAGTAGAAATGTTCAAGACTAAGCCATTGGATGACTAGACTTTATACAAATCAAAATAAAAATCGCCACCGCACTTTATTGTTTCCAAAGGAATGGGAAGCGAGCGAATAACCCAAAAAAAAGGGGGAAAGATTCAAGGTAAGGGGGGTTGGTTATGCAAAGGGAAGGTATTAGCACCCTAAACATCTACGGTACTCCGCAGGAGCCTCTTTGTAAAATCTATATATTTTGGCTATAAAAATATGTTGTATATAAAATGGATGGTGGAGGTGAGAAAATAAATATGTTTTTATGATTTTTGCACCCGCCGCGTTTGCGAACCTTTAGTGCCTATGTACCACCTTTCGTGCAATAGGGGATCAGGGTACACGAAGTTCCTCTTTTAAAAAATTTGAAACATAAGTGTGTTGGTTAATTTTAAGAGATAAGGCATCATCGTCATTGTCCGTGTGGAAAACATACTTACTACCCACAATCATAAGAAAGAAGGATTTGCATCATCTCAAAGTGGATGATATGGCTTGGATTTTAAAATCAATAATGCCTCACTCAACACCAAAGTGGAAAATGTCTCTCTTCACTACATATTGTAGAAGTATAGTTGTTTGCATCACTACAAGGATTGACAAGAGTCTAATCTTTTAAGAAAAAGTTTAAGGATAAAAGCCAAAGTGACAAAATGGTTTGAAATGAGATTGGTTGACTTTTAGTCTTCTCATCAAAAAAATGTCAAAGTATTATTAAATTGTTTGAGGTTTATTTATGAAAATGTTTTGAAAATGCATGGACCTAATTCCAAGTTTATTATGAGAGTGTTTAAGTCTCAAAACAAGAAGAGTTTTTAAAAGGAGGGAGAATATTTTTGAAATTAAAGAAGATGGGAGAAGAAGAAGAGACTATCCTAAAGCACAAGGTAAAAGCTAAGGATAAGGACCATCTAACCAACAAGGAGCCAAAAACTTGACATTATGAGTCAAGATAGAATTCCCATTCTTTGGATTGAAAAGCAAGCAAAGATACTAGACCTCTTCAAATGTATTAAGTCTTCATAAAAATTGGGCAGAGTAACAGCTGTATACGGGTGAATTCCAGATTACAAATCAAGGATGCAATCACAAAAACCTGCACATAAAAACAAACAAGCAACCCAATGTCTTGAGGTAAACCTCAAGAGCTCCAGACAAAATAATCAGATAAGATCACAAGGTTTCCAAGATAGGCCAAGGTTTCTTATCCTAAGTCCAGAAAAGTCCACTGCTCCATAATGCCAAGGATAGTAACCAAATAGTCCAAGTACCATTAAGAGTTTTTTAGGGTTTATGTTGATTATTAAGCATCTTAAGAAAACAAAAGGAAAGCTCAAGTGAGCAAAGTAAAAATGACAAGAAAATAAATGCTCAAATGAGCAAAGATGAAAATGGCATGAAATGAAAAATGCTAAAAAATAAATACTAAATAAAGCATAAAAGAATAAAAGCATAAAATAAACAAGTCAATAATTAGTGGTTAGTTGGATGACCATCTTGAAACTTGCATTTGGAACTCATTAGAGGATTGGTAGAACCAAAGCCTCCACACAATAAGTTGCATTTGCTTTTTATCAAGTATATCATCCATTTGGAATTCTCATAAGTACCATTTAATGATCAACGATCTTTAAGTGATCCACGTTGACCAAATGTGTTGTAGATCCATTAGAGGATTGTAGAACCAAAGCCTCCACACAATGAATCTAAAGGTTATTGGATCAAAGAGATCAAATTAACATACTCGGGCTTGCAATCATAAGTTTGGGCCACGAATGATCATTTATTCAAATTGGGATAAATTTTAGCGCTATGTTAAGCAATCGTAAGTGAACTTATATAGAAGTCGCACCTATTTTGAGGTTTGTCAATAGCAATCTATGCACCATTTATTTTGAGACATGATATAGAGATCATGCTCCAACAACACTTAGTGCAATAAGAAGGGGATGAGATGAAGGGGAATTAGGGTAAAAAGGAAAACCACATTTGAATTAATATTTAATCAAACTATTATTAAAATCATTCATCCATTTTTTGTGGAGTTAGACTCAACACCATGGATCCAATGATGTTAATAAAGCCATGATCAAAAAATCAACCCAAGACAGCCAGAAAATATTCACAAAATAATAATATATTTAAAATATGCATTAAAGGGTTTAAAAAATGTTTTTTAAAAAATGGAAAATAATGGGGAAAAAGTCAATTATATTCAAATTAATCAAGAAATGAAAGATAATACCATAGAAAAATCAGAAAATAGGTCAAGTAATTATACAATTTTTTTGGGAATTTTTAAAAGTCAGAAACTATTTTTAAAAATTAAAATAAATGGATATAATAAACAAAAATAGTAAAAAATAGTAAAGTCGACAACAAAAATAAAATAAAGTCACCAATATTTGTTACAATGTCATTGGATCATTCCATAATTTGTTCAGAATTTAAAAATGTGTAAAAGTATTTTTAAACATTTTAAATAAATCAAATAAGTGCAAAATTCATAAAAAAAATACCAAAACACAAAATTAAATTGTGAAAAAATAAAAATCATAAAGAGAATAATCAGAAATATTTTTCATAATTTGTTTGGATTTTTTGGACTAAAAAAGAATTTTCTATGATTTTTTGAAATTTAAAACAATAAAAATATAAAAATCAGAAAAAGAAAATAAAAGAAAAAGATGTGGACCATTGGATGAGAGTCAAAACGCGTTAGTAATCAAATCCAAGGGATCTGGCGCGTTGTGCATATCATGGTCTTTACTGAATAAAGCACTGAATCAAATGTAAAATCAGAAATTCAAAAAATACAAATGGCACGCTTTCATTGGTTAGAAGGTGACACGTTGGTCATCTTCAACCTCCAGCTTCACGAATTGTAGGTCTCTCAAACTGTAAAATCATAAGCTCAGACCTATGCCATTCGTTTCGTCTCTTCAAGACGAAGATAACCATGCCCTCGCGCCATTTTTATATAAACTGTAATTCAAACAATTTGGAAAGAAAGTTTTGAAAGGGGATTTAAATTTCATGGTCAAAACGTGTTTCCAGATAAAAGTAAGTGTTGCAACTAGAACCAGGGCAAAGAGAGCAACACAATGGTACCAAAGTTTTGAAGAATTGATGAAGGAATCTACCTATTGAAGTTGAGTTGCAGAGCTCTGAAACTGGACTTCTATGGAGCAATATAGGGCACGGTTCTTTAATGTAATGGTATGGTTAGCTTCAGGGAAGATCAAGGAAGGTGAATTGATGGAGAAAATGGATTGAAAAAGGCTTGAGAATAGGATTCGAAGTAGCTCAATTCTGAGTTGTGAAGCAAGTTTGGCAGGGTGATTCTGGCTATCTAAGCTTGAGAAAATGAATGGGATAGTACATGTATTTATAGGAGAAGCAAATGGGATCAAAAGGAAGAGTGAATGATGCATTTTGGAGGGAATTCGTGCAAACCTGATGCACAAGTGAAGTGTGATCCAAACTTCACCAAAACTCATCCAATTCTTGCGTTTTGATGCACTAATCCACTTGGGAAAGTTGGCTAATCATGTTTAGACCCAAAACGCGTGCTAATTTGAGGTTTAGAGGTTGTAACATGAAATTCAAATTCTAACTTGCAGGGAAACTTCAATTCCAAGTTACCACTTTTGAAACAATGGAATTTCCACCTCAGGGAGTCTTAAGGCATGATTCTTGATGCTTTGGAAAGATGAGGTAACAAACTTTGCAATGGAAAAAGAATGGAATCAATTGGAGGCTTGAGCTGAAAATTACATGGAGTCAAAGTTGGAGAAAAAGAGTTGACTTTCCATACTTAGAAATATTTCAAATTCTTCTTTAAAAATGACCTATAATCTCTTGCATCCAAACATGGCTTTCCACTTAGAACTTGCTCTTGACCCAAAAAGATGGAATGAAGTAGATCTCTTGAATGACACTTTTCAATTTGAACCACTCAAAATCTCCAAAAATTGAGCAAGTTATGACTTGTTGAAGTTGGCCAAAAATCATGAAATGACCTATAATCTTTTGCATTCTTAAGGCAACTTCCATCCATTTTCTTACTTTTCACATAAAAGAAGGCATGAGGTAAACATCCTTAAGATCATCATGGAAAAATAATGGGCTCAAGGTAATAAAAATTGACCAAGTTATGAAAATTTGAAGTCACATATGGAATATTAGGGATTCAACTGGATGACTTGTGATCTTTCTTCTTCACCAAGTCCCTTCCACATGAGAACTCTTTGGAACTTTTGAAGTGATTTATTGGTAACTCTTTAAAGAGAAGAATGTTTTTGGAATCACTCAAAATGACAAAAGATGAGCAAGATATGCCTCTTTGAAGTCCAAAACCCTAGCCTCTAGATCAAGAGAATGCTTGGTGGAACTTTTCAAAGTTTGAATAAACTTTTTGTGCCAATATTCTTCCTTTGTGAATAGAAATTGTTGAGGATGATGATGAGGACCTATGGCCACCAAAACAAATTTCATATCAACTTCAAAACAACTTCAATGGTGAGGTTTGAATCTCTCAAGCTTTTGACTAGGGCATGGAAATAAACTCATGAACCCATGAAGCAACTTGCTAAACCTCATTGCTTTTACCTACATTATCAACAAGTAAGACAAACCAATATTGCATTTTATTAATTAGAGAGAAAAATCAAAGTAAAATATCTATGATCACAAAAACAAAGCAATCAAGGTGCTTGGTAACTTCTCAAAGAGCAAAGTTAAAGATAGGGAGAAGAACCAAAATCCATAATGTGATTTTGTGGTGATTGAAACAATGTGATATGATGAAGGGATCTTAGGGGCAAAAATTGGGGTACAACAACTGCCCTTATTTAAGTTTCTTCTATCCGGAGATACGAAGGTTAAAAATCTTCGTGTCGACGTGATCGAAGATACTTAAATATAAAACAAACCCTGTTTTTGGCCCTAAGATACCATGCAAATGTTTATGCATATGATCAGAAGAGACACAAAGTAGCATTGGGGAGGAAACACAAAATGCAGAAGCAAAAGAGAAATCCCACCAGGAAAATAAATCACTAGTAAATCACGAGAATAGAATCAGAGAGGAGGATAACAAGCATCGATGTTCACTACCGATGTACTACCAACGTTCACTGAATATATCGTACCACCGCTGTTCACTGACGATGAACTATCAACGTTCACTGAAGATAGCAAAAAGATATCAAACACTGACGTTCACTGCCGATGTACTACCAACGTTCACTGAAGGTAGAAAGAGAAGATATCATACCACCACCGTTCACTGATGATGAACTATTAACGTTCACTGAAGATAGCAAAAAGATAACAAACACCGACGTTCACTGCCGATGTACTACCAACATTCACTGAAGGTAGAAAGAGAAAATATCATACCACCGCCATTCACTGAAGATGAACTATCAACGTTCACTGAAGATAGCAAAAAGATAACAAACACCAACGTTCACTGCCGATGTACTACCAACATTCACTGAAGGTATAAAGAGAAAATGTCATACCACCGCCGTTCACTGACGATGAACTATCAACGTTCACTTAAGATAGCAAAAAGATAAAAAAAACACCGACGTTCACTGCCGATGTACTACCAACGTTCACTGAAGGTAGAAAGAGAAAATACCATACCACCTCCATTCACTGACGATGAACTATCAATGTTCACTGAAGATGGCAAAAAGATAACAAACACCGACGTTCACTGCCGATGTACTACCAACGTTCACCTAAGGTAGAAAGAGAAAAATATCATACCACCGCCGTTCACTGACGATGAACTATTAACGTTCACTGAAGATAGCAAAAAGATAACAAACACCGACGTTCACTGCCGATGTACTACCAACGTTCACTGAAGGTAGAAAGAGAAAATATCATACCACCGCCGTTCACTGACGATGAACTATCAACATTCACTGAAGATAGCAAAAAGATAACAAACACCGACGTTCACTTCCGATGTACTACTAACGTTCACTAAAGGTAGAAAGAGAAAATATCATACCACCGCCGTTCACTGATGATGAACTATCAACGTTCACTAAAGATAGCAAAAAGATAACAAACACCGACGTTCACTGTCGATGTACTACCAATGTTCACTAAAGGTAGAAAGAGAAAATATCATACCACCGTCGTTCACTGACGATGAACTATCAACATTCACTGAAGATAGCAAAAAGATAACAAACACTGACGTTCACTGTCGATGTACTACCAATGTTCACTGAAGGTAGAAAGAGAAGATATCATGCCACCGCCATTCACTGGAGATGAACTATCAACGTTCACTGAAGATAGCAAAAAGATAACAAACAACGATGTTCACTGCTGATGTACTACCAACGTTCACTGAAGGTAGAAAGAGAAAATATCATCCCACCGACGTTCACTGACGATGAACTATCAACGTTCACTGAAGATAGCAAAAAGATAACAAACACCAATGTTCACTGCCGATGTACTACCAACATTCACTGAAGGTAGAAAGAGAAGATATCATGTTTTCCAGAATTCTGGTGTTCTGCCAAGAGCGGGTCTTGACTTCTTCTTTAACCCAGGAGATCTTCCTGGAAAGCGTACTATGTAACTTGTCTCAAATAAAGAGACTACCACTTATTACCAAAAGGGAGCTGCAAAGAAAAATGGCTTTCCAAGGATAGAAATATGACTTCCCGGAGAAATTCCATGATATTCCTGCTGAGGAGATAAAGTCTCCTTGTGCAAAATAAATGCACAAGCAAAAATTCAAAGTTTTCAGAAATCCATAATACACGACATCGTCATGTAACCACAAATCCAATTCTGAAATATACCGGAGTGAGACGACCAAAGCAGATTCATCCTTTGAGAAATAAACTCGAGAGGGAAGACCAAATTCAACCAAACCAAGAGCACTGCAGTAAAGGTCAGAAACACAATGTCCATGAATGATGATTTTAGCAATGTATGATGCTTGTATGAATGTACGAGTGCTATTGTGCATATGCTGATAAAAGGATACATAATCAGTGCAGACAAACGAAACCGCCTGAGTTACTAACAACATTGGGATAAGCTTCAATCAGAAAGATCAATTCAAGAAAGGTGAAAGCGACTGCGGAAACCAAACCTATTGCATTAACTTCACTGAGGAGAACATAAACCGACTGTAGCTTAAATTAAACAGACATCGGGATAGAGCACCCTGCTTTTGGGTTCATCGGAGAAACAGTTTTCCAAAAGTAACATGCCTATTGGAGATTGCAAGATCAATCTTAAATAAGGAAAATTGACGTCGAAACAACCAAACCTCGCTGGGGAATTCAAGCCTACCTCCCAAGAGAAAAGAAACTGCAGGTTGAAAATTTTCACCCTGAACCCTCATTCTAACATGAGATGCCCTGGGATAACCCTCCTGGGAGATCAAGAAGTCAATCACTAGTGCCAATACTGTAAAAAGAGCGACACCTCAGCACACCAAGGGAATAAAACCTTTCATCATATGAGGGCACCCTTTGCTGGGGAAGCTGGGACGAAGGCTTCTGACCATGCAGACCCAAAATCAAAAGCGAATCAAGACTCGACTGAGGATAATGGGATCACCAACCCAAATGCTGTACTTTGTACCCACTGATATCGTCTTTAACTATCTGGGAAACACACAAAGATTGCGCACATACCAGCAAAATGACCTGAGAAAACCTTTATGAAGGAAGTATATCTTCTTAAAGCAACCAGAAACTGTTCATCCCTGAGATCACCATTTTTGTTGTCATTGTTTCATCACAAATCCCAAAGTAAATTAAATTGTAAAGATCTCTTTTTTTTGAAAAGTCAATTTTGCTTTTTAATTTCTTTTCTTTAAAAGTTATTATCAGTAATAAATGAAGTCCTTGCAAGCTAAATAAAATTAGGAATACAAAGAATTGGGCAAAAGCTCGAATTTCATTAATAGAATGGTAGTCTGCGAATGGCGAGACTCCATGGAAGATTAAAAAAATTTGGAAATGGTAATACATAATGGAAAAGATACATTGAGATACAATTACCACTATCCCCCCTAACAACTTTTGAAATCCTGAGCAGCAGCCTCCGTTGAAGTATGGTGAGGATCTGAGAAGATTGTTGCTTTGATGATCAAGTTTCATCTGACGTAGTTACTTGCCAAGAAAATCCCTAACTTTTTCCTAAGCTGCCCTTGCGGGTTTTCAACTTTGCAGGAAATTTATTCTATTTATGTCTCTAATTTTTTCCTAGACCGCCCTTTCGAGTTTTCGGCCTACCGAGATGCTCCTTTTTGCCCAAGCCGCCCTTTCGGGTTTTCAACTTAGCGAGCTATTCTTTTATTTATTTAGGCGAAGTATTTCTTGAATGCGTCAGCATTAATGGGACATCGGAACTCCTCGCCATCCATAGTTTCAAGAATTAATGCACCACCAGAGAATGCTTTCTTGACAACATATGGGCCTTCAAAATTGGGAGTCCACTTGCCCCTAGAATCAGCGTTGAAAGACATGATCTTTCTGAGCACGAGGTCGCCTTCTCTGAATTCACGAGGTTTGACCTTTTTATCAAATGCTTTTTTCATTCTTTTCTGATATAACTGCCCATGACACAAAGTTGTCATTCTCTTCTCTTAAATCAAATTCAATTGGTCAAACCTATTCTGAACCCATTCAGCCTCTGTCAACTTGGCTTCCATTATCACACATAGCGAGGGAATCTCTACCTCGACAGGGAGTACAGCTTCCATCCCATACACTAGGGAAAACGGGGTCGCTCCTGTTGAAGTGTGAACAGATGTTCGATATCCATGGAGAGCAAAAGGGAGCATTTCATGCCAATCCTTATAAGTGACAACCATTTTCTGGATAATTCTCTTGATATTCTTATTAGCAGCTTCAACAGCCCCATTAATCTTTGGCCTGTATGGAGATGAATTATGATGGACAATCTTGAATTCTTCACATAATTCCGTCATCATCTTGTTGTTCAAATTTGAGCCATTATCAGTGATGATTCTACTTGGCACACCGTATCGGCATATAAGATTGTTTTTGATGAAACGTACCACCACCTGTTTGGTAACATTGGCATATGAAGCAGCCTTTACCCATTTGGTAAAGTAGTCAATTACTACCAAGATGAAATGGTGTCCATTCGAAGCCTTGGGTTCTATCATCCCGATCATGTCAATACCCCGCATAGAGAAAGGCCATGGGGAGGAAATCACATTGAGAAGTGTCGGAGGCACATGGATCTTATCTGCATAAATCTGGCATTTATGGCACTTCTTTGCAAATTTGTAACAATCGGATTCCATTGTCAACCAATAATATCCTGCCCTTAGCATCTTTTTAGCCATTGAATGTCCATTAGCATGAGTGCCAAATGAACCTTCATGAATCTCATGCATCAACATGTCTGCTTCGTGTCTATCCACGCATCTGAGCAAGACCATGTCAAAATTTCTCTTGTATAGCACATTTTCACTGAGGAAGAAACTTCCTTCCAATCTTCTCAGTGTCTTTTTATCTTTCTTTGATGCACCAAACGGTTACTCCTGAGTCTGAAGAAAATGTTTGATATCATAATACTAGGATTTTTCATCTGCTACCTCCTTTGTCGCAAACACATGAGCGGGCCTATCTAGCCTTCGAACTGTAATTCAGGGTATATAATTCCAAGCATTTCCTTGGTACATGGAAGCCAGAGTTGCCAGAGCATCTTCCATTTGGTTTCCATCTCTAGGGATGTGATGGAATTCAACTTTATTGAAGAAGGGTAGTAATCTTCTAGCATAATCTTTGTAAGGGATCAAGACAGGGTGACGAGTGTCCCATTCTCCTTTAATCTGATTTATTACCAAAGCTGAATCACCATACACATCTAAAATCTTGATTCTGAGATCAATAGCTTCCTCAAGACCCATGATGCAAGCCTCATATTCCGCCATATTATTAGTGCAATCAAATGTTAACCTCGCGGTAAAAGGAATATGTGATCCATGACGAGTGACAATCACAGCACCAATTCCTTTACCATAAGCATTCACGGCTCCATCAAATAGCATACTCCAACAGGATTCAGGGTCGGGGCCCTTCTCAGGCAATGGTTCATCATAATCTTTCACTTTTAAGAACATCACATCTTCATCGGGGAATTCATATCCTACATACTGATGATCTTCCACTGGCTGGTGAGCAAGATAATCTTCCAGCACACTACTTTTAATATCCTTTTGAGTGCAGTATTCAATATCATATTCGGATAACAACATCTTCCAGCGGGCAATTCTCCCAGTAAGAGCGGGCTTTTCAAAAATATACTTGATTGGATCCATTTTGGAGATCAACCAAGTAGTATGATTTAACATATATTTCCGCAAACGCTTTGTCGCCCAAGCCAAAGCACAACATGTTTTTTCTAACATGGAATACCGCGACTCACAATCAGTGAACTTTTTGCTGAGATGATAAATGGTGAACTCTTTCTTTCCTGTTTCATCCTGTTGTCCGGGAATACAACCCATGGATTTATCTAACACTGTCAGATACATAATCAACGGTCTTCCTTCTACAGGAGGGAGCAAGATAGGAGGTTCAAGCAGATACTCTTTAATACTTTCAAATTCCCTTTGGCAGTCATCTGTCCACATACAACCTTGATCTTTCTTTAACAACTTAAAGATTGGTTCACATGTTGCAGTCATGTGGGAAATAAATCTGGAGATATAATTCAAGCGCCCGAGGAAACCCCTTACTTGCTTTTCAGTTCTTGGCGCTGGCATTTCTTGAATTTCCTTGACTTTTTCAGGGTCAACTTCAATTCCTTTCTGGCTAACAATAAAACCCAACAATTTCCCTGATCTAACTCCGAAGGTGCATTTATTTGGATTCAGGCGGAGACGATACTTTCTCAAACGCCGAAACAACTTCAACAAATCTTCTATATGCCCTTCTTCAGTTTGGGATTTGGCAATCATATCATCAACATACACTTCGATTTCCTTGTGCATCAGATCATGGAATAGGTTTGTCATAGCCCTCGTGTACGTTGCACCAGCGTTCTTCAACCCGAAGGGCATCACTCTGTAACAGAATGTTCCCCAGGGTGTGATAAACGTTGTTTTTTCCATGTCCTCTGGAGCCATTCTTATTTGATTATACCCGGAAAATCCGTCCATGAACGAGAATACCTTGAATTTTGTTGTGCTATCCACTAACATGTCAATGTGAGGCAATGGAAAATCATCTTTTGGACTAGCTTTATTTAGATCTATGTAATCTACGTACATGCGGACTTTTCCATCTTTTTTCGGTACAGGGACAATATTGGCAGTCCATTGAGGATACACTGATGTCACAAGAAAACCAGCATTAATCTGCTTTAGGACCTCCTCTTTGATCTTTACTACCATATCCGGGTGGGTTCTTCTCAACTTTTGTTTAACTGGCGAACACTCTGGATTCAACGGCAAATGATGCTCGACAATGTCTGTATCTAGACCAGGCATATCTTGATAAGACCAAGCAAAAATATCCACGTACTCTTTCAACAGCTCAATCAACCCGCTCTTCACATCAGGATGCAACGATGCTCCAATCTTAACCTCCTTCAGATCTTCTTCTGAACCCAAATTAACCACTTCCAAAGGCTCCTTATATGGCTAAATGGTATTCTCCTCGTGCTCAAGCAACCGTGAGACATCTTCTGGAATATCATCATAATCTTCTTCTTCAGTCCCAAACACAGGACAATCAAAGTTGGGAGAGGGTGCAGGGTCATTGTATTCAACGGGTTTTTTAATTAATCTACACATGTGATTTATGATTGCTTTTAGAAACTGACACATATAACAAGTGATCATGCAGATTAATTTTCAGTTATTATTTATTTTGAAAGGGTTTTTTATTTATTTATTACCATTTCCCAAGAAAAAGGCAGAAAATAAAAGACATAATTTGGAAGCAAAGACAATTTTTATTAATGATCTTATCAATTATAGCAAATAGATAAGACCTACAACATTAATACTTCCACCTCGGGCAGAGTGAAAGCTTTTCAAAAGAAAGAAACAGATTAACAAAACAAATTACTTTGAAACATGTATGCAAGAAGGAACATCAATGGTGACCTAGTTCTGAACTCGGACTCCATGCGTCACATAATTCAGTACTTCCTGCTCTGCTTCATCCTCTTCAACAGCATTAATTCCAGAACCAATCGGATGGAGGTAGCCTCCGCTGCGGAAAACATCATGATAACTGTTCACAGAAGAATTCAACTTCAGACTTTCGCTTTTGCCATTTCTCGAAGAGAAACCCAAACCAGTTCTTTTTTTGTTCACGGGTAGATCCACAAGTCGTCCCCAAACTGCATTGTGACCATTGCGCATAACCTGCTACGCATCCTTCAGCGAAACCACGGAATTCTCATTCTTCCTTATGTTGTCAATGGATAGGGCTTGTAACTGGGTTCCAACAGCAGCCTCATCCGCTTCTACAATACTGAAAGAGGATAGATGGGATATCAACAACGCCTGCTCCCCATTTATGATCACTACCTTCCCTTCACGCACAAATTTTAGCTTCTGATGCAGAGTTGAAGTGACAGCCCCTGCTTCGTGTATCCATGGTCGTCCAAGCAAACAACTATACGCGAGAATAATATCCATTACCTGGAAAGTTATCAAGAACAAATATGGTCCTATATGGATGGGTTAGTCCACTGCACCGATGACAGATTTCCTCGACCCATCAAAAGCCTTCACAATGATGCCACTCGGGCGCATAGGTGTTCCCTGATATTTTAACTTCATGAGGGTACTTCTTGGTATAACATTCAACGCAGATCCGTTATCAATTAGCACATTAGATAGTGAGTCATTCTTGTAGTTCATGGATATGTGGAGGGTCAGGTTGTGATTCCTCCCTTCATCTGGTAACTCATCATCGCAGAAACTCAAGTTGTTACATGATGTAATGTTTCCAATCACGTTGCTGAATTGATCCAACAGCATGTCATTCTCTACAAAATCTTGGTCTAGTACTCTCATCAATGATTCCCTATGAGCAGAGGAATTCATCAGTAATGTCAGGATGGATATCTTTGAAGGAGTCTGCAATAGCTGATCTACAATTTTGTAGTCGCTCATCTTAATTACCTTCAGGATATCATCCACTTCTTTCTCTAATGTGGCTCCACTAGTCTCTCCTACAGCCTTCTTGGGCTCATCGTTCTCAGCAATTTTCTTTCCAGTAACAATGTCTTTTCGAATAACCAGCACAAACACACGACCACTACGGGTCACACTGCTATTATCAACTATATTCCAAACATCTGGCATTGGCTGGATGGGAACCTCCACCCCATCTTCTAAGATTGTAGCGTTGTATTTTCAAGGCACGGCCTTATCCGATTTATAGAGAACAGGACCTGGCAGACTAATTAACAATGGGGTAATAGCTGGTTTGCTATGGTACTCCACCTCAAGATGAGCGGGTGCACCAAAACAAGGTACAATGACATTTACACTTTCCTCAACACAATCAGCCCTCAAAAGGTCATTTCCGATAAACAAATCTTCGTTTGAAGAAAAATACTCATCCGCGGAGGCATATTCTTCCTCTGACTCTTCTTTCATCAAACAAACTTCAACCATATCAATCTCGTGATAAACATCCCTCTGTCTTGTGATCTTAATAGTCCCATTGTCTAACAGCAACTGAACACCCTCTCTCACAATAGAACATCCTCGGGGGTCTCGACAGCAAACTATGCAAGACCCATATTGGTGTTCCACCTAACCAGTAGTACGGCAAAAGGTAGCATGCAATTGTACGAGATCTTCATTCAAATGCTCTACTTCAAATATTCTGAATTCACCCGGACATCCGGAAACCATATTCACTTCCTCCTCATATTCTGCCCTAGGCCTGATTATATGGATTAAAGCTTCATCCATCATCTCCTGCAAATCATCCTTTATCTTCTCACAACCCTGGATGTTTGTACTGCAAACAGCACAACCAGCGTGATCAAGCGTATAATAACTGAATTCACATAGATCTGTGTGCATCTTTACCAAATCCCCTAACCAGATTAATGTCAAAAATCCAAAAATCACCGGGACAACCGGCCACCATATTCACAGCATTCACTCCCCCGTGCTTGGGTAGAGGATTGTCTTTCACATTAGGTCCCATGTCTTTAAAAGATAAAATTCCAGACTTCACCAACCTTTGCACTTCGGTCCTCAAAGGATAACAATTCTCAACATTATGCCCTGGTGCTCCCTGATGAAAGGAGCATGTCTGGTCTGCTTTGTAATACCAAGGCAAAGGTGATGGTACTGCTGGAGGTGGTCATGTCTGGACCAACTTCTTCTGAATCAATGCTGGTAGTAGCTCTGCATAACTCATGGGAATAGGGTCATAGTTCTCCCTTCTCTGATTATTCCCTTGGTTCCCCTGCTGGGATTGTCTTTGATAAGCAATGGTAGTTGGAGCGGCATTCATAACAGGAGTCACTGAAGCAACTTACTGGTGACGCTGAAAATTTCTTCAAGGAGCATTCACTCTCCTCTCTTGTATGACAGCATTGGTATCCCCCTCTTTCTTCTTTGTAAACCCATAAGCTGGCTTCTTCATACCTCCAAATCCTTCACCCTTTGTCAAATGGCCTTCTCTTACTGCCTCTTCTAGGCGGACATCCATTCCTACCATCTTTGTAAAATCACTCGGGGCACTTGCTACCATTCTTTCGTAGTAGAAGGCACTTTAACATTTGGGACCAAACACAGCTCATTCACGTTCTGCCCAAATAATTATTTTCCCCTAAGAGCCTTCATCTCTCTTTGCATTATATCAAACTGCTCTTGGAAATCATCCATTTTGTCATAAAGACCCAAATCTTCACTTGACGGAGGGAAAGGACGACACACATCTTCAAACGGAACCAAATTCACCGAAGGAGGTGCAGCAGGAACAGTATGCACCATAGGAGGTGCTGGAGTAACAACATTTGGAATCACTGGAGCATCTTGGGGGCCCAAATTGAAACCTTCGGGTGCAAAATTATCCGGAATTCCCCACAGATAACCCTGAGGAATACGGTTCTGAACAACAGTCGGAGTAGCAGATACGGGAACAGCAGGAACTTCAGCATTTGCCCTTGTTGGTTGAGGTTGAACACTCGTTGTCTGATTCTGATCATCCACCAGAGCTTCCATCAGAGTAGTCAAATTGGCCAAGCCATCCTTCAGAGTAGAAACTTCTTCGCACAGCTCGCGGTTCTCCTGTTCCAAATTGTCCATCTTCTTTTTGAAGTTAGCCTGAGTGTTGTAGTGATGAGTCAGTTTGCTAAACGAAGCAAGGAAGCTGGGTAAGGCACCTGGGTATGCATAATAAATGCAAGAGATATGTGCAATATGATGCATGTCATGCAATGCACATGATTATTTTTATTCCATCATTTTAATATTTCAAGGGATTTAAGATCTATAGATATATTACAAACATCAAAACAATAACGCATTTGAAATACTGAAAATTATTTATTATAATAATTTCAAAATGGATTACAAATTTCAATGATCCCAAGTACAAGATGAAAATACAATCTAAAAAATCCTGAGAGAAAGAAACTGATATAAATCAATCTATACACTGGCGCTTCCCTGTGGGTCTGGCAATCTGAGCCCTCAACCTCTGGTTTTCTTCCACCTGTCTGATGGCAACCTCCTTCCAATCATCTGAAGCAGGAAGTGAGTAATCAGCACCTGTTTGAGTCTTAGGGAAAAATAAATCCCATTGCCTCTCCATAGACTCCACCGCTCGACTCTCAAGGATCTCGATCAAATCATCTTTCTCCTTCAAGTCTGCTCTATAGGAACTCTCTAAAGTCTGGAACTTGTTCTTCCAAGCATCCCTTTCTTGCTGCATCCTAACCAAAGCGAGCTACAGTTCTTCTAGATCATCTAATTAAGGAGGAGAAGTCTTCACAAATAAATCAGGCATGGGTGTCTCCTGAGTATATGGCATTTTCAACTGAATGGCTCTCGTTCGGACCCACTGAAGATATGGCTCTAAAGAAACAGCACCCCTAGGCCTCAAATCCTTCCTACTCTTCTTATGAATGTGACACCAGGCCTTCACAATCTACTCCCTAGATTTCTTGTGGTCTTCTCCCTCCTTTAGAAAGAAACTACTCAAATGAATATTGTTTGGTTTATCTCTCATCGGATATCCAAGCTGTCGTCGTGCAAGAACAAGGTTATAGTTAATTCCTCCCTTTGTACCAAGAAGAGGTACATTGGGGAAACTACCACAACTATCAACAATCTTTATATCCTGATAAGCTCGATGATACCAATCAATATCCGATTTAGTAAGTGCCATGATCTTAGGAGCCCAACGGGGTTCCTTCTTGACATCCCAAAAGGCATCAAACTGAGGCATATGAGAGATGAACCACTGGTACAACAAAGGTGTGCAATAGATAATCATTCCTCCATGATAAGAACTCTAAAGATGAACAAAGTAATAAGCATCACCCAACAGTGTAGGAACCGGGTTTCCAATCATGAAAATCCTGATAGCGTTAATGTCGACAAACTTGTCCACATTAGGAAATAAGAATAAGCCATAAGCAAGTAAAGCAAAGATGGCCTCAAAAGCAACCGTACTCTTCATTCTGACAAACTAATGAGCTTTCTCCAATAAGAACTGAGCTGGTAATCCTCTAATCCTTCCTTTAGTAGTCATATGGGCTTCCACCTCAGACTTCCCCAGATGAATCAAAGCAGCAATCTCATGTGGTTTTGGCTCACCCTCCAAACCAGTAAAAGGAAAACGATCGGTAACGGGTAAATCCAATAGATAAGAATACTCCTCCAGTGTAGGCATCAGCTGATAATCGGGAAAAGTAAAGCAATGATACATCAAATTATAGAACTAGACCAAGGTCGAGAGCATACCCTCCTTCATCTTCAGCTTCATGAGAGGAATAATGGATCCATAATTCTTCCGAAAGTCTACAGGACACTCAATCTCTGGAATCAGACTGATCAGCTCATCTATCTTGGGATCCTTGAAACTGTATTTCCCGGTCTTTCTCTTTCCAAAATCCATGGTTAAAAGTACCTGAGATATTCACAAATAGTCAACCTGTAAATCCCTTGAAATATTGTTTTCTTCAAAAGATGCTTATGAGTGCATGGATGAATGATGCAACAATCACACACAAGATCACACATATAGGGTTCATAGGTTCAACGTCACGAGTATGAAGTCGAAGGTACTACCCATAAGGTGTTGGTATAAAAGTTATCACCTGCCGAACAAGGTTCTAGAGGTTCCCAGAGTCTACACCCTTCCTTCGGATATTACCAACTTCCTGATTAACTCGGCAATTAGTAATATTCTCAAGAAAGACTCGTCCGAGCGTAGTATCGCGTGACAACTATTTCTGAATTACTCCATCATAGCTTCCGCACTACACCTAAAAGGCCAAGATGGGTTTGGTATTCTACAGTCCTCAGTTTCAGCAGGCTCCCAGGTCGAAAGCAGTACGTCTTCCCGATTACTCGGTAAACGACACTTCAGTCAAAGGGGCCTCCACTGAGTGGGGGATCTCATGCCTCCTTTTTTTGGATTACTCCCTCAAAGTTAACATGACTATACCTCCCGTCCTATCTTAAAGTTTTCCCAAGTCTGGGTATAAGACTTATGAGTAATCACCAAGCACCCTGAAAACCAGGGAAAATCCAAACAAACATATATACAACACATAACACATAAACAACAATAGCACATATACATATATAAACAAATATAGGCTTAACCCACTTAGGGAAGGACCATCAAGAGGTCAATCTATCCCCAGTGAAGTCGCCATTTTTCTGTAGCGGTAGAAATGTTCAAGACTAAGCCATTGGATTGACTAGACTTTATACAAATCAAAATTAAAATCGCCATCGCGCTTTATTGTTTCCAACGGAATGGGAAAAGAGAGAATAACCCAAAAAAAGGGGGGAAAGATTCAAGGTAAGGGGGTTGGTTATGAAAATAGAAGGTATTAGCACCCTAAACATCTACGGTACTCCGCAGGAGCCTCTTTGTAAAATCTGTATATTTTGGCTATAAAAATGTGTTGTATATAAAATGGATGGTGGAGGTGAGAAAAGAAATATATTTTTATGATTTTGGCACCCGTCGCGGTTGCGAACCTTTAGTGCCTACGTACCACCTTTCGTGCAATAGGGTATCAGGGTACACATAGTTCCTCTTTTAAAAAATTTGAAACATAAGTGTGTTGGTTAATTTTAAGAGATAAGGCATCATCGTCATTGTCTGTGTGGAAAACATACTTACTACCCACAATCATGAGAAATAAGGATTTGCATCATCTCAAAGTGGAGGATATGGCTTAGATTTTAAAATCAACAATGCCTCACTCAACACCCAAGTGGAAAATGTCTCTCTTCACTACATATTGTAGAAGTATAGTTGTTTGCATCACTACAAGGATTGACAAGAGTCTAATCTTTTAAGAAAAAGTTTAAGGGTAAAAGCCAAAGTGGCAAAATGGTTTGAAATGAGATTGGTTGACTTTTAGTCTTCTCATCAAAAAAATTTTCAAAGTATTATTAAATTGATTGAGGTTTATTTATGAAAATGTTTTGAAAATGCATGGACCTAAGTCCAAGTTTATTATGAGAGTGTTTAAGTTTTAAAACAAGAAGAGTTTTCAAAAGGAGGGAGAAGTTTTTTAAATTAAAGAAGATGGGAGGAGAAGAAGAGACTATTCTAAAGCATAAGGTAAAAGCTAAGGATAAGGACCATCTAACCAACAAGGAGACAAAAACTTGACATTATGAGTCAAGATAGAATTCTCATTCTTTGGATTGAAACCAAGCAAGCAAAGATACTAGACCTCTTAAAATGTATTAAGTCTTCACAAAAATTGGGCAGAGTAACGGCTGTATACGGGTGAATTCCATATTACAAATCAAGGATGCAATCACAAGAACCTGCACATAAAAACAAACAAGCAACCCAATGTCTTAAGGTAAACCTCAAGAGCTCCAGACAAATAATCAGATAAGATCACAAGGTTTCCAAGATAGGCCAAGGTTTCTCATCCTAAGTCCAGAAAAGTCCACTGCTCCATAATGCCAAGGATAGTAACCAAATAGTCCAAGTACCATTAAGAGTTTTTAATGGTTTATGTTGATTATTAAGTATCTTAAGAAAATAAAAGGAAAGCTCAAGTGAGAAAAGTAAAAATGACAAGAAAATAAATGCTCAAATGAGCAAAGATGAAAATGGCATGAAATAAAAAATGCCAAAAAATAAATAGTACATAAAGCATAAAAGAATAAAAGCATAAAATAAACAAGTCAATAATTAGTGGTTAGTTGGATGACCATCTTGAAACTTGCATTTGGAACTCATTAGAGGATTGGTAGAACCAAAGCCTCCACACAACAAGTTTCATTTTCTTTTTGTCATGTATATCATCCATTTGGATTTCTCATAAGTACCATTTAATGATCAACGATGTTTAAGTGATCCGTGTTGACCACAGGTGTTGTAGATCCATTAGAGGATTGGTAGAACCAAAGCCTCCACATAATGAATCTCAAGGTTATTGGATCAAAGAGATCAAATTAACATACTTGGGCTTGCAATCATAAGTTTGGGCCACGAATGATCATTTATTCGAATCGGGACAAAATTTAGCGTTATGCTAAGCAATCGTAAGTGAACTTATATAGAAGTCGCACCTATTTTGAGGTCGGTCAATAGCAATCTATGCACCATTTGTTTTGAGACATGATATAGATATCATGCTCCAACAACACTTAGTGCAATAAGAAGGGGATGAGATGAAGGGGAATTAGGGTAAAAAGGAAAACCACATTTGAATTAATATTTAATCAAACTATTATTAAAATCATTCATCCATTTTTTGTGGAGTTAGACTCAACACCATGGATCCAATGATGTTAATAAAGCCATGATCAAAAAATCAACCCAAGACAGCCAGAAAATATTCACAAAATAATAATATATTTAATATATGCATTAAAGGGTTTAAAAATGTTTTAAAAAAATGGAAAATAATGGGGGAAAAGTCAATTATATTCAAATTAATCAAGAAATGAAAGATAAGACCATAGAAAAATCAGAAAATAGGTCAAGTAATTATACAATTTTTTTGAGAATTTTTAAAAGTTAGAAACTATTTTTAAAAATTAAAATAAATGGATAAAATAAATCACCAATATTTGTCACAATGTCATTGGATCATTCCATAATTTTTTCAGAATTTAAAAATATGTAAAAGTATTTTTAAACATTTTAAATAAATCAAATAAGTGCAAAATTCATAAAAAAAATACCAAAACACAAAATTAAATTGTGAAAAAATAAAAATCAGAACGAGAATAATCAAAAATATTTTTCTTAATTTTTTTGGATTTTTTGGATTAAAAATGAATTTTCTATGATTTTTTGAAATTTAAAACAATAAAAATATAAAAATCAGAAAAAGAAAATAAAAGAAAAAGATGTGGACCATTGGATGAGAGTCAAAACGCGTTAGTAATCAAATCCAAGGGATCTGGCGCGCTGTGCATATCATGGTCTTTACTGAATAAAGCACTGAATCAAATGTAAAATCAGAAATTCAAAAAATACAAATGGCACGCTTTCATTGGTTAGAAGGTGACATGTTGGTCATCTTCAACCTCCAGCTTCAAGAATTACAGGTCTCTCAAACTGTAAAAATCAGAAGCTCAGACCTATGCCATTTGCTTCGTCTCTTCAAGACGAAGATAACCATGCCCTCGCGCCATTTTTATATAAACTGTAACTCAAGCAATTTGGAAAGAAAGTTTTGAAAGGGGATTTGAAATTTCATGGTAAAAATGTGTTTCCAGATAAAAGTAAGTGTTACGACTAGAACCAGGGAAAAGAGAGCAACACAATGGTACCAAAGTTTTGAAGAATTGATGAAGGAATCTACCTATTCAAGTTGAGTTGCAGAGCTCTGAAACTGGACTTCTATGGAACAATATATGGCACGATTCTTTAATGTAATGGTATGGTTAGCTTCAGGGAATATCAAGGAAGGTGAATTGATGGAGAAAATGGATTGGAAAAGGCTTGAGAATAGGATTCGAAGTAGCTGAATTCTGAGTTGTGAAGCAAGTTTGGAAGGGTGATTCTGGCTATCTAAGCTTGAGAAAATGAATGGGATAGTACATGTATTTATAGGAGAAGCAAATGGGATCAAAAGGAAGAGTGAATGATGCATTTTGGAGGGAATTCGTGCAAACCTGATGCACAAGTGAAGTGTGATCCAAACTTCACCAAAACTCATCCAATTCTTGCGTTTTGATGCACTAATCCACTTGGGAAAGTTGGCTAATCATGTTTAGACCCAAAACACGTGCTAATTTGAGGTTTAGAGGTTGTAACATGAAATTTAAATTCTAACTTGCAGGGAAACTTCAATTCCGTGTTACCACTTTTGAAATAATGGCACTTCCACCTCAGGGAGTCTTAAAGCATGATTCTTGATGCTTTGGAAATATGAGGTAACAAACTTTGTAATGGAAAAAGAATGGAATCAATTGGAGGATTGAGCTGAAAATTACATGGAGTCAAAGTTGGAGAAAAAGAGTTGACTTTCCATACTTAGAAATTTTCAAATTCTTCTTTAAAAATGACCTATAATCTCTTGCATCCAAACATGGCTTTCCACTTAGAATTTGCTCTTGACCCAAAACTATGGAATGAAATAGATCTCTTGAATTACATTTTGCAATTTGAACCACTCAAAATCTCCAAAAATTGAGCAAGTTATGACTTGTTGAAGTTGGCCAAAAATCATGAAATGACCTATAATCTTTTGCATTCTTAAGGCAAATTCCATCCATTTTCTTACTTTGCACATGAAAGAAGGCATGAGGTACACATCCTTAAGATCATCATGGAAAAATAATGGGCTCAAGGTGATAAAAATTGACCAAGTTATGACAATTTGAAGTCACGTATGGAAAATTAGGGATTCAACTGGATGACTTGTGATCTTTCTTCTTCACCAAGTTCCTTCCACATGAGAACTCTTTGGAACTTTTGAAGTGATTTGTTGGTAACTCTTTGAAGATAAGAATGTTTTTGGAATCACTAAAAAATGACAAAAGATGAGCAAGATATTCCTCTTTGAAGTCCAAAACCCTAGCCTCTAGATCAAGAGAATGCTTGGTGGAACTTTGCCAAGTTTGAACAAACTTTTTGTGCCAATATTCTTCCTTTGTGAAAATAAAATGTTAAGGATGATGATGAGGACCTATGGCCACCAAAACCACTTTCATATCAACTTCAAAACAACTTCAATGGTGAGGTTTGAATCTCTCAAGCTTTTGACTAGGGCATGGAAATAAACTCATGAACCCATGAAGCAACTTGCTAAACCTCATTGTTTTTACCTACATTATCAACAAGTAAGACAAACCAATATTGCATTTTATTAATTAAATAGAAAAATCAAAGTACAATATATATGATCACAAAAACAAACCAATCGAGGTGCTTGGTAACTTCTCAAAGAGCAAAGCTAAAGATAAGGAGAAGAACCAAAATCCCTAATGTGATTTTGTGGTGATTGAAACAATGTGATATGATGAAGGGATCTTAGGGGGAAAAATTAGGGTACAACACTAACCATTTCAAAGACCAAGGGAATTTATCTTTGTTCTGTTTTGCACATCTGAGTTATCTTTATGCAAATACCTGCTCAACTTAAAGAGTTAGCCTCAAGTGTTTCTGAGACTTCTATGTTCATTAAGAGGCATGGTCAGCTTCTTAGCCTGGTCACCTCAAAGCTTGATGAGCAGATGATGAGTGTACTTTTCCAGTTCTTCGATCATGTGCATCATTGCTTCACCTTTCCTGATTACCAACTGGTTCCCACTTTGGAAGAGTTCTCTCACTCATTGGGTATATCTATCTTAGAGAAGGTGCCTTTCACAGGTATGGAAGAGACTCCTAGACCAGAAGACATTGCTTCAGCTCTACATCTTAAACGGGCTGATGTAGTATCCAATTAGGAAACACGAAGCTGGTTCGAAGGTTTCTTAGCCAAATTTCTGATGGATCAGGCTCAGCTATTCTGGGATAATTTGGATTTTCAGGCTTTCGAAGACGTCTTGGCTCTCCTTATCTATGGGTTGGTCCTCTTCCCGAATCCATATTCCTTTATAGATGTGAATGCGGTTAAGATATTCCTCTCTCGCAATTATGTGCCTACTTTACTGGGTGATATATTGCATGCCCTCTACACTCGTACTATGCGAAGAAGAGGCACTCTCATGTGTTGCATGCCGCTGCTGTCAAGGTGGTTTATTTCACACCTCCCCAAGTCTGTGTTGAAGAACGAAGAAGGTTTGGGATGGTCTTACAGAATAATTTCACTTGCCCATACAGACATTCTTTGGAGCTCTCGGGCTATGGAAGACACTTCCGTCATTGATCGTTGTGGGGGATACCCTAATGTCCCATTGCTTGGAATTAGAGGAGGTATAACCTACAATCTTTTGTCTAGCTCTGGGAAAATTTGGTCGTGCTCGGAGAGACGGTCCTCATGAGCTACTTCTTGAGGATATTTCATTTGACTACAAGGAAGACGTTGACGAGCACCGCCAGAGGTTTATACGAGCTTGGGGATGGTGAACAGATCTGACCCCCAAGAGCTTGGACCAAGGAATTCTCTTTCTATGCAGCCTTATCTCTAGTGGGTCCGAGCTCGTGCCCAGAAGCTTGGGATGCCCTATGAAGCCGTGTTACCATTGATTGTGGAGCCCACCAATGAAGAGGGCATTCCTTACACAGTTCTTTATCCTTACATGCCCACTGATCCTGGGGCATTGCATAGATCCTGGATTCAGCTGAAAGGGGAGAGGGATACTTATCGGGAAAAGTATCATGAGCAAGAAAGGAAGATCTTGAAGCTCACCAGGCAGCTCGAGGAAGAAAGAGTGATCAACGACTATGTCAGCACAAAGAGGAAGCGTCCATGGGATTTCTGATTTTTCTTTTTCTAGTTTAGACTTGTTTTCCATTTATTTCTTTGTAACGCCTCAAAGGCATTGTTGAACCTTTTACAAGTTAATCTAATAAAGTTTGTTTTATTTTTGGTTTGCAAATTTAAATCTCCCAAAGTCTTTGAAATCATTACATGCGCATCCCATTATCATGCACACCATTACAGGTACCATTACAGGTTTCTCATCTTCTTCGTTGTTTATTTCAGCAGAAATGTCTTCTGATCAAGCCATCAAAGATCTTCAGGCACAAAACGCCCAATTCCAACAGATGTTCTTGAGCTTGGCTAAAGGGCAAGAAGATTTGAAGACCCTGATTCTGAAAGAGAATAAGAAGAAGAAGAAGAAGAAGAAGGTTGGTATTTTGAACATGGGTAGAAGATTCGGAGAAAGGATAAGACAATCAGCTGATCTAACCTCCTCATCTAAAGACGGGGAGAACCAAGAAAGGACAAAGGACCCCAGTCCAGTAGTTTCTGATAACGATACGGATTACGATGATGAACAATATCCTCCTGCTGAGGATAGGTACAAGCAATTAGAAGACCGTCTGAGTGCTATGGAGATTCAGAAGATCCCTGGGTTGGATTTTGGATAACTAGGACTGGTATCGGGAGTGGTGATCCCTCATAAGTTCAAAGCTCCGGTTTTTGCCAAGTACGATGGAGTATCCTGTCCTAAACTCCATCTCCGCTCGTACGTCGGGAAAATCCAACCCCACAATGCTGATAAAAATTTGTGGGTACATTTCTTTCAAGATAGTCTGTCAGGGACTCAACTTGAATGGTGTTATCAGTTGGAAGGAGCCAGTGTCCGAAACTGGGAAGACCTTGTTGCTGCCTTTTACAGGAAATATCAGTATAACACCGACCTTTCTCCCACTCGTACTCAGCTTCAGGGTATGTCTATGGGTGCAAGTGAAGGTTTTAAGGACTATGCTCAAAAGTGGAGAGACCTGGCCGGAAGAGTCCAACCCCCTTTGTCTGACAGGGAGTTGGTTGACATGTTTCTAGGGATGCTATCTGGTCCGTTTTTCAATCATCTGATCGGTAGTTCATCGTCTGGGTTTACTGAGTTGATATTGACTGGAGAGAGAGTAGAAGTTGGTATCCGAAGTGGTAAGATACAGAAAGATACTTCATCAAGTGCAGTAAAGAAGCCTTTCACCGGTAAGAAAGAAGCTAGTGCAGTTTACGGCCCAAGGGGCCAAAGCAGACCTGAACATCGTCAAGCAGTAAATATGGTAGTGATATCAAGACCCACAGTTGCTCCACAACACAATAATCAACAAAGGGTGGAAAGACCACAGAGACAGTTCACCCGGCTCAATATGACCCTGACTCAAATTCTACCATAATTATTGAAGACCAATCTGGTAACTCTGAGGGAAGCTCCGAAGAACCCCTAACACCACATCTACCCATTATAAATTGAATTCTCGTTGCGCCTATCACTCCGAAAGTCCAGGTCATGACACAAACAACTTATGGGCTTTGAAAAACAAAGTGCAAGACTTGATCAAAGCCAAAAGAGATTGAGTTTGACGCTCCAGAGAAGCCCAACGTCATCACTGCTCCCATGCCCAAACATGGTCATGGAGTAAATGCTATAGACGATGGTTTATTTATGACCTCTGTGGAAGAAATTTCTACTCCTTTGACGACAGTTAAGAAGAATTTGTTGTTGGCCGGTTTATTTCTGGGATGTGGTGAAGGTTGCCACATATGTTCCATTCTTCCTGCTGGTTGCCACTTATTGAAATCAGGTGTTCAGCGCCTGATGGATAATAAAGAAATCTTGTTCGAAAAGACTATGATTCTGTTGGTTCCAATTCAAGATGTTGCAATCATAACCATTTCCGCCAATCCTTCCAAGGTTTCCTCGAGAAAACCTGTTAGGATTACACCCGTCCTAAGAATTGCTCTGTTAATAATTAATATCCCTGGTCCTATCCCATACACTTCAGAGAAGGCTATCCCTTGGCACTATGGTGCCGATATGTATTACCATGGAGTTAAACAAGACTTAAAAAGTGAGGAAGCTGATGTTGATATCAGCAATATTGTCGGGGCTAGCAAGGTCACCAGAAGCGGAAGACTCTTTTCTCCCGAGATTTCTCCTCTGACTGTTCACAAACCTGTTGCCATTCCATCTGCTAGTACATCAACTACTATCCCAGTTCCTATTCCAGTCATCACCCCTATCGCCGAGCCATCTAGGACTCGGGGCAAAGAAATCACAAGTGAGCCTTCCCGGATGGAGGCACCTAAGAAGATCATCATAGAAACCTCTAAGCAAGAGATAGAAGAAATTTTTAAGATTATCAAGAAGAGCGACTACAACATAGTCGAATAGCTGGGGCAGACCCCGTCAAAAATCTCCATGTTGTCCTTGTTATTATGTTCTGAATCCCATGCAAAGGCTCTAATTGCATTCCTCAAAACTGTGCATGTTTTGCAGGAACTTCAGTCGATCAATTCAAAGATTGCGTAGCTAGTTTGACTGCCGGCAATGGGTTGGGTTTCTCAGATGCAGATCTGACTGCTAAGGAGAGAAATCATAATGATGCTCTACACGTCTCGATCGAGTGCAGGGACACTACTATGGCCCATGTACTGGTGGATATCGAGTCCTCATTAAATGTTCTGCCAAAGAAGGCATTAGACTTTCTGGACTGTGAAGGTTTGATTCTAAAGCCGAGTAATATTGTGGTCAGGGTTTTCGACGGGTCAAAAAGGATGGTGCACAGGGAGGTGGACATCCTTGTTAAAGTTGGCTCTTAGACTTTTACATCTACCTTTTATGTAATAGATATCAGACCATCATATTCTTGTTTGCTGGGTCGCCCTTGGATTCATAAGGTTGGGGCAGTGACTTCCACGCTCCACCAAATGTTGAAATATCTGGTACAAGGTGAAGAGGAGTATATGGTGAGTCATATCAACTCTTTCTGCTATGTGGAGATGGATGGGGAATTCATCGAAACCCCTTGTCAGAATTTTGAAGAGACCTTAGTGTCAACTGAAGTGGCTACCGATAAACCTCCGATGAAGATGGCTTCTCTCAAGGATGCCAGGGATGTAATCAAAGAAGGTGGGTGTACAAATTGGGGTTAGCTCCATGATTTCACGCACAAAACTGACAAATTTGGTTTGGGCTTTACTACAGGGGCTCAAAGGGTTGTTAGGCGCGCGCGGATTGGAAGAGCTCCTCTGCGCATCAGCAATCAGGGAGTTAATGCGGTTGAAGATAGTGAAGAAGATTCAGACATCGACAGCTGGATCTACCCAACGACCAATGGTGGATTGAACAACTGGACAGCGAAGGACTTCATACCTGTTTCTTTTATTCCACAGTAATTGACTTTTGTCTTAAGAGTTGTAATAAACAGTTTGAAACTTTACGGCCCGATGCCTTGCCCGAGGCATCTTGGCTTTGCTTGTGAGGGCTTATTATTTGTCATTTCATATATCATTAATAAAACATTGGACGTTTCTTGCATTACAAATTGTGTGCTCCTTGTTTTTCTTTTCTCTGCCTCTCACTTTATCAAAAACAGTTATTCTCTTACACACACTCTCGTATCATAATGCAGATCCATATCCACTCTGGATCCCATTGATAACAACTCTGCTACTTCCAGTTATAACTTCTAAAATCTGATCAACCAAGCCGAGGACAAAGGTGAGGATGATTGTGAGGTGCCTGGAGAACTTGCTAGACTGTTACTACAGGAAGAAAGGGCCATACAACCTCATGAAGAGCCAGTTGAATCAGTGAATTTGGGTACAGAGGAAGACAGGAAAGAGGTCAAGATAGGTGCAAATCTAGAGCCTAGTGTCAAGAAACGGTTGATACAGATGCTACACGATTATGTTGAGATCTTCGCCTGGTCCTATAAAGATATGCCTGGCTTGGACACTGACAGTGTGGTACACCGCCTGCCGACTAAAGAAGATTGCCCTCTGGTAAAGCAGAAGGTTCGCTGTATGCGCCCTGAGATGTCTGAGAAAATCAAAGATGAGGTCATGAAACAGTTTGATGCAGGATTTTTAGTTGTCACTTCTTATCCGCGGTGGGTTGCCAACGTTGTTCCAGTACCTAAGAAGGATGGTAAGGTACGGATGTGTGTAGACTATAGATATCTGAACAGGGCGAGCCCCAAAGATGATTTCCCACTTCCTCACATCGATGTTCTGGTCGACAACACCACGCAGCATAAAATCTTCTCCTTCATGGATGGTTTTTCTGGCTACAACCAGATCAAGATGGCTCCTGAAGACATGGAGAAGACAACCTTCGTTACACAGTGGGGCATCTTTTACTACAAGGTCATGCCTTTCGGGTTGAAGAATGTTGGGGCAACTTATCAGCGCGCCATGGTCGCTTTGTTCCACGATTTGATTCACCATGAGATCGAAGTGTATGTTGATGACATGATAGTAAGGTCTCAGACTGAGGAAGAGCACCTTGACCATCTCCAGAAACTGTTCGACAGGTTGAAGACGTACAAGCTGGGGTTGAACCTGAATAAGTGCACCTTCAGAGTAAGGTCTTGTAAGCTGCTGGGTTTCATCGTCAGTGATAAAGGTATTCATGTGGATCCTGCAAAGGTGAAAGCTGTACAAGAGATGCCAGTTCCCCACACAGAAAAGGAAGTTAGAGGCTATTTGGGACGTCTGAACTACATCGCCAGGTTCATCTCACATCTGACTGCTACTTGTGAGCCCATCTTCAAGCTGCTGAAGAAAGATCAAGTGGAAAAATGGAATGATTAATGTCAGATCGCTTTCGAAAGAATCGGGGAATACCTCTAAGAGCCACCTATTCGGATGCCTCCATTTGAAGGAAGACCTTTGATCTTATACTTTACAGTATTGGATAATTCAATGGGGTGCGTGCTGGGGCAGCATGACGAGTCTGACAGAAAAGAGCATGTTATTTACTACCTTAGCAAAAAGTTTACCGACTGTGAGACCCGATACTCATTGCTCGAGAAAACTTGATGCGCTTTGGCATGGGCTGCTTGCCGGCTGAGACAGTATATGCTGACTCACACTACCTTATTGATATCAAAAATGGATCCAATCAAGTATTTCTTCGAAAAGCCTGCCCTCTCCAGAAGAATAGCAAGATGGCAGATGATCTTAACCGAGTATGACATCCAATACACAACCCAAAAAGCAATAAAGGGGAGTGTGTTGGCGGATCATTTGGCGCATCAGGCCGTGGATGACTACCAATCCATGAATTTCGAGTTCCCGGATGAGAACATCATTTTGGTGACCGACTGTGAAGAACCTGGACCAGATGAAGGACCTGAGCAAGGATCCCAATGGTCTATGTATTTTGACGGAGCATCGAACGCATTGGGAAATGGAATTGGCGTTATGATCATATCTCCTGAAGGCTGTCATAATCCATTCACCGCCCGGCTATGCTTTAACTGCACCAACAACATGGCGGATTATGAAGCATGTATCCTGGGTCTTCGAGCTGCTATTGACCTAAGGATTAAGTTCTAGAGTGTATTCGGAGATTCTGCTTTAGTGATCAGTCAGATCAAAGCAGAGTGGGATACAAAGCACCCAAATCTTATTCCTTATAAAGAGTATGTACTGACATTGCTCCCACACTTTGAGGAGATAACCTTTGAACACTTACCAAGAGAGGAGAATTAGTTAGCGGACACGCTAGCTACCATGTCTTCTATGTTCAAGGTCAGGTGGGAAAATGAAGCTCCCCAGATCACCATTGAGAGGTTGGACAAACCCGCACATTGTTGTGGCATCGAGACTGAAGAGGTAGCAGATAAACCTTGGTTCCACAAGGTAAAAAGGTATCTTGAGGCTCAAGAATACCCCGAAGGCGCATCTGTTAATGATAGGAAGTTTCTGAGAAGGTTTGTCGCAAAGTTCTTCATCAGTAATGGAATTCTCTAAAAGCATAACCATGATTCGACCTTACTGTGATGTATGGACAGAAACAAGGCAGAAAGAGTCATGGCAGAGTTACATGAAGGTACCATCGGAACTCATTCCAGTGGACATACCATGGCAAAGAAGATCCTATAGGCTGGATATTATTGGTCTACTATGGAAGCCGATTGTTATCAGCATTCTCAAACCTGTCATAAGTGCCAAGTCTATGCAGATAAGGTGCATATACCTCAAGTTCCTCTTAATGTTTTGACAGCTCCTTGGCCTTTCGCAATGTGGGGCATCGACATGATCAGCAAGATCAGACCTACTGCATCTAATGGGAATCGTTTCATTCTGATAGCTATTGATTACTTTACAAAGTGGGTCAAGGCAGCTTCCTTTGCTACAGTAACCAAGAACGTCATGGCACGGTTTATCCGACACAATCTGATCTATCGATACGGTGTACCAGAAAGGATCATTACGGAAAATGGTACAAATCTCAATAATACAATAATCACCAAGCTCTGCAAACAGTTCAAGATACAGCATCACAACTCTTCTCCCTACCAGCCGAAGATGAATGGGGTTGTTGAAGCGGCGAATAAGAACATCAAGAAGATTGTGCAAAAGATGACGGTGACATACAAATACTGGCATGAGATGTTACCATTCGCTCTTCATGGGTATTGTACCTCAGCACGGACATTGACAGGGGTAACACCCTACTCCTTGGTGTATGGCATGGAGGCAGTCTTACCCATTGAGGTCCAGATACCCTCTCTCCAGATTATGAAGGATGTGGGTTTGAGCGAAGACGATTGGATCCAGACCCGACTTGATAAGCTGAATCTAATTGATGAAAAGAGACTCACTGCTATTTGTCATGGTCAGACTAATCAAAAGCGAATGATCAAGGCTTTTAACAAGAAAGTCAGACGTCAAGAATATCAAGTCGGGGATCTAGTGATCAAACGCATCACACTGCTGCAAGGTGATCCCAGGGGAAAATGGACCCCCACATACGAAGGGCCATTTGTGGTTAAGAACATTTTCTCAGGAGGAGCTATCATTCTGACCACCATGAATGGTGACGACCTTCCTCACCCCGTCAATGCAGATATAGTGAAAAAATACTACGCCTAATCAAAGACCCACTAGGTTGACTGGCCAAGGCAAAAATAAGGGCTTCCCGGTGAATCAAAAGGGTTCGGGCAAAAGGAAGGGATGAAAATGAAAAAAACTGTACACCCGGCAAGTCAAAAACCTGAAAAGGCGACTTGGGAAAAAAAGGGTATCCCAGTGGACTGAAACCCGAAAGGGCGGTCTAGGAAAAAATTAGGGATCAAAGCGTAACACTATGTCTCATTGGATCATCTTGCGACCAGACTTCAGTATCGACTATCAAGCTTGGATGGCGCCAATCAATCTTAACTACCTTCGACCAAGTAGCAAAGTGATGAGACGCTCGAAGATATAAAGGCAATAGCAGAGTTGGAACCCCATGGGATTGTCTCGCATAGTTGTTTTTCTTTATTTTTTACAAATTGTATAATTTCTATCCTACAGCGGTGTTCTCTTACTAGGACGTCAGCCTCTTGTACAAAACTCCTATTACAGGCCAACTTCAAAAATCAATTCAATTCATTTTCGCAAGAAATTTCAAATTGTTTTTTCTTTTTTGTTTTGCAAGAACGTCTAATGATTCATTTTTGATATATGCATTTGAAAATAATTGTTGCTCATAAATATTTACATAAAAAACGAAAGACAATTACTCGTAATTCCAAGAACCGGGGCAAACAAGAAGTGTCCAAACCTTACAGTTGTTCTACCCACCAGGCACAGGGATAGTGTCAGGTTGAGAATATAATTGAAGGTACATACATTCCCCGCAAAGTAGGAATTATCCAAAGACAATGGTGTTAACTCTCCCCAACCGAGGTTCATAATCGCGAACGAGTCGGCAAAAAAAAATTTCTCCCCAAGCAGAATTTATCTATCACCAGCAACAAAAGTTCATCCCCAGCTAAGTTTATTTCTCCAAATCGGTAGATCGTCTAAAAGAGTATCTTTCTTCCCCGCAGAGTCATCCTCCCACAGGTTTATTCTCAAACAGAGTCTCTCCCGGCGGAATATTCTCGAACAGAATGGACGCAAGTCTCCAACTAATCATCTTCGATCACTATCCCCAGCGAGAATGAAGAACTCAACTCCTTGTACTCTCCAACAGCAGTCCAGGATTTATTCTCCCCTGCTGGAGGATACCATAAGAGCATTGCATGTCCATAAATCGCGGCATGCGCATATGCATCATACAACACAATCTCATTTATTTTGAGAACATCATTACTCAATAAATTTCATACATCATGACATTACATACGACTAACTTTTTACCTTTCAGGGAAAGATACAATCAAGTTCTCGCAAGTTTTCTCTGGTTCAGTCAATTTGATACTAAGATTTCTATTCCAGTTCAAGCTATGAAGCCCGAAAATCGACCAGATAATATCTTGATTTCTCCTAAAGTACTAGGAAGCCTGGAATCGACCAGATAGTGGCATCCCTTAAATATAAGCTTTGAAGCCCGAAAATCGACCGGAAAACAGCTTAACCCTCAACAAGTTATTGTGAAGCCTGGAAATAGACCAGATAGCAATACAAGATACCATGAAGCCTGGAATCGACCAGATAATAGGTATAAGACACCTTGAAGCCTGGCGCACAACCAGATAACAGTATAAGACATTGTGAAGACTGGAGCACGACCAGATAATGGTATAGGACACTGAAACCTGGGACACGACCAGATAACAGTATAAGGTACTGCAAAGCTTGGAATTCGACCAAATAGTAGTTTACTCGGCCAATTACTATGAAGCCCAGAAATCGACCAGATATTAGTATGCCTTAAATTCAAGTTGAAACTCAAATACGACCAGATAACTACATAATTCCTTCTGAAGCCTGGAGCACGACCGGATAAGAATTGAGAGATTGCAAAGCCTGGAAGACGACCAGATAGCAAGCCTAATCTCATCTCCCCAGTAAGTCGCTGTAAAAACTGGAGCACGACCAGATAGCAGTCAGTCTTATTTTCCTCAGCAAATCACTGTAAAGCCTGGAGCACGACCAGATAGCAGTTCATTTTCACCTCCTTCTTTAGGAGATGACTCCCCAGTAGAGTAACGGACAACTGAAGCTCCTAAAATTCTATTTCTCTCAATACGGGGACCAACATCCCCCAGCGAAGTCCTCCTTAACAACAGGTATACAGGATATCGCCAAGGAATCTCTTATGCGACCGACGCTTCTTAGGATGGCATCTTTAAGCCCATCTTCTGTCATTAACTTCCAAATGGCATCTATGAGCCTATTCCTGATATCGCAAGACCAATACCACTTCATGCGAGTGCAAATTTCTGGGCCCTTTAATGTTCAATCATCTTCCACCTTCGGATCACGAAAGGCAGACAAGCCAATCTACATCCTCGGGTTTAAGAAGATTGAACAGGGGAAGCTGTTGTACCACAAAATTTGCCCTCCCATATTTCTCAATACATGTCAAGTGAGGTCCTCAAATTGCTCAAGGAAGTCCAAGGGTTGACCAGACAAACTCTCTCCTAAGGCAGTCTACCCCAAATTAGGGTTTCATGTTGCATCAAGATACTTGAGTCCAAGGGACCCCAAATGCTCAACATCGTCCTAATATGTTCTCAAGATCATCCATGTCAAGTTTCAAGAGCCTTGCAGAGGATGTTTGCTCAGTCAATTGCTCAAAGGCCTGAAAATCTATTGTGCTAAGGCAAAAGTCAATTGTGGCCCACATAGAGTCAAACTTCAAGATTTTTGGTCAACATTCTCATTTTTAAGTATCATTCATCATTTTATCAAGGTTTGATCATGATTCCTCAAGGATTTCTCACAATTCATCAAAATCCAAAAGTTGCTAAATTAGGGTTTTGTAGGAAAAGTCAACTCAATTTTGACCAAGCATAACTTTGTCATACTTTATCAAAAATGACCCAGCCAAAGCTCATTTTGAAGAGGATGTAATTCCCTACAATCCATCTTCATCTCCCAAGTTCAAAATATGCACTCACAAGAAGATATGAATTTGGACATTATAGGTCATTTTGAAAAGTCAACAAAAATACCTTTTGGGTCAAAGCTTCATACATGAACATGGAAGACTCAGTTGAGATGATACCAAAAGGGTTGCTTAGAAGACATCCTAAGAATTCTAAAAAGTCAAAGAACGCCTCTCTAGGGTCAAAATTGAGAGAGTTATGCATGGGCCAAGTTGACCTTTTTTGCAAAATTGCCAAAAGTCAAATGTGTCCAAAATTGCATTTTTTGCTAAACGGGCCCAACTTTTTATGCTTGCACTGAGTTTGTAATGTGACCTAGGACCCATGAGCCCTTTCACTTGTCATTCTTTTATTTTTGTCATTTATTTTGATTTTATTTCATTTAAATCAAATAAAATCAAAATAAAATAATGAAAATATCAAAAATTAATTAAATCTTGAGATTTTGTGCATGATTAGGTCCAATACACAGCTGGAAACAAGATCAAATCTTGCAAGGTTCATATGGAGACGAAAATATTGCATTTTGCTTGATTTGGAAATATTTTGCACAAGGATCAAATCATGAATCAATAATCATAATTGGAGAAGATTTGAAACAAATGGCAACCCTAATTCATTCTTGGATACATAAGGAACGAGTGCAGACAAAAAAACAAGAGGTTGCAGGCGTGCAAAGGAGAGAACGAGTTTCAAAAAATTCAAGAAAAGTTGCAAACTGATTTCCAGGTTTCAGGCCACCTCAAGCCCTTCTGATCATACCAATCATTTGTTGGACATCCCTGGATCGTGTTGCAACCACTAGCAAGCTTCCCTACACTCAGAATCACGTTGTAAGAGTCATTGGGCTCTTCTCTTTTCTTGAATTCGAATACACTAATTTTGACATATTTAGCATGTTTGATTGGTATATTCATGATCCTTTAGTTATTTGCAAGGTAATGGTTATGATTAATTGCATTTTTGTCGATTGTACACCAAGATGCCATGGTTAGGGTTCGTGGTTCATTTTTAGGGATTCTTCATACAGGAACAATTAGCTATTAATAATGGTACCATGATGCTCGTGAGGTTGCAACGAGTGGATTGGTACCATTGGTTGTGATTTATCATACATGTACAGGATTTTGGAATGGACAAGGGTTATACCTACACTCAGTGTCCATAGGTAAAGGTATTTTATCTAAAACGACGAATGCAACGAGGAAGATGATGGTGTGGCATGTTGTGAATGGGCAGTTTGAATCTGCACACGTTTTGAGAATTAATATTTTGTTTTATCATATAATGTTTGTTTGTTATTATTTATACAACTAAACAAGCCAGCACAGTTGGTAAAGCCATTGGTCTTTGATGCACACGTCCTGGGTTCGATCCCAGGCGTGTGCATTTCATTATTTTCTCAATAGTTGCAGGTCAATCCAGTGCTTCCCAGCCTCAAGCGTGTTCTGTGTACTCTCAACATCAGCCCCATGATGTATTCCTGGCCAGATCTAATACGCTCACAAAGAAGGTTCACCATGTGCCATAGTCAAGCAGGCGCACAGGATTGGAAAAGTCAAAGGGGCCAGGAGGTTGTTGGGCCCAGAATTGCAAATCATACCCCCTTTGCTAGAACAACATCAGGCCCATTCTTTCTTTTCTTTAATATTCTTTTAT
Source organism: Vicia faba (assembly GCA_948472305.1). Classification (NCBI taxonomy): domain Eukaryota; kingdom Viridiplantae; phylum Streptophyta; class Magnoliopsida; order Fabales; family Fabaceae; genus Vicia; species Vicia faba. The sequence continues at coordinate 1,267,745,042 of OX451737.1, read as the reverse complement.
TTAAATTAATTTGTTTAATTATTTTTCTAACAAAATCAATTTCTTTTTTCACAAAAAATCATAAAATCAAGTTTCACAAATTTAGAATTAGGTTTTTTTTATTTTATCAAATTTAATTTAATTTAGTTTCATTTAATCTAGGATAATTTTAGACTTTTTTTATATAATTAAAATCAATTAGAAAAATTAGGTTTCAACTCTTGATTTAATTTTATTTTCTTCTAAAAAATAAAAATACAAAAATAGGTTAATTTAATTATTTTTTTAAATTAAAATTAATTAGTAATTAGTTTTTTTTTATTTATTCAATTAAACTCTATTTTTCTCAAATAACACAACCACAAAAAATGATTTTTTTTTTCTTTCAATTAGGTTTAGATGGGGTCAAAACCCTAATTCATTTTCATTCAATTCATCGCGCGCGTTTATTATTCTTGCAATATTAATGTAACTGCTCACGGTATGTAATAGCTTAATTAGGATTTTCTTTATTCATCATTTTTACGGGTTTTTTTGGCTATGTAATTAATCCCTACCCCGAATCCTTGTAATAGCATAGGTTTTTGTTTCTCTCGTTTTAATTCTCGCAAATATTAATTGTTTAGATGTATGTTAATAGGATTGTATGACAAAAATTGCATGACAATTTAAAATGGCTAGAAAACCCTAAATGTGCAAAGATAATAACTGAAATCAAAACACTTGCACATGCGCACTCTTAGGGTATACTCTCACTTCGGTTACCTTCGGTAAACAATCATTAAGTATAGGGTGTCTTAGTGGTTACCCTCCTGTCTAATAAAGATCAAAAGTCCCATTCGGAAATGTTGCCTTGGAAATGTTGCCTCGAATATGATCTTAAGATTATAGGGTTATTACTAAGACGTCCTAATATTGCTTTAATGATCATACGTCCCTTTCGAATTGACCCCTTACAAATCCAACGACGGTGCTACCTATTTCTCAATAGTAGGATAGCATTGTCTAAAGGAAACGAGAATAGAAACAATTCTTTTTCAAGTAGGTAGATGCTAGTAGGTACTTGCTCAAAATCAAACTTTCACACTTATACTTTTTCAAACAAAGTTTTTCAAAAACAACTTCGTAACACTCTTGAGGACAGAAACAAGGGTTAAAATGAAGTAAAACAAAACTTTTTCAAAACAAACACACACAAGCAATTTTAAAAGATGAGCAAGTACCTAAGAGCCCATGGAAAACCATGGATAGAAAGGGTGCTAACACCTTCTCTTTCTATAATCTACCCCCCGTACTCAAAATCTCGAAAAAGGAATTTTTTTGTGCTTTTTTCCTTTCCAGTTGGATAAAATAAAAGTCGGTGGCGACTCTTGCTTACCGCAACATTTTGCGAATAAAAATGTAAACCAGCATTTTCCAAAACAGTCGGTTCTGCCACCGTATCACAGGAACTATTGATACACTACGACGACATTTCTCATTCATACATCATTTACCAATATCATAACATATGCATACGAAACACATATAGCACAGTCTCATTTATTTTGAGAACATCATTATGCAATTCATTTCATACATCATGACGTTGCATACAATTAACTCTTTATCTTTTTAGAGGTAAAGTTCACAAACCGATGAATATCATTAATAATTCTCAAATGGGTTCAAGATTAATTCCCGAAACAAGACGGGGCGACCATCTATGTGACCAGGTCAGAGATTAATTCCTGAAACAAGACGGGGCAACTATCTCTACAGCCAATAAAAAGCAGGTTCCAAATTAACTCCCAAAACATGACGAGGAAACTATCTATACAACCAAGCAAAGATTAACTCCTGAAACAGGACAGGGAAACTATCTTTCTTTCTTTATGGTCAGATAAAGATCAATTCCAGAAATAGGTGGCGACTATCTTTATCATCAAGTGGTACGAACTCCCGAAACAGGACGGGTTTACCAACAAAAATAGATTGTAGATCAATTCCCGAAATAGAACGAGTTTACCAACAAAAACAAATTGTAGATCAATTCCCGAAACAGGACGGGGCGACTATCTACATGACGAACACTTCCTTCAAAGACTTTTTTTGGCTCAGATTAAATCGACCATAGATTTATTCTGATACTTCTCCCAGTTAAAGACACGCATAGACATCTTATGGCTCAGATTAAATCAAGCGTAGATTTCTTCTGATATTTCTTCCAGTAGACTTCTTCTGGCTCAGATTAAATCAACCATAGATTTATTTTGATACTTTGCCTAGTTAAATACAAACAAAAAGACCTCTTATGGCTCAGTTTAAATCGGGTGTATATTTATTCTAATACTTCTTCCAGTTGAAGTCAAACATATACTTAGTCTAATTTCTATCAACAGTTACTTTGGATGGCATCTATAAACCCATCTCCGACATTTCTCCATAACCTCTCCAAATGGAATCTTTAAGCCTATTCCCAGTATTACATCAACCAACAGCATTACTTCAGACACATGTGAGTGCAAATTTCTGGGCACTTATGTGTTCAATCATCTTCCACCTTCAAGTCACGAATGGCGGACATGTCAATCTAACTCTTCAGGTTTAAGAATATTGAACAAGGGCAGATGTTGTACCCCAAAAATTTCCCTCCCATTTTCTTCAAGATATTCTTCTAAGATTCTCAAATACTCAAGGATTCTCAAGAGTTGCTCAGACAAACTCACCACCAAAGCATTGGCCTATAACTAGGGTTTTGGTTTTCTCAAGGGAAATTGGACTTATAATGCCTTAAATGACTTTCATGGTTCATCATAGGTCCTCAACAATTCTCATGTCAAGTTTCAAGCCTTGCATCAAAAATTTGCTCAATCAATTGCTCAGATGACTGAAAATTAATTGTATTGGATAAAAAGTCAACTATGGTCAACATATAGTCAAACTTAAACATTTTTTGTCAACATCAACATTTTGAGGTTATATTCATGCTTTTATCAAGGTTTGACCATGATTTCTCAAGGAAATCCCTCAAATCATCAGAGGTCAAAAATTGCCTAAATTAGGGTTTTAACTGAAGATGACTGATCATTGTCTATTGACCTAGAGCATGACCTAATGGTTTGAAGCATGATCTAAAGGATTCAAATACAACATCTTAACCTAATTACATGGATCAAGACATTTTCAAATATGCAAGTGATTTATAGTTAAAAATTTGAATCAATTGATGAAAAGTCAACAGTCACTCAAAAGTCAAACTTTGACTTTTTGGTCAACATTGAAATTCAAAAATCAAGAATCATAAAAACATTCAAAACTATAAAAATTGATCATCAAGAAATCAAAAAGTCAACAAAAGTCAAATTTGAAAATTTTTCTAACACTTAAAAAAATTCTAAGTGTTTTTGTTCTTAACAAAAACCCTAACTTCACAAGCAAGTTTCCTCAAGATGCAAGTTGATTCTAGGAAAACTTTCAATATGAAAGTTGTAGGTATTGATGAATTCTACAACTTTGTTAATGTGGTATGATCCTCAAAAAGTGCTTAATTTAAGAGATATAAGCTCATGAAGTTATGATGTTTTTTATCCAACACTTAAAGAAAAAAATTTACAAGTTTTTATCAGATTTTTGTCCCAACTTCATGGCCATTTTTCACCAAGTTCCCATTTGATTTAGCAAAAACTCACAACATGAAAGTTGTAGACAATGTTTCAATCTTTACAAAATGTCCAAGAACACATTTTTATCATGCTTGAGCTAGGAGATTCGAAGACATGAAGTTGGGTATCTAAGGTTGCATTATAGGTCCTTTTTGTGACAAGTTCATAACCAAATCTCATAACCTTACCATGCAATCTCACTTTTCAGGCCATGTTGCTTCTAAATCTCCACATAATCAGATATTTATACTAAATTGTGGTGCATTGCACAAGGTTTTGAAGTTTTATCCACTTGATCATACCATTTTTGGATGAAATTGCAAAAAGCTCCATATCCATTTGCATAAAGATCACTTTAAACACAAATTCAACTTCTTGGGCCACTAACTTGTTTGTTCTGATCACACACAACCTAAAAAACTCAGAGGAACATGTTTAAAGTGTCTAACCACTTTATAAGACAAGGTATAAGGCATTGGAACCATGATCTTCAAGTTTGCTTCATAACTAAGCAACCAAGCCATAACATATGATCTTGCAAACCTGACCAGCTCTGGCCCTCAAACCTCTTACCTATAAATAAGAGATTCATTTGCATTCCAGCATACGAATACACAACCTCAAATACCTCTCAAAATCAGAAGCTACGCATAAAACTCCATTTGTTGCAACTTCTAACCTTGAACACCAAACACTCAATCCACTCGTGCATTTTCACTCTAAATCATTTAAAAGGTTTCTATAACTCATATAGAATTAATCCAAAGACCTGTTTCATCACTTTAGCACCATCTTCATCATCTTCTAAACTCAAAAACAGAGCTTTGCAACTTGACTTGGTTGGAGTGATTCAAACACTTTCAGCATAAAGTAAGGATTGGAATAGAATCAACGAGGTCCAAGGAAGCTTAATCAATCATCACATTGCCCCTGGAAGCCCCCATACGTGTTCTGAGTTTGCACTTCAAGAGGTAAGTTTTCCAACTATGATATCTTGATACAAGCATCTTTAGCGCATGCATTCAAAAGATAAAATGTAGATATCATATTTATGAAGCTAACATTTTATTTATGTAGATATCATCACATTGCCCTGGAAGCCTCTGGCATTTTATTTTTTCTAACATTTTTTCTACATATCCAATGTAAGCAAGGCAAGCGCGTGCGTGGTACAGTCTCACGTCACCACCATTAGATCATCATGTAACCAGATCTCATACTTCAAAAAGCCATTCTTATGATGCATCCTCAAAAAACCATCCCCAATGGATCCAAATAGGAACTAGGCTCCTCTATTTGGGCCTTTCATTTTTGTTATTTCTCACCCCCTTTATTACTTGTTACTGCAGGCCCATTTTATTTCTTTTTATAATTTAATTAATTTTCTTTTCCAAAATCCTTTTTTATTTTAATCACAAAAAATCATAAAACTGATTAAAAAAATTAGATTTAGATTTTTAATTAACTATTTTAATTTTTGACAAATAAAAATTATTTTATTTTAATCACCTTGATTTTATTTTATTAAGACTAGGTTTTTATACTTCAATTATTTTCCTAAACAAAAAAACAAATACAAAAATATTTTCTAAATACTTAGATTTCTTTAGGTTTTACTTAATTAATTTAATTTTTGACAATAAAGAATTAATTAGTTTAACCACACCTTATTTATTTTAATTTGTAATTAAATTAGAGTTAGGTCTAACTTTTTATTTCACATTTCAATTGTTTTCTAAACTAAGAAACAACAAATTATTTTCCTAAAATACCTAGAATTTTAGGGTTTTTACATCTTCCCCCTTCTATCTACGCGTGTTTGGTTATTTTTCGCATTAATACAATTATGTACCTGTCAAAAGTTTGTAATAGATAAATAGAGTTTATTGCTTTCCTCCCCCGTTTATAAACTTGTACCCCATACCTGAAGCGTTTTAATAGAGTAGGACATTTAATTTCCGCAATTTACTGCTTTCTTTATTACTGTTAGTAATTAGGGTTTGTATGGCAAGATTAAAATCAACATTAGAAAACCTAATCTCAAGACAAAAATAACTGAAAACAAAACACTTCACATACACGTACCTCTAGGGTAACCTCACTTGTTGCCTCGGATAAAAATCAGTCATGTCCCTCGAACGAAGAATGCTTTAGCAAAGACCCTCGATTAAAAGATCGTAGTCCCTCGATGACCCTTTGATGTTGCCTTCGGTAAACGATCTTAGTCCCTTATGACAATTGCTAAAGCGTCTTACAAGTTGCCTTCTATGATTGTACGATGACCCACGCCTGTCTCTCATATCTAACAATAAGGCTTCCTATTAGCAAATGACATGATAGCACTATCTAAAGGAGGAGGAAAAGAACAAAGACTTTTTGAGTAGATAGATCGCTCATAATCACTTCCTCACAAACTTATGATAAGGGGGCGATCATCGATAATTGCGGTAGTTTTCCTAATCTACCTCTTTTTGGTATAAAATGAGGAATCAACTACAACCCTATTCTTGCTAGACGTCAGTTTGGATACCCTATGGAGGACAAACCCAATAAAATTCTATTGTCAGGTTTCTTTTACCTTAATAAGGAGGATAATCTAGATTTAATGGAGGAAATTATGGATGTTTGGCAGAAGATTCATGTGAAAGGAAAAGATCAGTTGGAAAAATAGTATCGGATTGCCTTTAAGCCCTTTAGTTAGTGGGTCCATGATGGAGCTTTCAAGCTCAAGATACCTTATTTGCTTGAAAAACCTTTTCAACATTTGCTTGAACCTTCATCTTTCATCATTCCAATTGAGAATAAAGAGGAGTATCGGGAAATTTTGGCTATGATGAAGTTGGAAAGAAATATTTGGGAAGAAAAATATTGCATCTCGGAGTATGAAAAGAGGGTTTTAGAAAGACAGTTTAAGGACAAAGAAGATGTATTATTTCTTCAAGATGGTTGGCTTGTGGAACAAGATGGGAAACTTCACCGGAAGGATTCTTTTCTCAAGCAGTATGCCAAATAGAGGAAGAAGAAATAGGAAGATTTAATAGGTTTTGGTCCCGCTTCTGATGCTTGGCAGAAAGTTGTTGATTTATTGGTTAAAGAGAAGACGGAGATGGAATACTTTTACAAGGAGAAGATCAAAAGGCTCGAGTTGTGAGGAGGACTTAGTTATTTAGATGGTACTCCTTAGGACCCAAGGATTTAGTTGTTTTCCTATTGTATTTTTAGGATCTTTTGAAAGTATACTTCAAATGTAATCCTTCCATGATTAATGAAAAAAGGTTTTTCGGCTATTTTTCAGAATTTTTTGTTTGCAAGTTTATAATGATTTCCTTGAAACAAATAAAAAACATTGTGTGTCTTATATCACTCATCCTTTACCATCCATTCTTTGCATTCTAGAGTCTTACTCATGCCTTTTCTCTCCAATAGAGTCAAAAACTACACTCATGCTAATCATTGAAAAATGGACATCGCACTAGAACAAGAAAATTACGAGCTTCGTGAAAAGGTGACTACCCTTTGGGATGGAATGGAAAGATTGATAACTATAGTATAGAATTTGGTGACTGCTCAGAACCAGTCACTGACTCCTCCATCTCCTCTTTCAACTCAAGCACAAGTCCAAACTATAGTGATATCTGAAGTTGTTACTGCTCCTGTTTCAATAGCTCCAGTCAGTGCTCTACAATATCAAATGCCACCTGGATATCCTTGAGGCATGCCACTCAACTTTATAATTGATGGATACCAACAAGTTGTTGAAGTTCCCGCAATGCAATATGTGATGCTTTCTCCCCCTCATGGGATGGCTACTCCTCCTAATGTGATGTATATTCCTCCTCTAGTGGTACATACTATCCCATTTGGAAATGAACAAGTCTAACATGTTAAACCATTTGAATGTTTGGGTGTTAAGGAAAGAATGGATGACTTCCAAAGTCAGTTTACAGAAATGAAAAAAGAACCTAAGTTCCTTCGTGGGAAAGATCTATTTGGAAAGAATGCTTATGACTTATGTCTGGTGCCAAATGTGAAGATACAAATGAAGTTCAAAGTACCTGACTTTGAAAAGTACAAAGGGAGTTCTTACTCAGAGAGTCACTTGACTATGTATTCCAGAAAAATGTCAACTCAAACTGATAACGACCAGTATATGATCCACTACTTTCAAGATAGTTTGTCTGGTGCCGCTCTCAGGTGGTACATAAGTTTGGATAGTGCACGGATCCACACTTTAGAGACCTAGATGAAACCTTTGTTCGCCAGTATAAATACAATGTCGACATGGCTCTGGATAGAGATCAACTTTGAACCATGTCCCCGAGACAAGGAAATTTTCATGGAATATGCACAAAGATGGCGCGAGATTATTGCCCAAATTAGTCCACCCCTAGAGGAGAAGGAAATGACCAAAATATTTCTGAACACCTTGGGCCTGTTTTACTACAAAAGAATGATTGTGAGTTCACCAAATGATTTCAACGAAATGGTGAATATGGGAATGCGACTCGAGGAAGGTGTTTGTGCGAGACGATTGACCAAAGAAGTTGGTTCATCAAGTGAGGTCAAAAAATTTGGTAGTTTCCCCAAGAAGAAAGAACAAGATGTCAGTGTAGTATCATCTGGAAGGAAGAAGGAATAAATTTAGAGAAATATAGCTCCCAACAAGCAAACGGTACAGCAAGTACAGCCTCAAGTCCAAAGTCATCCATAAGTACAAAAACTTGTACAGAAAAAACAAGCAACCAGTACAATAAAGCAAAAGCAAAGTAAAACAAGTACAGTCTACAAGCAACCATACAGCAGGTACAGCCCTAAAAGCAAGCAAAAGTCAGCATCCATCATAAATGAATAACACATCCAGCAAGCAAGGTCAAAGAAGAAAATACAATAAAAGCTGATTTTGTTAAAGTGACAAAACAAAGTCTCTCTAAAAGCCAGCATTAATTTATCACTGAAAAATGAACAGGCCAACCAATATAAAAGGCGGCAATATTGTGTGAGAAAGAGAGAGAGAGAGAGAGAGAGAGTGAGAGAGAGAGAGAGAGAGAATTTTTTTCCAGAAAAGATAAATATACATAGATACATAGAACAAAAATCGCAGCACCCATCAACATAACCCTTTTCAAAATTTAGCTCACTAGATATACAAACTATACATAACCAAAAGAGATTACACAGTTCAAACATCCAGAGGCCATAAAGTCCCAACAAACAGCAACGCTTATTTTTCATAACCCCTCAAAACTGTTTTCAATTTCCTTTCACAAAATATCAGAGATATAAAAAAATATACAGAATCTGAAACAACAACAAACGCCACCATTTTCCAAACCCTAAAAAAACAGAGGTACATAACACAAACCCTAAACCAATTTTATCATCATTTTCAAAAAAAAACACAACCCTTCAATGTTTGTAAAAAGAGAAGAGAGAGGAAAGATATCACCAAGGTAAATCCAAATTCGTCGAATCTGAACGCTAGGGTTTCGTTTTTCCCTTTCTAGATTTACTTCAAATCACGCACGATCTGTAAAAACCAACCACAGATTAGAAACCAGCAAGAGAAAATGAATCAGAAGATGTAAAAAAAATCAGATTGACGCATCTCCATCATGGACTGCCGTCATCGCCACCATGGGTGATTTCCAACTAATGCTCCGACTGGCTTTAGGTCAGAGAGAATGAAGGAGCACGGAAGGGAAGAGAATAAACATTTGGACTTAAAACATTTCATTATGTTTTTTTGGTTTAATAATTTTGTTTTATTATTGCTTTGTTTTTTTTCTCTTTTTACTCCAGGAAACAGACGGGCCTCAACCAAATTCCTTCCTATGCCCAAATCATATTCTTCTCACCCCCCCCCCCTGTTTCATTTAACACGCAGCCCAATTGTCATTTTTATTATTATTTTTGTTTTGTTTCTGATTTCGAAAACAATAATGGGCCTAATCAAAATTGAAACTTTTTTTTACTTCAAAACACCTCAACCCACTTTCACACCCCCTGGATTTTATTTTTATATTTTCTCTTATTTTCTCTTTCTTTATTCTTTTTTATTACTATTATTAATATTATCACAATATTAATTTTTATTAATAAAAATCTCAACAAAAAAAATTATTTATATTAAATATACTCGTATTTATTTTCTTTAAGACCAAAAAGACTAAAAAACATTTCCTTATCAAATTTATTTCTTTTTATTCAATTAACTAGACTTAGTGAAGAAGTGAAAAACACAAGAAGGGGGGGTTGAATTGTAAAACTGAAAATCACTGCAATGAACACGATATTTTTATCCTGGTTCGTTTGATCTCAAACTACTCCAGTCCACCCATCAAGGTGATTTCGCCTCTCTCCAACGAGGTCTTAATCCACTATATTCAACTGAATATTACAATCTGCTTTAACAACTGCTAAAGCCTTCTTGATGCAAACCACAAACTGGTTTGTCAAGGAAACACTTTCTTACAAAGAAGAGAAATCTAGGTGTGTGAATGTTTTCTACAAAACTGTTTATCACAACTGTGATATTACACAACTTAAGCTTATGAAACTAGATTGCTAAGATATAATTGAGTAAGGAATTATGGAGCTTTTTAGCAAACTGAGAATGAGAAGATGTAGAATAGCTTTTAGGCGTGGAAATAGTTGTAGAGCATTAGCCAATTCAATCTTCATTGTGTTGTTTATATAGCATTAAATTTGTTGAACGTTGGAGCAATAATCTTGATTCAATGCCAATAACAAACTTTCCTTATTGAGCAGATCTTGTCTGGAATGATGCCGTTGGTAATAATTCGCTTTGAATGCACAGTACCGTTGCTACTTAAAGCGTGTTCTGGCTTTGGCTCATTCTGACTCTGCTTAAGTGCTGATGAACTGTTGTTGTCTTTATCAGAGTGTTGAGCGCAGTTCTGTTCATCAAGCTTCAGCATACGCGTGAATTGTTCTTCTGATTCTGGTATTCTGATATAGCATCTTCTGATGCTGACGTTGATAACCAATATTCTGATGCTGATTAAGATGTACTTTTGCTGATACCTATCAGAGTTTCTGCAAAACAGAAGGTAATATTTTAGGTAGCAAATAATTCTTATATGAATCACATACTTAATATATCCTTTCATTTTGTTATCATCAAAACTTAAACTTAGGGTAGTAGATTCAAACTTTGTTCTAACAATCTCCCCCTTTTTTATGATGACAAAAACTAGATATTTTTAATTGAAAATAACGTGAAAAAGTATCAGAGATAACTAAATGATAAGATGTATCAGAGTAAGGAGTTATCAAAGATAAGGGATAAAGAGATATCAGAGTTGAGAGATACTCCCCCTGAATTTATTGCTTCCCTTTTTTAATTCCAAGAGTTCTTCAAGATCAGATCTTTATTGCCTTTCTTTGAACATCAGAATATCAAAGCTTTGACTGTCAGAAGCTTTAGATCAGAATATCAGAGCAGAGCTTCAGATCAGAATATCAGAGCTTTGCTTTAGGTCAGAGTATCAGAGCTTTAGTCTTCAGAATATCAGAGAGCACTCTTGTACCTGTAGACTTAAGCAAAAACAGAAAACATATTCAAGTATATCAGAGTTAGAATGTTTGAGATTTTCTGTCTTAGTAATCCGTTATTGAAAAATATCATTCTTGTTCTCCCCCTTTTTGTCAGCAATCAAAAAGTGTAAGTGATGTGCTAAAACATTTAGATCAGAAAAAAAACTTGTCATATTAAAATAGTCAGAGCCAGACAAAATAGTACAGAAGATATGCAAAGAAAACATGAAAATGGCATGAATGAAAATCTAAGGTTGGGGAGGAAGGCGTGTGAACAAAGTCTCCAGCATTGCTTTAATCTGATCAGCAGTCTCATTCTGCTTGTGCACCATGCTGACTACTGTGTCTATCTTGCTATCCTGCACATCCATCCTTTCTTTCATCTTCTGGTCATTTTCATCCATCTTTTACTGCAGACGGATATCATTCAGCTTTAGCTTTTCCAGAGTCTGCCTGTCCAAGGCAGCTTGAGAAACATCAGAAGCAGGGAGCTTCTGAGAGCTTTCTGCAACATCTTCAGCTTGACTGGCTTCAACTTAAATAGTCTGATCTTCTTCTGGTTGCACTATTGGCGCTGGACGCTTCTCAGACCATGGCTCACTATCCAGAAGGAGCACGTCTTCTTTCAGCAGCTGACTTCCTATTTCGTTCAGAAGCTTGCTGAAATTCTGCTGCGCTTGCTCGTAATTGATGTCTTGCAATTTTAGAGCTTCAGCACGTACCCAAATTCTGAATTGTGACTAGAGCTGGTCAGAGGCAGCTGGATCAATCATTCCAGGACAGACTTGCTTCAGAGAAGCAATCCACTGCTGCAAACCTGTTTCAAAATTCATAATGCCAGAGCCAACATCTGGCTGTTTTGGTTTTGGAATGGCTATTTTATTTTTCAGATCAGCAAGACGGTCAAGGATAGTTAAATCTATGAAGGTCCTGCTGGGGTCTTCTGTGGTTTGCTTGGGAGCTGTTTATTTGGGAGATGGAGTGGGAGAATCAGAAATAATGATTGGACTATTTGGGGTTTTGGGAGTGTTTGGTGGGGTAGATTCTGGCGAGGATGGCAGCTGGGCCATGGTTACTGTTGTTCCACATGGCAGCTGGATTTCCAGAGGTTGTGGCTCAGAGGATTGAGGTGAATGAGGTTCAGAAGGTGGAGGAGATGGAGTTTCAGAATGATGAAACTCAGGTTGAGGTGATGGTTGAGGTGATGGTGGATGAATTTCTGGTTGAGGAGAGGGAGAAGGAATTGCTGGTTGTGGAGAAGGAGGAGGAATTTCTGGTTGTTCAGGAATATGTGGTTCTTCTGGAATGGGTGAGAGAGGTTGTTCTGGTTAAGGATATGTGGCAATATCTGGTTCAGTGTTTGGATTGTTGGGAAGGTTATCAGAAGCACGTTGATCAATGTCAGACAGAACTTTGTCAAGTGCTGATGTTGTTGAAATTGTTGGTTTGGGATGTTTGGTGCAGGGTCTTCTGAGTTGTAGTGCCTCAGAAGGGTCATCTTCTGGTTCGGTTTCATCTATTGTTGGGATGGGGATTGGGATTGCATGAGAAGCTGGAGTGGGAATTGATGTTGGAATAGCAGAAGAATTTAAAACAGAAGCAGCAGATAAATTACCTCTTTTCTTGGGTGTCTGCTGGGATGTTCCTTCTGAAGGGGCCTTCCTTTTCTTTGTCTTCTTCAGTGTAACTTCTGGTTGAGGTTGGTGCAGATCTTTGATATTCAGCTTGGGATCTGTACCATCAGCCTTGCACGCGTCTAGGTATCTGAGAACCACCACTGGTTTAGATTCTATCTCAGAAAATAAAGGAAAGTCACTCAGTGGGACTCTTCTGCTGGTGATGTCAGCAATAGGAGTAACGTTGGGTTCCTTTCTGATATTCTCTATTAACTTCATTTTCTTCAGATTCTTCGCGTTCAGAGGCTTGCCAACAGTTGGTTCAATGGTGTTTAACTCTTGAGCTTCTATCAGGTGCTCTATCAGCCTATTCTCAGTCAGAATATCTGATATTAACCTTCCAAAGGGTATCCAATCCCTCTTTGTTCTTTCTTCTTCCCTGGTTTCCTTCACGCTTGTTCTGAGGTGATTAAACAGAAGATGAGCCAAGTTGATTTTTACCTTATGATTGATAAAATAGATCAGAAACTGCTGATCTATATTTATGTAATCAGGGGAACTAGTTGGCTTCCTATGATTAAAACACCCCATAATTATCTTCGCCCAAACTCTGTGGTGATCCTTGAGATCTCTAATCTTGCTGCTGGGCACCCTATGGGTGAAAATCCTTTCTGCTATGACACCCACGTCAGAGCATCTTTCAGCCATATCAATACAGCGAACGCCACCGCCACTGTAACCAATCAACTTTGCTATGTGATCCTCAGTGATCACAATCTTCTTTCCCATTATGTAGGAGGTGACTTGATGCGTTGAAGCAGTTGCATGAATCCAGAACTCCTTGACTAAAATTGGGAATGTTGGTCCAACCAACCTGTCAAAATACCTTTCCCATTTCTGTGCCCTAATTTCTTCTGTCAAGTCAAAACCATTCTCTTTCAGACTGCCAAAATCAATAATCAGTTCAGACAACACTTCAAGATTCTTCACTGGTGTAAGGAGTGTTCTGAATGGAACTTGGTACTGTTCAGAGGATGCTTTCTTCTGAGAACCTGCAGAAGCACTGCTGGAGGTTGCCATGTTCACACTTAGGGTTTTTCTGAGAAACTGAGAAAAAGGGTTTAAATTTGAAAGAGATGAACACAGAGAAAATGCAGAAAATATTTGAGAGATAATGAGAAACTGTAAAAGATTAATGTGAGAAGTTAACGTGCTTAAATAGGCTTCAGAATATTTTGAAAGAGTAAACGTTTTGAAGAAAGAGAAATAAAGTCATGATTACGTTTTAAAAACATGATTACTGTCATTTAATGCTTGCTGATTTTGGGGGATTTGAGAAAGATACTTGAAACGGTTACCAGACATGTGTCTCAATGCACCCAATCAGCGTTTTGCCTTCTCAGAGGCGTGCACGCGTTCTGCTTCAGAGATTTGCTGATGATTGGATGACACTTGTTTGATTTAGTGATCAGCACGTCTATCCTTGAGCTGAAACGCTCAGATCTTTAAGACTAGCATCTGATACAATCTGTATGTTCTATCTTTCTGAAAAGAGATTGATCATAAGTTCACAGTAAAACAGATACATTCTGAAGATAAATATATTGAATTAAAACATTTTCACTCTGGGCAGATTTTCATGCTGAGATGATTCAGAATGAAATTGAACCTATCTTCAGAAAGGGGTTTAGTGAAGATATCAGCCCATTGATGGTCTGTATCTATAAATTTTAAGTTCAAAATTCCTTTCTGAATATAGTCCCTAATGAAATGATGTTTTATTTCTATATGCTTAGCTCTAGAATGTAAAATAGGATTCTTACTTAAGCAAATAGCAGAAGTATTGTCACAGAGTATAGGGATGTTACTCTCAAAAATCTGGAAGTCTTCAAGCTGACTTTTCATCCAGAGCATTTGTGTGCTACATCCTGCTGCTGCTATGTACTCAGCTTCTGCTGTTGATAGCGCAATTATGGATTGCCTTTTGCTGGACCAAGAGATCAGATTTTCTCCCAGAAACTGGCAGCTTCCAGAAGTACTTTTACGCTCTACTCTGTCTCCAGCAAAGTCAGCATCGCAGTAGCCTACTAAACTGTAATCACTAGATTTTCTATAAAACAAACCCAGATTAGTAGTACCTTTCAGATACTTGAAAATTCGCTTAACAGCTGTTAAGTGAGATTCTCTAGGATCTGATTGGAATCTAGCACAAATACATACACTGAATAATATATCAGGTCTTGAAGCTGTCAGATAAAGGAGAGAACCAATCATACCTCTGTAGACTTTCTGTTCTATCTTTTTGCTTACCTCTTCTCTTTCCAGAATGCACGTGGGATGCATTGGAATCTTTGATGGCTTATATTCTGAGAGGTCAAATTTCTTCAGAAGATCTCTGATGTATTTGCTCTGATGAATGTAAGTTCCCTCTGGGGTTTGATTGATCTGAATTCCTAGAAAGAATTTCAGTTCCCCCATGAGGCTCATCTCAAATTCTGCCTGCATACACTTAGCAAATTTTCTTCCAAGAGAAGGATTAGTAGAACCAAAAATAATATCATCAACATAAATTTGACAGACTAAGATGTCATTCTTAACTGACTTATAGAATAAGGTAGTGTCCACCTTCCCTCTGGTGAATTCATTTTCTAACAGAAAGTTACTTAGTCTTTCATACCAAGCTCTGGGAGCTTATTTCAGACCATATAGTGACTTCTTTAGTTTGAAAACATGTTCTGGATGTTTTGTATTTTCAAAACCAGGGGGTTGGTGCACATAAACCTCTTCTTCTATATAACCATTTAAGAATGCACTCTTGACATCCATCTGATACAGAGTGATGCCTCTATTAACAGCAAATGAAATTAAAAGCCTGATAGATTCTAACCTGGCGACTGGGGCAAAGGTTTATGTATAGTCTATCCCCTCTTGCTGACTATAACCATGTGCAACCAGTCGTGCTTTGTTTCTGATGACTTCACCTTGTTCATTTAGCTTGTTTCTGAACACCCATCTTGTTCCAATGACGTTGAATCCTTTTGGTCTGGGAACAAGATCCCATACGTCATTTCTGGTGAATTGATTCAGCTCTTCTTGCATTGCCAGAATCCAGTCATTATCCAGAAGTGCTTCATCAATAGAGGAAGGTTCAATCAGAGACACAAGTCCCATGAGGGTTTCTTCAGAGTTTCTGAAGCTTGCTCTTGTTCTGATTGGATCTTCTTTTCTTCCTAAGATAGTCTCTTATGGGTGATCCAAGCTGCTTCTGGGTAATCTCTTCTGAGGTTGATCAGCAGCTGTTGTAGGATTACTAGCAGTGCTCCTTTCAGACGTTGAAGGAGTGTCTGTGTTGAGAGCTTCTGATGACTTGTCTTCAGAACCTGTAAATTCAATTTCCATACCTGCAAAAACTTCATTCTGCTTTGACTTTTCAGAGTCAAGCTTATCATCAAAACGAACACTGATTGATTCTTCCACAATCTGTGTTTCTGTATTGTATAATCTGTACCCTCTTGAGCGTTCAGAGTATCCTAACATGATACACTTCTGTGCTTTAGAGTCAAACTTGTTCAAATAATTCTTTGTATTTAACATAAAACAGGTACATCCAAATGGATGAAAATATGAAATGTTAGGCTTTCTGTTCTTCCACAATTCATATGGAGTCTTTTCCAGAATAGGTCTTATTGAGATTCTATTCTGAATGTAGCACGCTGTGTTTATTGCCTCTGCCCAGAAGATCTTAGCAACGTTTGTCTCATTGATCATGGTTCTGGCTATTTCTTGCAATGTTCTGTTCTTTCGTTCTACAACTACATTTTGTTGGGGAGTTCTAGGACAAGAGAAATCATGCAGAATGCCTCTGTCATTAAAGAATGACTCAAAATCTTTGTTTTCAAACTCTCCACCATGATCACTTCTGACTTTAACGATTCTAAGATCCTTTTCATTCTGAACTTGGTTACAGAAGGTAACAAACACAGAGTGTGACTCGTCCTTGTGTCTTAAGAACTTTACCCATGTCCATCTGCTATAGTCATCTACGATTACTAACCCATACTTCTTGCCACTGACTGAAGCAGTTTTAACTGGTCCAAACAAGTCAATGTGCAGAAGTTCTAATGGCTTAGAGGTAGAAACAACATTTTTAGATTTAAAAGATGGTTTTGCAAACTTGCCTTTCTGACATGCTTCACACAGAGCATCTGAATTGAACTTCAAATTAGGAAGTCCTCTGACCAGATTGAGTTTGTTAATCTGAGATATTCTTCTCATACTAACATGCCCCAATCTTATGTGCCAGATCCACTGCTCGTTGTTAACAGACAGAAGGAACTTTACATTCTGACTTTTCAGTTCAAAAAGTTTGATTTTGTAAATGTTGTTTTTCCTCTTTCCATTAAACAGGATAATCCCATCTTTCTGACTAACAGCTTTACATGATTTTTGATTAAAGATTATATCATAAACGTTATCACTTAATTGACTTATGGATAACAGATTATGCATTAATCCATATACTAGCAGAACATTATTAATAGAGGGAAGATTTCCATTACCTACAGTTCCAGAGCCAATGATCTTTCCCCTCTGATTGCCTCCAAAGCCAACGTGGCCTCCAGGCTTAAGTTCCAGGCTTTGGAACATATGCCTTCTTCCCGTCATGTGTCGCGAGCAGCCAGAGTCCAGGTACCATTACTGGTGTTTCTGATTTTCTGCTAAAGATATCTGCAACATGTATTATTTTATCCTTAGGTACCCAGATTTTCTTGGGTCCTGATTTGTTAGATTTACCAAAACTCTGGTTGAATTTTGGTTTCACGGAGTACTTACTGCTAGCGTATTTAATATCATGTGTGTGACCATACACAAAATGTGAATTCAGAGGAGTGTGTTTAATGGTTAAATCCATGACATTCTTTGGTGTAGGAACCTTACCTTGGTATCTTATTCCCTTCCTGTCGTTTCTGCTAACTCCATAGATCATTGAAGCCATTTTGCTTCTATCTATGCTTTTAGTAAGGAACTTCTGGAAACTGTGATCATACTCCTTGATGATCTCATCAGCGTTGCTGGGAGTTTCAGAAATTGGTTCCTTCTGAGAGTTTTGTAAAGTATTTTCTAATTTTGAAATTTTAATTCTCAGCTCAGAATTCTCCAATTTAAGACTCTCAGTCTTATTAGAGTCAGATTCAAGATTCCTTTTCAGGTCTCTGAATTTAACTCTAATCTGCTGATACCTTTCCAGAATTTCATTAAGGCTTTCAGCAAGTTCAGCCTTGGTAAAATTAACAGCAAAGTCAGGAAATACCTCTTCAGTATCTGATTCTGAGTCTGATTCAGAAGCTTCACTATCTTCTAAAATGTTGGCCATGAGAGCTATGTTTGCTCTCTCATCATCTGATTCTGAGTCAGCTTCAGACGAGTCAGAGTCATCCCATGTAGCCATGAGACTTTTCTTCTTTTCTCTTCCAAACTTCTTTTTGGGCTTTTCCCTCTGAAGCTTTGGGCAGTCACTCTTGTAGTGTCCTTGCTCATTGCACTCATAGAAGATGATGTCCTTGGTGTTTGGCTTTCTGCTTCCTGAGGAGCCTTCAGATCTTCTGTATCCAGAAGAAGAATCTATCCTTTTGTATCTGGAAGAAGACTCGTTCTGATCAGATCTTCTGGGATTCCTGAACTTTCTTTGCCTCTGCTTCCACAGTTAATTCACTCTTCTGGAGAGGAGGGAGAGTTCGTCTTCTTCTGATGAGGATCCATCAGATGTTTCTTCAACTGCCTGCAAAACTTTAGACTCATATTTTTTGTTAGATTTTAATGCTAAAGGCTTACCTTGCTTCTGGGGTTCATCAGCTTCTAGCTTTATCTCATGACTTCTGAGGGAGCTGATAAGTTCCTCCAGAGAAATTTTGTTGAGATCTTTTTCTAGCTTCAGAGCTGTAACCATTGGCCTCCACTGCTTGGGTAAGCTTCTGATGATTTTCTTGACGTGATCAGCAGTAGAGTAACATTTGTCCAGAACCTTGAGACCAGCTACCAGAATCTGGAATCTTGAGAACATTGTTTCAATGGATTCACTTTCTTCCATTTTGAACGCCTCATACTTCTGAATGAGCGCCAGAGCTTTAGTTTCTTTGACCTGAACGTTGCCCTCATGCGTCATTCTGAGTGAGTCAAACATGTTCTTTTTTGTGTCTCTATTGGAGATCTTTTCATATTCAGCATACGAGATGGCGCTGAGAAGGATGGTTCTGGCCTTGTGGTGATTCTTGAAGTCACGCTTTTGTTGATCAGACATTGTTTTCCTATCAATCTTCTGACCGCTTGTATTCACAGGGTGCGTGTATCCATCTGTCACCATTTCCCACAGATCAGCATCATGTGCCAGAAAGAAGCTTTCAATTCTGTCTTTCCAGTAATCAAAGTTTTCTCCATCAAAGACTGGAGGTTTGCCGCTGAATCTGTCTCTGTCCTCATGGTTCTCATTGCTGGTGTGAGAATAATTTCCTGCCATTGTGTTTTTCTAACGTTGGATCTTGTACTGACACGGTTAGGTGTTTTAGCTTAGAACCAGGCGCTCTGATGCCAGTTGAAGAAGTGAAAAACACAAGAAGGGGGGGTTGAATTGTAAAACTGAAAATCACTGCAATGAACACGATATTTTTATCCTGGTTCGTTTAATCTCAAACTACTCCAGTCCACCCGTCAAGGTGATTTCGCCTCTCTCCAACGAGGTCTTAATCCACTATATTCAACTGAATATTACAATCTGCTTTAACAACTGCTAAAGCCTTCTTTATGCAAACCACAAACCGGTTTGTCAAGGAAACACTTTCTTACAAAGAAGAGAAATCTAGGTGTGTGAATGTTTTCTACAAAACTGTTTATCACAACTGTGATATTACACAACTTAAGCTTATGAAACTAGATTGCTAAGATATAATTGAGTAAGGAATTATGGAGCTTTTTAGCAAACTGAGAATGAGAAGATGTAGAATAGCTTTTAGGCGTGGAAATAGTTGTAGAGAATTAGCCAATTCAATCTTCATTGTGTTGTTTATATAGAACTGAATTTGTTGAACGTTGGAGCAATAATCTTGATTCAATGCCAATAACAAACTTTCCTTATTGAGCAGATCTTGTCTGGAATGATGTTGTTGGTAATAATTCGCTTTGAATGCACAGTACCGTTGCTACTTAAAGCGTGTTCTGGCTTTGGCTCATTCTGACTCTGCTTAAGTGCTGATGAACTGTTGTTGTCTTTATCAGAGTGTTGAGCGCAGTTCTGTTCATCAAGCTTCAGCATACGCGTGAATTGTTCTTCTGATTCTGGTATTCTGATATAGCATCTTCTGATGCTGACGTTGATAACCAATATTCTGATGCTGATTAAGATGTACTTTTGCTGATACCTATCAGAGTTTCTGCAAAACAGAAGGTAATATTTTAGGTAGCAAATAGTTCTTATATGAATCACATAATTAATATATCCTTTCATTTTGTTATCATCAAAACTTAAACTTAGGGTAGTAGATTCAAACTTTGTTCTAACACTTAGGTTTATTTATTTCTCTCTTAATTAAAGCTAAAAAAAATTCATTTTCTTTTCATTCATGCCTTGTACATTATTTATTTCAACTTTTGTACATTATTATTCATTCAATATAGTTGTAATAGTAATTAGGTTTAGTTATTTACTCCCCATTTGTAAATTTATATCCTGATCCCCAAATAATGTAATGGTGTAGGACATTTACATTCCGCAATTTATCGCTTTCATATAAATGCTAGTAATTAGGGTTTTATGGCAACATAAAATCAATACTTAGAAGACCCTAATTCAAGATTAAACCAAGCATGAAATACAAACACTTGCACACTTTTCACCTCTAGGGTTAACTCCACTTGTTGCCTTGAGAAAATAGTCATGATATGCATGTGAGACATCTTAGCCAAAACAACCAAAATACAAGATCATAGTCCCTCGATGATGCTTCGAATGTTGCCTTACCAATGATCTTAGTCCCCTAAGAGAAATGCTAAGATATCTCACAACATTGTTATCCATGACTATACGATGACCCACGCTCGTCCCTTTACATTCAAATATAGGGTTACTTGCCAATCAATGGTGAGATAACAATATCAAAGGAAGGGAGAAATGAACAAAAGACTTTTGAGTTGGTAGAACGTTCTTAGTTGCTTGCTCACAATCCATCTTCAAAAACAAACATCTTTTCAAACACACCAAACACTTTCAAAAACATGAAATATTTTCAAAAAGTCCAACACTTTGTATGCATTCTTATAGAGACGAGAATCATTACAAAGTTTTCCTAAACGAAGGCGCTTTTCAAAAATACTTTCAAAATCCACCACAAACACATTTCAAACAAATCAATTTCAAAAGTGATCTAGCAAGCAACTAAGAGCCCATATATAACTACGGATGAAAAGGGTGCTAACACCTTCCCTTTTCATAACCTACCCCCCGAACTCAATAAATTATCTCAAAGGTCTTTCCTGTTCTTTTCACCCTTTCCTTATTGGATAAAAGAAAAGTCAATGGCGACTCTTGCTATCCGCAAAAATTGCGATAAAACGCAAAACACCCAAGTCAGTTCTCCCACTGTATTACAGAATTGGCGACTCTGCTGGGGAATTACTTAAAAGTGGGGTTACCTTAGAGATTAGATCACCTTTAAATTACTTTCATTGTTTGATTTGTTTGCTTTACATTTATGGGTCCTTAATTGGGTATGTATTGATCCTCTACCTGAATCGGGGAAGACCATTAGGTAAATAGAAAAGATTATGGAGACTGTATAGCATAGACCGATATGGTTGAGACAATAGATATGTTAGTGTGACATATTTGTGGGTACCGGTATCCCTTATGGCGAATTAAGGAGAATATGGGGCCGCTAAGTGATGTCATGAAGCACTAACGAATCTTAGAACCTTTAATTGAACAACTTGGCCATTAGGAAGTAGTGAGATAGCCGGTTTCAGTGGAAATCTGAAAATTGATTGATACTCGATACTACGCTCATTGAGATCGGACTTTTGGGATACTTTGGCTGCAAGAAAATATTGATTATGCTAAAACAATTCTCAATGAAGAAAGATCAGTGATATTGGGATTCCCTAGTACCCGATTACTTTATAGGACAGGTTGAACCAACTAAACTTCAAGAGGGTACTTACCTATAAATTCCATGCAAGCCTAAACCTAAGGACTTGTTTGTTTGCTTGTATATAATTATTTGTACATAACAACTTGTTTGCTTTGTTCGTGTATGATTATTTGTATATAACATCATGACATCATACCATAGCATTTTTAATAACCATTTCAAGGGTCTCAAGGTTCTGTGATGCAGGTTTATGTTAAACCATGCATTTATCAAGGGGCAGGAGGATTCATTTTCCTCTAACCAAATGTTGTCAAAGACCAAAGCATGATAACTTGAGTCAAGGGCTATGACCCACTTGATATGGTGAGCTTGATTCTCGTAGAAGGACATTCAACGATACGAAGTTCTTCAAAGTTATGATCAAAGTTAAACTACTAACATTTTCTTGTGTTTACCCTGCGAGATCCTTGAAAACATTGCAATCACATACCATGCATCATATCATGACAGGCTTTCCCCATACAGGTTTTCTCATCCGCTTGCTGTTTATTTCAGTAAAAGATGGCTCTCAAACAAACTGTCTGAGATCTTCAGACCCAAAATGATCAGCTTCAAGATTTGTTCCTGAATCTATCCAAGGGGAAAGAAGAAGTGAAAGCACTCCTCATTGAGAGCATGACCGAGAAGAATCCTGAAGATGACAAGGATGGACATTTGAAGCAATTGCGAGCTGAGATAGCAATAATGAGAATTCAGATGTTGGGACAGGTGGCTCTTATCCAAAACTTAGCTCGAGGATAAGAAGAGTTGAGAGTTCTCGTCAACAAGCTTCATAAATATGGATGCAACCGTATGAAACAAACAGTCACAGGTGGGGATCAAGTCATTAATCAGCCTCCGATACAACAAGAAGAAGATTTGGTTGGGAGAGCACCTTTCAAAATGGCTGATACGCCGAAACTCCAACCACGACAGGGTGGCCCGCGTAAGCAAGATACGCCCAAAAGACAATTTACCAAGATCAACATGTCTTTGGCTCAAGCATTGTATCATATATTGGAGGCCAAGCTGGTTACGTTAAGGGAGCCTCCTCAAAAACCTAACACTTATGCTCCCAAATACAAATACAATGAAAGGTGCGCATACCACTCCAATAGTCAGGGACACGACATTAATCACTGTTGGGCGTTGAAGAATAAGATTCCATACCTGATCGACGAAGGCATGTTAGAATTTACACAAGATGGTCAACTGGAGTTTTTCTGTCACCCCTCAAAGGAACACTATTTGAAGTGACAAAGTTTAGGCGGAATTTCCAGTTGTAATTTATTTGTTTGTTTAAACATTTGTCCTTATGTCAGACTTTGGTTGTTCTCATTAATGCATTGCATATGTTTTTCTTGAGTTAATCCATTCGTTTTCACTATACTAAAACTATACTTTTACTCCTTTTTTATATTCAACTCTAGGTTACAAGTTGTAAGCCTTTAGAGGGAGGATGGCAAAAATAATACCATAATCTCATACAGTATGCTTTTGGATAGACTTTGCTGGTGATGTACAGGCGTTGTTTCAAATCCCAAAACAGTGGAGTTATAAGGAAGATAATCCCTAGTCAACCCCTTTGAGCCAAAGAAGTAAGAGTTTTATTTCCACACAAATTAAAACCTCTAATAATAACCTGGGGCATGGTAGTTTCTCAGTTAATTCAAATGCGCATCCAGTCGCAGTCTTTCACTTTATACACAGCAAATAGTACCAAAGATATCCTTCCAAAGCAAAAGACGATGATGGATCCCCATAAGATAGGAAGTCATTATCTCTCAAAAGAAAAGTCCGTTAAGTCAAAACCTATGAAGGAGACTTAAGAAAGAAAACGGGGGCGTCTCGTTGGCTGTAATCTCAAAACAAGAGCAGACTGGCAAAAATTAGGGATAATAAATCAAAAAGAGGTCACTACAAATCCTCGACAACATGAAAAATGTTGCAAAAATGACTGCCTTCTCAAATAAACTTCCAGTATCTGAACCATCACTGAAATATTATTCCAGATTCTAGTAGGAAATAAATGCACGATCGACTGAGTTTAGGATTGGAGAACATTATGGAGAACGGGTTGGGTACAAATAAACTTTGAGCCTTATCCTTTGTTTCTTGAACCATGAACCAGACCACGTTACAACCCCTTAAAAGTCCTAATTTAGGCATAGGTTAGTTAGAAAGCATGGTGTTACAAAAGGTATCCTGACTCCTGTAAGATTTACTTTAGATCCCGAGTTGAATTCATACTCTTACAAATTTTTGTTGCTCTTTAAAAGTGAAGTTTTCAAAAAAAAAATCTCAAGACAGACATGAACTTTGCATTGTTTGAATACCATTGTTTGCATATGGATAATTGCTTGACAACAAAGAAATTTGCACGAAGGATATCCAGTGAACGATAACTCTCTCAATAAACAAAGTCACTTCAAATGGAAAGACGCTTCCAGTAACAAATATCTCATAATCAAGGGGCATGGCATGATAATTGTCCAACACATTTGGGGCAGTCAAGTCGAGATTCAAAGAATCTCTCAAAGAAATGTTGAATAACCAGGGGGAAATCTCCATCCGAATCACTCAAGAGGCAATGTTACGTTGATCATGGGCTTGAACAAAATCCACTATGAAGACTTACGGTACCATCAAATTGCTTATTTGTGCCAGTAGTATCATATGGTGTCAGTATCATGTCTTCGGATCCTTCTATGACAGTTCTTGGAAAATTCTGAGACTTGATCAAAAGATCTTCAGTACCACCAAATTACTTGTCTGTGCCAGTAATATCAGATGGTTTCAGTATCATGTCTCCAGATTCTTCCATGACGGTTCTTCGAAAATATACATAGGAAGTTCAAGACTACCGGAAATATGATCAAAATCTCAAACGTTGAAGTGAACCAGACTAACTCCAGGGGAAATAGACTCCCACATATGAAAGATCACATGTGATCGAACAATTAATTTATGGAATTTCTACAACACTTACTACCACGGGCAGTGACAATTCTCCACACCCTATAAACACAAACATAGTCAAAAAATACTATGCATGAAAAGAGACCCGCTAGGTTGACATACCTAGGCAAAAATAAGGGCATCCCGACGAACCAAAAGGTTTGGGGAAAAATTAGGGATATATGCAAAAGATTGTACACCCAGAAAATCGAAAACCTGAAAGGGAGGCTTGGGCAAAAATGGGTATCCTAATGGACTGAAAATCTGAAAAGACGGTTCAGGAAAAAGTTAGGGATTAAAGCGTATGACTATGTCCCGTTATATCACCATTTTATTTATCAGTAAAGGATTTGCCACTCTGACAGAGTTCAAACTGTCTACAAATCCCCACAAGGCCAATTTCATGGATGTCCCCACAAGAGTTACATCAATCACATTATCCCCGCAAATTTGGATTCATGAAATCGTCATCCAGAGTTTCAATCTCCAGATAACTCTCTCCCCAGCTAAGTTGGTCCAAAAGAAGAAGTCTTATGGAGTTCCTTCCTAGAGAATACCTCCTCTGCAGATCGTCAAATATTCTCTTCAATAGGGTTTATTTCCCCAACAAAACTACAAACTCCCTAGTGTGAGTTTGCCTCTCAGACTACTATAAATAAATAAGACAATACCCCTTAACCTCCAATTAAGTCATTACCATCCTTAACGGGGTCGTTACTATCACCAAAAGTTACTGCGTAACCTGGAATCTGACCAGATAACAGTTGACTCCTTTCTCTTTAAAAAAAATTACTGCAAAGCATGGACCCGACCAGAAAAAAATTTTAAGTTACTAAAGCCTAGACTCGACCAGATAATAGTTTAACATCCTCAAATTACTACAAAGCTTGGACCCGACCAGAAAACAGTTTTAAGTTACTAAAGCCTGGACCCGGCCAGATAATAGTTTAACTTCCTCAAATTACTGTAAAGCCTGAACTCAACCAGATAACAGTTAATCTCAATTTTAAGTTACTAAATCCTGGACCCAACCAAATAATAGTTTGACTTCTTCAATTGCTGAAACCTGGACCCAACCGAATAACAATTTGAGTTTCTAAAACCTGGACCCGACCAGATAACAGTTAATCTCAACTTTAAGTTACTAAAGCTGGACCCGACCAGATAATAGTTTTACTTCTTCAATCACTGAAACCTGGACCGGACCAGATAACAGTTTAAGTTTCTAAAACCTGGACCCGACCAGATAACAGTTAATCTCCATTTTGAGTTACTAAAGCCTAGACCCGGCCAGATAATAGTTTGAAGCCTGGACCTGACCAGTTAGCAGTTCAAGTTACTGAAACCTGGACCCGACCAGATACCAGTTAACCTCAAGTTCAAAAATTGTTGAAACCTGGACCCGACAAGATAACATTTTAAGCTTCTGAAACCTGGACCGGACCAGATAACAGTTAATCTCAATTTTAAGTTACTAAATCTTGGACCCAACCAGATAATAATTTGACTTCTTCAATTGTTGAAACCTAGACCCGACCGAATAACAGTTTGAGTTTCTGAAACCTGGACCCGACCAAATAATAGTTAATCTTAATTTTAAGTTACTAAAGCATGGACCCGACTAGATAATAGTTTGACTTCTTCAATTGCTGAAATCGGGACCCGATCGGATAACAGTTTGAGTTATTGAAACCTGGACCCGACCAAATAACAGTTAATCTTAATTTTAAGTTACTAAAGCCTGGACCCGACCAGATAATAGTTTGAAGTCTGGACCCGACCAGTTAACGGTTCAAGTTACTAAAACCTGGACCCGACCAGATACCAGTTAACCTCAAGTTAAAAAATTTCTAAAACCTGGACCCGACAAGATAATATTTTGAGTTTCTGAAATCTGGACCCGACCAGATAACAGTTAATCTCAATTTTAAGTTACTAAATCCTGGACCGAACCAGATAATAATTTGACTTCTTCAATTGTTGAAACCTGGACCCAACCGGATAACAGTTTGAGTTTCTGAAACCTGGACCCGGCCAGATAACAGTTAATCTCAATTTTAAGTTACTAAAGCCTGGACCCGACTAGATAATAGTTTGACTTCTTCAATTGCTGAAACCTGGACCCGACTGGATAATAGTTTGAGTTGCTAAAACCTGGACCCGACCAGATAAAAGTTAATCTCAATTTTAAGTTACTAAAGCCTAGACCCGACCAGATAATAGTTTGACTTTTTAAATTGCTAAAACCTGGACCCGAATGGATAACAGTTTGAGTTTCTGAAACTTGGACCCGACCAAATAACAGTTAATCTCAATTTACTAAAGTCTGGACCCGACCAGATAATAGTTTGAATTCTTCAATTGCTGAAACCTGGACCCGACCAGATAACAGTTTGAGTTTCTAAAACCTGGACCCGACCAGATAACAGTTAATCTCAATTATAAGTTACTAAAGCCTGGACCCAACCAGATAATAGTTTGAAGCTTGGACTCGACCAGTTAACAGTTCAAGTTATTGAAACCTGGACCTGACCAGATACCAGTTAACCTCAAGTTCAAAAATTTCTGAAGCCTGAACCCGACCAGATAGCAGTTTAATTCTGACAAAATCAATAGCAAAACTCCTCTTCCCCGGTAGAGTTTGCCACTATCCCCAGTGAGTTGTTGTAAAGCCTGGAATCCGACCAAATAATAGTTAACTTCCTTATCCCCAGCAACTCAGTGTGAAACCTGGAATCCGACCAGATAACAGCAAACCTTAAAGAGGTAATTCCCCACTAGAGCAACGGATGACTAGAAATCCTGAACTCTTTCCCCAGGCAGAAATCAACACTCTCCAACAGAGTATTCTCAAACAAAGTCAATATTCCCCAATCGAAGTTCTCCTCAAAAAAGCGCAAGAATCCCCAATGGAGGCATTTTTAAAAAAGTCTGAAGATATATATATATATATATATATATATATATATATATATATATATATATATATATATATATATATATATATATACTTCATCTCCAACAACAATCCAGGATTTGACTTCCTATTCACCATGTTTTCTGGTAAACAACCACTGATGTTCCAAAAAGGGTAACTTTTTGGTTACTCGCAGGATCGATCAGTTTGATCCTAGGACATATGCTAATTTTTGATGTTGTTTGGACATAAACATTAATGTGGGTGAAGAACGCACGTTCGACTGGGAAAGGGATGAGTTTGAGTGCAGAAAGTAAATAGAAAGAAGGGGTTGAGGAGAGGTTAGGTGCAGGAATTTGGGTAAAAGTGCAGATAAAGTGCAAACAAGATAAAGAGGCAAGAAATGTAAAGAGAGAAATAAAAGACTTTGATTGTAAAATATGGTGTTTCAAACATACATTTTTCAGTATTATTTCTCACACAGCGGGTACTTGAATAGTATTGAATAATTTGTACGATCTGTTGAACATACGGAAATCTACATAAACTTCCTATATTTATACTAAAACTAGGTAACCATCGAAGAGTTGCCTTGCTCCAGGATGAAGACAAGTGTCTTATGCATGCGCTTCGACCCCTCTTTTCGCGCCACGTTGCTTTCCTCAACTGCCAAGCGGACTGCTTTTCCCACCTTTCTCTAGATTCAAAATCTCTTGGGGCAGATACAAAGTTTCCTTCTGGTCGAAGACCTTGGAGTCCCTTCAGTCGAAGGGATTGAGAACTCCTGGTCGAAGACTCATTTAAATTTAGAATTTCTGTATTTTTAGCTTTTGGTCGAAGGCTCATTTTAACTTAGAATTTCTCTAAGTACTTTTCTACTTTGTCGAAGCTTTTCCAACTTAGACTTGTTCAATCTATTTTTGGCCCATAAGGCCAACTTATTGTAGGTGGCGAATTTAGGAGCTAACAAATTTCCCCCCAATAATATCAGTTTCGATGCAAGGAGAGATGATTATTCTTTGAGATTCTCATTTGACATCCGTCTTTCTTTTTTACCACAAAAATCGCTTGTTTGTTTTTCGCCTTCTACCAACCCCTGCTGGTATTTAGAGTCATCATTACCTTTTTCCCAACACGTCGCTGTCAATCAGCAGTTACCATGCTGCCATGATGGCCATTATCCCTACAACCTAGGAAAGTATGGCAAATGTTTTCATTTCTCGTACGATAACTGCTTTAACGTTCATCACGTGCCCCACTAACTTTGCAGCATTAAATGGTCTTGGAAAAAACACTCCTTCCTAAACACTATAAATAGACGAATCTTCTTTTAGGAATTCTTTTATAACTCCTAGTATTCTTCACTTCCTTGCAAAGAAAAAAAACCTTAACAACTTTGTCTTCTTCGCTCTTTCACTACTACTCTCAGCCATGGCCTTTCTTTCGAATGCACCCAACAATCCAAAAACTAAGAACGTTTATGATCTTCAAAGACAACCAGAGGTTTTCTCTACTAACCATGTACCTATTTCTACTGGCGAACGAAGGGTCGTATCTGAACCCATGGCTAAAGAGTGGCGTGATGCTTATGACTCCCTGATGCTTATCCCTGTTAGGTATTATGGGCATATGTATGCTATGTATGGCCCATTGTCTTCATGTTTCGAGAACCCAAAACAGAATAGAAACTTCTTCCCAACTCACCCTAGGCTCAAGCCTATAGGTTGTGCGAAGAAACTCAGGAATGATCCTGAAGATGCAACTTCTGCCAACCAGCAATATTCTCAAACGAAGGAAGATATCAACCTTCAGTTCATGAACAAGGTCAATAGGATCTTTCGATCTTGTCCTAGTCTTACTTCAAAATACTCAGAATGGATGAGTAAGATGGAACAAGTACAAGCCCAAATATGGAAAGATATGGGGATCTATGACTTGATCATGTTGTCGAAGACTGGGCTAGCTTATTTCCCTCTCATGCTGGTGGCTTCACTGTATTTCTGGGACAGCACCCATTTTACCTTTCATTTGCCTTGTGGAATGGTAACTCCAACTCTCTTCGATATAGTCGCCATTACTGGTCTTTAACCAACGGGTGACTACTTCGATCCTGAGGATCTATCTGAAGATCCCATCGGGTTTTCGGCCACGAAGCCCATGTATACCATATTCATCAATCATTTCCATGACAAATCGAGTACCATTGTCTCTGAAGTGGAGCACATATCTTTTCAGGCTTTGTGGTTATCTCTTTTTTTTTACACTAAGTCACTTCAAGTGACTAAGAAAATTCTTACCCTTGTAACACAGCTTCACCATGGTTATCCTCTTTGTCTGGCTGAGTTGATTCTAGACAACCTGTATGAGTCCATCAGCAATGGTGTGACTCAACTTAAGGTTATTGGAGATAAGGCGGGCTTACTTCTTTCTGTCCCCTTTTGGCTTCTGCAACTCTGGCTAAACGCCACTTTTGAATCTTTTCTTCTGTAGAAGAATAAGATTAACGAGAGGGCTCCAGAAGTCCTGAATAGAAGGGTCGAAGGGACTAGACTCATCCTGTTGACTCCAGCTAACGAAGGTCAACAATTCCAAAAGGCATTCACCAGCTTTGTAATGATATTTTCAAAGCGGAAGGAATTTGTTTCGACCATGGCTCCCTTTGCTAGTAGAAAGGTTGGCCCATAATGGTTCATTCGACCATACCCTTCGTCTAACAAATATGACTATGTGGATGAATATGTAGCTATTTGGGAGTCGTTTCTTCGACCGAGAATTATGCCTTTGAGATTCAAGAGTTCAAAGAATCAACTTATCTTAATTTCTTATCAACCGGACCTTGTCTCTCGATAATTTGGTATTATCCAGTCGCTCCCTTCACCAATCTACTCTCGAGAAAAGCTTCTGCTATTTTACAATGCAGACTACTCAGAGGATGCTGCTACCAGGCATATTTGTAGGTACGTTGGTCAAACCATACTAACTCTGTTCGACTTCAATCTCAATTTCCTGTGTTTGCCTCTCTTTGAGGACTGGTGGAAGCAGTATTATAACGAAGAATTTTTCGACGAAAAAGACTCCGCTGCTCACCTTCAAGAGGCGTTTTTTCTAGTCTCTGACAAGATAAAAAAGGGTAATCTTCTTTAATCAAATGTTTTTATTATTTTCAATCTAATCATTCGACACCTAATTTGTCCTTGTTCATTTTCTAGCGGTCAAGAGGACCGTAACCAAGAAAGTCGCTAAAAGCGCAAAAGGAGGAGATCCTTCTGCAAAACCTTCACCCAAGGTAAACACTTTCTGCTTGTTATGTCTTTCTTTCCAACATATTACTTTTGACGCTAATGCTTTCGACTCCTTTCTTTCTGGTCATTTGAAATCAATCTGCAGAAAAGGAAAATTCAAGAAATTGAAATTTCCAGTGATGAAGAGGAGGAATCTCCTCCTGTCCCCTTAAAAAGGACAAAGTTAAAGAAAGCATCCCCCGTTCCTAAGCCTCGTCTAAAGACCAAGGTCATGGTTAAAGTCATTGGGTCGAGACCTCGTCATGTCGTCATCAGAGAACCAACGGAGTAGGAGATAGCTGCTAGGCTGAACAATCCTAGTGAGAGAGACAACTCAAGTCCTGGCGCTGAAATTCTGCCTAAGGTAGTTACTTCAACCCCTCATGATTGTTTGCTGACTTCGACTTCTTTTTCCTTTTTTAGTAGTTCTGATAACCATCTTGTAATCTTCAGGACACTACTGGTACCTCAAAGCATAACCTTGTAGAAGAATTTGTCACCTTGATAAACAGTGAGGGTGATCCTACTTACAGGCCAAAAGGTTCTTTTGTGAGTTATGCTAGCAAAGTGAACCAAACTTCTGGGCACGAAGCCGTTGGGAATCCTAATGAAGAAGTTCCTAGTGAATGGCATGTGAATCCTGGGACTCCGCAAGCTAATGATAATGGACATAAGGATGTGGAAGAGGAGGTAGCTAACAATGTGATCAAAACAGAGAAGGAAAACATGCCAGCGGGAGGAAATCGGACTGAATATATTATGGCGGCTGATGAGGGAGAAAACCTTACAGGGGGAGAAGGAAACTCTGTGCATGTTGAAGATTTTCCTGTGCAGATGTCTGTCAAAGCCAATGTGGCTCGTATTGTAAACGAGAGGGTCACTTCGACAGGCTCTCATACCAAGAAAGATTTGGCATTGCAGAAACAGAAAAATCCTCTTGGCTACTTGACTGCCATCCTTGAGGGTAGAGCAAGTTCTTCTGATCAGAGTGCTTCGACTGTGTCTGGAAAATCCACTTCAACATCTCCTCTTGAAGAAGCACTTCAAAAGGTTAAGGCACATCTTTTCAAAAGAGATTTAATGCTTACCTTAAAGGGAGAACCTACAGCTCCTTCCTTTTTGAAGACTACTTTAAGAGTTTTCGACCTTCTTGGTGCTTCGCTTGACATTGCTGTTAGAACATAGTTTGATTCTACAACCCTTGAGTAGAGTTTGGATGATAACAAAATACAAAGAATAAATAAATTCAAAGATATATATATATATAAAACAAATATGCTTCTTAAAATTATGTTTTGTATATACAGAAGTTCTGATGGAATCAGCATCAGAAGATTAGTAATATGTGCTACACACTGAAGCTACCAGATTATACGCTGAAGCTTGATGATCAGAATCTGCGCATAAATAATACACTCTGACTCTGATCAAAGATCTTTACCAAGTCATCAACACTCTGAAGTGTTATCATAAGTAAAAGCAAAGAAGACTCTGAAGCGTTATCATAAGTAAAAGCAAAGAAGACTCTAAAGCGTTATCATAAGTAAAAGCAAAGAAGACTCTGAAGCGTTATTAAGTATTCAAGACAGAATTAAATGCTAACGGCTCTCATCAGACAAGATCTTCTTCAAAAGGAAAGTGCGTTATTATCATTAAACTGGCTTTATGGACAACGTATATTTTCCTTGCCTATATAAACAAGTCTGCTGGAGAAAATACTCACGCATGCACTCACATAATTTGCCAAGCCCTCAAAAACCACGCTCATTCAAACGCTTTAGCAAATTCAGTTTATTCCAAGCTTAAGTTGTGTAAAATTATCACAGTTGTGATATATTGTTTTGTTAGAAAACGTTAACACATCCTTGTTCAATTATTTGTAAAAGATTTCCTTGAGATAAACCGGTTTGTGGTTATTCTTAAGAAGACTTTAACAGTTGTTAAAGTAGCTGTTGTAATCCTTTGAAAATAGTGGATTAAGACCTCATTGGAGAGAGGCGAAATCACCTTGACGGGTGGACTGGAGTAGTTTGAGATCAAACAAACCAGGATAAAAATATTGTGTTGTCAATGCATTTGTTTTAAGTTTTACAATTCAACCACCCCCCCCCCTTCTTGTGTTTTTCACATCTTCAATTGGCATCAGAGCGCCTGGTTCTGAGCTTATAACACTTAACCGTGTCAGTACAAGATCCAGCGTCAGAAAAACACAATGGCAGGACCAAGTCAAAATATCATCAATGAAAACAATGAATAAAGGGACAGATTCAGTGGCAAACCTCCAGTCTTTGATGGAGAGAACTTTGACTACTGGAAAGACAGAACTGAGAGTTTCTTTCTGGCCCATGATGCTGATCTGTGGGACATGGTGACTGATGGATACACGCACCTAGTGGATGGACGTAGTCAAAAGATTGACAGGAAAATGATGTCTGATCAGCAAAAGCGTGAATTCAGAAATCATCACAAGGCCAGAACAATTCTTCTCAGCGCCATCTCTTATTCAGAATATGAGAAGATATCAAATAGAGAAACTGCCAAGAATATGTTTGACTCTCTGAGAATGACGCATGAAGGCAACATTCAAGTCAAAGAAACCAATGCCCTTGCACTCATTCAGAAGTATGAGGCATTCAAGATGGAAGAGAGTGAATCAATAGAAACTATGTTTTCAAGATTTCAAATTATTGTTGATGGTCTAAAAGTTCTTGACAAAGGGTATTCCACTGCTGATCACGTTAAGAAGATCATCAGAAGCTTGCCAAAACAATGGAGGCCAATGGTCACAGCGTTTAAGCTAGGCAAGGATCTCAACAAAATCTCTCTGGAGGAACTTGTCAACTCCCTCAGAAGTCACGAGATAGAGCTAGAAGCAGGTGAACCGCAAAAGCAAGGTAAGCCATTAGCTTTAAAATCTAACAGAAAATCTGACTCCAAAGTTTTGCAGGCTGTGGAAGAAACCTTTGATGGGTCCTCATCAGAAAAAGATGAATTGTCTCTCCTCTCCAGAAGGGTGAACCAATTGTGGAAGCAGAGGCAAAGGAAGTTCAGGAATCCAAGAAGATCAGAAAATCAGAATGAATCTTCCTCCAGAAACAGAAGTTCAGAATCCTCCTCTGGACACAGAAGATCTGAAGGATTTTCAGGAAACAGAAAGCCAAACAACAAAGACATCATCTGCTATGAATGTAACGAGCAAGGGCACTACAAAAGTGATTGCCCAAAGCTTCAGAAGGAGAAGCCCAAAAAGAAGTTTGGCAAGGAAAAGAAGAAAAGTCTCATGGCTACATGGGATGATTCTGACACATCTGAAGCTGACTCAGAATCAGATGATGAAAGAGCAAACATAGCTCTCATGGCAAACATAACAGAAGACAGTGAAGCTTCTGAGTCAGACTCAGAATCAGATACAGAAGAGGTATTCCCTGACTTTACTATAAACTTTACTAAGGCTGAACTAGCTGAAAGCCTTAATGAAATTCTGGAAAGATATCAGCAGATCAGAGTCAAACTCAGAAACCTGAAAAGGAATCTTGCTTCTAACTCTGATAAGACTGAGAGTCTCAAATTGGAGAATTCTGAGTTAAAAGGTAAAATTTCAAAATTAGAAAACCAATTGCAAAACTCTTAGAAGGAAACAATCCCTGAAACTCTCAGCAATGCTGATGAGATCATCAAGGAGTATGATCACAACTTTCAGAAGTTTCTAGCTAAAAACATAGACAGAAGCAAAATGGCTTCAATGATCTATGGAGTTAGCAGAAATGGCAGAAAAGGGATAGGATATCAAGTTAAGGTACCTACACCAAAAAATGTCATGGATTTAGTTATAAAACGTACTCCACTTTATTCACACTTTATATATGGGCACACACATGACATAAAATATACAAGTAGTGATTAATCTGTCAAACCAAAATTCAACCAGAGTTTTGGTAAAACTAACAAATCAGGACCCAAGAAAATGTGGGTACCTAAGGATAAAATAATACATGTGGCAGATATCTTTAGCAGCAAAGCAAAAACACCAATCATGGTACCTGGACTTTGGCTGCTCACGACACATGACGGGAAGAAGGCATATGTTCCAAAGCCTGGAACTTAAGCCTGGAGGCCACGTAGGCTTTGGAGGCAATCAGAGAGGAAAGATCATTGGCTCTGGAACAGTAGGTAATGGAAATCTTCCCTCTATAAGTAATGTTTTATTAGTTGATGGATTAATTCATAACCTGTTATCCATAAGTCAATTAAGTGATAACGGTTATGATATAATCTTCAATCAAAATTCATGCAAAGCTGTTAGTCAGAAAGATGGGACTATCCTATTTAATGGAAAGAGGAAAAACAACATTTATAAAATAAAACTTTCTGAACTAAAAATTCAGAATGTAAAATGTTTACTGTCTGTTAACAACGAGCAATGGATTTGGC
Source organism: Vicia faba (assembly GCA_948472305.1). NCBI lineage: Eukaryota > Viridiplantae > Streptophyta > Magnoliopsida > Fabales > Fabaceae > Vicia > Vicia faba. The sequence continues at coordinate 1,267,709,483 of OX451737.1, read as the reverse complement.
ACAGAAGATTGGGACATGTTAGTATGAGAAGAATATCTCAGATTAACAAACTCAATCTGGTCAGAGGACTTCCTAACCTGAAGTTCAATTCAGATGCTCTGTGTGAAGCATGTCAGAAAGGCAAGTTTGCAAAACCAGCTTTCAAATCCAAAAACATTGTTTCCACCTCCAAGCCATTAGAACTTCTGCACATTGACTTATTTGGACCAGTTAAAACTGCTTCAGTCAGTGGCAAGAAGTATGGGTTAGTAATCGTAGATGACTATAGCAGATGGACATGGGTAAAGTTCTTAAGGCACAAGGACGAGTCACACTCTGTGTTTGTTACCTTCTGTAACCAAGTTCAGAATGAAAAGGATCTTAGAATCGTCAAAGTCAGAAGTGATCATGGTGGAGAATTTGAAAACAAAAATTTTGAGTTATTCTTTAATGATAAAGGCATTCTGCATGATTTCTCTTGTCCTAGAACTCCCCAGCAAAATGGAGTTGTAGAACGAAAGAACAGAACATTGCAAGAAATGGCCAGAACCATGATCAACGAGACTAACGTTGCTAAGATCTTCTGGGCAGAGGCAATAAACACAACATGTTACATTCAGAATAGAATCTCCATAAGACCTATTCTGGAAAAGACTCCATATGAGTTGTGGAAGAACAGAAAGCCCGACATTTCCTATTTTCACCCATTTGGATGTACATGTTTTATCCTGAATACAAAAAATTATTTGAACAAGTTTGACTCTAAAGCATAAAAGTGTATTATGTTAGGATATTCTGAACGCTCAAGAGGGTACAGAGTATACAATACAGAAACACAAATTGTGGAGGAGTCAATCAGTGTTCGTTTTGATGATAAGCTTGACTCTCAAAAGTCAAAGCAGAATGAATTCCTTGCAGGTATGGAAGTTAAACTCACAGGTACTGAAGACAAATCATCAGAAGCTCTCAACAGAGACACTCCCTCAACATCAGAAAGAGTAACTGCAAGAAATCCAGCACCTTCTGTTGATCAACTCCAGAAAAGACCATCCAAAAGCAGCATGGATCACCCAGAAGAAACAATCTTAGGAAGGAAGGAAGATCCAATCAGAATAAGATCTAGCTTCAGAAACTCTGAAGAATCCCTCTTGGGACTGGTTTCTCTAATTGAACCAACAAAAATTGATGAAGCACTTCTAGACAATGACTGGATTCTAGAAATGCAAGAGGAGCTAAATCAATTCACAAGAAATGACGTATGGGGTCTATTTCCCAAACCAAAAGGATTCAACGTCATTGGTACAAAATGGGTGTTCAGAAAAAAACTGAACGAACAAGGTGAAGTCATCAGAAACAAAGAACGACTGGTAGCACAAGGTTATAGTCAGCAAGATGGAATAGACTATACAGAAACATTTGCTCCAGTCGCCAGGTTAGAATCTATCAGACTCTTAATTTCATTTGCTGTTAATAAAGGCATCACTCTATATCAGATGGATGTTAAGAGTGAATTCTTAAATGGCTATATAGAAGAAGAGGTATATGTGCACCAACCCCCTGGTTTTGAAATTTCCAAAAATCCAGAATATGTTTTCAAACTAAAGAAGTCACTCTATGGTCTAAAACAAGCTCCCAGAGCTTGGTATAAAAGACTAAGTAACTTCCTACTAGAAAAGGAATTCACCAGAGGGAAAGTGGACACAACCTTATTATGTAAGACAGTTAAGAATGACATTTTAGTATGTCAGATTTATGTTGATGACATCATATTTGGATCCACTAAACCTTCTCTGGGAAGAAAGTTTGCAAAATGTATGCAGGCAGAATTTGAGATGAGCCTAATGGGGGAACTCAAATTCTTTCTGGGCATTCAGATTAATCAAACCCCAGAAGGAACTTACATTCATCAGAGAAAATATGTCAGAGAACTTCTGAAGAAATTTGATCTCTCAGAATGTAAGCCATCAAAGATTCCAATGCATCCCACGTGCATTCTGGAAAGAGAAGAGGTAAGTAAAAAGGTAGAACAGAAGGTCTACAGAGGTATGATTGGTTCTCTTCTCTATCTGACGGCTTCAAGGCCTGACATTCTATTCAGTGTTTTCATTTGTGCTAGATTCCAATCAGATCCTAGAGAATCTCACTTAACAGCAGTTAAGCGTATTTTCAAGTATCTGAAAGGTACTACTAATCTGGGTTTATTTTATAGAAAAACAAGTGATTACAGCTTGATAGGATACTGTGATGCTGATTTCGCTGGAGACAGAGTAGAACGTAAAAGCACTTCTGGAAGCTGTCAGTTTCTAGGAGAAAATCTGATCTCATGGTCCAGCAAAAGACAATCCACAATAGCTTTATCAACAGCAGAAGCTGAATACATAGCAGCAGCTGGATGCAGCACACAAATGCTCTGGATGAAAAGTCAACTTGAGGACTTCAAGATATTTGAGAGTAACATCCCTATCCTCTGTGACAATACTTCTGCTATTTGTCTTAGTAAAAATCCTATTTTTCATTCTAGGGCTAAGCATATAGAAATAAAACATCATTTCATTAGGGACTATATTCAGAAAGGGATTCTAAATTTAAAATTTATTAACACAGACCATCAATGGGCTGATATCTTTACAAAATACCTCTTTCTGAAGATAGATTCAACTTAATTTTGAAACATCTCAGCATGAAGCTCTACCCAGAATAAAACTATTTTGATTCCATATCTTAACCTTCAGAACTTTGTTTATTTTTTCGTGAACTGCTGATCAATCTTTCTTCAGATCTTTAGAAGTACAAATTGTCTATTTGCGCGCTTCATTTCAAGGATAGAAATGTGCAGTTCACTCAAGCAAACAAGTGTCATCCAGTCATCAGCTACTTTCTGAGGCTGAACACGCGTTCATGTTTCTGAAAGGTCAAAAGCGCTGATTGGATGCATTGGGACACATGTCATGGGTAACCGTTTCAATATCTTTCTAAATCCCCCAAAATCAGTTATCATTAAATGCTCATAATCATTATAATTTATTTCTCTCTCTTGCTGTTTATGTTTTCAAAATCTTTTTTAAAAAACCTATTTAAACACATCTCTCACCACATACACTTTTTTACCTTCACTTTCATTTTCTCTACAATCTTATTGATTTCAGTTTGGAACCTTTCTCAAAACCCTTTCAATTTCTTCACAAAACCTTTGTGTGAACATGGCTTCCTCAAGCAACCCTACTTCCAGTTCTCAGAAAACAGATTCCTCCGAACAATACGAAGAACCCTACAGAACTCTTCTCACACCCATCAAAAATCTAGAAGTTCTTTCAGAATTGATTGTGGACTTCAACAGTCTTCAAGAGAACGGGTTTAATCTCTCTGAAGAAGTAAAAGCTCAAGGCTGGGACAGATATTTTGACCGACTGGTGGGTCCAACATTCCCAATTCTTGTGAAGGAATTTTGGATTCATGCCTCGTCTTCCAACCATCAAGTTACTTCATACATAATGGGGAAGAAGATAGTCATAATTGAGGACCTCATTGCAAGATTAATTGGCTACAGTGGTGGTGGTGTACGATGCATTGACATGGCTGAAAGATGCGCTGATGTCGCCCTAATTGCTAGAGAAATCTTCACTCTAGGTCTTCCCTCCAGCAAGATAAGGGATCTAAAAGACCATCACAGAATATGGGCCAAGATTATTCTGGGATGTATAAACCACAGGAAGCCTACCAGCTCTCCTGACTACATCAATATTGATCAGCAATTTCTGATCTACTTCATCTCCCAGAAGATTAAGGTGAATCTGGCTCATCTGATGTTTAACCATCTAAGGACTAGTGTCAAAGAAACCAGAGAAGAGGAGCGCACAAAAAGGGACTGGATACACCTATGAAGGCTTATATCAGATATTCTAACAGATAATAAGCTGGTTGATCATCTTACAGAAGCTCAAGAAATCAGCTCTTTGGAAGCTATTGTTGGCAAACAGCTGAATGCAAAGAATCTGAAGAAAATGAAGTTAATTGAGAATGTCGAGAAGGAACCCAGTGTCACTTCTTTTGCAGCAATCTCCAGCAGAAGAATCCCTCTGGATAACTTTCCTCTGTTCTCAGAGATTGATTCTAAACCTGATATAATAGTCAGATATCTGGATGCATGCAAGGTGGATGGTACAGCACCAGATTTGAACATTCAGGATCTGTAGCAGAAGGCTCCAGAAGTTGTGCTGAAGAAAACCAAGAAAAGGAAAGTTGTAGCAGAAGGATCATCCCAGCGGACTCCTAAAAAGAGAGGTAATCCTTCTTCTGTAACTGTTTTAAACTCAATTTCTGTATCAACATCTATACCAATTCCCACTCAATCAGAAAACCCCACACCACAAACATTTGATGACTTTGACATTGAATTCGACCCCTCAGAAACCTTAACCCTCAGAAGATCTCGCTCCCTACCTCCAAATCCAAATACTGAAGCAACCCAACAAGAACTTGCAAAAGTTCTATCAGATATAGAAACCTTTGACCAACATACTTCTGCTCCCATGCCAGAAAATCCAAACCCTTAAACCACCACAGAAGCACCACAACCAGATATTCCCCTCTCTCCACAACCAGAAATACCACTACCTTCATCTCCTCAACCAGAAATTCATCCACTTTATCCACAACCTGAACTATTTCAACCAGAAGTTCAAACTTCTGAGGCTCAACCCTCTGAATCCTGTGAACCAGAACCTCATAACAATCAATCAAACCAAACTGTTGATTCTGATACCATTCCCATTCCTGGAATCACTGAACCTCTGGCCATCCGTATGCCCCTAACCATTCTGGATATTCCCCAAATTCCCTCCTCACTAGAATCAACTCCACCAAACTCCCCAACCAATTCAATAATTATTCCAGACTCTCCCACTCCCTCACCAAAGAACAATCCAGATGACAACATCAAGACTGTCATTGATTTAACGATTTTTGAACATCTTGCTGCTATAACCCACAAAACTGCTATTCCAAAACCAAAACCATCTGAACCCTCTCCAGATGTTGGTACTAGCTTATTGATGTTTGAAACAGAAGTACAGAAGTGGATCACTTCTCTGAAGCAAGCTAGTCTTGAGTTGATTGATCCTGCTGCATCAGACTACCTTTGGAGAAGGTTCAGAAGATGGGTATGTTCTGAAACTCATAAGATGCAAGAACAGAGCTACGGACAAGTTCAACAGAACTTTAGTGATCTACTGAAAGTAATTGAAGATCAGGTTCTGAGCCAGCTTCTCAAGGAAGAAGTTCTCCCTCTGGACAATGCTCCCTGGTCTGAACATCGTCCAGCACACAAAGTTCAACCAGAGTCAGAAGATCTCAATCTGACTGATACTCTAGAGCAGATGATTCCTGCTGAAGAACTGGGTCAAAAAGAGGATATTGCAGAATGCTCTGAGAAGCATCCAGTTACTGCTGATCCTCAAGCTTCCTCCTATGAAAGGCAGACTCTAGAATACCTGAAAAGATCTTATATGCTGATGAAGGAAAGAATGGATAAACAGGACAACAAAATTGATGAAATCACGAGCATGTTAACCCAGCAACAGGAAACCAACATCCAGATCAAGAGCATGTTGGAAGCTTTGTTCACGCGTCTACCTCCTCCCTCTTAGAATTTCCTCGTTTTCAAAACATGTTTATCTGTACTATTCTTACATTGTTGTTGTTCTGAACTTTTCGTTGTTTCTGGTTTTTAATATAAATGCATTTTAGCTCTGATTATATGTTCTTTTTGATAACTGACAAAAAGGGGGAGAAAGAATGATATTTTTCAATAACGGATTACTGAGACATAAGTCTCAAACATTCTGATCTATTTAAATTTCTCTCTTCTGAAAAGCTTGAACATGTACAAAACTCTGATGAAAGATACAGTAAGGTTCTGATGCTCAGAGACTCATGGAATTAAAGGGAAGTAATCAACTTAGGGGGAGTTTCTCTTCTTAATTCTATACTTTTTATTCTTTATTTTTAATTGAAACATCTGGTTTTTGTCATCATCAAAAAGGGGGAGATTATTAGAACATAGTTTGATTCTACAACCCTTGATTAGAGTTTTGATGATAACAAAATACAAAGAATAAATAAATTCAAAGATATATAAAACAAATATGCTTCTTAAAATTATGTTTTGTATATACAAAAGTTCTGATGGAATCAGCATCAGAAGATCAGTAATATGTGCTACACGCTGAAGCTACCAGATTATATGCTGAAGCTTGATGACCAGAATCTGCGCATAAATAATACACTATGACTCTGATTAAAGATCTTTACCAAGTCATCAACACTCTGAAGCGTTATCATAAGTAAAAGCAAAGAAGACTCTGAAGCGTTATCATAAGTAAAAGCAAAGGAGACTCTGAAGCGTTATCATAAGTAAAAGCAAAGAAGACTCTGAAGCATTATTAAGTATTCAAGACAGAATTAAATGCTAACGGCTCTCATCAGACAAGATCTTCTTCAAAAGGAAAGTGTGTTATTATCATTAAACTGGCTTTATGGACAACGTATCTTTGCCTTGCCTATATAAACAAGTCTGCTTGGGAAAAGACTCACACATGCACTCACATAATTTGCCAAGCCCTCAAAAACCACGCTCATTCAAACGCTTTAGCAAATTCAGTTTATTCCAAGTTTAAGTTGTGTAATTATCACAGTTGTGATATATTGTTTTGTTAGAAAACGTTAACACATCCTTGTTCAATTATTTGTAAAAGATTTCCTTGAGATAAACCGGTTTGTGGTTATTCTCAAGAAGACTTTAACAGTTGTTAAAGTAGCTGTTGTAATCCTTTGAAAATAGTGGATTAAGACCTCGTTGGAGAGAGGCGAAATCACCTTGACGGGTGGACTCGAGTAGTTTGAGATCAAACGAACCAGGATAAAAATACTGTGTTATCAAAGCATTTGTTTTAAGTTTTACAATTCAACCCCCCTTCTTGTGTTTTTCACATCTTCAATTACCAGCGTTATCTTGGATTTGATTTCCATCATTGATCAGGTTTCATCTGACTACAATCGTCGAAGGACTCTTACTCGTGAAATTGAGGAGGCCAATGGCCATGTAGCTGTTGCCTGGGGTGCTGCTGTTGAATCAGCTTCGAAGTTGAAGGAGTTGTCGAAGGTGCAAGAAGCTAGGCAGAAAGAAGTAGAAGAACTTGATCAAAATACAGCAATTATGAAGGCTCAAATCAGAGAGCTAGAAGCCAAGATTGCTCCCAACGATAAACGAAAGGAAAGACTTCTCGCTGTCAGCACTAATTCAGAGAGTCAAGAGGAACTCAACGAGGGATTATCATATGTCGAACGAGCCCAAGCATTGGATGTCAAGATCGAGACTCTTCATCAGTCGAAAGCCCTGTGCGAAATACGCTTGGAGCTATAGAACATAAAATACCTCCAAATCAAGGCCAGCCTCCTGTTTTAATTTTGACTTTTTTGTTGTATGCTTATATATTTTGTAATGACTTTCAACCATTTTGGCTTTATAATATATCTTCCATTTTGGATTTTTAACTCGATTAAGATCAAGTTTTGGTTACTCTAACCTCTTGAAGTGCAGGTCTATACTTTTTTAAGTATTTACCATTTACTCTCAAGAGCCTTTGGTCTTCATTTAACACTTCGACCTCATATGCGCCACCAGATAACGCTTGGATGATCTTAAAAGGTACTTCCCATTTAGGAGACCATTTTCCCATATTTCTATCCTTTCGATCCATTGGGAGGATTACTTTCCATACCAGGTCTTCTGGCATGAATACCTTAGGTTTGACTCTTTTATTGTGAGATCTTTCCACTCTCCTCTTTTATGACTTTAAGAGATCCAAAGCCCTCAATCTGTCTTCGTCCAAATCAATCAATTCTTCTAACATCATATTCCAATAAACTTCGGAAGGGATGTCTTGATGCTTTTGATTTCTTGTTGACTGTAGACAGATTTCTACTGGCAGTACTGCGTCATGGCCATAAGTTAGCCGAAAGGGTGTTGTTCTGGTAGCTTCCTTAGGAGACGTTCGACAGGCCCATAAAATTTGATCTAAAGTCTTGTGCCAATTTTTTTGCTTATTTCCCACATGCTTCTTTATTAAGCTGATTATTACCTTGTTTGCCGCTTCGACTTGACCATTGGCTTGTGCATAGTAAGGCGTATATGTCAATAATTTAAACCCCATTTCTGCAGCGAACTCTTGCATTTTTTTACCAATAAAGATTGACCCTTGATCAGTTGTTATTGTCTCAGGGATTCCAAACATTAATATAATGTGCTTTTGAATGAATTCAATGACATTTTCCTGGTTTACATTGACTAAAGGAATTGCTTCAATCCACTTAGTAAAATAATCAATGCCCACCAATATGTACTTCTGGCTTTTAGATGACACTAGTCGAATCTCTCCAATAAGATCCAAAGCCCATCCCCTAAAAGGCCAAGGTTTCACAATTGAGTGAAGTCCGCTTGCAGGCACGTGTTGGATACTTGTATGTACTTGACATTCCTGACATCCTTTTGCAAACTCAACACAATCTTTCAACATAGTGGGCCAATATAATCCTTGTCGAAACAATAACCATTTCATTTTATGGCCCACTTGGTGTGCTCCATATGCCCTAGCATGTGTAATTGAAAGAGCTATGTATGCCTCTGTTTCATTTAGGCATTTCAATAGTACCCATTCAGGCGTCTTTTTAAATAACTCGTTTCCCATTAGGGTATAACTCAGCACCCTGTACTTTATCTTTCATTTTGTCGAAGCTACGGGATTTTGCAAATAATCCACTATAGGCTTTCTCCAATCTTGTTCTGTTAGATTATTTATGAACGAAATTTTGAAGTTTTCGTGATCAGCGTACCCCAACTTTTTGTTTTCAAATCCGTTAGAGACGCATTGGTTAATGTCACTCTTCCTCTAACTTTAATTACCTGTTGTAATTTCTCTTTCGAAATTTTGTACCCAGATGCAATATGTGCCAAGTCATTAGCCACTTGATTCTCCAGTATTGGTATATGTCAGATGTTGATATTTTCAAAGTTTTTCAACAAATGATTAACTATTACAAAATACATGATAAGATTTTCTCTTATGCATTTATATTATTTTGTAACTTGTTTTATAACTAACTTTGAGTCTCCCATTATTTCGACTCGAGTTGCCCCCAATTCCAACAATATTTCAAGGCTTACGATTAGAGCCTCGTATTCAGCCTCGTTGTTTGAACAAGAACCTTCGATCTTGTACTTGAATGTTGTTAGAATTTTGTTTGGAGAAATAATTAGAACCCCTACCCTGGTTCCGTCTTTATGACTAGAACTGCCGAAGTATAACTTCCAAGGCTCGATCTCTAAGTAGTTGATTGATTCCTCTTTTATTGAGTGGCCAACTATAAAATCTGCTACCACTTGACCTTTTACAGCCTTAAGAGGCATAAAAGTTAATGAATACTCAGTTAATACAAGTGCCCATTTGCCAATTCGACTGTACAAGATGGGTTTCGACAACATATATCTGAAAACATCAAAATGAGACGAAACAAAAACACCAATTGGTTTAATATATTGCTTGAGCTTTGTAAAGGAGAAGTAAAGACATAAACATAGTTTTTCAACTTCGCTATATCTAGTTTCGGCATCGTTTAAAACTCTACTGAGGTAATAAATGGGTCTTTCGACACCGTTTTCATCCTCTTGAGCTAACATGCTTCCTAAAGTTTTATCGGATGTAGCTATGTACAATCTCATACTTCTATTTCTACAAGGAGGTACCATAATGGGTGGTTTGGCGAGGTATTCTTTGATCTTTTCAAAAGCCTCTTGTTGTTATTTCCCCCACTCAAAGCCTCCTTTGTTGAGTCGAAGTAGTGGTGACAAGGCTTGCGTTCTCCCACTTAAGTTGGAAATAAATATCCTCAAGAAATTTTTCTTACCAAGTAGAGATTGCAACTCCTTCTTGTTAGTTGGCGCTTTTGCTTCCAAAATGGCTTTGGTCTTGTTCTGGTTTACTTCAATTCCATTCTTGTGGACCCCAAAGCCTGAAAATCCCCTACTTTTACACCGAAAGCACATTTTAGAGGATTCATTTTCAAACCATAGCGTCTCATCCTTTCGAAGGATTGTCGAAGATGGTCTATATGATTCTTCCCTGAAACAGATTTAACAACAATATCATCAATGTAAATCTGCATAAAAGTGTCAATAAAATCATGGAAGATTGAGTTAATTTCTCTTTGATACGTTACCCTTGTGTTTTTTAGGCTAAAAGGCATCACTACCCATTCGTAAGTGCCTAAAGCTCCAGGGCATCGAAAGGCTGTTTTCGACACATCCTCTTCAGCAATGAAAATTTGATTGTACCCTGAGTATCCATCAAGCATACTCATGTATTCGAAGCCAGCGGCAAAATCGACAAGCATTTCCGTCACAAGAATTGGATATTCATCTTTAGGTGTTGCAGCGTTTAAATCTCTAAAATTGATGCACACCCTTAAGGTACCATTTTTCTTTATAACAAGTACTATATTTGCAATCCATTCGACATACCTGGTTGTTCGGATGAACTTTCATCTCAGCAGTCTTTCTACTTTCGTCTTGATATTCGACAAGACCTCAGGTGCAAAACACCTTGGAGTTTGCTTGACAGGATTTTTCCCAGGTCTTATTGGTAGTTGAAGTTCTACCACTTTCTTGTCGAGACTAGGCATTTCATCATAATCCCATGCGAAGCAATCTTTGAATTCCTTCAAAAATTGGATCATTTAGATCCTGAGCTCTGGATCTATCTTCATGCTAATATATGTTGGCCTTTTCGCCAATCCTTCACCCAGATCTATTTCTTCTAAAGGATCTTGCACTAGCATTTTAACATTGTTTGCTAACGGACCCTTTTCAAAACCCAGAGGCTCATCATCATAGATAGCATCTAGCCTCTAGTTTTGTATTTCTTCCTCCTTCGCATCAGGTGGCTCTGAATCGAAGTCTTTCCCAGGACCCTCTGGAAGAAATACTTGTTCATTGGCCTCAATGGCCATGTATTTGACTTCAGCCTCTAAGGTTGCTATCATTCTACTTTCTGCTACATATGCCGAAATCTTTTGTAAAGCTTGTGATTCAGTCATCATCACCAAATCAGTTCCCCAGCCTGTTGGTCGTATGTCATCAACTCCTCCATAGTCAATGTTTGATAAGTCTTCTCTATCCCACTGGAAACCATGGTTGGAATATAGGTAGAGGGAGAAAAAGGCATTTGGTGCTGGCGCCAAATCGAACTCCGGAGGATTGCATGGCCCTATATGAGCCAAGTTTCTGTCGAAGCTATTTTTTCCAACATTATTAACTTCACCCAAGTAATAGCTTTGGTCGGCTTCTATATTCTCTACAATGCCATCAGGGCGCCAAATCGTGACTTGTTGATGCATCGAAGATGGCACTGCACCTATGCCATGTATCCACTATCTACCTAAGAGCAGATTGTAGTTGGGATCCGCTGAAATGACCATGAACATAGTTGGTCAAAGTATTGTTCCCACCTTGAGGTCCAATTGTATCACCCCCATGGTAGTTCCAATACCTCCCTCATAGTTCGACAGAACCATGTTGTGGGGTTTTATATCTCCATATCCTTTGCTCATTTTCCTTAGCATAGATTGGGGGATTATATTTATTATAGCTCCATAATCAACCAGAATTTTGTTGATTGTTATATCCCATATCTTTGCTCTTATAAACAAAGGTTTTAGGTGATTTTTCATCACCTCAGTAGGTGGCTCGAAGAATTCATTTTGCTCCTCGACGCAACCATTGTTCATCACATAATAGCACATTAGCCTATGTTTGGCCATCTCTTGTTCGACTTCCCAGTCGGTCTCTTTGACTTCGACTTGGCGGTCGTATTCTCTAGGTAGCACTGATACTACATTTACCATAATGTCTAAAGTAGCATCAGATTCAGATTTACCTTCGTCATCTGATTCACCTTGATCTGGCCACTCCAATCTTCTGGCAATTGGTTTCCTTTCTAAAGGATTTTTTTGTTTTCTTTTGTCCTTTCTTTGTGGCACATTGGTGCTTGACTCTGGTTGAGGCTCCTTTGTGGCCTCCCTTTCGGCCTTTTGTCTTCTCTAAAATCATCTCCATTGGGAGCGAGACATGGGGTTTTTTCCCTTATAGTTGCTCGACACGTGAGTCACTTTGTTTGTAGTTGTAGTTTGGAACTCCTTCCTATATGCCAAGAATGACCCTCTTGGCACATCGAATGTTCACCATTTCTCTTCATTTGGCCTTTTCTTGTGTGTTGTCTTTAGCCAAGTGTCCACGGGGACATTTGTCGGAGGCTTGAAGTTGATGGTCTCTTCACCTAGTTCATTGGTCCTCTTCTGGGATCGTATCTAACTTCAGAAACCATGTAAGGTTGGGCATTGGTGGCACTTTTCTCTTTCATTACCCTTATGCCCTGTATGTGTTCTGCAGCCTTTTTGTCGAAGATGGAGCTGCATCTTGGACACAACATAACTCCAGACTTCTTCTTCTGGCATCGTTGTAGAAAGTCATCCAAATTCTCATTTTCTTTTGGAAATGCAGTTTTATTCACTTCCTCTTGTCTCATGGCTTCCTCTGAAGCCTTAGCCTCAGATACTTCGACCATGTTAACTTGCATGTTGATCTTGGTAGCGAGATTCATTTTTTGCATTTTGGCTTCAAGGTCTTCTATCAAACCCTTGACGGCAGCCACATAAGAACTTATAGTAGTCCTTTTGTTTAAGTCTTCAACAACTCCTTTATTTAGGCCTTCAGTAGCCTTTTTGTTTAGGACTTTAGTGGCCTTTCTAACCGCTTATGCAGTCTTTCTGGAGATCTTCCCAGTAAAACTGCCAAAGACCGGCATATTGACGAAGTCTTCCGAAGTTTCGACCATGTTGATGCCTGCTGGTTCAGCATAGTGGGCATCAACTCTCAGTGGGTCTGCATCAATTTTCATTTGGGGTTTGTCAGCAAATTTGAGCCTGCCTTCTTTGATCGCTCCTTGAACGAGATCCCTGAAAAGAAAACATTGTGAAGTTTTATGGCCCAAAAAATTATGATACTTATAAAAACCTCTTTTCTTTCTTTGTTCTAAAGGAGGCATTTTCGCCCTTGGGGGCACTATCATTTGGCCATCTTTCACTAATAAGTCGAATATCTCATCACATTTTGTAACGTTGAAACTATATGTTTTCTTTGGGAATCTATCACTGTTCTTTTCAGACTCGGTAGGATTCTTCCCATCTAAGGGTAGTAACATTCTACAAGAGTATGGAGGCTTGTGTTTTAACTCTGTTAAATCTATTTCGCTCTCTTCGACAGCTATAGGATTACTAGATGTTTCAGGATCATCATCATCCATTTCGACATAGGCTACCTTTTCTCTTCGATGAGTCTTAGTTGCTTTAGCTTTTTCAATTTTAAGATGTTCTACCTGTCGAACTCTATCGGCCAATTGGGCCATGTCCCTCAGATATTGGGTATCTAGTTTCTTCCTAATAGAATAGTCTAGGCCCCCTGCTGCCATTTCGACTAATTCATGCTCAGGCACTTGTGTAAAGCATCTGGCTTTGAGCAGTCGAAACCTATTTAGATATTCGTCTATTGGCTCGGTGAATCTTCTTTTCACGCTTGCCAGTTCTTTCAGACTTATTTTGGTTTGTCCCATGTAAAATTGTTCATGGAACAATCTCTTCAATTGATTCCAATTGTGGATCGAATTGGCTGGGAGGGTGGTAAACCAAGTAAAAGCGATTTTTGTTAGAGAACTTGGGAGGTATTTAATCCTAAGGCTCTCATTATTTGATATTTCCCCATCTTCTATCAAATATCTCGCTATATGTTCGACAGTTGATTCTGTCGTATCCCCTGAAAACTTAGTGAACTTTGGAAATTTCCACCTAGGGGGTAAATCTGTTTGCAACGTATATTCTAACAGTGGGGAAGTAAAATTTGGCCTATGAAAGCCAACATTCACTCCATTTTGTATCATGATCCTTTCGATCATGGCTGTCAGATTATTCTCTGTGCCATGATTATGATGTCGAACTTGCTGTATCAGTTCGTCAGCATTTTGGTTCCTATTTACCATCATTACACCTTGATCACCATCTCTAAGGATCTGTGGGGGAAGTCTGGGTATTTCAACCCTAGGTTGTTCGATTTCTACCTTGTGGTTCCTCCTATAGAATTGTGGATTTTGGTTAATAGTTGCATCTTCTTCTAAGACTACACCTTGATCCTCTCTCATAGGAGCTCTCTGGGTTTGTCGAATAGGTTGGGGAACCCCAAAAAATTCAGTCATGCGTGCCATTTGCGCTGTCATTTGTTGGTTTGACTTAGTAGTATTTTGTATTAGAGGGTTTAATATTGTACTTAGAGTTTGGGCCAACATTTGTACCATGTCATGGTTGCTTTCATCCATATGTTGCCTCAAAATTGCTGTGGAAGCGTTTGTGAGGCTTGGCATTGCAAGGGATGTCCCTCCTAAAAGTTGGTTCCTACCCATACCAGTTCCAGACCCCTATAATGGCGAAGATGCACTTACCAAAGGTTCTAAAAATGTAGATGCAGCATTCATAAGGCTAGCCATTTCAGTAGTTGGCATGCCATGAGGCTGGTCTCGATCCATCCAGGCTGTCAAAAATCCTGGGGGAGCGTGTCATCGAAATCCTGGATTCACCCTTGGTGGGGGTGTTCCTGTTGGACCTCTGGGACCTGCATATGAAAGTATTGGTCCCATTTGGGTTGCTGTTAATGTTGGTATCAAACTAACAGTTGACGAGACAATTTCACTAACGGTTGGTATTACCGTTGTTCCCGTAGTAATTGGTGGAGGTATTTCTCCATTATTTGGCTTATTATCCATACTGCTTTCACTATTTCTCTTTCTAGTTGTACACTCATTGGTGGTTACTTTACCACTTCTTAATAGCATGCAAAACTTTGTAAAAGAAAGAAAATCATGCGAAGCATTTATATTAAGATTAATGAGCATAAACGGAAAACAAAATAAATAAAGCAACAATAATTAGCAACGTCCCACCGGGTGTGCCAATTTGTGCACCGTGTTTTCTGGAAAACAACCGCTGATGTTCCAAAAAGGGTAACTTTTTGGTTACTCGCAGGATCGATCAATTTAATCCTAGGACATATGCTAATTTTTTATGTTGTTTGGACATAAACGTTAATGTGGGTGAAGAACGCACGTTCGACTGGGAAAGGGATGAGTTTGAGTGCAGAAAGTAAATAGAAAGAAGGGGTTGAGGAGAGGTTAGGTGCAGGAATTTGGGTAAAAGTGTAGATAAAGTGAAAACAAGATAAAGAGGCGAGAAATGTAAAGAGAGAAATAAAAGACTTTGATTGTAAAGTATGGTGTTCAACTGATCATACAAATTATTCAATATTATTCAAGTACCCGCTGCGTGAGAAAGAATACTGAAAAATGTACGTTTGAAACACCATATTTTACAATCAAAGTCTTTTATTTCTATCTTTACATTTCTTGCCTATTTATCTTGTTTGCACTTTATCTGCACTTTTGCCCAAATCCATGCAACTAACCTCTCCTCAACCCCTTCTTTCTATTTACTTTCTGCACTCAAACTCATCCCTTTCCCAGTCGAACGTGCGTTCTTCACCCACATTAACGTTTATGTCCAAACAACATAAAAAATTAGCATATGTCCTAGGATCAAACTGATCGATCCTGCGAGTAACCAAAAAGTTACCCTTTTTGGAAGATCAGCGGTTGTTTACCAGAAAACACGGTGAACACTTCTCGAAGCTCCTCAACATTTTTCAAAGATACACTTCGATAATATTCCGCATTCATACATCGCATGACAAATGCATACAATACAGTCTCATTTATTTTTAAGAACATCATTTGAGCCATGCATTCATATGCATGCAAGTAATCCTTTCTCCTTGCAGGAAAAATCAATCATCAATCTAGTCCTCTTCTGGATGGATTCACTTCTTCCAGTTAATAATAGGCGATCAATCAAGTCCTCTTCTGGATGGATTCACTTCTTCCAGTTAATAATAGGCGATCAATCAAGTCCTCTTCTGGATGGATTCACTTCTTCCAGTTAGTAGTAGGTGATCAATCAAGTCCTCTTCTGGATGGATTCACTTCTTCCAGATAATAATAGGCGATCAAACAAGTCCTCTTCTGGATGGATTCACTTCTTCCAATTAATAATAGGCGATCAATCAAGTCCTCTTCTGGATGGATTCACTTCTTCCAGTTAATAATAGGCGATTAAACAAGTCCTCTTCTGGATGGATTCACTTCTCCCAGTTAATTATAGGCGATCAATCAAGTCCTCTTTTGGATGGATTCACTTCTTCTAGTTAATAATAGGCGATCAATCAAGACCTCTTCTGGTTAGATTTATTTCTTCCAGATTAAAGACAGGAGAACAAAGACCTCTTCTGGTTAGATTTATTTATTCTAGATTAAAGACAGGTGAATTAGAGACCCCTTCTGGTTAGATTTACTTCTTCCAGTTAAAGACAAGCAAATATCATCAGCATTTCCCATATAGGTCAGAGATTAATTCCCGAAGCAAGTCGGGGAAACTATCTCTACGACCAACAAAAGCATGTTTCAGATTAATACCTGAAACAAGACAGGACAACTATCTGTGGACAACCAATTGTAGATTAATACCTGAAACAAGACAAGACAACTATCTACATGAGCAGATTGAAGATTAACTCCTAAAACAGGACGGAGAAACTATATTTCATTCTCTTTGGTTAGATAAAGATCAATTCCCAAAACAAGACGTGGCGACTATCTACCTGAAAAACGCTTCCTTCAAGACATTCGTTGTTTAAGTATAAGTCGATCAAAGATTTATTCTGATATTCCTTCCAATCTATACCTACAGTCACTTTGAATAGCATCTATAAGCCCATCACTAATGACTCCATATCATTCTGGATGGCATCTATAATCCCATCTCCGACAATTCTCTGTCACCTTTGGATGGCATCTATAAGCCCATCTCCGGCAAACTTTTCATTATTTTCCAAATGGCATCTGTTAAGCCCATTCCCGATATAGTCAACCAATAACATCGATGAGTGTAAGTTTTTGGAAACTTTAGTGTTCAATCATCTTCCACCTTCAAGCTATGAACGACGACATGCCATTCTCACTTTTTAGGTTTAAGAAAATTGAATAGGGGCAGCTGTTGTACCCCAAAATTTTCCCTCCCTTTCCTTTAAAATTTCTCTTCTAGGGTTTTTCAAGATGTTCAAATCTTTTCAAACCTCCAAACATGTCAATTAATTCGTCAAGGGCTCAAGTTTGCAAAATGCTAAAAATTTATCTTGTCCATTGGTTTTGTACTAGGGTTTTGACTTTTTAGGGTGTGACACCTGTTGTGGTCAAGATTCATGAAGCTTTATCTTCTTTTCATCTTTGATCAAGGGTTTCTATGGCTGGCAATGGCTCTCATTTTCACTCAAGTTCGGATCAGCTAGTTCCTTATTAACTTTGGTTTATGGCGCTAAGTGGATCAAGTTTCTCATCTGTGGAGAACGAGTCTTTTGATTTATCAACAAGAGTTTGTCTAGTGTTCCGTGTCAAGATTTCTCTATCCTTTAAGTTTACCTTTATTCTTAAGGATATCATTACGGATTGGGCTAGGGATTAAGGTCTCGTCAAGTTTTTCATATGTTGAATTGGTTTTTCAAATGTGAGAAGAGTTGGGTTAATGGATTATGTTAAGGTTAAGAGTCATTGTTCAAATTTGGTTTATGTGGAATATATTCTTCTATGTGCTTTGGTTAGGAGATTTTTCTTGAGATACATGTTGGACACCAAAAATAATTAAAGGAACTTTAGATATGCAATTTGTGTAGGATTCAAGCTCGTTAATTCAAGAACAAACAATGCTAAGATTCATTGCATAAAGTTTTGTGGAATTCATAGTCTGTGGCATTCATTACACCATTTCAAGTTCACTATCTCATGTTCACAATCCATTCAAAGTTCTAGAGTTCGTAATTGTAAATTAAAAGCATCAAAGACCATGTCATTTTTTCTTTTCAATTCTTTCATTTAAATCAAACAACTTTTATAATTTTGTCTTACCATTCTAAAATCAAAACCATACATTGTTCAAGATACATCCCACAAATTTTTACAAGTTTCAAAGTTCAAATTCAAATGATTACAAAAATTCAAGTTCACATGTATCTTACAAAAAGAGTGATTAAATTCCTAAAGTCTATTTTTCTTCTAATTCTCCAAGTCCTTAGCCACGGCTTCACCACCTCTCCAACACTTTGACATCTTCGCCCACTCCTCATCAATCATACATGAAACAAAATCAAGAAAAGAGTTAGTTTATCAAACAATTCAAAAAGAACAAAACTACAAATAATATGGAACTCATCATTAGGGTGGTTTTTTAGAATCAGAAAATAGAGTTTGTTTTTGTGTGCTAAAGCCTTAAACATTAAATTTTTATCATGGGCCAATACTATTGCAAATCACAACCCATTGTTGGTTCATAATAGAGAAAAGATGCCAAATAGAATTTCAAGCCCAACAGAATTTCAAACCCAAAAATCAAGCCTCATACATGTTGTTTCACAAAAATCAGAATGATACATCATTGGCTTAGAAAATGTTACTTTTTGCAAATCACAAAAACAGGTTTTGGTTCACAAAAACAGGTTTTGGTTCACAAAAAGGTCAAGAAAAGATAAGATAGAAAATCAGATTTATCATCATATTTTCATGCAAAGGAGTAACAACTTTCATGTTGTTTCATGTCAAAGAAAACCATATTTCCAAGTTACTGCAAAAGCCAAAATATTGTTCACAATAAAAGAAGGAAGCAATTCATAGAAATACAGCTCCCAACAAGCAAACGGTACAGCAAGTACAACCTCAAGTCCAAAGTCATCCACAAGTATAAAAACTTATACAGAGAAAACAAGCAACCAGTACAATAAAGCAAAAGAAAATTACAACAAGTACAGTCCACAAGCGACCATACAACAGGTACAGCCCCAAAAGCAAGCAAAAGTTAGCATCCATCATAAATGAATAACACAACCAGCAAGCAAGGTCAAAGAAGAAAATACGATAAAAGTTGATTTTGTTAAAGTGACAGACCAAAGTCTCTCTCAAAGCTAGCATTAATTAATCACAGAAAAATGAACAAGCCAACCAATATAAAAGGCAGCAATATTGTGTGGGAAAGGGAGAGAAATTTTTTTCCAGAAAAGAGAAATATACATAGATACATAGAACAAAAATCGCAGCACCCATCAACATAACCCTTTTCCAAATTTAGCTCACCAGATATACAAACTATACAGAACCAAAAGAGATTACACAGTTCAAACATCTAGAGGCCAAAAAGTCCCAACAAACAGCAACGCTTATTTTTCACAACCCCTTAAAACCGTTTTCAATTTCCTTTAACAAATTATACAGAGATACAAAAAAATATACAGAATCTGAAACAACAACAAACGCCACCATTTTCCAAAACCTAAAAAAACAGAGGTATAGAACACAAACCTTAAACCAATTTTATCATCATTTTCAAAAAAAACACAACCCTTCAGCGTTCGTAAAAAGAGAAAAGAGAGGAAAGATCTCACTGAGGTAAAGCCAAATCCGTCGAATCCGAACGCTAGGGTTTCGTTTTTCCCTTTCCAGATTTACTTCAAATCACGCACGACCTGTAAAAACTGACCACGGATTAGAAACCATCAAGAGAAAATGAATCAGAAGATGTAAAAAAAATCAGATCAACGCATCTCCGCCGTGGACCGCCGTCATCGCCACCATGGGCGATTTCCGGCGAATGCTCTTGCTAGATTTAGGTCAGAGAGAATGAAGGAGCACGGAAGGGAAGAGAATAAACATTTGGACTTAAAACATTTCATTATGTTTTTTTGTTTTAATAATTTTGTTGTATTATTTCTTTGTTTTTTTTTCTTTCTTTTTACTCCAGGAAACAGACGGGCCTCAACCAAATGCCTTCCTAGGCCCAAATCATATTATGCCCACACCCACCCTCACCACTGTTTCATTTAACACGCAGCCCAATTGTCATTTTTTTTGTTTTTTTTTTGTTTTGTTTCTGATTTCAAAAAAAATAATGGGCCTAATCAAAATAAAAACTATTTTTTACTTCAAAACACCTCAACCCAGTTTCACACCCCCTGACTTTTATTTTTATATTTTCTCTTTCTTTATTATTTTTTTATTATTATTAACATTATCACAATATTTATTTTTATTAATAAAAATCTCAAAAATATTTTATTTATTTATATTAAATATACCCGTACTTATTTTCTTTAAGACCAAAAAGACTAAAAAACATTTCCTTATCAAATTTATTTCTTTTTATTCAATTAATTAGACTTGGTTTATTTATTTCTCTCTTAATTAAAACTAAAACAAATTCATTTTCTTTTCATTCATGCCTTGTACATTATTTATTTCAACTTTTGTATATTATTAGTCATTCAATATGATTGTAATAGTAATTAGGTTTAATTATTTGCTCCCCGTTTATAAATTTATATCCCCATCCCCAAATGATGTAATAGCGTAGGATATTTACATTCCGCAATTTATCGCTTTCATATAAATGCTAGTAATTAGGGTTTGTATGGCAAGATAAAATCAATTTTTAGAAGACCCTAATTCAAGATTAAACCAAGCATGAAATACAAACACTTGTACACTTTGCACCTCTAGGGTTAACTCCACTTGTTGCCTTGAGAAAATAGTCATGAGATGCATGTGAGACATCTTAGCCAAAACAATCAAAATATAAGATCATAGACCCTCAATGACGCTTCGAATGTTGTCTTACCAATGATGTTAATCTCTTAAGAGAAATGCTAAGATATCTCACAACATTGCTATCCATTATTATACTATGACCCACGCTCGTCCCTTTACATTCAAAGACAAGGTTACTTGCCAATCAATGGTGAGATAACAATATCAAAGGAAGGGAGAAATGAATAAAAGACTTTTGAGTAGGTAGAACGTTATTAGTTGCTTGCTCATAATCCATCTTCAAAAACAAACATCTTTTCAAAACACACCAAACACTTTCAAAAACATGAAATATTTTCAAAATGTCCAACACTTTGTATGCATTCTTATAGAGACGAGAATCATTACAAAGTTTGCCTAAACGAAGGCGCTTTTCAAAAATACTTTCAAAATCCACCACAAACACATTTCAAGCAAAGAAATTTCAAAAGTAATCTAGCAAGAAACTAAGATCCCATAGATAACTATGGATGAAAAGAGTGCTAACACATTCCCTTTTCATAACCTACCCCCCGAACTCAAGAAAATATCTCAAAGGTTTTTCCTGTTCTTTTCACCCTTTCCTTATTGGATAAAAGAAAAGTCGATGGCGACTCTTGCTATCCGCAACAATTGCGATAAAACACAAAACACCTAAGTCAGTTCTCCCACCATATTACAGCATGATACCCTTTGTAGTATAAATGGTCAAGAGCGACACAACTATGGTTCTTGTTGGGTTTGTTGTAGAGACTCATGTGGATGACATATTATGAAGAGAGGTCTCATATCGAGAAAAATATTTTTCATTGAGGATTCTTATAACTTTTGGAAAGGACAGTCACTTGAGGGTCATCCGACTTTCTTTAATTAAACGATCTTTTCATATATATACTTTTATTTTTCTAAGCATTGGGGATCAATTCTCCTTTGAGCTGAATAAACGTGTGATGGCTACCCAGTTTAGTAATTACATTTTCTTTTTATTGCCTTTATTCCCTTTTATTTATTTTTCTATCCCAACTCAACAATAGATATGCGCAAACATAATAACAATATTATGACATATCATTAATATGTAAATTTAAAATAAAAAATTGGCAAAGTGATCCGCTGTCGCGCTGTTGGCTCCTAAATTCGACACCTTTGTTTTGATTGATGACAGCCATTAAAAGCTGAAGAATGCTTTCGACTGGCTAAGTCTGTCGAAGTGCCTGTCGAAAGATGGCAAAAATACTGAGAAGATTTCTTCCAAGGAAGAAGGCTGATTGCCTTCGACGTCGAAGGAGTTTTCGTCGAAGACGTCTCTTGACGAACGTGTTCGATGGTCCAGAGTGGAGCAGTTTGAAATTCAAAGCTTTGGAGGGAAAACGGTTTCCAGCAGTTACTACGTGCGAACGTGCAAGGATCTGGAGCGTCGAGCATGGAGAACGTGACAAGTGGCTTGATCTCGAAGCAGTGTAACTGCCCGACGGTTACTTGGAATGTTTTTGTATAAATAGGAGTAGACGTGTAGTTTCTCGCGTGTGTTCACAATAGATACATAGTCACTCATTTAGATTCAAGTACCCAGTGTGAGCGAACGAATTGTTGAGAAATGTATGTGTGAAACACCAATTTAATCAATTCAAGTCATTTACTTTTCCAGTATTTTACATGCTTTTTCCCTTTAAGATTCCTGTCGAACCTTTACATTCAAGCCTTGTTTATTTTACCAAGCCTTTTCCTTTATGCAATTTACTTTAAACAATTTACTTAAAGCCTTATCCACATTAATTAAACTTCAAAATCAACCTATGTCCATAGGATCAATCTGATCGATCCTGCGAGTAACCAAATAAGTAACCATTTGGAGGATCAGCGGTTGTTTACCAAATCCCCAAGGTAAACAAATTGGCACACCCGGTGGGACTGTGTGTTGATTGTTGAAAAAATCTCATCTTTTCGAGTTGTATGTTATTGAGGAGTGGTAGAATATACACCAACGATAATAATACTGCCAGAAGAAGGGAAGAAATGGCGAATCCGCCAAACAATAATGAAATTCCACCACCAAGTGTGGGAGCAACGGTTAATATGACCGTTAGTGAAGCGACGAATGTTGGTTCGATGCCAGCAGTGTCAGTCACAACTACGGGGCCAATAACTTCGTTAACAGGCCCCAGAATGCCTTTGGGAACCCCCCCTCCAAGGGGAAATACTGGCCCAAGGCCAGTGGTTCCCCCAGGATTCATTCCATTCTATGGTATGCCAACTTCTGAATTGGCAAGCCTGACGAATGCTGCGTCCACTTATTCAGAACCTTTCGTGAGTGCCACTTCGCCACTCCAAGGCTCTGGAGTAGGCATGGCGAATAGAAATAGGACCCAACTCTTAGGAGGAACGTCCCAAGTAGCCCATGGCCTTACAAATGCCTCGACAGCAGTCTTGAGGCAACAGATGGACGAAAGCAACCATGATATGGTGCAAATGTTGGCACAAACTTTGAGTACAGTGCTAAATCCTCTAATACAAAATACTACTCAGTCGAATCAGCAAGTTACAGCGCAAATGACGCGTTTGGCTGACTTCTTTGGAGTACCCCCACCTATTCGACAGCCCCAAAGGGCGCAAATAAGGGGAAATCAGGGGATATTTGTAGAGGAAGAAACTACCATTAACCAGGTTCAACAGCCAGTAGAGCAACCTGTCGAAGAGCCTAGGGTAATAGCCCCAGAGGTAAGGTTAGTGAACAGAAACCAAAATGCTGACGAAGTGGTTCAGCATATCCAACACCAAAACATGGGTTTGGAAAATAATCTGGCAACCATGATCGAAAGGATCATGACTCAGAATGGGATGAACATGGGCTTTCGAAGGCCCAACTTTACTTCTCCTTTGTCAGATTATGTGTTACAAACTGACTTACCCCCTAGAACCAAAGTCCCCAAATTTACTAAGTTCTCTGGGGACACGACAGAATCTACTGTCGAACATGTGGCTAGGTATTTGATCGAAGCAGGAGACATTTCAAATAATGAAAACCTAAGGATCAAATACTTCCCAAGTTCCTTAACCAAGAACGCTTTTACTTGGTTTACAACTCTACCCCCCAATTCGATCCACCATTGGACCCAGTTGGAAAGATTGTTCCATGAACAATTCTATATGGGGCAAACCAAGATAAGCCTGAAAGAACTGGCGAGTGTGAAGAGACGTTTCACTGAACCTGTAGACGAATATCTGAATAGGTTTAGGTTGCTTAAGGCGAGATGTTTCACACAAGTGCCAGAACATGAGCTGGTCGAAATGGCCGCAGGAGGTTTAGATTATTCCATTAGGAAGAAACTAGATACCCAGTACCTAAGAGACATGGCCCAACTGGCCGATAGAGTTCGACAAGTCGAACGCCTTAAAGCTGAAAAAGCTAAGGCAACAAAAACTCACAAGAGAGAGAGAATAGCTTACGTTGAGATGGATGACGAAGAGCTAGAATCCTTCGACGATACTTTAGCTGTCGAAGAAGGAGAAGTCGATTTAGCAGAACTAAAACAAGGGCCTCCATACTCTTGTAAACAATTAGTCCCCTCAAATGGGAAAAATCCCATTGGTCCAGACAAGACCAATGATAGGTTCCCAAAAAAGACTTATAGTTTTGACATCACAAAATGTGATGAAATATTCGACTTACTAGTTAAAGATGGCCAAATGATAGTACCCCCTGGGGTAAAAGTGCCTCCTCTTGATCAAAGAAAGAAGAGAGGTTTTTGCAAATATCATAATTTTCTGGGCCATAAAACTTCTCAATGTTTTCTTTTCAGGAATCTTGTGCAAGACGCTATTGAGGAAGGGAGATTAAAGTTTGCTGACAAATCCCCCATGGCTGTCGACTCCAATCCAATGAAGGCTGAAGCCCACTATGCAGAACCCTCTGAGGTGAACATGATAGAGGCTACCAAGATCCAGTCGAAGAAGCCAGGCATTAACATGGTCGAAGTCTCTAAGGACCACATCAACATGCCAATCTTTGGCAGTTTTTCTGGAAACTTATCCAGGAAGACAATTGAGGCTGTCCAGAAAGCGGTCGAAGATCCAAAGTCGAAGGCGGCTGAAGTACAAAAAACTGGACTAAAGCCCAGTTCCCAATTGGCCATTGTACAAGGCCAGACGGAGAATCTGGAGACACAAATGAAACAACTAACTCTTGCTACTAAGGATACAATGAATATCAACATGGTTGAACTTTCTGACCCTAAAACTTCAGAAGAAGCCATAAGGCAAGAGCAGGCAAATAAAACGGCTTTCCCTAAGGAAAACGAAAACTTGGCAGATTTTTTACAAAGATGCTAGAAGAAGAAATCAGAGGTTATGCTGTGTCCAAGATGCAGTTCTATCTTTGATAAAAAAGCTGCTGAACACATACAAGGAGTGAGGGCAGCGAACAAGAGAAGGGAGAATTCTAACCTTCGACATGATCCCAGAAGGGGTTCTAATCAAGACAAGAGGCCTTTGACTTTTAGGCCTCCAACAAATGTACCAGTAGACACTTGGTACAAAACATCTGGCCGGAAAAGGCCAAGTGAAGAGAAATGGCATTCTTTCGAAGTGCCAAGAGGTTCCTCTTTAATCCAGAAGAAAGATCCTCAAGTTGCTGCACCCAAGGTTGCTCAAGTGTCCAGCAACTACAAGGGAAAAAATCCTATGTCGAGATCCCAATGGAGGAGATATCAAAGAAGGCGAAAAGCTGAAAGAGAGGCTGCCAACGAACCTAAGGCTGAAACTAGTTCGAATGTGCCTCAAAGGAAACAAAGAAAGCCTCTTGAGAGAGAACCAGTTACCAACAGGCTAGTCTGGCCTAACCAGAGCGAGGTCGAAGACGAAGATGATGCTGAGTCCGACGATACTCTGGATATAATGGTGAACGTTGTTTCAATGCTGCCCCGGGAATTCAATCGACAAGTCGAAGTCGAAACCAGTGACTGGGAGGTGGAACAAGAAATGGCCAGACACAGGCCAATGTGCTATTTTGTCATGGACAATGGCACTACAGAGGAACAAAATGGCTTCTTCGAGCCACCCACAGAGGCGATGAAGAATCACCTCAAACCTTTGTTCATAAGGGCCAAGCTCGAAGAGACCACTGTGAACAAAATATTGGTCGACTGTGGGGCCACTATCAATATTATCCCTCATTCTGTGCTAATAAAGATTGGCAAAAGGGATGAAGAAATAAAACCTCACAATATGGTCCTGTCCAACTATGAGGGAGGCATTGGGACCACCATGGGAGTGATCCAGCTCGACATAAAAGTTGGGTCGATCCTTCGACCAACAATGTTCATGGTCATTTCGGCCAAACCTAACTACAACCTTTTGTTAGGCCGTGAGTGGATACATGGTGTAGGTGCTGTGCCTTCATCGATGCATCAAAGACTGCTTCTATGGCGCCCAGATGGGTTGGTCGAAAACATAGAGGCTGATCAGAGTTACTACCTTGGCGAAGTAAACCACTTGGGGGTAACAGATTTCGACAAAAACTTGGCTCACATAGGGCCATGTCCAACTCCTGACTTCGACATGGCGCCAGCGCCAAACACCTTTTGTTCCCTATACCTGCATCCTGAGCATGGTTTCCAATGGGACAGAGAGGACGTGTCCCACATAGAATTCAGTGGGCTAACTGGTATCCAACCAACTGGTTGGGGAAGTGAATTCAGTGATAATGACTGAGTCACAATCTCTGAAGCGAATTTCGGCCTATGTGGCTGAAACCAAGATGATAACGGCTCTCGAAGCCGAAGTAAAGTACATGGCCACACAGGCCAATGATCAACAATTATCTGCTGTTGGCCCAGGCAAGGATTTCGATCCAAGACCCCCTGATATCATGCCAGACGAAATGCAGGAACAGAGGCTCGACGCGATCTATGACGACGAGCCTTTGGGCTTCGAAAAGGATCCCTTGGCGAACAACATTAAGATGTTAGCACAAGACCCTTTAGAAGAAATCAACTTAGGCGAAGGATCAGAGAATAGGCCAACTTACATCAGCGCCAAAATTGATCCAGAACTTAGGTTGGAAGTAATCCAATTGCTGGAAGAGTTTAAAGACTGTTTTGCATGGGATTATGACGAAATGCCTGGTCTCGACAGAGGGTTGGTAGAACTTCAGTTGCCAATCAAACCTGGAAAGAAGCCAATCAAGCAAAATCCAAGACGCTTCGCTCCAGAAATTTTGTCGAAGATCAAAACGGAGGTCGAAAGACTTCTGAGATGCAAATTCATCCGTGTTACAAGGTATGTCGAATGGATTGCAAATATTGTGCCAGTAATTAAGAAGAATGGCACATTAAGGGTGTGCATAGACTTCAGAGATCTGAATGCTGCCACCCCCAAAGATGAATATCCTATGCCTGTGGCGGAAATGCTAGTCGATTCTGCCGCTGGCTACGAATACCTGAGTATGCTCGATGGTTATTCAGGATATAATCAAATTTTCATTGCTGAAGAGGATGTGTCGAAAACAGCCTTTCGATGTCCTGGGGCCTTAGGCACTTACGAATGGGTAGTGATGCCTTTTGGCCTAAAGAACGCTGGGGCAACGTACCAGCGAGCAATGAATACTATCTTCCATGATTTTATTAACACGTTTATGCAAGTTTATATTGATGATATTGTTATAAAATCTGTTTCCAGGAAGAGTCACATTGACCACCTTCGACAATCATTCGAAAGAATGAGAGAACATGGTCTGAAGATGAACCCTTTGAAGTGTGCGTTCTGTGTAAAAGCTGGAGATTTCTTGGGCTTCGTTGTCCACAAGAAAGGAATTGAAATCAATCAGAACAAGACGAAGGCAATTTTAGAAGCGAAAGCGCCATCGAATAAGAAGGAATTGCAATCCCTCTTAGGCAAGATAAATTTCTTGAGAAGGTTTATATCTAACCTAAGTGGGAAAGCTCAGGCCTTTTCACCCTTACTTCGACTGAATAAGGAGGGGTTCGAATGGGGGCAAGAGCAACAAGAAGCCTTCGACAAAATCAAAGGGTACCTCATTAAGCCACCTATTTTGGTGCCTCCTTGTAGCAATAGGAGTATGAGATTGTACATAGCTGCATCTGACAAAACTCTGGGAAGTATGTTAGCCCAAGAGGATGAGAATGGAGTCGAAAGACCCATTTATTATCTCAGTCGAGTCTTGAATGATGCAGAAACTAGATATAGCGAAGTAGAAAAATTGTGTCTATGTCTGTATTTCTCTTGTACAAAGCTCAAACAATATATAAAACCAGTTGATGTTTATGTTTCGTCTCATTTTGATGTTTTCAAATATATGTTGTCGAAACCTATCTTGCATAGTCGAATTGGCAAGTGGGCATTAGCATTGACTGAATACTCCTTGACCTTTATGCCTCTTAAGGCAGTAAAAGGACAAGTGGTTGCAGACTTCATAGTCGACCACTCTATTCAAGTCGAGGATATTAATTATGTGGAGATAGAACCTTGGAAATTCTACTTCGATGGTTCCAGCCATAAAAATGGAACAGGAGTAGGAGTCTTACTTATTTCTCCAGATAAAATTCCAACAACATTCAAGTACCAAATCGAAGGTTCTTGTTCGAACAACGAGGCTGAGTATGAAGCTCTAATTACTGGCCTTGAAATATTGTTGGAATTGGGGGCAACTCGAGTCGAAATAATGGGAGACTCAGAGTTAGTCATCAAGCAAGTCACAAAGGAGTATAAATGCATAAGAGAGAATCTCATTATGTACTTTGTGATAGCAAATCGTTTATTGAAACAATTTGAAAGTGTCAATATTCGACACATACCCAGAGTCGAAAATCAAATAGCCAATGACTTGGCACAGATTGCATCTGGGTATAAAATTTCAAAAACGAGATTACAAAGAGCAATCGAAGTTCGAGAGAAGATAAGAGCAACTTGTCTATCACCAACAGACTTGGAATCAACAAGGTTAGGATATGCTGATCACTCAAACTTCGAGATTTCGTTCATTGATAATTTGTCAGACCAGGATTGGAGGAAACCCATTGTGGACTATCTTCAAAATCCAGGAGCTCCGACAGAACGAAAAACAAAATACAGGGCGTTGAGTTTTGTACTCATGGGTAATGAGTTATTCAAGAAGACGCCTGAAGGGGTGTTGCTGAAATGTTTAAGTGAAACTGAAGCATACATAGCCCTTTCGACTACGCATGCTGGGGCATGTGGGGCTCACCAAGCAGGCCATAAGATGAAATGGTTGTTGTTTCGACAAGGACTATATTGGCCCACTATGCTGAAAGATTGTGTTGAGTTCGCCAAAGGTTGCCAAGAGTGTCAAGTTCATACAGGCATCCAGCATGTACCAGCAAGCGAACTTCACTCGATAGTGAAGCCTTGGCCCTTTCGAGGATGGGCGTTGGATCTTATTGGAGAGATTCGACCAGCATCATCAAAGAGTCAGAAATACATATTGTTTTCACTGGTCGAAAGATGCAGGAATTTGCTCAGGAAACAGGTTTCAAACTCCTAACATCCACGCCTTACTATGCACAGGCGAATGGTCAAGTCGAAGCAGCTAACAAAGTGGTAATTGGCTTGATAAAGAAACATGTTGGGAAGAAACCAAAGAATTGGCATAAGACGTTAGACCAGATTTTATGGGCTTGTCGAACTTCCCCAAAAGAAGCCACTGGTACAACACCATATAGGCTAACTTTTGGCCATGATGCAGTATTGCCAGCAGAAATTTGTCTTCAATCTGCAAGAGTTCAGAGGCATTATGATATTCCTTCTGAGGTTTATTGGAATATGATGTTAGATGAACTGGTGGATTTAGACGAAGAGAGATTACACGCTCTCGACTTACTCAGGCTTCAGAAGAAAAGAGTCGAAGACTCTTATAATAGAAAGGTAAAACCTAAGGTATTTTTGCCTGAAGATTTAGTTTGGAAGGTAATTCTTCCCATGGATCGACGGGATCGAAGCATGGGGAAATGGTCACCCAAATGGGAAGGACCCTTCAGAGTTATCCAAACTTTCTCTGGTGGAGCCTACGAGGTCGAAGAGATAAGTGGTGATAAAAGGCTCTTGAGAGTAAATGGTAAATATTTGAAAAAATATAAGCCTATACTTCAAGAGATAAAAATAAAGTAATAAACTAAATTAACCATAAAAATGCCAAAATGGAAATTTTATTAATTTCTGCCAAAATGGCAATTGTTGTCGAAAGCGATTACAGAAGATGGTTACAAAAGAGAATCAAAAAGAAAGAGAATTCTTAAGTCGAAGATACTTAGCATGCTGCAAATCCAGCCTCTTCTTGCACCAAGATTTTTCTTGCTCCAGTTTGGCAATTTGAGCGTCGAGGCTTTGGGCCCTCTCAGCGAACTCCAGGCCTTGCTTGATCTCAGTCTGGCTCTCAGCGTCTGGGATGGTCGAAAGAATTTCCTCCTGGAGCACAGTGTTGGCGTTTATCTTCGCCTCTATCTCTGCAATTTGTGCTCGGAAGGAGACATTCTCTCGCTCAATAGCATCGAACCTTTCCTGTGCAGACGCTTTCTGTTTCGACAACTCGGCAATTCGAGAAGTCGAACTTGAGACAGCAGTCCACGCAGATAAGCTCTTGCCATGCAGCGTTTCGAGCTGACTGTTAAAAGTTCGTTGGCGCCGGTAATCCGCTGAGACTTGGTCAATCATAGAATGTAATTCCATGATTAAGTCTGAGATTTCTGGGGCTACAGCATCGAAATCAACAGCATTCAAAACCCCTTTTAAGCAAGATGGAGCAGTGGGGTCCCCCTCTAAAGCCTTCATTAAATCTCTCTTGAAGAACTGGGCTTTAACCTTCGCCAACGCATCATCAAGAGGAGAAGTCTCAGTAGATTTCCCTGACAGAGTAGGAATTTCCTGACTAGTGTCAGAAGAACTCTTACTCTCGACGATTGCATTGAGGTAGCTGACAGGGTCAGTTTGTTTCAAGATTTCCAAATCTTCTTTCGACCTATGCTTTGAGGAGGTGACCCTTGCCACAGTATTATCTTGGACTGGAGGCTGTTGAATGCTGAGTGCCTTGTTTGGTTGCTCTTCGACTCGAACTGAGGCGGTACTAGCGTCGACTCGTGGTTCTTCGTTAACTTCACCTTGGGGTCTTTCGCCAGCGTCATTCTGTGGTTCTTCGCTGGCGTCATCCTGGTGTTCTTCGCCAGTACCACCTTCATGCTCTTCGTCAACAGCATCTTGATTCTCTTCGCCATTGCCTTGGTCTCTTCCTTCAGGATTCTCTTCTGACGACAAGACCACCACAGGAACCGTTTCTGGCTGTGTTTCCTCCGCCATAGGTTCTTCAGCTGTCTTCTCCACTGTTTCAGCATTGGCCTCATGCTCAGTGTGGGCTTCGTCATTGCCCAAATCTTGCACCTGAGGCCTGCTAAGGTCAGCAGATTCCAGAGTTTCTGAAGTCCTTGGTGGGGAACTTCCAGTAGTGTCCTGAAAAAGAGGAAGAAGACAAATCTTCAGATGTCGAAAGAGACACAATCAAATACTGGTATTTATGCCTAAGTTATAAGAAGGGCCCAATAGATTACCTGTGGATTGCCTTCAGCCCCAGGGCTGGAATTATCACTTTCGACAGGCTGGGTAACTAGAGCGTTCAGTTCCTCCTCAGTTGGTTCTTCGATGACCACCGCAGGTGGCCTAGGCTTTCTCACACCAACCTTTATTCTGACGGTTCGACCTTCAGGAGCTGGAGTAGGAACAGAAGCGTCCTTCGTTAACCTTCGCCTCTTTAGGGGAGAAGGAGGGGAATCACTTTCGTCATCACTCCCCGATTCGATCACAAATGCCGCCCTTTTCTTGGGCGAAGGGGCCTATAAAACCAATAGGAATTCGATTGAATAATTACGTCGAAAATAAAAAATCGAAAGCCAGAATGAAAATGAAGAAAATCTGGTTACCGATGCAGGAGGCCTCCTCGAAGAGCCTTCCCCCTGTTGGTTGCCTGTTGTCTTCGCCGGCGCTATAGTCTTCGCCGGCGGTGGAGGTTTCGTCGAAGGGACCCCTCCTTGTGGGCCTCCTGTAGCCTTCTTGGCCAAGGGTTTTCGAACAACTGGAAGCGAAAAGGAAAGTTAACAAGCTAACAGTCGAAGAGAAAGATAAAAAGTAATGTGAGAGTATGAACTTACATTTCTTTACTTTGTCCAACACAAGGACAAAAGACTTCTGCAACTCTGCTATGAAGTCCTTCTCGTCGAAGAAGTGCTCAGCGTAATAGCTTCTCCACCATTCTTCAAAAGATGGCGAACAAAGGAAGTTAAGCTGGTAGTTGAACAGCGAGAGGATGGTTCGACCAGCATATCTTCCGATATGCCTGGTGGCAGCTTCTTCTGTATAATCGTTGCAGAAGTACAACATTGACTTCTCTCTTGGGAAAATGGGAGAAGGCAGGGTTTGGATGATACCAAACTGGCGAGATACCAGATTTGGTTGATAGGCAAGCAGACTCAGATGAGTCTTAGAACTCTTAAATCGAAGAGGCATAATCCTTGGGGTAAGGAATGCCTCCCAAAGTACAGAGTGCTCATCGACATTGGGACCACTCGACTCCTTGGGATGCGGCCTTGTAAACCATGCTGGCCCCACCTTTCGTTGTGCAAATGGAGCCATAGTCGAAACAAATTCCTTCCTTCGAGCGAACATCAGCACGAAGTTAGTGAAGGTTTGTTGGAACTCTAGCCCATCTTCTACAGGTGTCAGTAGAGCCAGCCTAATTCCTTCGATACGTCTATTAGCTATCGCTGGGGCTTGTTCATTTATCTGAGTCTTCTTGGGTATGAAAGACTCGAAAGTGGCGTTAAGCCACAGTTGAAGTAGCCAGAAAGGCCCAGCGAGTAGCAAACTGTTCCTATCTTCGACATGCTTCAGGAGAGTAACCCCATTGCTGATTGAGTCATAAAGACTGGCCAGAATTAGTTCTGCCAGACAGATGTTCTGGCGGTGATGCAGTTGGGTGGCCAGAGTGACCATCTTTTTGGTCACTTGCAGAGACTTCGAACAGAACACGAAGCGAGTTAGCCATAAGGCTAGAAACGCTATGTGTTCAACGTCGGACACTGCGTCTGTCGACTGGTCGTGAAAATGGTTGATAAAGGTAGTGAATGTTGGCTTCGTCTCAGAAAAGCCAATTTGGTCCTCCGACATCTCTTCCGGGTCGAAGTAATCTCCGGTTGGTCGAAGGCCAGTAAGCATCACGAACGGAGATATCAGATGGTTCAGGGACCCTTCGTTTCCCTGTAGCGTTCACTACCGGAACAGTTACAAAGACCTTGGGTTTAGCAAGTTGTTCAGTTGGTGCGCTAGTCTTGGGGGCAGTTGAAGCAGAAGCCATTGTTGAGGATGAAGATGAAGTTGGAAAAGGAAGAGTTTTTCTGCAAAGAAAACAAGTTTGCAAGAAAGCAAGGGAGTTTGAGAGTTGGTTTGCGTGAAAAGTCCCACAATGGGATATTCACTACTATTTATAGTAGTGGGAGAAATTCCCAATAACGAGGGCATTAAATGTCATTTAATGCTGCAGGAAGTAGTGGGACGCGTGGCAGCATCCTGTTGTTTTGGCCGTTTCTGCAGAAACAGAGAGACGCAGCGTGCGTCCTCGTTTTTTGAATTTGTCATAATGACAAATTATGAAGTGATGTTTTGGTTCTGCACGCCGTACTGACAGTGACGTCCTAGGATCAAATCAATGATGATTTCTTGGGATTGCCAATAGTTGGTAAAAAGCAACAAAAAGTGCACAAGTTAACTTGTGACTAAGCGTGGAAAAACAGGTGTCGAATGGCGTTTTCAAAGAATGCCTTTTTCTTTCAGAGTCGAAATAAGGCATTCTTGGGGGGCAATTTGTTGGCTCCTAAATTCGACACCTTTGTTTTGATTGATGACAGCCATTAAAAGCTGAAGAATGCTTTCGACTGGCTAAGTCTGTCGAAGTGCCTGTCGAAAGATGGCAAAAATACTGAGAAGATTTCTTCCAAGGAAGAAGGCTGATTGCCTTCGACGTCGAAGGAGTTTTCGTCGAAGACGTCTCTTGACGAACGTGTTCGATGGTCCAGAGTGGAGCAGTTTGAAATTCAAAGCTTTGGAGGGAAAACGGTTTCCAGCAGTTACTACGTGCGAACGTGCAAGGATCTGGAGCGTCGAGCATGGAGAACGTGACAAGTGGCTTGATCTCGAAGCAGTGTAACTGCCCGACGGTTACTTGGAATGTTTTTGTATAAATAGGAGTAGACGTGTAGTTTCTCGCGTGTGTTCACAATAGATACATAGTCACTCATTTAGATTCAAGTACCCAGTGTGAGCGAACGAATTGTTGAGAAATGTATGTGTGAAACACCAATTTAATCAATTCAAGTCATTTACTTTTCCAGTATTTTACATGCTTTTTCCCTTTAAGATTCCTGTCGAACCTTTACATTCAAGCCTTGTTTATTTTACCAAGCCTTTTCCTTTATGCAATTTACTTTAAACAATTTACTTAAAGCCTTATCCACATTAATTAAACTTCAAAATCAACCTATGTCCATAGGATCAATCTGATCGATCCTGCGAGTAACCAAATAAGTAACCATTTGGAGGATCAGCGGTTGTTTACCAAATCCCCAGGTAAACACGCGCACAGATAAAAAATGAGTAAATTTTAAATGTAGTTACGGTAACGACAACTCGAGTATCGTATCGCGAGGATTCTTGTATTATTATTAACTAACTGGAATCTAATTGGGGGATTTGGTTTTAGGGTCGATTTATAAAAATAGATTAAAATAAGTGATTGTTCAATAAGCTAAAACGGCTAATCCTACTGGTTCGGGTTCTGACTTATCATCGGTTATGATAACACCAATCCCTAAACGGTTTTGATCATATTCGATTATGAGATCAATCAGACAAGCGCTTATCAAAATCATACAAATTATGTTCTTGTTTACCGGATTAAGCAAACGGTTAAAAATATAACGAGTTAGCAAATTAAGCAAACGATAACACATAATTAAATTTAGGAACATGCATACAATCAAATTTAATCAATTCTATCATATGGACAACAATTGAATTAAGCAAACAATTGGAATCAAATTAAGAAAATAATTTCATAGAGAATGATTGAACAGAAATCGAAATTAAATTGGTATTAGAATAACCTCAAAGTAATGGAACTCGTTTGCCTTCGGGAGTTAGTTCTCCATAGCAAGCGTACGAAGCAAAATATTTTTCGTGAATCTTGTCTAAAAATTACCTCCCTAGCAGATGTAAGCCTTATAAAATAAAATAAGAGTTTCCACTTACAAAACGACCTGGGTCAAAAACATAACCCAGGCCCACTAAAAAGACCCAAAAACAAATTATTCTAATGCTGCAACTTCAACAAATTATTCAAGTCTGCTACAGTCTGAATTAGCTTCCTGCTCCAACATGAAAGTTATAGCTCTTTTTCTTAGCTTTCCAACACATATTAGAATGTCTTGATCCGATTTCTGTAGCTCCAGTTATGAATTTTTCAATGAAAGCTGTCAATGCTGAAAATTGAACACGAAAATCAAATTAAACCAAAAATAAACTAAATTAGAAAAACATTATAAATCATAAAAATAAACAAAGAAAAACATAGAAATGATTAAGTACAAAAATGGAATAATGTGCATCAAAATACACTGATTACAAAGTATCAAAGATTACAAATCAAGGCAGGCTAAATTTGTATTTAATCGGGAGGATTTAAGCGTAAGGATAAGAACGATGGCTAATTCTTTCTCAAAATCTTTAAACTTAGGCCTCACATCTTATGGATTTTTTCTTTTTTATACAATGAATAAATTCTTTTTTTAATTTTTTTTTATACTTTAACACGATTCAATATAAGGGAAAATTTAACAGTTGTCACACATAAAAAGGAAGAAATTGCTAAAATCATAAATATTATAAGAAACTCCTAAATTCATAGATCATATATGAATGGAATGTTAATATGAAGTTTTTTAAACTATTCCACAAATTTCTTAAATTGTGCCTCTATCTTGGACTTTGCAAGCCTTTGGGAAAATGGAATTAGTGGTTTCTACAGAGGAGGATTAACACAGGGTTCTTCTTTTTGCTCTGCTTCAGCAACCTTCATCACAGGTGGTGTTGGCTCGCTCCCTTTTGTCCTTATTACTCATGTTTTCTAAATTCTTACCTTTTCTCAAGATCACATCAATTACATGACCTCTTAAGTTTTGTTCAGACTATCTTGGAACTATTCCAAAAGGGGAAATTGAATTTTCTTGTTGTTGAGTCACTTGAGAGATTTGAGTCTCCAACATTTTTTATAGGTAGCTATAGAGTCTACTTTAGAGAACAATTGTCTAAGTACTTAATTTGTGTGTAGGTTTTTATTTTTAAATTCCTTGTTCTACTTGGTTTGAACTATAAGGAAATTTTCCATCAACAGTTCAAGGTTGGACTTCTGGGGAGAGTTGGCACCCATTTGTCCTTGAAAGACAAGAGGTCTCATGGTTGGTTGTCGATATGAATTCTCATGGGGAAATTTTGGGTGGTTTCTCTACCCAGGGTTATAGGTATTGGAGTAAGGGTTCCCTCTCTGGTTACCATCGTTGGCATAGTTTACAATATCTTCACCAGTTCCTCCCATGAATATCTCATGGCATGAACTACTAGTATGACCAGCTACTCCGTAAATTTCACATGTTGAGAGTGGTAGGGGCTACATCGTTAATGCTCATGTTATCAAACTTATTAAGCCTCCTTTTTAAGAGACTTTCTCAACAGAGGAACATTTTCATCCCCATCAGTAGTGGTTTTGCACAACATCCTCTATGAGTGCATACGTGTCTATGATGTATTTTTTCATCAAAGTCCCTCTTGCAATAGCGTCCATAGTCATTCTCATCGAATAGAGATAACATAATATTTTAAGGCGCGATCAAGGGCTGACGTCTCTAGTAATTGATATTGTTGTTGTCAATACCTTTCGTAGAAGTAGAGTTCTACTTTGTTTATCGGTGCAACAAGATTCCCAAGACTTTGGGTCCTTTGCATTCAACCAAAAACAAGAAAAATTGCAACAAAAAAACAGTAAATAGGGTGTCTTAGTGTTGATGCAGAACAATAGAATTCAATATTAAAATGTCCCCGACAACGACACCAAAAACATGACACGCCATAAATGCACGACTTCTATCGGAGTATTACAAAAATTGTTGTTCCTTATTGACCAGTTTGATTACCAAATCCTAATATTCATATGTTTATCTAAGATGATCATTGATTTTAGTTTTGAAAATTATTATGAATAGTTTTAAAGGGTGTCTTCTCTAGGATTGGTTGAATGACCACCATGTTTAATACATTAGATGCAGTATTAATCATGAAATTAAGTTCCTCAGGGAACAGATGTCGAATCTGAAGTTTTGGCAACTGGTTTGACAAGTTAAATCAGAATCACCATAATTAACACAGTCTAGTTTGTACAAGATGATGGAGCATAAAAGTAATAAATAACAAAACCAATTGGTAACCCAGTTCGATGAAACCACACCTATATCTTGAGGGTTGACTTCCAACCCAAGAAAGAATATTTACTATAGTAGTTTAGTACCTTTAGTCTTACAAGTAAT
Organism: Vicia faba; assembly: GCA_948472305.1. Classification (NCBI taxonomy): domain Eukaryota; kingdom Viridiplantae; phylum Streptophyta; class Magnoliopsida; order Fabales; family Fabaceae; genus Vicia; species Vicia faba. The sequence goes on along the minus strand of OX451737.1, from coordinate 1,267,671,994 downwards.
AATAAATGGTATGTTGTTCAATGCCTTTTCCTAACATTACCCAATGGCTTTCTATTTAGGACTCCTCCTAAATACGAGACACCCCCTCACTTTATTTTCTCTCAAACACTAGCCCTTATTGTTTTCAATCGCTAAACTCTAGTGATCAACTTCAATCAACAATATGAATGATGTTGAACTTACAACTCAACTAGAAAAACCTACAACTATGCCAAGTTACTGAAACATAGTGTGGTGTACATAAAATAGCAAGGACTCTACACAAACTCTAGCGCTCTAAATATTTTCAATGTGAATGATTGCTTTCCAATGTTGGTTTTGAGCTACTTATATAGCATAATAATTCGGGGCTTTTCTTCTTGGGTATTTAATATGATTTTATCCAAAAATAATGAAGAATTTATTGCATATTATTTATTCCATAAATTTATCCAACAATATATGATTTGTTACAATTTAAATATCCATTTAAATCAGATTCGATCTTCGTCCAGTTGTCAAATAAATCACATAATCATATTTCTAAATCAATAGAAATAAAATCTTATCCAAATTTTGATCAAAAACTCTTCCAAAATGCACCAACATTGACTTGTTGCCCAAGGCCCATATGTTGTAGCAACATGTTGGGACATCGTGTCCAGCATGTGTCTGTTTTGCACCTCCATACAGCTTAAGCAAGTTAGATTAATCGTGAACACTTTGAACACTTATACATTTTGTTGTTTTGCCAAAATAAAGCCAATCCAAAAGGAACTACAAAATGCATATTCCCAAAAGTACTTAGGAAAACTCATTTTGCTTATCATTTTTCGAGCCAGTTCTTGAAAAATGAGATTTTTGAACTTAACAACACCATTTTGTTGTGCATTTCTCAGACATGAGAAGTTATGAGTGATTCCGTTTTCGTTACGAAAGTTTTAAAATTTATGGTTTACAAACTCACCGCCATGATCACTATAGTGTGATAATTTTCAAATTGAAAATATTTTGGGCACAATTAAAAAATTTAACAAAAGCCTTAAAGTTTTCTTCCTTATGTGTTAATAATAACGTCCAAGTAAATCTAGAATAGTCGTCCACAACTACAAACCCGTAATAGTTATTTCCTAAACTTCTTGTCCTCGAAGGGCCAAACAAGTCTAGTTGGAGATTTCGAGAGGTTTGGAAGTTGAAATAACCTTTTTTGATTTAAAATACACTCTCGTTTGTTTCCCATTTGGCAAGGTTTACAAATTTTATCTTTAGAAAACTTTATTTTTGATAGACCAACTACTGGATTCTTAGATGATATCTTATTTATTAAGTCAAAATATACATATCCTAAATGTTTATTCCATAACCAAGAATATTCATTATTAGTGACGAAACATTTGATACCATACATTAACACAATATCCAAGTCAAGCAAATAGATATTACCAATCCTATAACCCTTAAACACAATACTTTTACTTGTCTTATGTTCAATTAAGCAACTCAAGGTATAGAAAATAATAGAATATCCTTTCTCATATAATTGACTAATTCTAAATAATTATATTTAAGCCTTTTAACTAATAAAACACCTTCAGTGGTAATTTTGCAGGGATTTCCCACAACACCTTCTCCAAATATTTTACCTTTTGTGTTTCCATATGTGACGTGACCGCTTTCTTTGTGATAGAACTTGATGAATTTCGAATCATCTCCTGGCATGTGTCTTTAGCATCTTCTATCTAGGAACCATAACCTTTTCACCAAGATAAATTGTTTCTATATACAATCAAACAGGTAATTTAAGTACTCAACTAGTGGATCTTCGAGGGTTAGTTAAAGAACACTTAGGTATCAAAACTATGGTAACATTATGAACTTTTACATTCCTAATGTTGAAAAGAGGCCTAATATGACATTTGTCACCCCTATTAGTGCACAAAGGAGAGATGAAAGATAAAAGGAATATATTTAATGACGGCTACAAAATAAGGAATAATGAATTATAATGACCTACCTACTACTAGGCTATTTATACACAAAATTAGGGTATAATAAAATACTAAAATACCCTCTAACAAAGATATAAAAAGATATTCCTAGATATTGCTAAAATATAAATTAATTCCAACACCATCCCTTAATTTATATTTACACAAAACTGACAACACCAATTCCATCCCTCAAACGAAGAAATTGATCAGTCTTGATAGCCTTTGTCAGAACATCTGCCAGCTGCTTTTGGGTGTTATAGTGCACAACTTCTAATATTCCACTCTGAACCTGATTCCTCAGAAAGTGATACTTGGTCGCAATATGCTTGCTTCTCCCATGCAGCACTGGGTTCTTGGCAAGATTGATTGCATACTTGTTATCAATCATCAGCTTCAAAGGTTTGTCTACCTCAATCTTTAAATCTTGCATCAAGTTCAGAATCCACACAACTTGGCATGCAGTCATAGCTCCTGCAATATATTCAGCTTCATAGGTTGACAGCGCAACAACAGGTTGCTTCTTGGAACACCAAGAAATAGGACCTCCCATAAATTTGAATAAGTACCCATAAGTACTTCTTTTGTCAACTCTATCTCCACATCAATCAGAGTCTGATTAACTCAGAAGTTCTGATTCGATCTTTCTTCCAGAAGGAAATAACACTCCATACTTCAGAGTTCCCTTCACATACCTCAGAATCCTCACAGCAGCTTGGTAATGAGACCACTTTGGTTTACTCATAAATCTGCTAACCATTCCAACTGCATAGTAAATATCAGGTCTGGTATTACACAAATACCTCAGAGAACCAACCATTTGTTTGAAGGTTGTAGATTCCAACTTCTGATTTGCATCAGCAGGTGTGATAGCAACATTGCAATTCTCTAGCTCAAATCTCTTTAGAAGCTCAAGTTCATACTTCATCTGATGCAAAATGATTCCTTTCTCAGAATACATAAACTCCATCCCTAGAAATAAACTCATTTTCCCAAGATTTGTCATCTCAAACGCATTTATCAGAACCTTCTTAAACTCAGCTATCTCTTGTTCAGAACTTCCTGTTAGCAATATATCATAAACATACAAACATACCAGAATCATATTACCTTCTGAAGTGTGATGAACATAAACACCATACTCCATCTCACACTTCTAAAACCATTGTCCCTTGAAAAATGAACCAATCTTCAGATTCCAGGCTCTGGGCACTTGCTTCAATCCATACAAGGATTTGTGTAATTTGAACACCGTCCCTTCCTGATTATTTTTCTCATATCCAGGAGGTTGTGACACATGTACCTCTTCTTGTAATGAACCATTCAAAAATGCATATTTTACATCTAAATGCATCAGAGGCCAAATCATGTTAGCAGCTATTGCAATCACTAGTTTGATTGTTTCATGTCTTGCTACAGGTGCAAACACTTCAGAGTAATCCAACCCAGGCTTCTGTAGAAATCCTCTTGCTACTAATATTGCTTTGTGTTTGCCAATTGATCCATATGGCATTAGCTTTTGCTTGAAAATCCATTTGACGCTTATGGCTTTCTTGCCTTTTGGAAGTTCTGTCAGCTTCCAAGTCTTGTTTCTCTCTATAGCATCAATTTCTTCTTTCATGGCATGCAACCAAACTTGCTGCTTAAGAGCCTCTTCCGTACTCACGGGTTCAAAGTCTACTAACATTTCACACTGAATAACTTCTCCTTCGGAGTCTACTTCAGTGTCTTGTAACATGTCAAACTCTGCAAATCTTCTTGAGATGCTTCTGACTCTTTGTTGCCTATGAATTTGAACTTCAGAACCTCAGACACTAGAACTTTCCCCTTCAGAGGCTCTTGCTTCAGAAAATGGACTTTCTCTAGAACCTTGACTGTCTTCAGAGTCTAGAAAATTACCAGAGTCTGATTCACCATCGAAGTCAGAGTCAGAATCATCTTCACTTTCTGAATCTTCTTTAGAGTCAGAGTCTTCATAAACATGTGTTTCTGACTTTTCTTCAGGAGTTCTCTCATCAGAGTTAGGATGAGACCTTTCTCAATTTTATACTGCTGACTCTTTTACAATGACATCTCTTATGAACTCAACTTTGTTAGTTTCTGGACAATAAAGTTTGTACGAACCTGTATTGTGGTACCCCACCAGTAACATTACTTTACTTCTATCATCCAGCTTTTGTCTTCTGGCTTCTGGGACATGTTTGTAACATACAGAACCAAACACCTTCAGATGACTAACAATTTTCTTATCTCCAGTCCACTTCTGAATAGGAATTATTTCCTTCAGCTTCTTTGTTGGACATCTGTTGAGCACATAACATGCAGTGGCAACAGCTTCTCCCCCACAGAGTATGAGGAAGCTTCTTCTCTTTCAGGATGCTTCTCATCATATCAAGCAAAGTACGGTTTCTTCTTTTAGCAAGACCATTGTGTTAAGGAGTATAGGGATCAGTAACCTCGTGCTTAATTCCATTCTCCTCACAGAACCTTCTGAATTCTGTGGAGTTATACTTACCGCCACCATCAGTTCTGAGAATCTTCAAATTCTGGCCACTCTGATTCTCAACCTTCAGTTTGAACTTCTTAAATTCAGCAAACACCTCATGTTTTAACTTTATGAGAGATACCCATATCATTTTGGTGAACTCATCAACAAATGACACAAAGTATTTATTCCCTCCAGTTGATGCTACTGGAAATGGACCGCATACATCAGAATGCACTACTCCCAAGGCATGCTT